>OX336389.2:1072915540-1073540061 GCA_946902985.2 Meconema thalassinum
CAGGAGAGTCTGATTACGTCAAAGACAAAACTAACTATGTCGCAGACGCACTCTCTAGAGTAGAGATTAACATGGCTGATGAAGCAGCTTCAATCATTGCCATCCCCGGAGATGACACCTACCAAAATGATATGGATAATGAAACTGTCCATTCAAACCAAGCAGACCCCATATTCACATTGAAAATATCTGAACGGAACTTAAACCAAAACCGCAATCAGATTATTGTAAAATATGGTAATTATCCCAAGGTACTTAAACAAAACCTGTTTAAAAAATGTACCAGACACATAATGATTGTCACAAAGAAGAATCTTCAGGAAGATTTAGCAAATCACCTCCTCAAAATAATAGTAACTTCAAACAAGTACGCTACTTATTTTGACGATATCACTCTCGAGATCCCATTCATCAGGGCATGCCAGAAGCTATTTACATCTGAACTAATCATTATCAGGTCAGCCAAATTCTTGGAAGACATTGAAAGCCCCGAAACTCAGAGACAGCTGATTTCACACTATCATTCTGAAAACCACAATGGTATAGTAGAAACTTACGAACATCTTAAGACCAAATACTACTGGCCTCATTTAAGAGAACAAATTAGGACAATCATCAATCAATGTAACCTCTGTCAAAGAAACAAATACGAGAGACACCCTAACGAGGTATCGAACCAAGGTCCCATCACCGCCGATCACCCTTTCTCTCAAATTCACATCGACACGTTTCACTTCGAGCAAAGTCGCATATTAACTATAATTGACATTTTCTCAAAGTATGGACAAGCCTACATTTTACCAAATGGTACAGGTCTGGCCACACTAAGCCAATTACAAGTTTACTTTTCCCACCATGGATTCCCAAGGAAAATCACACATGACCAAGGAGGAGAGTTCGAAAACAATGTCATAAAAGAATATTGTAAAGCCACGAACATCGAATATCACGCTACTACCCCTTTGAATTCTTCATCTAATTCCCCAGTAGAAAGACTGAATTCGACCCTTCTAGAGAAACTTCGTGTCTCCAGAGATCACGATAAGTTCACTCCGCTCTCAGAGCTCGTGACCACCATAATCACGAATTACAATTCTTCAATCCATTCCACTACTAAACAACCTCCTTTCAACGTTCTATATGGACCATACTATAAGGCTTTAGACCACGTCTTCTCGCCATGTCCCAAAATCAATGAATACATTGAAAGACAAGGAAATCAGTTGAAAATTGTAAAAGAGAGTCATACTAAACCAAACACCGACACTTTCAATCATAATTACCAAATTAATGAAACTGTCTACGTATTAGATCCCCTCACCAGAAACAAGAAATCAAAAAACCTGTACAACGAAGGTATCATTACCAAAATTGAAGAAAACAGGGTATACTGTAAAATGAGAAACGGTAAAACTCATGTAAGGAATTTTCGGGACATTAAACCAAAAAGAAAATTTCTTATTCCAGATTCCTCCCTGGATATGGCACCATCATCACACAGCCCATCCAGACACAAGGATTCTATGCCGACTCATTAGGACCAGCCTTAATAATTAACGATTATCACCGGTTCATGTTTCATTTCAATTTAACGAGTTTAAAAGAATCTTATAATAATATTCAAGACACTATCTCAAGTCTCATGTCACGAAGCAATAATACATTTCCTTATCTAATATCAGAATTAAGAGAATCAATTAAAGAAACAAAAAAGGAATTAAATAAGTTACTACCTGCTACACCTAGAAGTAAGAGAGATCTTATAAATGGTTTAGGTAGTATAATTAAATTCATATCAGGTAATCTAGACCAAGATGACCTAGACAACCTACAAGAACAATTAGAAGCATTAAAACAAAGTAACGCCAAAGAAATTAAACATATTAATAAATTAATATCATTCAGTAACTCCATTGCTCAAAAGTTCTATAATGAAATGAACCATGTAAACTATAATATGAAGGTAATTAAAGGTATTTTACAAGAAGAAGACTTCAAGATTAACCTTCTGGAACATCAACAATATGTGCTCTTGTGTACGAACAAATTAGATAAAATCATACAAGTGATGCAAGATACTATTAGCTTGTCATTTAATGAAATGACAAATATCAAGATGTTCTCCCAAAAAGATTTAACAAATGTTGTAAAACATTTACAACTAATCTACCCAACAAAAACTATAATTCATACTGACCAGTATCATCAATGTGAGAACCTTAAACTGTCAAAAACGCAAGTTCTCATGATGAACGAAGAAATGGTTGTAATATTATATATGCCAATCACTGATGCTAAAACTTATACATTGTATAAAATTTCTCCTGTACCTAGCAATAATCTAATATTAATCCCTCCGGAAAAATATTACTTGCAAGGACCTACCTTAAGATGGTCTAACGCACCTTGTATAAAAATTACTCAATATTACGCATGTATACTCTTTAATACTAGAATAACTTCATGTAATTTAACGGACACTACCAGATGTCAATTTGCCACTGTCAAAAACGAGGTACAATTATTTCAACCACTAAATAAGAAACATAGCCTTTTCTCTAGTAACAATCCTCAAATAATCTTGCAAACCTGCCCAGAATCTCAGAGAACTATAAAATTAGCAGGATCATATGTTATCTACTCAAACGAGTCTTGCCCTATTACAAGTATGGGCATAACTTTGCAACAGCAACCTACAAATTATGTGCACCTGTTTCCACTCCTGTCAACTCCAAATGATCCATACGTTAAAACCGAAATAAATTTCCATTCATCCCACCTCGATGTGAAAGGAATGAAGTTAGATTTAAAACCCATTCCAGAATACAATACTAAAATGAAAACTTTTGTGTCAGTGAACACAAGTATTATAATACTTATTTTCTGTGTTGTTATGTTAATATTTAGAACAAGAATATATCAAGGTATTAAATCTGCAAAGAATAGACTTAAGAAAATTGTTATCGAGGACGATAACGAGCAACAAAGGGTGGAGGAGTTATGTATCCCGTCCACGGTCGAACCCCAGACTCCATTCTAAACTAAAGGTTATGGTCATTCTTCCTATAGAAGGAACACCATTGCCCAATGTAATGCTATTATCAACGTGTTAACTAGAACAATGCTCATTCTAGGAAACAAGGAAATGATTCCTTCACAAACATGTTATCTTCAACACATGTGGTTTACTATCTGTAGATTATTATTTATCAAATACTTCCTAGAAGGACTAAGGAAATGGCCCTGCACATTTCCTCATATGATTACTTAATCTGTTATTTCCAGATGTATTAACAGCAACAGCTATGAGTGATCAAATTCACGGAACTGTTATCAAAGACATGAGTCCATATCCTGTAAGATATATATTTCCACATACATGTTATCTAGTACGCCCCTCCACTGTGACGCACTTTGTTATGAAGGGATTTTGTATAAAAGACCTGGGCTGAGAAGCAAAGGTCCTCTTCCAACAGCAGCAACTAAACAGGTTGTCTGACTGGTGTTAAATTGTATATATTGGATCGTCAAAGATTAATAAATACTTCTACAAACTAACCAACGAGTTCTCATTCATAGAAAGCAGATACTACTCATCAGAAGTAAGAACCACGAGACCTACTGACTTAGCAGTAGCGACAACTTCTTAGTACATCACTAAAGAAGACTGTTAAGCGACAAACTTAACTAGTGTAACTGTAATTGTTGGAGTTTAGAATTAAAGCAGGTGCCCTGGGACTAGAAATAAAGTGCCATCCCGAAGTTTAACAAGGGATAGTGTGGAAATACCTCGGGGTAAAACCAAACTCAGGATGGACGCTGTCAGCGTCGGGATTCGAAACTTTGACCTCTGAACTGGCTCCATCGCAATCGTGGTGCGTGAATTATTCCCGTAGAAACTGTTTGGGACTATTTGGAAGAGCGGCTGAAACGCAAACATCAGCATCCCCGAAATGTAATGCCTCTACGAGATCTGATCATCAGTGATGAGTGGTTTTAGAAAAAAAAAGAATTCTGCGGCTTTTCCCAATTAATTGAGGTCGCCGGAGCCAAGCAGAATCGTTTTGGTTTTGGCCGGGGATGCCCTTCCAGACGCTACGTGTTTTTCCAGGTGAAAATTCCACCCCGCTGTCACCGGGATTCAAACCCCCAGCCGTCCCGGTGAAAGACAAACAGCTAAGCCACTGCGCAATCACGCTCCCCATAAGTGGTTTTAGAAAGTTATGAGGAAATTTCTGACTCTCTTCCTCACCGAATCACCGTATTAGAAAGATTTCAGCAGGAGCGTGATTAATGTTTTTGTTCGGTGAGCTTACGGTCGGTAAATGTAATAACAATATATAAGCTGAAACTACGGGCACGGTAGCCAAGTGCGCTAACGCACTACCTCGTGCCTCGTTAGCACCGGGAGAGCGTCGGCCGTCCTGAAAATGGCTTAAGTTGATCCCCGTATTCACTGCCAGGCAAATGCCTGGACGGCTCCTTGGACAGGTCCACGGTCGACTTCCTTCCAAAATCCCTTCCCTAACCCTTCCTTAATTTGACCCAAGTTAGCGGTTGCCAGGACAATCGGCCTGTCACCATCCCTAGTTGTATTTTCTGACAGGGTATCTTCAGCTCTCAGGCCGAACTGGAAAGATAAGCGGTTTTAAGAAATCATGTAGCCCATGAGTACCGTATTGAGATGTGCAAAATTTAAAAAAATAAACATGTTGTAATCATAACTCATCACGAATTTATCCAGTTATTTATTATAAATTACTTATAAATTTTAATGTAACTTTAATTTACTCATTTAATTACAGACGAACTACTTTAATAATACAGAATATGAAATAGTGGATGTTATTTTAGGGGGAAGACATTGTGGTTATATAGCCCCATTTATTTGGTTGAGTGTGGAATTTGTGTGATAACCGGTGTTATTGTGATGGGCTTTACTAGTGTGTTCGTAAATTGGAGTTAGGATTGGGAAGGAATTGACCGTAATCTTATGTTAGGAACAATCCCAGCATTTGCCTGAAGTAGAAGTGGTGGAAACCACGGAAAACCACTTCCAGGATGAGTGAGGTGGGAATTGAATCCTCCTCTTCTAAGTTTTGCTTCACCAGGCTGAGTGTAACCCGTTCCAGCCCTCACACCAGAGTTATAATATCTTGGAAGAGCCCGGAATCGAACCCGGACCTATGGTGCGACAGCCAAGAACGCTAGACGTTACACTACTAGATGGTCAGAAATTCAAAAATTGTTATATATTTATGAAGTGAGAATTTAGGAAAATTATTAATATTATTATTATTATTATTATTATTATTATTATTATTATTATTATTATTATTATTATTATTACTATAGGTGCAAAATTAGAAGCATATTGTTAAATACTATTTTGACAATGTCTAAAAGCCATAACCCACTGGCACGACTGGCACTCGCGGCTAGTCGCTCTTAGACACGCATGTTCATTTAATAGCATTATTTTATATACAGGGTCTTTCACTGAAAGTGGGGCCGGCCGCACGGCTGGCGTAGCACTGCAGGTAGAAGGTCGAGCCAAAGGTCAGACGAGCACATTGCATCAAGGAGCTGAGACAGTTGCGACAGGATTTGATGAGTAAAGTTGACTTCGTTATTTCGTTTTTAGCCTGTTTTAAGTTACACGTGTCAAGTTTATAACGTGTGTACGTGGTTATTGATTAATTGTTACTGTGTTTCATAATTCTATAACGTGTTATTGCTAAGTGTTAAAGCCTATTGTTTCAATTTTTATTTTTTTATTTATGGGTAAAATTGAAAAATAAGGTTAATGCAACAAACCCTCACACTCTAGATGAACTCAAAATATCACGAGAGAAATTGAGGCTATCTCGGTAGATGTGAATGAAAATTTCCATAGAAGATGCCAAAAATGTGTAGATGCATGTGGAGAACATTTTCAGCATCTTCTGTGACATGTGACTTGGATTATGTGTGCTTGTTATTTACATGCGATTCGTACTGATCTTCTACCCCAAGATCAGTGAGTTGCCATGTGCGCGCGACTGGCCCCTCTTTGAGTGAAAGACCCTGTAGAAGCAAAACCCTCTGCCACGTCGCGCTCGAGTAATTCATGAAAAGCGTTTCACAGGCGACTGATCTGCCGCGCGCGGGGAGAAAAGTAACGAAAATGTTTTCACTACAAAACGTTTAACTGTGAGTTACATTAAAATAAAAGGAAGAGAATAGCAATGGGGAGCGTGTTATGTTAATTATGAAATTTTGACCTCTGATGTCTCCAACCATTGAACGAGCTCCAATTTGATTTGATCTAATATTTTAAAGCATACATGTTCATGTTATATAACTACATTACATTGTTTAGGGTCGGGATATCTATTGGATGACTGGTTATATTGCTCATGCTGGTACAGGTATATAATTGAATACATCAAACACACGAACACCTCAAACTTGTAGCTTCAAAGCCGTCATGCTGGCCGTCAGCTGTGCCCGCCAGCGATGGGTAACAAGAACACGGCCAGAGCAGCTAAAATGAGGAAAGATCACAAGCCTGCCATACCACACGATCACCGTAGAGTGAGTACACTTGCCCATGAACACGGTAGCCTAACAGGTAAAGGGTAGGATTTTGCTCATTTCTAAGCCATTCCCTACAAATTACGAATTTACAAAATATTTGTAGTTTATTATTATTAATAATGATAATAATTATTACTATTACTGTTATTATTATTATTATTATTATTATTATGAAAAAATAATAACAGTGTATGCCTACCCCATATTATTCTCGTCCCTGCGGGGTAAGGGATGATGTGGCGTATGGTTATTGCGGCCGGATGCTCTTCCTGGTGCCAAACTCATAAGGCGAATTCATGGGAAATGAAACGATAGAAGATGAATCAAACTGACAAGGAGTTGGAGGGGAGCATCTTTGATCCGGCATTTGCCTGCAGTTGCAAATCCGAAACCACGAACAACCATTTCTAGGACGCTTGATGGTGGGGTTCAAACCCACTCGTCTAACGAATCTAGAGATAGCCTAAGCGCGCGTTGCTACCAATGTCAGAAATAGGGTATTATTATTATTATTATTATTATTATTATTATTATTATTATTGATAATGTGAGATTTGTATAAAAGGATGGGTCATTCAGGTATTTGTCCTCATGAGTGCATCTTAATTGGGAACAGATTCTATGAGTAACTGGGATGTGTGCAAATACACCATCCCAACAATATTGTCAAGAATTGATATGGAATCAAACCCTTCTCCCAAGATGAGGATACTTTATTATACTGGCTTCATCTGAAGGAGTTGAGATATCTTGGTCAGTGGCCCAAGTATAATAATAATAATTATTATTATATTATTATTATTAATATTATTATTAACACTATTATTATGATTATTATTATTATAAAATCAAAGGCCTTCAGTGATCAGGCAAGTCTGAATTTCACCCTGCAGGGGTTTATTTATTCGGCTGCGTGGAGTTGGGGTAGCACGCCTTCCTCTCACCCGTAGGCCCGTGGTTCAATTCACGGCTCCGTCAGAGATTTTAAAAACTGGCGTGAGGGCTAGGATGAAGTGCACTCAGTCAGGTGAGGACAAATGAGTAGCTGTCTGAGGGTGAGACAGCGCCCCGATCACCAAAACCAAGATTAACGGCTGAGGGGACCCGACGCGCTGACCACCCGTCACCCCACAATCTTCAGGACAAATGTCTGGGCAGCAGTTGCTTGGTAGGCTAAGCCCCTTAATTGGCTGTGGTGCCACGGGGTTTGATTTCGTCTTTTATACTAGGTATGTTCATTTAGGTCCGGCAAATCTATTGAAATGAGAGGTTTGCTTTCAGGCACACACAAATATAATGGGACTGTGCGGGATCGAATCCACGATCTTGAGCTATGAAATTCAGCTTTCGGTCAGGCTGACTATAAAAGGTAACTTGACACAGACACCGCTTTTACACCCTAATTACACGGGACCAAAAACCTTAATACAAATAGATCTTACAAAGAATCAACAAATATATACTTGACATTCATTACCCTGTTCACGTTGGTCTTAAATAAACCCTATAATTACGCGGAAGTTCCCCAGAAAGCAGTTTGATCAGGATATTTGTCGCGTGCTGGGAAGGACATGGCGCCAGACCGTCTCTCAAGTATTTATTCACTGTTTCTTTGATCTACTTCCAGCGTTTGGGCCGTATTCCGTTGACGTTCAGACCTAAACACGCTTCCAGATTGCAAATTGACGCTGGCTGATGGAATGCGAGGAGTGTTTCGGATGGAATTAAAAAGCAAGTTTATTCAGCTTCTTACCACCTCGTGTGGCCAGCATTCTTGGCTAGTTTTGTTCGATTCCAACCGCAGCTGTCATGGACGTAGTTTTCCGTGGACTCCCCACTTATACTCCAGCGAATGCCGGGATGTTACCTAAATTGAAGCCATGGACACCACCTATCTGAATTCTAGCCCCAATTACAAATTCATACAGTAGTACAGTCATCACAATAACACAGGTTATCAGACAAATTCCATATAGGCTATATATATATATACCCACGTACATGGAGCTACGATTTATCTAAGCCCTTAAAGGAATCAACAAAAACAACAACAACAACAATAGGTGCGCTCAAACTACAGATGGAATGTTGAGTCGTGCTGAAGAAAATTATATCTATTACCCGTCTGGCGATTCTTTGCCGTTTTGAAGTGAGTGCGCTGTTAACTGCAGTCGACCGCACAGCGAGTTCAAGTGAGCACGAAAACTGCGAATAGCTGTGGTACGGAAGACAATCAGATAAGTAGTTAGCCTAAAATTTTATAGTTTAACCATAGTTTACAACCATATAATCTCTCTAAAGTACAATCTCCGGATAGCTATCACCATTTAGCATTTCACCTAACATATATACTGCATTTAGCATACACTGACAGTTGCAGTACCAATACTGCAACTAAATAATTGTACATATTGTAAATATTTTCACCTGTATTTCAAACATAGATTTTATAGCCTAAGTGTATTGGATCTGATGATGATCGCTTGACGATCGAAACTAGTCATCCTAGTGTTTTATTAATCTCATGTAATTTATTTCAGGATTAGGGCATAACCCATCTCTTTTTGGGTACATTCGTGTTGACCGACTGAAAAGCACTAAACTCTTGTTAACTGAGGGATGTAGATGCAAAACTCATATTCTCCAATTTATAAGGTATTGAGTTATGCATATCACCATGTTCGTCTTGTAAAGGCGCATCGAACTGTGATAGTATTTGGAACCAAAACTCACATTATCCGACTGAGAAATAATACTGAAAATGGTGTTTTGAAACATAAGTCACATTATCCAACAGATGTTTTGCAGCAAATTTCACACTCTCCATTCTAACCAATCTGAGAGTGTGTGGTACGCCCAGTGCATCATGGGATTGTCTTCACTCTGTTAATGTTTTGTTTACTTCACTCGTAGCATTACCCTCTCAGTTTACGCAGCAAGTTTCTAATTAATTAATATTTTAATATTACGGCTCATTGGTTCGAACTAGTTACTGCACAATGGAGGAAATAGTTCAGCCATCAACTGGTCATACCAAGAAGAAGAAAAAGGCTCCTGAGAAGTGGACACGAAAGAAATCCCAATTAGCAAGGTTAGTTTTGTAGCTGTAGCGAGGTTAGATTTGTGGCCTTGTATAACTTTTTAATAAACTAGAACCAATGAAAATATTGTCAGGTTTGGAATATGAAACAGCTAATAATATTTTTTATTTTTTAGGTATTCAGTGAAAGGTTTTCCGGGATTCCCAACTTGTAACCACAATGGGGGACAATTTAAGTTCACAGCGGTTCCTTTACAAGACATTCGACGGTTTAATGAAAACTTCTACTCCTAAAAAGATAAAGTGTACCAAGATAACTTTATTCTGAAGTTTACCTCATCAGTAGAAGTTAAAAGAAGAAGACCAACGTCTGGACGCTACAAAAGACAACCCCTGAGGACCAAATACTTTATAGGCTCGAAAGACAAATCCATGGTTCCAGTATGTCTTAACACATTCACACGTGTTCTCAATGTTTCACGATTTCGAATAAATGGTATTTTGAGTCGTTTCCGAGAAACCGGGCAGCTTAACAAAGAAAACAGGGGAGGTGACAGGGTTTCTACTAAATATTTGCCAAAGAAAGATAATGTAATGAATTTTATAAATACATTCAAATGTTCAGAGCCTCACTACAGTGCCAAACACACGGGCAGGAAATATCTTTCTGCTGAGTTGAACATTTAAAAAATGTGGAAAATGTATAACCGTTCACTCACAGAGGGTCAGAGTGGTTTGAAAGTAACACAGTGGTACTTTAGATCTATTTTTAACAAACACTACAATCTTGGCTTTGGCTCACCTAGGGTGGACGTTTGCTCTACTTGCCTCCAGTTAGATGAACGATGAAATCATGCAGGTCCAGGAGAGGAAAAACAACAGATTATCACTGCAAATTGTGTGCATACGTTACGTGCTAAGGCTTTTTATACATCACTCAAATGCACTGACCCAAAAATTGTGACTTTTAGTTATGATTGCCATAAAAACTTACCCCTGCCAAAACTACCTGACCAAGCCACATACTACAGTAGGCAAATTAACCTTCATAACTTCACCGTGGTTAAGGGAGTTTCAAAAAGTAAACTGACTCCAGAAAATGTAACAGCCTACATTTGGACAGAAACGAGTTTGGCAAAGGATCGAACGAAATTGCTTCGTTCGTTTTTGATACACTCATAGCAACAGAAATGGAAAGCCCTATTACTGCTGTGAGATTAGTGTGTGACGGATGTGGAGGTGAAAACAAAAATTCCATTGTCCTGGCCATGGCTTGCCACTGGCTTTCGAAACTTGCGCCGAAAAATGTAAAAACAGTGGAGCTTTATTTTCCTATAACAGGTCACAGCTTTCTGCCACTAGACCGAGTGTTTGGGGAAATAGAAAAGTCTATAAAGAAAAAAGAAGTGATTTACACACCATCAGAGTACATTGATATTATTAGTGAACATTCTAAAGTAGTTAAAGTTGGCATTGACTGTCAAGTGTTTGACTGGAAAAGAGAAAAAGAGACATTTATGAAGAAACCGGCGCAATTTCACTTTCAACTTTGGACCTGCAGGAGGATTGTTCTGACAAGAACTAAAATGAAGAACGTACCTGTTAGGGGAGAGTACACGTACAAGTTAGACCTTGGAGCGTCCAAATCTCTAACCAAGCCAGGGATACTGCTTTTTAACATGAGTCCTATTGTTATTCCTGCGTCAAACACAACAAAAGAAACCAAGAAGGTTGATGTCAACAACTTGTTGACAAAACATTACGGGGACCACTGGAGAGATAACGAGGAGTTTCTATTTTACAAAAGCATTATTGATGGGGCTGATGACACTGAAGAAGAGGAACCAGTTTGTGAGGCGATTGAAGAAGTCAGTGTAATTAATGTGTAAAACCTGTAGTCTACTAAAGTTTCTAACATCTTAAATATTAAAATTTGTTCATTTCTTAATGTTTTTTATTTCTTTTTTGCTAACCCAACCTATAACAGCATACTAACCCACGATATTTTTTCTTGGTGTGTTTTCAAAGTTAAACCGTTTTGCTTCAAAACTAACATTATCCATGAATGTTTGTTGCAAAACTCACATTAGACCACAATTTGGTTCAAAACTCACATTGTCCGAATTTTACTTTAAAATTACAAAAGAGCCCTCTCTTTAAACAAAGCTTTGCAGTGAGGGAAAACAGTTCATATTGACACCAACTTGTAAAAGAAAAAAAATTAAAGCACAATACCACGGCCTTCAACATAAAACAGTTTTTCACCTTTTTCCGAAAGTTTAGAAAAGTGGAGAATGTGAGTTTTGCATCTACACCCCTCAACTGTTTATATCTCTTTATCGGCACGTCAGGGCTAGTGTGGGTCAATAGGGAACTCATGTATACCCAACATTAGGCGTTGTTCACACAAGGAGATTGAGTACTGTTCTGCTACTAGTGCTAATGCATAAAGCAATTATTATTATAATAATAATAATGATAATATAAGGTGCGTTCAAAAAGTAACGGGCCGGAGGCATAATTACAGAAACCAGTACCTGTATGTTAGAAGTATTTGCCCTGGCTGTTGAGGCACTTGTCCCACTGTGACACGAGGCGGTGAATGGCTGTCTCATAAAATTCCCTGGGCTGCGATGTGAACCAGTTTCGCACGTACAGCTGGACGTCGGCGTCCGAGGTGAATCGTTGGCCCCGCAGAGTCCTTTTCAGGGGACCAAACATGGCGTAATCACAAGGAGAGAGGTATGGACTGTATGGAGGGTGGCCGAGAACCACCCATTTGAATTTCTGCAGGAGTGCCTTGACTGCGTTGGACGTATGAGATCGTGCATTGTCGTGGATCGACCACGGCGGCTGTGGCGTTCACTGTCACTCGGCGGTCCTGGGTAATGAGTGCATCAACCAGCTGGACGTTGTTATCGGTAATGCAGGGGGGTGCCCCAGACCGGGCATCATCGCCTAACGACACCCGTCCTTCCCTGAAGCGCTTGTGCCACGCCTTGACCCTTGCAAGGGACATGCAGTGTTCACCGTACACTTGTGACATTCGGCGATGGATGTCCGTTCCCCCTACTCCTTCCGCTGTCAGAAACCGAACAACATCTCTTTGCTCTTCGGTTGACGCCTTCATGTCACTGTTTGCAATGCGACTGGCAGCGTTGGACGATTGATGCATGTTGCTGCTCGCTTTGTATCGTCACGTGACGTGCACGCGTGCCCTCTAGCGACGGACTGTGACCTTTCACGCTCTGGTCGGAACCACACCTCGTTACACACGCCACGATTAGCCGATGTAGTCACTGGTTTGCGCATTCCAGCCTCCGGCTCGTTACTTTTTGAACGCTCCTTTTAATAATAATAATACACTACTCTTCCGTTAAGTGTATGCATTTCTTAGAACCATTCACAAAACGCAAATTTGAATTACCCACCTGACCGAACGCAAACCTTGTGCCACAAAGCTTAATTGACATAGAGGGCAGAATGTACCGCTATCTCCTGCAAAACAGATTGTATCATATCGTTGACAACTCGTAGTTCATACAGCATATCTACCGATTCAGAGAGCTTTACTTGTCTTATATTTCATAAGTACAGCTCATTTCACAATTTATAACTGCAAACATTACAGTTGCCAGCATTGTTTTAGGGATAGCGGGTGATGGAAAAATGTCACACTTCACACAAATTACTTTGGTCCCATCTTTGTTCACCTCCAGAAAGTTTTATGGCGATTGGGAAATCCAAAACCTCTCCTAGTTGAACATCTGATATAAGATATAATTTTTCGTAACATAAGAATGCTTATATTATTTGATATTTAAAGTTAAGAACCCTAGTGAAAGTAAAGTTTGTACTGTAACATAATGTGTTAAATCCATGTTAAAGTTTTACAATTTACTCAGCCTAGATTGGTTTATGAATATGACTATTTAATATTGTAAAGTAAATACCGATACAATAAGTAGCCAATTTTTACCAATTTAAACACTGGTGGCATTGATACCGGCACTTGGACGATAATTAAGTATTCCCAGCTCAATAATTATGGTCAATTATACTTATTAAAATAAACCACGAAACACAGGTGTAGTGACAATGAGGTGTGTTTAAATTATGTTTTACATTGTGTACGTACTTACTGAAGTGGCCAGTAATAGGGAGCATTACAGTAAGTTGAGAATAAGATGTTGATTCACACTTTATTTCTACACACTAAAGATATTGTTGCTGTCAAGCAGGGAGCATCGGGAATATGATCTTCTGAATCTTGACAAAACTTGGCACACATGTACAGTAAGTCAGACCATAAATAAAACGTGTGTGGTGGTAATGCATCCCCAAATGTAATGGTTCTATCCCTAAAAATTATGTAATTACTGTACACGACTTATGCTACGCCCAGCATTACATGCCAAGTCCCCATGAACTCTCCGGCCAATTGCTCTGCTAACACCCCCTCAGTTATTAGGCTGCATTCCATTTATAACTATTGTTCAACAAAGGGATTGCTATTGAAAACCACTTATCAATATGGAAGATTCCCAGTGGCTGGGCAAAACTTCACTGCTCTCTCTCCAACGTTCACAGTGCTTCAATGTTCTGTTACTTGTGACATTTGTTATGTTGCTTACAAGGGAAGTATCAGGTAAGACAGGTCGAAACCTATCTTGAAACTTTGTGGACGAGAGGGCATCGTGTGGAAAATCAGCCTCCAGATTGAACTGCAAGGTTCCGAAATCATGTGGCGAATCTCTCATATAAATCAATGGGAAGTAGCGAGTACCGTACATGTTGGAAGGGACAGCCCTGACGGCCCAGGTCTTCAAGGCCGTTGGTAACCTGCTGCAAGCTCCAGTCAGCTGGGGAGTGTTGCACTGCGTCCAGCAATAACATGCAACAGCAATAACGAGTGCCGCATGGATACCCAGCTCCACCAGCCGCCATGCCTGCGTACCAGAATGACAGATACGATTTCGGAGCCTTGCAGGTCAATCGGGAGGCTAATTTTCTGCACAATTTCATCTTGTAGTACAACGATTGCGTCCACAAAGTTTCAAGATAGGTTTCGACCTGTCTTGCCTGATACTTCTCTTGTTAGTTACATGGAGAGTGATTGGAAGGAGATGAAACTGGCCTTAGCACGTAGATATTATTGAACACTACGATTCTGACGTTTGTTTAAGCCTGTGCAGTTTTGCTCTCTCTAGAGATGCTCAATATAGCCTTCGTGTGGAGATGATGTGGCCTGACCAACATGTATACCAAGTTTCGTCAATATGGGAGAGCTAACGTTTAAGAGGTTCCCTTGTATGCTTTGTTTACATCTGGTATTTAGTGAACTTGCAGACGCACTGTGTTTTCCTCGTCCCACCAGCGCCACTTCCTTCGATAAAACTCATTCCAAGTGTTACTTTTCTATGTGGATAATACACGAAGGTCGGTCAACAGGAGTGACATTGATCATTTTCACATAGCCTACGTGATGATGTTCAGGATGACGACGATGATGACTGTTGTTTGAAGTTTGCGGAACTCCCAGGTTATCTGCCCTTCACATATGTTTATTACGTCGACCCTTGAATCCACTTAACACAACGTTTCCTCCAGTCCCAAAAGAGATGATGAAGGCAATTCATTGTGGGATTCCAGAGGAAACGCATAAATCTAAGCCCTCTGTGACTTGTCAATGTTAGAAGTTTAACCTGACTAGTCCCAGTGATGCAGTGGCATCTGGCGGTCATGCAAGCAACCCCCAGCGATTGATTGCGTTATAATGGTAGACCCAGCAGTCCAACACTCATTTCGATACGAGTGACGTCAGTGCCACTAGAGCTGATTTCTTTCCCAGCCGTGCTACGGTCTGTCACAACATTACGTTCCGAGGTAAGCACCTTGACTCCATTGTCTTAGAGATTCACCTCACATATTTAGGAAGAATTCCTGACCCCGTCGCTTTTACTTGACTGGATGGAGCAGAAGAAGACATAAGGGCGATTCGTCAAAACTGCAAGACTGATGTGGTGCACAGGCTGTCATGAGCTACGTTAAATATTCTAGAACATGATTGCCACTTGGGGTCGTGATACATATATACCCAAAGTCACGCTCGAAGACTGCAAAAGCTTTTAATCTGCGTGCAATCGATGCATAAAACCATGAATTGTTTTTGAAGGAATTTTGTACATCTCATTGCGCAAACCTCAATTTCGTCAGCTAAGATGGAGATGGAAATTTACACTGAAATGACTGCAATGAAACTGACCACAGATGTTTAATGACGTTCAAGTCGGGGGATAGAGTGAGCCAGGGAAGGTTTTGAAGTTCATCTTGATGATCACCTGAATAGATTTAGCAGTGTAGTTTGGTGTATTGTTAATTTGGGAGACGGCGTCATTGCTAGGGTACAACATTTTTTCATTGGGTACACTTGGACATCTAATATGTCCACAAAATCACTGGCAGTTAATTGTCCCTTGAGAGTAATAAGAGGACCAATGGAATATCATGAGATAACGGTCGACACCATTGCAGAACCACGTACATTTTTAACGGTTGGAAGTAGACAATCTGAAGGATAGGTCTCATTAGGCACCCGCCGTACCAGCGTGTTGGTTGAAACAAGATAAAGACAACTCGGATTACCATTACTCTCTTCCAATCAGTGTTGGTCCTTGGTCATAATCGGAGTCAATAACGTGGCCGAGTATATTGAGTTTGTGCATTTTCATTCGGACAGAGATTATATCAACACGTGGCTCTGGTTGCTTATTTACTGCTGAAGTCACTTGGATTGTATGATCTCTACTGTCCTTAACGACAATCCTCTTCATTGCTCGGCGGAACCTATTACTGAGGCTTGGCTTTCATGCGCGATTAATTTCACCCATGATATCCTGCCCCGAGTTATAAATACTGTCATAACATTGCAACTGTTGCTCTCGGTGCAATTACGACACTGACAGTCTTCAACTCACTTGCACCATCCAAACGCGCACGAACAATCTGCCTCCATTGCAAATAAGAGAGATCTCCCATTTTTCTTCCCGACGTCTGGTCGTCTGACAGTACGGATACGTAATAACGCTTAACGTATTGCGGACAATCATCCATCACAGCTTAATACGCAACTCAAAAATAGTACCTCATATGAAGCGTTCCGTAAGAGAACGGCGAGCCCACCGTGAGTCGGTTTTATTTATTTACGCATCAGGTAGCTGTCTTTATGATCGATAAAGCACGGGTGCCCCATGCTGGCGAACTCACCCTTATCGTCCGGAAAGTGAACATTATATTGAAGCCTGCAGTGATGTGCTCCCGCAGAGAACGGCGAACGCGCCACGGCCCGTCACAGCCCCAGTCGCGGTGAGTGGGTGTAGTACGTTTGTATGCTCGTTCTAATAGTGTTGCATAATCCTATCCGTTATCATTATCGTCATGTTTAGTGTATTGCAATGGCTATTATGTTTCACTGTACGTAGTGCCTTATCTCCATAAATGAACCTATATTTTGTTCTATTCATTTACAATGAGTAACATTAGTAACAATAAATATTTGTACTTTATGTTTCATATTTCAATAGTAATCGTACTATTGCAATACAGTGTGCATTTGAAACTGCTCGCAGCATTAACATGTCCGGAGCACCGAATGGTGGCCTCGCCCTTATCCAATTCACGAGCACGAACCTTGCACACTTATTATCTCCAAATACACATGTGGCGGGCTCGCCCTTCTCTTACGGAACGCCTCATATGAAGTACATGTTGTGGAACATTGGTCTATTCATAATTCTGTATTTGTGTCTTGCGTGAATCTGAAGCCATGGATTTTGGTATTCAATCTGTTCATCTGCAAAAGTTTATATCCATTGAATTGGCAACACTGGTTCTATCACTTATTACCCAGCCCAAGAATTGGTGCCGGTGGCAGAAATCGGAACTAATGTGCTCCGCCCAGCCACCCGCCTGCGATAGACGTACATTCGTCGCCAGCAAAACCCCATCGTATGTTGTGTGTGTGTGCATGGTTCGTGCTGGGTCGTGCGCTGTGCGGCATCTATCCCTCGTGTGCAGGACCTTCATCGTCTAGTTCAATGTAACGTCAAGCAGGTTAGTAGAATGTTCTCATTGTATGACTGTACATGCGTTCCCCCTCTTGTGCCGCAACTACCCATGGCAGCCTTAACGTGGCGTGATGACGTAATGTATACACAACAGCCTCGCTCCACATCTAGCGGTAACAATTCCCTGGCAGGGTAATAAATCCGTCAATGAACTTGCGTCATCCTTGTCTCTTCTTTCGGACCCGTGGCTTATGATCTACAGATTAACGGTCACGTTAAACTACAAGCTTTGTCTCTTCTTACGAGCGGGCGAGTGAGTTGTACCTGCCCGACACAATACTGGTCTTATACCACAGTTCCACGCACCTTATTCCGCTCGATTGAGCTTTCAGTATCAAGTTGCTCGTATATACAGTAAATCTTTAGCATATTATTTTCTTACCCGAAACGGTTGGGGATTGGGTGTCTTCATCAGGGTCTTACCTGCAAACACACAAAGAAACACAACGTTAGAGACACAATAGATTCTCGTCTCTCGTCTCCAGAGTAGCTCAGAAAAGGAAGAAAATAATAACGTATTGTTTGATGACAAAACACATAGTTTATTCATCTGACCTCAATGCTTCCGTGACTGTCGAACTTAGGGGACCATATTCGCTCAGCACAGAGAAATTTCACAGCTTTCACTAAATTTACAATTCTGCTTAGGGTCAAACTGAGGATGACGTTATCATAATGGGTGATTCTATGATACGATGGAGTGCGAATATCTCGAGGAAATCAGGTGCGAAAGTGCGGTGTTATCCGGGCATTAAAATTAACCAGCTTGCCCAAAAAGTGGAAGAAGCAAATGTAGAAGACTGTGACAAAGTTAACGTGTTGTTGCTCCATGTTGGGACGAACGATTTGAAGAAGAGGGCTACAGCTGATTACATCATGGGGGAGCTCTACGAACTAGGCAGAAAAGCTAAGGGCAAGTTTAGAAATGCAAAAATTATAATGAGTGGCATTGTTCGGCGGGGAGATGTTCCGTTAAGGCGAGTTAAGACTGTAAATGATCGCATGGATTGGGTATGTGCACAACTGGGATTAGTGTACGTAGAAGCTGACTGCTGAATTGGTGGCCGTGACTTCGCCCGAGACGGGCTGCATCTAAATCGACGGGACGCTTTCAACTTAGGGAGCCTACATGACAGGGTCATCGGTTCGTGCCGGCTTTTGTGAGGAGGAGCAGGTCCAGAGGTTGCCAGCCGATGGGAACAGGAGGAGCTATTTCGAGATATTTGCTGCGGAGGTTAGACTCTAAGATTACTGCAGGTTAATTGTCAGAGTTTAGGAAATAAATTAATTGAATTTTGGAATCTTGTAGAGACATATTCTCCGGACATTGTCATTGCAACTGAATCTTGGTTATATGAGGACATAAATAGTAGCGAAATAATTCAAGGGACCTACGAAATGTACAGAAGGGATCGGGGGAAGCGAGGTGGTGGGCTATTTATTTGTGTGCGCAAAAATATAGCTAGTTTCTTAAAGTGGGCTGATATGGATCATGAAATGTTATGTGTACAAATTTCGGATAAAGTAAATAAATTCCCTCTTCAGGTGATAGGGGCGTATAGAGCACCGAAAGATAACTTTTCTCTCCTCGAAATACTGTATGATAAAACTTGTACGGGTAATGCTATGAAAAAGAGCATAATAATTGCTGGAGATTTAAACCTCCCCAAAGTAGACTGGTCTGGTGAGTCAACTAGCTGTGGTCTAGCTCAGAGCGCTGCAAATAAATTCTTAAGGGAGGGGGGATTTTCCCAAGTAGTTGACTTCCCAACTAGAGACAATAATACCTTAGATGATTATCTCGTAAGGCCTATAGAGCTGTATATTAACTGTCTGAAAGTACCAGGAATTAGTGACCATTCTGGGGTTGAATTAAATATTAGATATGGTGACATTACAAAATTAGACTCTGATGTAGCAAAAAAGATCATATTCCAGTATCGCAGGGCGGATCAGGGCAAGTTAAATTGAAGGAGAAGGAACACCATAGGAAGAGAAAACATTACTCAGATCATCATAGACTACGTTTTGAAGAATTAAGGTCAGAAATTAAAAAGGACATTAAATTATCTTATAAGAAATATATCCATAATATTGAACAAAACATTAGCAGGGACTCAAAGAAATTTTGGACGTTTATTAAAAACAAGAAAAAAAATAGGAACTCATGCGACACTTTTAAATATAATAATGAAGAATTGGACAGGGGTGATTCCATTGTTGAAGGTTTCGCGTCATATTTCAAATCAGTGTATGACTCTCAGTCAGCCCAATACAAAGTCCCAGCCTGCAATTCGAATACTCCCAACACCCTTCACATAAAACTTGTCTCAAAGGAAGAGATAGAAATGGCATTTAAAAAATTAAAACCTAAGTCGTCGGCTGGTCCTGATAATATTCCACCGTATGTAGTTAAGGGATGTGCTGAAAGCCTCAGGGACCCGTTACACTTTATATTTAACTTAGCAATTCAAACTTGTACGTTCCCTGACGCCTGGAAAATCACTCGCGTCTGCCCTATACTAAAATCGGGAGACCCATCACTAATTAATAACTACCGTCCTATATCTATTTTATCCGCAGTAGCCAAGGTATTTGAATTCATATTGCACGGAAGAATATCAGTATTCCTCAGACCACTCGTAACAGATAACCAACATGGTTTCCTATCCAGGAAATCTACAGTGACGAATGCAATTAATTTTACTCAAATTATATCTAAAGAGTTAGATAAAGGAGGGCAGATGGATGTCATATTTACAGATTTCGAGAAAGCTTTCGACACAATAAATCACGATATCCTTCTTAAAAAATTATGTATTTTGGGATTTTCCCACCCATTACTAAAATTATTCATCTCCTATCTCAGAGACAGGAAACAATTTGTTTTGTTCCAGAAAATTGTCTCAAAGGAATACATAGTTCATTCCGGAATACCCCAAGGTTCGAACCTTGGACCTTTGATTTTTCTAGCAATGATAAATGATTTGCCACGATGTATACTGCACTCAAATAGTCTTTTATATGCAGATGACTTCAAAATTTTTAAATCAATTTCTTCCACTAATGACTGCACTCTACTACAAAATGACCTAAATAATATACACAAATGGAGTATAGAAAACAAATTATACTTAAACGTACCGAAGTGTGTTGTTATGACCTTTACACGTAAGAAGAACCCAATCACATTTGTTTATGGAATTGGACCTAAGTCATTGAAAACAGTAAGCGAGAAGAAAGATCTAGGGATTCTGTTTGACCGAGAGCTTGCTTTCACTTATCATGTGCAAAAGACGGTCGGGGATGCTTACCGCATGTTAGGGTTTATAATAAGAAACACTAAGCCATTCATTAGGACCAGTACCTGCATAAAACTTTATACTGCCATGGTGAGATCCAAGCTCGAGTACGCCAGCCAAGTATGGAGTCCCTGGCAGAAAACATGCATTAAATACATTGAGCAAGTTCAAAAGAAATTCCTCAGATATTTACACCTCAAAATAACGGGCAATTACCCACACATGGTACCCTACGGTGAACTTTTGTTGAATTTCGGCATGACTAGTTTGGAGTCTCGAAGGCGAGTGAATGATATGAAATTCCTTATAAAGTCATTAACGGTCAAATTGATAACTCATTTTTCCTATCACTCCTAAATTTCAACATCCCTCGCTTAACTACAAGATCAACCATAACATTCAAAACTGATATAACCAATACCACTTCACATAACAATTCACCTGTATGGAGGCTTTGCAGTATTTACAACGATGCGGTTCGTGTAAACTGGAAACTAGATTTCTGTCTCTCAATCAGACCGTTCTTGGAAATTATAACCCTGTCACTCTAATTCATACTTGAAATAAAATTATCACACATAACAGAATCAACAATGTATATATGTGGATAGGCCTGTTCCCTAGTTATTGATGTTACCCATTAGTTTATTATGTAATAATTCCAAAACCTGTTTTTATATTTGGCATTAGATCATATTTAGATTTAGTTTTTATATTATCTTTTTACTACTATGCATTTTGATCTGTGTGAACTTATTAGTTTTAAGAATTACATTAAGATATTAATACTTAATGCAGGAAATGTATCTTACTGTGTAGGTGCACTGTTATTGGGGCGCACACTGAGCCCTGTTGTGTAGCGTCAACAAATAAATAAATAAATAAATAAGTTTCAGGGGTATTTGAATGAGCTATTTGTAGGATGGGCATCGGAAGGAAATCACATTAATATCCTGTGGACTAACTTTTTGAAAATTTTAAATAGCGCTGTTGATAAATTGTCCCATTTAAATTGCTGAAACAAAACCCAGATCCTGAGTATTACACACGAGAAATTAGGAGTCTAAAACGGAAAATTAGGAAATTATACAATAAAAGACATTATAGTGACAAGTATATGTTGAAATTTAAGTCCTTATCAAGAGAGCTCGTCTTAAAAAAGAGGGCTGCTCATGACAGTTATATGCAAGGTTTACTTTGTTCGGGAGGTGATGGGTGGAAAAAAAATTACAGTTATGTTAGGAGAAGAAAGGGAAATTCAAATAATTTGTCGATGATAATGTCCGGAGACGGTAAATTAATTACTGAGAAACAGGCCATTGCTAATGAATTAAATGTCTTTTACGGTAGTGTGTTCAATAAATCCAATAGCTGTGTGTTGGACCTTAACGACGAATCAGGGGCTCCCCTGTTCCAAATAAACCAGTCAGCAATTGTAAAGCTAATACAAAAATTACGTTTCAATGTATCAAAGGGTCCTGATAATATTGTTAGTGAAGTACTTAAACTAGGAGGTAGGGCCGTGGCAGGATACTTGGAGGTGATGTTTAATGTGTCCATAAACAATGCGCAAATCCCAGATGACTGGAAGAGAGCTACGGTAGTCCCAATATTTAAGGGAGGGAGCAGACTTGAATTGGGCAATTACAGGCCGGTTAGCCTTACGTCCATCGTTTGTAAACAGATGGGGCATCTCATTTGCGACTACTTGAGGGAACAGTGGGAAACATTATCATGGTTTAATGATAGGCAACATGGATTTCGGAAAGGTTACTCATGCGAGAGTCAGATGCTATCACTTTTTCAAGACATTAACGAATCGTTAGACCATGGAGTTTCAGTCGACGCCGTGGTTATAGATTTTGCGAAGGCATTTGATGTCGTGCCGCATGACATGCTACTCCATAAATTAGCTTCGACGAAGATTGATAGAAAAGTAATTTTATGGATCCAAGAATTTTTGACGGGTCGTTCCCAGAAAGTGAAAGTCGAAGGCATATTCTCGGATGAAATCACCGTAACGTCGGGTATCCCTCAGGGCAGCGTAATCGGAACTTTGTTATTTATGGCGTTTATAAATGACTTACCAAATGGGATTCGCAGTGACTGTCGATTGTTTGCGGATGATTGTGTAATATATCGAAAGATGCATGACTCACAAGACAATGCAGTGCTTCAAGAGGACCTGAACCTGGTCTATAAGTGGGCGATTGTAAATAAAATGAAAATAAACACAAGAAAATGTAGTCTCTTAAAAATAGGGAAAGTGCGAAGGCAGGATTTTCAATATAACATTGGCTCGGAAATACTTGTAGAAGAAGATTCTTGCAAATATTTGGGCGTTCACGTAAAGAATGATATGAAATGGAGTAGTCATGTAGGATGTGTAGTTTCAAAAGCTTACAAATCCCTGCACTTTGTAATAAGGGTATTAAAAGGAAGTAGTACCTCTGCTAAAGAATTAGGCTATTTGTCACTTGTAAGACCTATTCAGGAATATGCCTCGGCGGTTTGGGATCCATATCAAGTAGGGCTCATCAATCAGTTGGAAATGGTACAAAGAAAGGCCGCTAGATTTGTGCTCAGTGACTTTAATCCCAGGAGCAGTGTGAGCCGTATGTTAAAGAAACTTGGGTGGGAATCACTGGAGGCTAGGAGGATGAAATCTAGACTCTGCGCTATGTACAACACGTATACAAATCAACCAGCATGGGGTGAGCTTAGCAAACGATTGGGAAAGCCCACTTACATGGGTAGGAGCGATCATCCTTTCAAAGTTAAGGACCGACCACAGCGAACAAATTATGGTAAATATTATTTTGTAAACCGTGCCATTGATAACTGGAACTCTCTACCTGCCGCAGTCTTAGAGCCTTTTCCCAAACATATAGGTGTGTTTAAGAAAAGACTGACTATTTGTGTAAATACTCCAGTTTAATTGTTGTATAATTGTTATTGAATTGTTATGTATAATTATTTATTTGTTATGTGTATCCAATTTGCCACCGGGGGACACCCCCCCCCCCCCATTGCAAATAAATGAATGAATGAATGAATGAAAGTGCAAATTAAGACGCAGGAGAGGTGAAAAATATACAATCTTCTAAGACAACAGAATAACACAGGTTCTCAGAAAATCATATTCACAGTCAATTACACGAGGCCAAATGACCACGATGCCACTTGGCCATCAATGAATCATCAAAAACAAATATACAATTTGGCATTACAAAAATTGTATTTATTTCATTTAAGGGCAGGGACATCGTGGTCATTTGGACCCGTGTACTTGGGAATGGCGTAAGTATATATACTGTATATATAAAAATAAAAATAATTTGTCTGATAACCTGTGGTATTGTGGTGTCTGTAGTAGTAGTAGTAGTTGTTGTTGTTGTTGTTGTTGTAGTCCTAATTAGTCTCCATTACAAGTACACGCACTACTACAGACACCACAATGCCACAGGTTAACAGACACACACTCTCTCTCTCTCTCTCTCTCTCTCTCTCTCTCTCTCTCTCTCTCTCTCTCGCACACACAACACACACTCACACACTCTCTTTCCCTGATGTATATGTATATAATTGTATACTGTAGGCCTATATATTGTGACCGTTTGACGAACGTCCTACGACCACACAAGTGCGCATCCGAACAACAGTCGAGCACAAAGACTCAAAAACATCTCGGGGTTAATAGTGAGCATTCTACAAAGATGTAGAATAAAGAAAAAGAAAAGCTCTGCTGTTCCCCAGATGCACACTACAGCAAGGATAGAAGGCATATTTCAAGAATCATGAATGACCACAGTATCAGTTAAGATAAAATCTGTATCAATTTAATTGATCCATTCCACCATCCTAATCTTTACAAGGGCATCCTCAGGGAGAAAACTAAAACACCACCTGGAAAAAATAACATCCTGCGCTCCCCCTGGGATCCTATACTATTTAATCGCAGGTGTAGAATAACGTTCCAAAAAAAAATATATGCAACGAAAAACTTTTAAACATTTCATTGTGTTAGAATACCCATGAAATTAATAGTCCATCATGGTATTCTATTATATTATAAACGATATTTACAGTATTCAAGTTGTGTAGATCACTGATCGTCCTATCACACTTGACTAAAATTTTATTTCTGAAGTTCTACACATTTCCATATTTCCAAAATCATGGATAATCCTATGGGATATTCTCTTCCATGAAACGAGAAGAAATTCCAAAACATACTAGAATTGTTAATTATACAACTTGATGCAAGTCAGACCAAGTCGAACAAAGATGGACCCATTAGAAACGTAATACCATTTATATTTCATTATTCCCACACAAGGAATATTCATATTAGAAATATAAATTATGGATCTGTGATTTATCTTCGATAATAAAATAAATTATGGGATTAATTATTAAGTGATGTTAATTGCAACCCAACCTTATTATTCCAACCAATTTCAAGCACTTATGGATGATTCGTAGCTATTTCAAGATTTTCATCGGAACATGAGACCGCATTTTAAATGCCCCATTTCTTTAGGCACTTTATCAATTTAGTTTATTCCTTGATATCACAATATGGCAAAATTATTAGGCATTTTAATCTATCTGCAGGTTCATATAATTCAACCAGAAAATATGTAATTATGGTTAGAGCAAATTAAAGTAGAATCTATAATTCCATTGGTGACAAGACCTTGATAGCGGCATGGGGCTGCCACAGCGGCACCGCCCTTCTTTTGAGTAATATGAGGCAACATCCTCCAAATTCCAACATTTCATTATATTCAACAACTATAATTCTTTTATATATTATTTTCACATATTAATTTCCATCCAGTCATATTTACTGTATTTAATGGATTATCATAATTTTTAATGGGACAAATGCCTACGCGCATTCCCAATTCAACTCATCACCCCATCAGATCTATCATATGAATGTTATAAGTAACTATCTCTAATTAACCTGTTCAATTATCCGCTTGTCACCATAACAAAAATCCTCCTAATTGATACACCTTGCTCTAATAACAAAACTACGTTACGATTGCTTTATCAATCCAATGTGCATTAATTCATGTTAATTTCTCATATTTGTTTTAAGGAAACATCACCTAAATAATCCAAACTCATTCATTTATTATTATTATTATTAATATGAAATTCTCATGGATAATTACCATGTTCTATTTTTCATAATATCCATTAAATTGTTATGAATATGCCTCCTTAATTCCCCTTGTAAATTCTCACACATGATCATTCCGCATTATCATTTTAAAGAAAACCCTTAACCACCAGAAAAATCGAATCATTTTACGATAAATGACAATCAGAACTCATTCAAGACGAATTGCATCAAAATGATCAAGAACTACATTTAAATAAACAAATTACCAATAAACTATCTCAAAACGATCGCTAAAATAACAATGTGCCATAAAATATGCACGGAACTGTACAACAAAAATCAGGATGAAATGCCTGTCTAATTAGAACAGCCGGATGCCTTCCGAAAATATACTCATTCTACGATATGCCCACCGTGGATATGCTATCTCAAAAGGAATAATATAAAAATTCGAAGAGTGGACAACATCAAAACGATCCATGCTTATGTCCCAATATAATGCAGAAAATAAAGATCTATGGCGTGTAAAACGATTCCTACATGGTTGAATGGTATAGTCTAAGGTCTGATATTCACCGGTACTAGATATTAAGAATAGAATTAGGGGCTCACGTCCATTTCAGATGTTCTTGAAGAAAGTCCAAGTTCCTGCGGAAGGCCCTCAGTCGGAGCATAAAATTCCACGCGATCCTCCGCACACGGAAATGTGTACGGCTAGACTTCATGGCTCCACGGGTCCGAGTCCCAAGTATCCAAACGTCAGCTCCCATCGTACGCCCCGTTCATATTTAACGCACCATAATACGGGCTCGATTCATGGTAGATTTCAAAAGTTCATATCGGCGTCTTGCTACCATGACGTCCTGATCGGATTGTCTTAACACCATAGCTTCTGCTATGAAAAAGCACGTGTCTAATACTGTCACTGATTTCACGACAATCACCCGGTGTTTTAGCGTCCCGAAATATTCCGAATAGTCACAGTAATGTTCCCGGTTACTTGATTGTAATCCTTCTGTAGTTATCACAGTACGCTTACACCTGTTTAGCCTTAATTCCAAGTCAATTGCTAGCCAGAAATCTACCCTGGTATGAGGTATTATATTGACATAACTCAAGTAAGGAGTTATTTTCAGCCCATATGCCTTAATATGCTGTGAGCTCTGGCCATACCCCACACAACCTTGCATTTACAAAAGCTAATCCCTTCTAGTAAAACTATCCTGAGCACATTTGAACAATGCCTCGTTTCTAGGCTAATTTTGGCTTCCAGGTCAGGTACTAGTAACTTGAGATTGATTAAGCCACCCGATTATGCACGGATTCACTGCACAAAAACGACTGTGTCAGTCCTAACAGCTGCCTGCTCGAACCTGCAGACAGTCAGGTGATAGCATACTGACGCGCATCGCCGTCCGCGCATATCATCCAGCCTGCAACCAACGGCAGAGTAACTCAACTCAGTCAGGCGCTCGCTTCAAATTCAAAATACAGCCGCGACAAAAACAACATCTCCATAACCAGCAACTGACGCTCTTTCACACGGTTACAATATACACACAAATTGTTTAAATTAATTAACAACATCAAGAA
The DNA here is from genome assembly GCA_946902985.2 of Meconema thalassinum. Lineage (NCBI taxonomy): Eukaryota > Metazoa > Arthropoda > Insecta > Orthoptera > Tettigoniidae > Meconema > Meconema thalassinum. The sequence goes on from OX336389.2 coordinate 1,072,943,318, forward strand.
CAATATTTAAGTTGTTAAAACCGTTTGTCTTGTTATCGCTAAACTGTCTTTTGCATTTTCGACCAAGTAGCTCCGTGCATTAACGCGCAAGACTATATTGTGCCCAAATCCAGTTGTCCAGATTTGAGAGCACAGGCCCAGATGCTAAGTCCAGAGCAAAGGTTTTTAATAGCGCGCTCCCAATGTTCTATGAAGCATTTCGAAGCTTTATGCAGCCTACAGAACGTTAAGTGACGTAGCAAGTTTGTCATAGTCGAGGCTATACTTTGATAAAATATTTCCCGATTGATTAGAAACATGGGACTAGTACCAGATTACTGGCGCGGAAAAGGGAAGAAGAACGTGCTATATTTCAAGAAAATCGAACCAGCGAAAGCCGAGATATGAGATGTTTTAGTTTCGAGCTGATATCTCACAGTGACGTCAGGAGTCCGCCTGGAGAGTATAAAACGGCCGTGGACCATGGCATGTTATGTTACTTCTTCGTAAGCGCTCTGTCGCTAAGTACATTATGTTAATTCTTCTAAAGCGCTCTGCCGCTCAGTACATCGCTGTTCCGTCGTGAAGATAATCTACGAGCACATGGTTGCCATATTCTATGTTACGCTTATAACTAGCACACGGTTGTTAGGACTTAGTGCGATTCAACGACAGTACATGGTTACTGGACTTCGAAAAGTGTTTGAAATTATTTCAAGTGAACTTAGGATTCTTCATAAGTTATCACTCAGGTGATAGACTTTGGTGGCAGAACATTGGTAATTATAACTGTTACACGGACATATGATAGACTCAGTCTATATTTTTTCCCACAGTTCACAAATATTTAAAATGGATTATTTTTATATCCTATGGCCAGAAGCAAGCTTTTGTCTTGGTAACTATTTGACCAACCAAGATAATAAGTCAGTACTTTTCAAATACAATTCTTGCACGGTTCAGTTCATTTAGCCAACATAGGGAAACCAGCTGTGCCTAGCATGGTCTGGAGAGTGAGAAGCTCTGCCCAGGGACTTGAACATCAGAACTTCTACCGGTGCTGAATAAGATTGTCCGAGTATTGATGGTACTGAATGCATCACAGTTGGGTTATGTTACATCTGGTATTTTGCATCATGGATCAACTCGATCATGCCCCTGTCAAGAATATTACTTCAGCTCTTGAAGCAGCTAATATGAACAATTTTCATCAAGAATATCAGGCAACGAATATGATTACCGCTATGTCTGGTTAGACATCTTGCGGGTATACAATGGAGGCCGATACAAGAATTTAAGTATGTTGTCCAAATGGAGACAAAAGACTGGAATGATCTGGTTTTGACCAGATTATCTTCAACATCAAGATCTACAAGAATGTAAGCTACAATTTGCATTATTTTTATGCGTAGTTAGCTGGAATTTCTCATTTTTTCTACAGTCTTGCCAACACATATTTTTCTTCGATATTTTGCTGTTGCAAATATTTATGCGAGTCATCGGAAGCCTTGTTCTGAGCAGTTTTTACACTCAGACATGAGGATTCAACGATTTGAATCAATGGCCGAGCATAATGAGCATTTATTTGATTTTGATTTTTTTTCTAATCGCGGTCATCAGCCGTCGTAACTGTAAATTTTATGAAAAATTTAAGTTGAGGAATGGATATTTATCCATATTTAAGAAGTCGAGTATGATATTTCTCGAATAATTTAGCAACATTAAATTCAGTTGTGGAATTAATAATAATAATAATGCAGATTTAATAATAATTATTAATTTCTATTTTTTTTTCAGATAATAATAATTATGATTTATATTTTCTAATAATCATATCATGTAGTGTGATTTATAAATTGGATATTTAAACTGTTTACTAGCTCGGATACTTGTTTTTCCACATTCAACTAACAGAGTAATTCAATGGAAACATTTTAAACTTGCATTATACAGTTAAATCTTTTGGAAGACACGGAAAGTAATGATACGGGAAGCAAATAGAATGTATAAAACAGGGTTTTACAAGAGTTTGTATAAATATAAATCAGTATGAGCAACGTATTTTGATAGAACGTTTGACCAGAAATAGACACGTTGTGAAATTATTAATGTTTAAACCGATGGTAAAATTACAGTAAACTCATTGAGGAGCTTACTAGCTTATAAATCTTCCAGTTTGAGTAACAAGCAAAGGCTTGATTATTATGTATAATTTGGGAAGAAATTATTGTGTGTGGAAATAGTTAAATGTGCCATTCTGATTGTGCAATTAAGTCGCATGAATGAGGTTGTTAAAATGGAGCATCAACCATATTCTGGGTTGGATGACTTTAAAATATGTTGGGGAGTAGAAATATTGTTACAAGCCACACTTTCATCGAATTTATAACCAAGGGTTATTTTATGGAGCCATCATAGTTAATTCACAGTTTATCCACGTGTTCTATAAATATTTCCTAGTACTTGTTGACCCGGATTTTCTTATTAACATTTACCTTTCATTATGAGAAGACTTTGCAGTTGTCTAAAGCTAATATGGATTGTGTGAATTTTGACACATTTACATAGAATGGGCCGATGCTATATATGAATTAATACTGTTATTTCATGAACAGCCACTACAATTTAGAGGATATTTGTGATCCTAGTAAAAATATAAATATTATGTAAAATAATTAATTGATTAACATTTTGACATTCTGTCAAAAAATTTCAATTTTGGATAATAGCAACAAATGCTATTTTTGTAAACAATTTTCTAAATAATATTTTCAAATGATATTTGAATGTTTGAATGGTTAAATTAATATTCAAAGATTTGATGTTTTGTTAATCATAATTTTTGACCATAATTGATAATCGAGTCAAGAACTCAGAATAATTATTTTGGATCGAGAACAGATGGTACAATATTTTTTTTTCTGTTTATCGAAGTTCTTCGAATCCATGCTCAGATGTCCGTATAAATTGATGTTGTGTTATACCCATTCTTATGACTTTACAATTGAACCAATTTTAAGATATTGATTCCTGGAAAATTGTTAGTTATTTTCTGCAACTATTTGAAAAACAAAAACAAAGTAGTTTTTTTTCACATCGAGTGAAACCATTTAATTTCAACAAGTGAATACTTAAAAGTTAGGAATCAGGCTGGACAATTCAATTTGCACTGAAAAACCTACGACTGTAAATAGTACATTTGAACGACGTCAACAGGACTAACAATCTGGCTTTCGTTTCAAATATGTAGTGTTCATGTGTTGGTAAATCTGTTAATTTGTGTACATAAATGTATGATGCGTCATGCATCAATAATGCTATTCTGGCATTAGTTCAGTCAATTTTAAACATTTTAATAAAATGAGATAATTTTACGAATTGTGTTATTTTCAGAAAATCTCCTATCCTTATTGTTGCATCGAGCCGAAAATCAGTAAAGCAATTTTTTATTGTGTTATTGTAGTCACTTTTACCCTTATGGCGCCCTGGGATGTTTAGATTCTCGTGCTGACTGATTTTTGGTGAAATGCATATGTGGTCGTCCGGACTTCGGTCTAAACTGGCACAATATCGCCAAGCAATCTCCGGAATCAGGACTCGTGTTTGTTCAATCCCTATCATCAACCTACCGTGAAGTGGTTTGAATAGGTTTCTAATGTTCAACTCTGAGCATATGCCGGGACGGTTCTTTCTACACACATCAAAAAAAGTTTTGCATCACCTCGGTTCCCAGATCTCCGGCATATAGACGTTGACTGTGTATATTGTATCCAAGATACAGTCCCTTTGACTGTTCATAGATGTCACTAAAACTGCTCAAAGATGTAAACAACCATGCATGAGCAGGGCCTATTAGACGGAGGGGGTACGACAGCCGATCAGTTCCAGTCATTCCACCAGGACGAAGGTACGCTGCTCATGTTGTCTGTAGTTCTACCATGCCTAGAAGGTCAATACCGCAGTTCGATCGCGTCCGCATTGTTACTTTGTGTCAAGAAGGGCTCTCAACAAGGGAAGTTTCCAGGCGTCTCAGAGTGAACCAAAGCGATGTTGTTCGGTCATGGAAGAGGTACAGAGATACAGGAACTGTCGATGACAGGCCTCGCTCAGGCCGCCCAAGGGCTACTACTGTAGTGGATGACCGCTACTTACGGATTGCCGCTCGGAGGAACCCTGACAGCAATGCCACCATGTTGAATAATGCGTTTCGTTCAGCCACAGGACGTCGTGTTTCAACTCAAACTGTGCGCAATAGGCTGCATGATGCGCAACTTCACTCCCGACGTCCATGGCGAGGTCCAGCTTTGCAACCCCGACACCATGCAGCGCGGTACAGATGGGCCCAACAACATGCTGAATGGACCCCACGGAATTGGCATCACGTTCTCTTCACCGATGAGTGTCGCATATGCCTTCAACCAGACAATCGTCGGAGACGTGTTTGGAGGCACCCTGGTCAGGCTGAACGTCTTAGACACACTGTCCAGCGAGTGCAGCAAGGTGGTGGTTCCCTGATGTTTTGGGGTGGCATTATGTGGGGCCGACGTACGCCACTGGTGGTCATGGAAGGCTCCGAAACGGCTTTACGATACCTGAATGACATCCTCCGACCCATAGTGCAACCATATCGGCAGAATATTGGAGAGGCATTTGTCTTCATGGACGACAATTCTCGACCTCATCGTGCACATCTTGTGAATGCGTTCCTTCAAGATAACGACATCGCTCGACTACAGTGGCCAGCATGTTCGCCAGACATGAACCCTATCGAACATGCCTGGGATATGTTGAAAAGGGCTGTTTATGGACGTCTTGACCCACCAACCACTCTGAGAGATTTACGCCGAATTGTCGTTGAGGAGTGGGACAATTTGGACCAACAGTGTCTTGATGAACTTGTGGATAGTATGCCACGGCGAATACAGGCATGCATCAATGCAAGAGGACGTGCTACTGGGTATTAGAGGTAGTGGTGTGTACTGCAATCTGGACCACAAATGCTGAAAGTCTAGCTGTATGATGGTACAACATGCAATGTGTGGGTCTCATGAGCAATAAAACGAGCTGAAATGTTGTTTGTGTTGATCTCTATTCCCTTTGTATTTAACGGTTCCGGAACTCTTGGAACCGAGGTGATGCAAAACTTTTTTTGATGTGTGTAAAAGGCTACCACCGCTTCCTACCCAGCCCTTGCCAAGTACCATTATTTTATCTTGATGAATTTTATATATCATTATTCTTTGATGAGGTTGAATTCAGGAAGAATCCATTCCATCCATTCACCACATAGAGCTTCATCTCCCCTCATCCCTGATCCCGTAGAATCTGGAACAATCAGGTGTAGAAAAAGGCCACAAGTTATTTATTTATTTATTTATTTATTTATTCATTTCAGAAATAAAGAAGACGAAGAAAGGGGAGTTCTAAAGTGAAATGTCTGGTGCAAACATGAGCATCGGCACGAGAAACCTTATTGGTCCTAGAAATAACATTAGCCTACTGCTTGATAAGTTCCCACAGATTAGGGCGATAGCAGTGCCCTGGCATGTTTCACTTCCAAGTTTCTTGGTTATTTCAAGCTCAATGAGGTTCAACTTACGTCTATAAAACACGTAACTAATTTCATGCCAGAGAGTGGCCGCTGAGCGTGCCGTGCGCTTTGCGCCATGCCGTTCTCCGTAATTGAGTGAGGTGTAGGTTAGCGTTCGGTACCAGGCGGATCGCAGGCAGGGGAGGCCAAACCCGATCTATGTCTTCATCTAACTACACATATCAAAAAAAGTATTGCATCACCTTGGTGCGAAGACGTCCTGCGCCTTGACATACAAATTGCTTAGTGGTATACACAAACAACGTTTCAGCTCTCTTTATTGCTCATGAAAACCACACATTGCCAGTTGTACAATCATACAACGTGCCTTTCGGATGTTGTGGTCCTGATTGCAGCATACACCAGTACCGCTAATACCGAGTAGCACGTCCTCTTGCATCTGTCGTGGCATACTATCCACGAGTTCATCAAGGTATTGTTGGTCCAGATTTTCCCACTCCTCAACGGCGATTCGTCGTAGATCTCTCAGATTGGTTGTTGAGTTATCTCGTCTAAAACAGGTTTTTTTTTCAATGTATCCCAGGCATGTTCGATGGGGTTCAAGTCTGGAGAATATGCTGGCCATTCTAGGCGAGTGATGGCGTTATCATGAAGGAACGCATTCACAAGATGTGCAAGTTGCGGGAGAGAATTGTTGTCCATGAAGACGAATGCCTCCCCAAAATTCTGCTGATATTGTTGCACCATGGGTCGGAGGATGCCACTCATGTATCGTAGAGCCGTTTCAGCACCTTCCAGGACCACCAGTGGCGTACGTCAGCCCCACATAATGCCACACCAAAACATCAGGGAAGCACCACCTTGCTGCACTCGCTGGACAGTGTGTCGAAGACGTTCAGCATGACCGGACTGCCTCCAAACACGTCTCCGACGATTGTCTGGTTGAAGGCATGTGCGACACTCATCTGTGAAGAGAACGTGATGCCAATTCTGAAGGGTCCATTCAGCATGTTGTTGGGCCCATTTGTACCGCGCTGCAAGGTGTCGGGGTTGCAAAGGTGGACCTCGCCATGGACGTCCGGAGTGAAGGCGCGCATCATGCAGCCTATTGCGTACAGTTTGAGTCGACTCGAAATACGACGTCCTGTGGTGGCACGAACCACATTATTCAGCATCGTGGCGTTGCTTTCAGGGTTCCTCCGAGCTGAAATTCGTAAGTAGCGGTCTTTCACTGCCGTCGTGGCCCTTGGACGGCCTGAGAGAAGCCTGTCGTCGATAGTTCCTGTATCTCTGTACCTCCTCCATGTCCGAACAATATCGCTTTGGTTCACTCGGAGACGTCTGGAAACTTCCATTCATGAGAGCCCTTCCTGACACAACGTAACAATGCGGATACGATCAAACGGCGGTATTGACCTAGGCATGGCACAACTACAGACAACACGTGCAGTGTACCTACTTCCTGGTGGAATGACAGGACCTGATCGGCTGTCGTACGCCCTCCATCTAATAGACCCTGCACATTCATGATTGTGTACTGCTTTAGGCAGGTTTAGTGACATCGAGGAACAGCCAATGGGACTGTGTTCATGGTACTATATCGACATTCAGCGTCAGTGGTCAGGCGATGCTGGAACTGAGGTGATGCAACACTTCTTTTGATGTGTAAATGTGCTTTCAGTGAGGTGCAGTTCAGCTTATGGTACCAGGCGGATCACAGACAGGGGAACCCAAACTCTCTCTGTCGTCATAAAACTGTCAGCTTCTTTATTATTGCGTCTCTAAATGCCAGAGTAGTTAAAAGGGACGTAAAACAAATAACATTATTATCTTTATGATTATTGTTATTATCATCACTGAATAGGGTACTTATAGCTATTGATACGCAGGTCCATATTACCAGGATATTTGCGCACTTGGGAGGCGGATACCGGTACTATGCATTCTAACAGGCAATGTCCGAATCATTTAGGCATTAGCCTACTTCCAAATTTTGTAATAAATCAAAGTAGACCTGATATCTACACAGGCAAATTGTCAGTGTGTAGGCTACGTATGTCTATGTTTTTCCCAAACAACGAAACCAAATTGAATAAAATATGGTACTTGTAAAAGGCACCTTAGCGTCATGTTTAATATTACCCCCATTTTAACGAAAATAAAATGGCGGCCACAAAGTGTTTAATGATTACATCAAATTACGACTAAACTAACTATCAGAGATCTCTACTAAATATTGAAATGACAAACCATTATGTGAGAATCGTCTGGGACCCATATTACATGGTCCTCAGCTGAATAATTACAAGATGGCAGTGGAGCGAATCATGCAAGCATTATAATCCATAACTTATGATTCAATGAATCAATGCTCACAGTACTTGGCATGCAGATAGTTTCATAAGAACCTTTTGTTGCCAAAGTGGTGCTTATATATGAATAAGCTTTACGCACAGCCGCCATCTTGAAATTATAAAATATGAAATAAATAACGCTCAACACTTATGAAAACAATAATTAATGACACAATAGGACCGTATACGTGGCCTTGTATGTCCATAGCAAATGAACTGAGACTCCATAGTCTACATTCATGGTAGCTGCTTTGCGAAGTATCAGAACATTAAAATCGACAACTCAGGATACGATTATGTAATTAAAGACGAATCATGGCATGGGATGAGTATCAAATAGGTGTTCTCGTTTGCGTTAGAGAAAATATTATAAAGAAGAATATAGCGCACTGCGGGCACTTTGAAATTGCAAAATAAATTAATAATTCTCAGTACCTTAGAGTGATAATAACGAAATTTACAATAAGGTAGGACCTAATAAGTAGACCAGGGATTTTAAGGCAAATGCCTATTTCGTTCCTTACGAAATAACATGATTTTTTTTTAATATCTTGACGTTTCATGATAAATCCCTTACATTAATAGAGTTTTATAGTGCCATAAAATGCCTATTTGGACCTTTAGAGCCTATTTTACTATTTTAGTGCCTAAAAATGCCTATTTTCTACATTTAAAATAAAATTCAACTTCTGTAATTTTTACAATCACACAATGGACATCCCTGGAACGAGCAGAACAGCAGAGGGTGGGTTTTTCACAGAAATGTGCTCTTCCCAGACAACTGTCACCAAAGGAATGCTGAGTGAAGGGTGGATGTGGAGGATTAGCTCAGAAGAACAACGAGCAGGTAGTCAAGGACGTACTGTGTCGAGTGACGGGGTGAGGGGGAGGATTATCTAGGAAGAACAAGGAGCAGGTAGTAAGAAGCGACATACTGTGTCAAGTCGCCAGTGAAAGAACATCTGTTTAAGTGAATATAGTTCATCATGCCTAAAACGAAATCATCTAAGAGTGCGCTTATACAACAATGGCTTGTACAATTTCCAGGGATGACTTTTGATGGCAAGATTATTTTCTGCCAGTACTGCAATAAACAGGTATGTGCCTATATCTTAAATTTCATATTAATCTAAAATTAAGGTTTTGATATTGGCTTCTCTAATTAATTGTAGAGACCTACTGTCGGCGCAGAAAGTATGTGCAGTCGAGTTTAAACGCTAATACAATTTGAACCAGTCCACCAACCTAAAATATAAATACACCATCGTAAAGCGTGTTTTATTCTGCGTTATCTCCTGTTACATGCATATTTCTATTGTGTTTCTGGTGAAAGATATATTAGGCGGAATGCAAAAAAATACCTATTTTCTTGTCCGTTTTTTTGTAAACAACAACTTTGTAGTTTAATTACATGAAAACGGAGAGCCTGTCTCTCGATATCAAATAGGAATCGGTATAAAATACAGAAATCATTGTAAGTTTTCGGTATACAACGATTTGAAACAAAAACCTTCAGACCTTTGATGAACTCAGTCTCGATTTCGGAAGACCACCCAGTATCAAACAGACAGTCTTTTACAAAAACAATAACATTTTTCCAACGTGTGTAGAGTAATTAAACTTCATAAATATATTTATAATAGTGCATTCCATAATCCACCTAAATTTCATGAAAGTCGAACAGTACGTTTTCATGTAACGGTACTACAAAGTTGTTGTTTACAAAAAACGGGCAAGAAAATAGGTACTTTTTGCATTCCACCTAACATAACTTTCACAGAAAACATAATAAAAATATGCATGTACCAGCAAAGAATGCAGAATAAAACAAGCTTTACGATGGAGTGATTGCATTTTAGATTGGTGGACTGGTTCAAATTTTATTAGCGTTTAAACTCGACTGCAGATACTTTCTGCGCCGACAGTAGTCCAGGCGACCTGGGTTCGATTTCCAGTACCGGCAGTAATTTAGAAATCTATGAGGTCTGGAAGGGTGTTGACCCAGCATCGTGAGGACAATTGAGAAACTACGGTGGGCAGGGGTCACGGAGGCAAGGCAATACGGCTGAGGGATGTATCGTGCTGACCACACGCCACCCAATATCTGCAGGCCATGAGCTGGACAGCAACCGTTATTGAAAGCCAAGGCCCTTCGGGGACTGTAGTGTTCTTGTTCTTAATTAACTTTAGAGTAATGAAATGAAAATCCACCGCCTGCTTCCAGTCTCCGACCGGGTCAGGTATGGAATGAATGAAGCCCCCACCTAGCGGCGAGGATATGAACTGTGCCGGCTGCCGAGGCCTGACGCACTCCTCTGGGGCAATGATTAAATGAATGAACAGATGAAATGAGATGATAGTGGAGAGTGTTGCTGGAATGAAATTTTGACAGGGAAAACCGGAGTACCCGGAGAAAAACCTGTCTGCCTCCGTTTTGTCCAGCACAGATCTCACATGGAGTGACCGGGATTTGAACCACGGACCCAGCGGTGAGAGGCCGGCATGAACTTTAGAGTAATAATGGCTTAATTTAAATAGTTCAAAATTACAAATTTTATTCAATAGCTCACCTTTTCTATTCCTCATCTTAGTCTCTAATTGACATCACTTTATTGTGTTTTAGATTTCACATGAGAAAAAATGCCACCTTCAGCAGCATGCAGATAGTGCCAGTCACAAAGCGAAAGTAGCCATGAAAAGTAACATTAGACAGACTCTGCTCACACAAACTATATCTCCTACAACTCATAATGGTTTCTATGCTGATATGTGTAGAGCCCTAGTTGCAGCAAATATCCCCTGGAATGCTGTGCATAATCCGGTTTTCAGAGATTGTTTACAGAAATACACCAAGCAGCACATCCCATCAGCATCTACATTAAAGAAAAACTACTTAGATATTTGTTACAATGAGGTCATTTTGTCAATCAGGGAGGATATTGGGGAGTCTTGCATATGGTTGTGTGTGGACGAAACCACCGACTCTGTGGGCAGGTACATTGCTAACCTTATAGTAGGAAAACTGGAACCCAATCAGGCATCTACCGCTCACCTTCTTTGCTCTAAACAGCTTGAGAAAGTCAATAGTCGAAGCATTGCATACTTCATCAACAAGGGGTTGCAATTGTTGTATCCTGGGGGTGTTGATGATTCTAAAGTCCTTCTCCTTGTCTCCGATGCTGCTTCCTACATGATTGCCACTGCACCTCTCCTCAAAACTTTCTATCCTTCTTTAATTCATGTTACTTGCATGGCCCATGCCTTGCATAGACTCGCAGAAACAGTTAGGGCCGAGTTTCCTGCAGTAAATACTCTCATTTCAACAATGAAGAAAGTGCTCTGTAAGGCTCCATCAAGAATAGCCATCTTTCGAGAGAAACTCCCCTCTATTCCCCTTCCACCACAGCCAATCATCACCCGTTGGGGTTCCTGGATGGAAGCTGCCCTGTATTATGCAAAACATCTTGAGGAAATCATGACTGTGATAGACAATGTGCCTTTAACGGACAACTCTGCATGTGTGTCGTCTGTCAAAGAACTGTTAAATGATTGTTCCAGTGTTCAGAGGGACATTGCGTATATTCAGGCAAATTTTTCATTTCTTCCAGTCACCATTACAAAAATGGAGGAAAAAGGAAACAGTCTCAAACAGCAATTTTCTGTAATTGAAGAAGCTGAGAATAACATACAAAGTGCTAGGGGCAAGGTAGGAGATAAAATAAGAGACAAGTGGTCTAGTGTACTGCTGAAGAACCCAGGTTATTCAATGCTGAAAAGGGTACATCAGGTAATGGATGGGGAAAAGGTAGACTTACCAAGTGAAATTGAATTGAAAAATGTAGGTAAATTTTCCTATGCCCCTCTAACATCTGTGAGTGTGGAGCGCTCTTTTTCTGCTTTCAAAATGATTTTAACAGACAAAAGACACAGCCTGACTGTGGAAAATTTGGAGAAGATTATTGTTATGTACTGTAAAGCAAACTACGAATGAAAGTACTGTAGGAATGTTCCTCACAAATAAATAAACACATACTCCATTCGCGTTTCCACCGTTATTGGATGCCTACAGTGCTGTAATTGTGTACAGTGATTTTAGTATTAAGGTTTTAGATCAGTACTGATAATGATATATCATATAATCCAAAACATTTTTTGACACATTACTTTTTATATTGTTTTTCATAAATGTCTTTTTTATTCTGTCTTAATTTTGCAGTTATTTCGGTTAAGAATAGGGATACCACGTTTGTTAAAGAAATAAAGTATCACGTTACAGTTTAAGTGTATATTGTAATATTTTAAAGTCTATTTCCTGCCTATCCACACATTTTGAAAACATATTTTAAGTGCCTAATTTCTCTTCTAAAAGCCTATTTACTTGTTTTAAAAGCCTATTTTAGGCGCCTAAAACTAATTTTTTTAGAGCCTAAAATCCCAGGTCTACTAATAAGTTACTTTGTATGTCCTAAAACAAAGGAACAGCGGCTCCATACAGTCAAGATGGCAGCTAGGTGCACTGTTACAATATACAACTTAGCAACTCAGAATATACTGTATTTAACAATTAAGACGGACCGTCAAGGGAGAGGAGTATTGAATAATATACCTCAGTAGCGTTAGTGATAAATTTATCACACTGAATATAACACGCAGCGGCCATCCTGAAATTTCATAATTAAAAAGAATTATCTCTTTGTATTTTAGAGCTACAGTAATGAAATCTAGTGGTAGAGTAGAAACGTATATGTGGTATCGTATGCCCAAAGCAAAATCACACCAACTTTACATTTCCAAGATGGCAGCTGGGTGTAATATTAAAACGCAATAGTGAATCATTCATAATGCAATTTCACAACCTAAACGAAACATAGTAGAAGTGCCATGAAAGGGACCGTGATGAAATAAGCCATTAGAATAACACGCTGAGTACGACGCGCAGCGTCCATCTTGAAAATATGGAAAATGATAATGAATAATTCAAAGTATTTCTAAGCGACAATACAAAAATTAATAGTAATGTAGAACCTTGTAATTGTCTCCCTACGATCAAGTTAAAAGAACATTCACCTTGGTGGCTGAACGTATTCCTAGAAATTGAATATTATTAACTCATGATATACTGTAGTAGCACAATTAACGCAAAATGTGGTTATAGAGTAGCACCATATATTATACCCCGCTAGTATAACTCTTAACACGATCACATTCGATATAACGCGCAGCGGCCATCATGAAGTGATGGAATATAAAAGTATATAACTCTATATATTTTAGAGATACAATTACGAAATTTAGCATTAAAGTAGAACCGTACATGTGGTGTGTCTGCCCAAAGCCTCGCTATACAGTAGATTCAAGGTGGTGACTGAGAGTATTATTAAATCATCAAAACCCAAAAACTCAAGAGGAGTATCATATAATAGACTTTGCTAGCATTAGTGATGGTACTATTACGCTGCATGTAGATCGCTACCGCCATCATGAGAATATAAAACATTAGACCTAATATCGATAATCCATTATTTATTGCTGTTAAAACTACGACTCGCAGTAAGTACTGTACGTAGTGTCATATAAGAGGCTTTCACTGGAGAAGGCACAAAATCAACGATTCCATACATTCAAGCTGGAGGGTGGACGTTTTTTAATAATCTTAGAATAAGATGCTCTGGATGCAAGACCGGAATTCCAACGAAACTTAAGTTAATAAACGAAGAGTCCTATATAGTAGAAAACTCTTAGCGTTCATCACAAGAACACTCAATTATTCTGCTTGGTAACCACCAAGAATTATAATAGGGTACATGTTCTTTGCTGTACATCTTGTTTAGAATACTAATCTTAGGAATTGCAGTACAGTTAATCTAACATTTAAACAGTATTTCCCGTCTTTCTACGAATTTTTTGTCACACCACGTCTAGTAACATTATCAAGCTATAGTAGCTTAGAGGCTCCACCCCACGTTTCACCAAGCAATCCGTTCTTGTATTTTCCTAGCTGGCCTGCCCTTTTGAATTGATCATAATCATTACCCGTTGGGTACCGTAACGATTTTGAAAGTTGCATATGTGAAACTTTTATAGTCTAATATCACCATGCAAATATTCAGGTTGATTGCTGTAATAGTCTTGGAGGTATTGAGTACCTGTGAAATATTATGTGAGGCCGCCATGTTGGATTGGTGACTCTTATTGAACTTTAAAAGGCATGGTCTGGTAGATTTCGTACTAGTAATTCCTTACCATGTTTTATCGAAATCGCTCAAGCCAATCAAAATGTATTAGGGAGCACACACATACCGACAAAAGGTGATCTCATGAGTCCACATTTTGTATGATAAAATCAGGTAACAATACACCACTCAGTTGGAAAGGAAACCCAACGTGAAATGCAGTAAGCGGACGTCTCATTCAGAGTATTCCGAGCATATTCCTCCTCGACTACGATTAGGCTACGTAACTAGTAGACCGCGCACACCGTATGTTACACCTGTTCATCACCTGTTAATACGCCTCCGGGTGTAACATACGTGTTCCTCACTTGAGTGTGTGTTTTCCGCTCTAATTCGCATTTCCATCATTGCATTACGCCTGGCGGTACCAATTGCCAGCGAGCTCATGCGCTTAACATTATTATATCGGTTTATTACACATCTAAAGACCAGGAAACAATGTCCGTATATTGTCTACAAAACATGGGTTATATAAAACTGAATTTGAAGGTTCTGGTGGACCGCTCTGTATAAATAAATAATAACTATTTGAAACTCGTAAAAACATGACGTTCAATGGGAAAATATTTACTGAAGAATTTCCTTGTATAAATTCTTCGTACGATTAATTTGTGGCACTATTGCAACTTTAAGAGCGTCAAACAAATTGCACTCTCGACATTGCAACATACTGTTGGTTGACCATGGCTGAAGACTTGATGAGGTAAATAAAGATCTATACGTTCCAGAGTTTCCCCTTGAGCATCATTGATTGTGATAATGTATGCCAAGTGAATTGGAAATGTTGCCTCTTAAAAGAAAATGGAAGTGTTTTATCGGATGGTGTTAAATCAAGACGAAGGATTAGACATATCTGCCTAATTATAACTGCAATTATTATTTCGAAATCCATGCAATGTCCATACATATTTCTTACAATTATTATGGTTCCATATAAGAGCCCTTGGGAAACGTTCAGATTTCTAAGAAGCATAACTATGGCTCAAACGATTGGCCTATGTGGAGGCATATCACTTCATTCCAAGGAATTCAAGAATTCTGTAGGAAACTGAGTAGCTGTTTTTCACCTTCAGTATTTAATCTGTTAACGCTGGTGTATGTATTTGAACTACTGGATATAAGTTCAATCAGTTTTAAATTAATTGCATTACATTGTTAATTTTTCGGTGTAAGAATGCATACTTTCAAATGTATTATATCCTTCGCAGAGGTGAATGTTGCTCCGTAAATCTCAGTCATGATATCCTCATGCGTTAAGAGTCCGGCTAGTAATTCAGTAAGATTAACTGGAGGGTTTTACAAATGGAAAAAATGGAAAATGGAAAACCCTCCAGTTAATCTTGAAGATAATGCGAGCCAGGCCAAAAGGTTAAGGTTTAAATATAAAGAACTCAAAATAAAATTGTCTACAATCATCAAAGACATAGATTTCATCAAGGAATGTAGGAACCACAAACTAGTTCAAACGCATATCAAATACATGCAAAGGAAAAATATTAGAAATGCATTCGAGAATAGGACTCAGGAAATTGTTAACAATAGATTACTTCAGAGAGAACTTACATTTCTTTACCTAAAGAAAAATCATATCAATAACAAACTTCATAGCGCCCAGCTGGAAGCTGCCAACATATCCGACAAAAAAGACTGGGATGATTTTCTGATTTACACGCAAAACGTCGTCGCGAATGTAGTCACTAAAAAACAAAACGGCTTAACCAACAAACTTACACGCCTGAAAAACTTAAATCCCGACATTAATGATTAAAGCCCGACTATTCCTTTACACAAGTTCCAAGATTCTGTTAAAAACATATCTCAGACCATTTTTTCAGAAACCGAACATAACATTCTAGAAAAAGGTCCCCAATTCAATTGAGACATTGCGTACAATAAGAAAAACACCACTCTACTCATTGCAGAAGCGGAAGTAGCAATCAAAAAACTGCCCACCGAGGAGCAAGACGGTGCACGCCATCAAGTTAACAAAAGACTAAACAAAGTGTTGGAACGCAACAAAACCACTAATACCACAAACAACAGGATAGAAATCACACAACTCAATAAAAAGATCAAAGACAACAAACTTATCATTACAAAAGCCGACAAGGGTAATACCACGGTCATCATGATCAAGGAAGACTACATCACAAAAACAGAAAAAAAAATTAACAACAAGAACTTTTCCAAAACGAATAAAAACCCAACCGCAACCACCCAAAAGAAACTTAAACAAATACTCAAAGACATTGTATTTATCTTGAACGATAAACAAAACAATAACCTAATTAACATGAATCCGAAAATTCCTACCCTCAGATCACTTCCGAAAATCCACAAAGAAAATATCCCTATTAGACCGATTGTCAATTATAGGATTAGACCCATCTACAAAACAGCTCAGTTCATACAGAAATTCCTCCAGAACAACTACACATTTAAAGCTAATAAATAAAAAAATAAAAAGTATTGATTGGGCGGAGACCCCTTACCCCATTATAAGTGAATTAGTAATTCAGTAACATTTGATTCCTCACCATCCACAGAGGAATAGCCGCCGTTAACATGTAACAAAAAGCAGAAGATTCTATTTCATCCGGTTTCGACAGCGTGTTTTTATGTAAGCGGCGTATTTTGGAGAAGGGCCAGAAACATGAGTATTTAATACAATTGTGAATAAATGTTTGGCGAGAAGCATGCGGCACAAGAGGCAAAACCTTCCTCTTAGAAGTCGATTCACACACATTTATGAATGAACATTTGCCATTGAGGCTACATCCCATATTATGAGCCACGCTAATCGAATATCGTCAGCTGGATTGCAATTTAATTTAGAGGTATTGTCAATGTTGAATGTAGGGGTTATGCTCTTGGAAAATAAAAAATGAAAATCCACAGCCTGCTTCCAGTCTCCGACCGGGTCAGGAATGGAATGAATGAATGAAGCCCCCACCTAGCGGCGAGGATATGGACTGTGCCGGCTGCCGAGGCCTGACGCACTCCTCTGGGGCAATGATTAAATGAATGACAGATGAAATGAAATGATAGTGGAGAGTGTTGCTGGAATGAAATTTTGACAGGAAAAACCGGAGTACCCGGAGAAAAACCTGTCTGCCTCCGTTTTGTCCAGCACAGATCTCACATGGAGTGACCGGGATTTGAACCACGGACCCAGCGGTGAGAGGCCGGCGCGCTGCCGCCTAAGCCACGGAGGCTTGGCTCTTGGAAAATATTGTTTAAAATATGAAGTGCACCATCCCTGATGCAAGAATTCGCTTGATTTGCAGATCTGACTTGATTAGCTTCTGAAGAGTCTAATTATACAAACTGGCCGCAAGAACCGTCGCTTATATTTTTGGAATACAAAGAAGAAATGCAATGATGTGCAATTCCATACATTTTAAAACAATACAGGCCGTATTCATGTGGCACGGTAACATTGGCACCAAAGAAACGAAGGATATAGCATTGTTGTACTGCCGAATCTCTGAAATTCTTTAAAATATCATCTCCAGAGAAAAATTGTTGCAGCCTGTCAAATATTGTATATACCGGCAGATCAATTTTACCATTACAACAGCAAAGGCCAAAGTAACCAAACGTAGATTTCTCGCAAGAGAAATATAATGGAGAACAATGTTTAGATTTGCTTCTCTGGCACTGTAATGCATAATATCTGGAATTGTTTCTGAAATGGCATATTTATATTGGATTTGAAAAGTGGCTTGCTATTTTCTCCGCTATTACCACTTTCTTGCGGCCAATGTTCTTTTTCGTCAAATGGGTTTATTTTTAGTAGAATTTCACCCCAAATTAACGTCATATTCGATAACACTATTGTGCCCTGTATCAACGGAGCCGCTAAATATTTAATGACAAATAATACTTCCATTGTCAAAATCAATAGCGTGGTTAGGCTCATTGTCATGTACTCTAAACAAATAATCAATCAAAAATTGGCTTATGCAATGATGTTCAACATAAACTGTGTATTCACCGTCCAGAGACTTTCATACTCAAGTTGGTTGCTTAGGAGAATGCGATGAGACTGATCGCCAATAATATAAACCTTATACCGGGATGATTCCTAACTTAAGGCCTCGGTCGTCTCCTTCACGTTCCCCACCTTAATTACAAACACACACATTAATACAGCCATCACTATAACACAGGTTATCAGAAAAAATACACACACACACACCAAAGTACACTGAGCTGAGTGACCACGATGTTCGATCCCTTCAAATGAATTATGTTCGCCAATTGTGTCTCATGGCGAAAGCCATTGTGGGTACGCGTCAGTGCCTGGAATATTACATTTTTCGTTATAATTTAAAAAGTATATGGCAACGTAAATCGTGGAGATTTCGTTACTTTACGGGAATGATAAAAGTGAAATATGGTTAGACAATGTAATACCAATATCAAGAAACCATTAATACGGGAACAAAAATTTAAATCTGGAAGTGGGATAAGAACTCCTTCGACGATGCATGATATATTTCATAGTCCGTAACGTACCCCTTTTTTATTATTAGTTCTCTATAGAAATACAGAATTTTCAGACAAAAGAAAAATCAGACAATTAGTTCACATGAAATCCAAATATGGGCCATATTGAGCCCGTTAGAGGAGGTGTTCCGGGTATCATCCGCCGAAAAAACGGTACTTGGAAAGACCCCGTCCTTCGAACCAAAAACTTCTGAGGATCGGGTGCATTTCTTTGTAGGCTTGCTCAGCACGAGGGGCTTGATCCAGGAGATCTGGGTCATTTAGCACGGAAACAGTCATAGACGCCCAAAGAAATACATCCGAAAAAATACCAAAGCTAGCAATAAAAAGAGATCCAGTCTTAAGTTAGATTCGTGCATGATTTATTCAAGTAAGACCCCCTAATCTATTTCCGAGGGTCGAAATCGGCTAATCCGCTAGTCTAATTACAATAATGAGTCATCCCTAGTTTGGTGTTAAAGACCTCCGCGAAATCCTAGTTACATGAAAGAATAGCAAAGCAAACTAGGCGCGTGGTATATGAATATTTAACGCGTAGAAAATTTACAAACAAATGACTCGGTATAATTTACATTTAACAGCTAGCAAACCAATCCCGAGGTTAGGATGGTACCACGTCCACATTTAACGTTACATTTAATTTCTATCTAATGCCTATGTGAACGAAAGTATTACGACGAGATGAGTCGTAAACAAATGCTTATTACCAAATCTAATGATAATTTGACCACTGACTATAAAAAAAACAATTACATAACACTCTTATGTCTAATAGGAAGAATGAGATAAATACACTCGGGAATAAAGAGGTAAACACACTTATGCTAGCCTACCTTCGCGAATTGACATACTGTTTGTAGTCAATCGTCATCTCAAGCATGTAAGTTATGTTGGCAAAGCGCAATCACAATTGCGTCTTACAAGCTTTAAATCACGCGGGCCACAAGTTACTGATTATCGGTCCCGGAGATCCAATGTCGTCGATACAAGTAGTGTCAGCTAATTTAAAGCCATCTCCCACGTGGAAATGGATTGAAGTCACGGTGTCGATAAACAACAAGCAAATGGTTGCAAAGTTATGGCTGTAATTATTTATAACAATTAATTAATCCGTTGGTTTAGAATAATTATGCTCTTGATTTATCAGAAGGTATAAATGTTATTTAATTAGTTCTATTAATGATACCAGTCATAGTCTGCAATATGTGATCTCACTTGAGATTCACTCAAATAACATGACTTCAACAAGGCAACAATAACACAGGTTAGCGCGTCTTACACCAATTGCGGCCGGTGCATCTGTCGTCTTAGCCGCAGCTCAAAGAACGCCGGAATAAACCAATAGTAAGGCGGACATTCAATCCGTCCTGCCAAATACCAAATAATGTGTTCACGGACACAACAATTACACTGGCTAGCCTAATTTATACATAGCTGGGTCAATTAACTTTATTATTTAAACCTTTCTACAACACGCCAGATGAAGCAAAGTCATCGGCTCAAACATTAAAGGAATTCGCATAAGCGAGCGTTCCCTCACTCATATAAAGTGGTAATAATAATAACTGGTTTTGACAGCTCCCATATAGCTGTTCTCCAAACCAAGGTTATTAATACCTGTGACCTTCAAAATTCCTAGGCTTGTCATATAAGTTAGCACACAAAAAAAGTCAATAAAGTCGTCTCTCTCTTGTATCTCGGGTAAACCGGTTGTCAGCTGGTGCGCGCAAGCAAGTCTCATCGCTTCGCGTTCAGCTTTTAGCATAGCAAAGATTTGTGCTTCTTAAATGATCATTATAATCTTGTAGTAGCACGAATTAAAGTCCTGAAGTGCTCTACAGATTATCTAAAAATGTCTCATCACTTCCCTAATAGTGTTCCTTGCGATCACGTTCCCTTCAAAAAGATATAATGTAGAATTAAATTCAAAGAGTACAAATAGTAAGATATCACACTCGTGCATCTAACTGCACTGACATTCGAAGATATGTCACTCGTTCATAATACATGTAGGATTTGATAGGTGTGGTTTGGCACGCTCCATAACAAAAATGAAACATCTAACCTCGGCTGCGATGTTTGAAATGATACGAAGTTAGTTAGCCCATCAGTCTAACACAATATGGGTTCGTTCCTCTCGAACTTCACGTGGTAAATAGTACTCACGAAAAATGTCAAATAAAGAGTACAAAAACGTTTCAGCAACGGTCGGCCGAAAAATGATACGGGAATAAGCTCTCAAATTAAATAAGGGACCTGACTATGGGGTGTCCCCTAACACTCTCAGAAGCCTACATCTCCATGTAGTTAAGATGTCGTTTACATGACATAAAATACAGTGAAATACATGTGAATTCGCACCTGCCGTATAGTACACGGACTTGTGGTGTCTAACTAATATATTGTCCCAGTGACAAAGAAAGAAAATACACACATTTCCTACCTAAGTGGTCGAATATCGTTGCGTTTCGGCTCAAAAATATGCATTCAACTACTACCTCAACCTGGACAAACTTCGTACAATAAGCTTACAAGACTCACGGTTACTTTATAAAGTAGATCACCTTCCAGAACTTCCATTGGAAGGGGTTATTTGCTTCGAAGTTTCCAAGCATTATTATTGGTAAGGCTATGGATTTTAGCCTGTCCTCGTGGTCCTCTTAGCGTCTCGTACATGGTTTGTACTTGGTAGTGTCGACTGGACAATTCCATGGTGCTGGCGTATTTCGTTGGTGTTCCCCTCACATGATGAATTAAACCATCACGATGCTCTCACAATAAAGTTGAAGTGGTATTAGCACGGGGTACGTTATGGTAAGCATTGTGGTTAGCAAAATTCACTGTTTCTAATAAAGAATAGGATTGTAAAATGCACACTGGCTCTAATATTTGCAGGTGATCAAAATGCTCTGCTTTACATGCCACAGATTCTCCTGTTACCAACACGTGGTAAATGCTCACAGAGTTGAAATCACTAAAAATCTGGACAATCAGTGTCGCGTACATGCGATAATTAGTTTTAGCATAGTTAAATTTTATATTGGCACTCACTGGGCTATAAGACGTCGTCGTAAGATGAATATTTCACGTCTTTTGAAAATGTTGCACTCGTCTGCCTTCAGACGGTCCTCGTGGTTAGTGTAAAATGGTGAAATTCTCACAATCAAATAATAACTTTCACTAGCACGTAGCACCGGCCTTACTGGGCCTAAAATAATACTATTTGTAGACTGAATCGTTGAAATCAGCTCGATGGCTGTAGATGACAGTCCTCTCAATTATGGGGTATTCACTTGCCTACAATGGCCTTCGTCTTTTAGACGGACAATCGACACAAAGCGTCCAGCCTCAGCGGACTCTCAAAACGGTGTGGTTCGTGCATAGCACGGCTTCCTGACTCGAAGGAAGTAGTCTAGTCAAAATAGCGACTACTTTCATAATCCTCCGCATGACTGCGGTGAAAAATACATTTACCTTAAATTGATTTACCATTTCCAAAAGGCATAGAAGATGGCAAATTAAACAGAATTAATTATTGCAAGCTCCTCAGATAAGTGGCATAAAAATAGTGAGTAATATATCTCTAGGAGGAAAATAAGCTGTCCTCTCCGACGTCAAAATAGTGGATTGTTCATGAGGAAGCTTCTGGGTGTGTTCCGTAGAACTGAGCATGTAAAGTAAGTATGCTCTCAAAGAAATATTTGATACATGAGCCTAGGCGGGCTCATTATTTGTCGTACAATTGTCCATTTACACTAAGTTTCCAGCGCTCATTCTGCAGGTGATACATGAGATCCAGTAACGAGAAATGTTTATCCTTGCCCATCACAAAGTTTACATACTGGCCAATCATCCACGCAATAGCAGTCTGTTTAAGTTGGGGGAAGGCGGTCACCGACAAACGAATCAACTTCCTGTCATCAAGGTCACCCATGGGCACATTTAATAGTTGGCATACTTCTATCTTACGCCACAATCATGTGGAGGCAACTCGCGTGCATGTTGTGAAGCGATATATAGCTGTATCATCTTGACCACATATAGTACACCATGGGTAGGAATCGAGATGTATGTTATATGTCCGTAAAGCCGTTGGGATGAGATTGTTGAGGAAGATAAAAACCTCGAAGTGTACAGCAGAAGAAATGGACATAGCACCAAAATTTTACCAGACGGTGGGCCAGTTAGGCGTGTACTACTTGCCTCAATATGTTATAAATACTTTTAGTCGTGGGAACAGTCCCTGAAGGCAGTTGGCGAACAGTTTCGAGAAGTTGTCGTTGATGGTCCCTAAATATCTTCGGCAAAGCTCTGTCACAACCACGGGCTGTGTTGCGAACGTCTTTGTTTAGCGCATTCGTAAAGGTGTTATCTTGGGAAAGGATGATGATATCGTTCTTGCAGAGGAGTGCACGGCATTTCATGCCATGAGCTGGTAGCCCTAGCCCGCCTTGCCGGGATGGGAGATGCAACTGTTCTTGTTGTACTCAAAACAAAAATCCTGACCAAATAAACAAACCAGTATATTTTGACAATTGGCTCTCAAACATTTTGGGAAGGGGGAAAAGTTGTGCGATATACCATATTTTAGTGAAAGCGTACACGTTGCACTATATTGAGGATTCTTTGACCAAATTAGATCAGCACTTCCCTCACTTTGGCAATGACCTTACTCCAGTTTGATTGCACTGTGTCCAGAAGCGATTGCTTCCATGTAATGCCAAGAATTTTTACTTCATGAACTATTCAGAACCAGGGCTGCTGGGTAATCACTGAATTAGTATTGAGCTGAAGCAAAGCAGTTTTCATGGGGTTCTATTGTGCTCCAGAGGCGACGTGGTAGAGGTGAAGGGGGCTAGCGATGTGAGAGATGCCTTCATTACTGCGGACCAATATTGATACGTCATCAGCATAGCCGCACATGTCGAAAACATACTTTGTAACCCTGTAGCTTCGACTGGGTAGTCCGAATGAACGGTCCGTGGCCAATGACAAAGTGTAGCATGGAAAGTAGCCTAACTGATCGTTGTATTGGAATCAGAGGGGAAATAAAGCCGTTGACGAGCACTCGAGACGTAGCATTACGATTTATCCTACGAATGTAGTCAATAAGGATTGTAGAAAATTCAAAGTGCTGCAAGATCATGTACAAGTATTCATGACTGATGCGGTCGAAAGCTTTATCAAGATCTAAGGTGAGAAAACTCATGGGCTCAGTGGGGAGCACTTCGGCTTTTAAATGTAGGTCCCGTAGTATCGCTAAGTTCGTTAGCGAGTTCTTTCAGGAATACTACAACCATGATGACATGTAGAACAGTCTTCAATTGGCATGAAAGTACTTTAGTAAGAATTTCGTAATCGCTACAGAGCAGAGTGACTGGTCGGAAGTCACCAACTTCCATTGGAGAGGATGTTTTTGGTATTAGGACTATGGTACCCTCGTGATGTGATTGACAAAGAGCACGACGTTGGAGAATAGTACGCAAGACTTGACAAAATTATTTACCAATGATAGACCGGAAGTGTTTATACAGTTCATATGGCAGTCCATCAATACCAGGTGAGCGGTTATTTGGGAGGTGTGTAACCACTGAGTAAATTTCTCCATCCGTAATGTCCGCGCTGAGCAGAATTTTGTTGTCCGGGGAAAGCTGGGTAGTGCAGGACGAAAGCAATAGTGTCACCTGCTGTGGATCAATTGGAGCCTTAGCGTAGAACCGTTGATAAAATAAAGATATTTCACTACGTATAGCGTCAGGGGAGGTGATGACACTTCCAGTACTGGTGTGGAGGCGGAGTATATTTTTACGTTGCCGCGCACGTTGTCCTTTGGCGATATGGTAGACCCTTGCACATTCGTCCGGGAGCACTGTAAGATATGTTAAAGCCACGTTTATATGAGCGAGCGTTCGTTTCTGTAGAGACAGGAGCTTGGTTTTAACTTCCCGAATCTGATCATAGATACGCTCCCCAATCATCAGATCTTTCCTGCAGCTGGCGAAGAACTCGATAGTAAAATGCAATTGTATCCCGTCGTTCCCGACCTCGTTGATAGGATATGTTCTTAAAGACGCGGTGGATTCCTGGTTTAACCAAGATATCCCACCAGTCTGCACAGTCGCGAATGTTACATTGTTGTTGGACCCATCGAGTCCAGTGCTGTCTGAAAATATCTTGGCATTCCACCTCAAGTAACAGCGAGCAATTAAATTTCCAATAACCTCTTCCTAGGTGAAGAACGGGATGTGGGTAAGAGATTGTACATATGACTGCCTGATGGTTAGTGAAACTGGCAGATATCACTTCATATCGTCTGGGCCAGGATAAGTGCTTGTGAAAAGTAGATACGGTCAATTCTTGATGAGGAGTTGTGAATTATACAGGTGTAATGGGGCACGGGTACCCTTAAACTATCCACAGCATCAATGAGGTGTAAGGAGGTAAGGAGGGTCTTGAGAGACGGGTTGGAACCTTGGTATGGACTAGTGGAATCTTCTAGGCGTTGAATACAATTGAAATCTCCTGCAATAATAAGTTTTTCTTTATCGTTGTGCAGATGAGGCAGTATACTCTGTTGAAAAAATATTTTCCGTTCCACACGTTTGTTGGACCCCGACGGGGCATATACATTTATCAGGGTGGTATTGTTTATGTGTACATATATTATTCATCCTGATTGATGACATAGCACACCTTCGAGTGGGATACCATGTCTTATGAGGAATCCGGTCCCTCTATTATTATTACCGGTATTGATGTGTTGATTGTAATAGGCGGATATGGGAAGACAGGGTAGAGCAACTCCTTGAAGGAAAGCAATGTCCATGTCCGCATCTCGAAGGAATCTCTCCAACAGTTGAAATTTCAGGGAACATTCTATTACATTGATATTCACAGTGAGAAATTGCGCCATTAAAAGGAGTATAAATGCTGTGCTAGACATACTGTAAGGTCGACTCGAGAAAAAGAAGAAAGAAGAAAATGAAGAATGACCCGCGTGAGTAATATATTGCTGCGCTAGGTCAAAGTAGGGAGAGATATTTCCTTATGAGGGCCATGCATGGGCCGGCTGTCAGCGTTTGAGTGTGTTCTTGGATCCCTAGATGACGTAGAAGGAATATTTTGTTTCTTTTTCGCAGCTGCTGGAACATGTGTACAACCGGTTTGATTCTTCGGGGCTGGGACAGCGGTCGAGGCATTGGTTTTAATCTTCTTAGTTACGTTCTCAGATCCCGAATCAACCTGCTTCAGTGAGTCGGTAGGTGCCGAAGTATGTGGAGGCAGTGAAGACAAAAATTCTGGTGCAGCCTGTAGTAGCGACTGAGTTGGCTCTATGGCTGCAATACAGGTGTCCGATAGCGCAGGGGCTATGCTATGTAGCTCGGTGATCTGTTCAGTGCAAGGGACTCGTATGTTTTCTGCATCATGTGTTTCTGAAGCCACTTCAGCTGGTGTCCCAGCTGACTGATCAATAAGCATGTTTTCCTGTGACATATGCTGTGTCACAACATCAGAGTATTGGGCACGTCGCTGTTGTGTAGGAGTAATACCGAAGGGAATCATTTTGTTTGGGCAGTTGCTATGGAGATGAGTGTTGGCATTGCAAATCAAACAGGTCTGTTTCTGTCCATTATAAGATATATAGCCAGAATGGCCACCAAAGGTCTCAGTGGAGGGGATATCTTTTTGATTACCATAGTGACTGTACGGATTCCATTATACACGGGGAACTGATAAGCGGAAGACCATTGTTCCTTCCTGACGTCACTCACAGTGCCATATTTCGACGGGACGGATTTGAAAATTTCAGGTGGAACTTCGAGTGGGACATATATACGCACTGTGGTGAAGTTTCAATCTGCTGTGGAGAGCTTAACGTTAGTCACCTCACCGGAGTCATACTGAAATTTAATGGGGGTTTCAAAAGTATTTAGCAATTTTTGATAAGTAGATATGTTGATTACCTTGATGTACATGGTTCTTTCTTACGCATTTAACTGGATGCCCTCTACTTGGTCGTCAGTCAACCGGAGGGTGTCAATAATCCAGCGGTGAATTTCCCCTGGTGTGGGGCGAGAACTCTGCCTGTCCCATTGACAGCGTACGGTGTGTTTCCTCTGGTATGCGGACATGATTTTTCAGCGGGATTTTCTTGTTTTGTTTTCCTATCTGGAACACTACTTGAAAAAGTATTGTCTGAATGACACACGGAAGATCAGTACACCCGTGGAACTAACGGAACCCCGGTATTATGAAACGTACACTCATCCAATGCGATTACATAACTCGGCACACGCGCACCTCACTCGGCCACGACTAGTGACCTACTCACCCCTGAGCCACCGAGTCAATAGAAACTCAGCCCAATATTACGTTACGTCAACAACATACGCACTCAACTGCCAGTTGAACTTCTTCAATAGTTCCCCTCTTTTACAATTCTATTCCAGTATACATCGTGGAAACATCATTAACAATATTTCCCCTCCTTTTTAATTCTCATAAACAAAGATCAGAGTAAGACGTTGTGGATCTTTTATCCGCCATTTCTATCGTGGAGGTAGCCATTGTGCGCACGTGCGAGACCTAGAAATAATATACCATAACATATATTTTTCTTTTAAAGATATACTGCAAATCTACAGGCCAAGAACTTTCGTCACATTGCTTTACGAAGTCAATTGGTTCAGCCGTTTTCTCAATCTCCCGGTAACAAAAATCACCTTAATGTTTTAAATATATAGAAAACCCCTGGCACTACAGCCCATGAAGGGTCTAGGCCTAACAAGCAACCGCTGCTCGGCCATTTGGCCTGCAGATATTAGGGTGACGCATGGTCAGCACATCGGGTCCCTTCGGCCACTAATCTTGGTATTCGTGACCTCACTGTCTGTCAGCTGCCCAATTGTCTTCACGAGGCAGAGTATACCTCGTTCCAGCCCTCATGCCAGTCTCTAAAATCCCTAACGAAGCCGGGAATCGAACCTGGGGCCTCTGGGTGAGAGGCAGGCACGCTACCCCAACACCATGGGGCGGCACTCTCTGTGACAAATAAAATAGTCTTTTACTTTTGGTGCTGGAAAGGCTTGTATCAACGGAACAAGACTGGGTGTATTGGTGCTCATACGAACATCATAATATTGGAGATAGTGGAACGTTATTTTCCTCTGAAATCCTGATTCCGTGAGATGTTATTGGACAGGCGATCTCAACCTGGTGCTCGCGAGCAAAGCTCCCCTGAGATCCATTCTTCAATTCAAATTCTGTTGCACGAACCGGAATAATAGTGTATTCATTACAAGCTTTGACAATCAAAAATTTTATCATTTTGTGAAATATAAATAATATGAATAATTGGGCATCCCTCTATTTTATGAGTAGCACTTAAGATGCTGAATCCGCACAACTGCTACACGTGTAACTTTTCTGCATGAATCACGCAAGAAGTTGCAGCATGCCAGATGAGCGATGAGTCCCTAGCTTTTTCAGCACTTCTGGGGGGGGGAGGAGAGAGAGAGAGAGATAGGGATAAAATAGAGAGGCGCATGCTTGTTGCATCATTGTTATTACTTACATTATTTATTATTATTTTTATTAATATAATTATTATCATTATTTTTATTATATTCGACGTTCTGGTGGTCGGGTATTTGGTATGGCATGAGGATGGGGCACACAGTTTCAAAATGTTTGAAGACACCTGTTCTGGGATATGAGATAGTGGCAAGAGAAAGAACAAGAAATGGGGCTGTCGGAAACTACTTAGCAGTCAGTGTTGCAAAGATATTTATCTTCAAGTGTTTGTTAAGTGGGAGAAAAAAACTGATCTTCCGTCACTCTTGTTGGGATATATTCCTGAACGACAATATTAAAGTAAATCGAAGAGCACTGGGAGTAAACTGAATAAAAAGTTCTTAGAGGAAAGCTACTTGTCAAAGATGTTCTTGTTTCTAAACATGTCAAGCTATCTGAAATCGTCAGGGTGAAATTGTTCTCGACTCCGATATTGACTGCACTACAGATGCTGGTTGCACAGAAGAATTTCACATTGACAGCACTTGTCATGAGTAGAAGCATAGCATTCTTTTCATTATACGTCAGAGAGACAAGGCTTGTTCTATTGAACCACATCAGATTGGTTTGAGCGACTTGCTCGAACCGCGAAGAGACGTCAAACAGCAGAAGCGGCTGAAAAGACGCTAATAGAAGTCATGTACAAGGCGTGATCAAAACGTTTCCATTTGAGAGCGTTGCTGCGGCGTTTATGCAACGTAGCGTGAATCCATTGCGGGTATATACTGTAAGAATGGACACGTAGGCAACGGATTAGTGTGGCAGTCGTGTCTTGCCGAGGTGCGTGTGTTAAATGAGGCAACGGGAACTTGGCGAAGTTATTACCGAATGCGTAGAAACAGGACCAACGTATTGTTGTTCTTTTCTTGGCTGCCGAAGGACAAACACCGGCGGACATCCATCGGAGAATGACGAATGTGTACGGGGCAGCATGTCAGTCAAAAACCACCGTTGTGGAATTGTGCGCTCAGTTCCATAATAATAATAATAATTCCGTTCACAATGCACAATATAACTTCTTTCGTAACACAAGTAGTGCTGTCAATGCTGCTTGACTTTTGTGCAGGTCGAACTCTTTCATCATAGTGTCCCTCTGCTGGTCGCGCTAGTTTCCAGCTGCTATTATCAACAAACGATGGCGCAGCCAAATTCAGCGGCAGTCGTATTTTAAAGGGCTAATAGCCATGTGTATAATTAGTAGAAGCCCCTATTCTTGTGTTGGCCATCGCAAAGGCTGTATATATTCACCTTAATTACTGGGGGGTTTGACACAAGACGCTAGTCGATCTAGGGGCAACACTGGAGAAATTACGGCGTGTAATTAAGTCAAAACATCCGGGAAAACTGCTACAAGGGGTGCTGCTGCTTCATGATAACGCACGTCCCCATATCGCAATGGTCGTAACGAAGAAGGTACGCCAACTCAGTGGGAGACACTCGAGCATCCGTTCTATAGACCTGATCTCTCTCCATTCGATTATCACGTCTTCGGTCCCTTAATGAGGCCTCAAGGCCCCTACACACGTCCTGACACGACTACCCTACCCGACCGATTGGGCCCGACCGTCGTGTCGGCACCTTTCCTACACACGTCCCGACACGACTCCCCTACTCAACCAAACATGGGGGAGCTACCACCACCAGTCCAGTTTAGAACAAGCGCTTGTGGTGCTAAAGTGTTCTTTAAATGGCTCGCATGTTTTCCATTTTTTAAACACCCACTGTAGCATGAGGTGTTATTTTTTAAAATTAATTTCCAGCAGTAAACTGTAGCATTCATTTCTCTTGTCTCTGTTGGACTAACTCTTATCTTCGACGTCCCAGAAACACCGACACTTCCTCCAACATTCTAAGAACTCGACCATAGTCACTTTTTTCGCAAATGTTAATCGACAAATGAGTCTGAAGGGTCGGTTGGGTAGTGAAGTAGGGGCGACTGTCATACACACGTTCCGACCGACAGAGAGAATGGTCGAAGTTAGGGTGGTTGGATGGTTCTCCCGACACGACCCTAATCTAGGGCCTGACAGTTTTCACCACCTCAACACGATCCAACTGACGGGTCAACCGCTGTCAGGCCCTAGATTAGGGTGTTCGTGTCAGGACGTGTGTAGGGCCCTTTAAAGGGTCGACGATTCCTGTCGGACGAAGATGTGCAGCAGGCGGTTACGGACTGTTTTACCACACGGGTATCGTCGCTGGGATGAGTGCCCCAATGCTCACGGCGACTCTGGACTGTACGGCCATCAGACATAACTCCTTGATCACGCCTTACAGTAACACTGCTGGGACTATGAGGCACAAGGCGCTTTACTACACCAGGGCACCCTACACCAATTTCCATTTAGAGACAAGCCCTGCTTTCTCAATAAGAGTTGCAAATGAGATTACGTTTAGAGAATACAGGTTGGGAGGAGTATTATTAGACAGCCGGTAACAAGCGATTCCTGAGGTAAGCAAAAACTACCAAGTATTTGGCAGTACCGCTTCGAAGCCTGCTACAGTGCGTATACCTGGGAACCAGAAGACAAGGCATGGCAAATTGGTTTTATATCTTACCACCAACAAATCTGAGAAACGTAAACAAGATAAAACGTAACAGAAATGTAGTCAGCTGGTATCCAGGTGAAGGTCACGCAGGCAGGCCATGAGAAGGCTGGTCCCTTGGAGGAGGAGGGAACTTGTCCGACGAGTCTCCGCCCGTTGATAAACGATCCTTGAAGCGTTGTTGCCTGACTGCTTACATAGGACAGCCTCCCACAAAATACACAGGTCAAAGAAGTTTTGCATATTGCAAGCTTATGTATTTGGGGGCCAAATATAACACACGTGCTTTATCCGATAACTGTTTTTATTTATTTATGTTGCGTATGGCAATACACATGAAACACGATAATAATAATAATAATAATAATAATAATAATAATAAT
Organism: Meconema thalassinum; assembly: GCA_946902985.2. Lineage (NCBI taxonomy): Eukaryota > Metazoa > Arthropoda > Insecta > Orthoptera > Tettigoniidae > Meconema > Meconema thalassinum. Next base: position 1,072,974,450 of record OX336389.2, read on the forward strand.
AATAGCAATAACAAGTACAGTAAATACAAGCACAGATATCAACTTTATTACGACCTTATGTCCAGTCTATTTCTCCAGTCCAGGCTCGATGGTGTAGCACTGAAAAAGTCGTTAGGGTCACTTAGGCACGCTCTTAGTTTGCAATCTTCGACAATGTGCCTGATGGTCTGGTTCGATTTACCGCAATCACAGCAGGGGTTTGGCCACTTCCCCCATTTGTGCAGGTTGTATGCACAAACTCCATGTCCGAAAACGGTGTACGGTACAAACAAACCGACGTGTTATCTTAGAGTTAACACATGAGCCAATGTGCAAAAACGAAATGTCGTCATACAGCAAAGAAAATACGACGTCATGAAATATGCAAAACTTCTTTTGGCCAGTGTAACTGCAATGACATGGGTGTTCGGGAGAACTCCTCACGTACCCGGGCATCAATTCTTTATTATGTTATGCTGCACAATATTGATAGATAGATAGATAGATAGATAGATTTGTATTAATTCCTTTTAATCAAATACATGTATACAATACATTTTTGATATAGGACACGTCAGAATTTACATCTATAAAATAAATGAACTAACAGGTAGGGCCTATATATTACTAATATTATAACTATTTATAACTTATTATAATAACAGATCTTAATAGATACAATCTTATTGCATAACTATTTACACCTTACTCTATTATCATAATATGAAAACTTAATTCTATAAATACAACAACTTACAGCTAGGTATTACAATGAAAATAGAAAAGTAAAATATAATTATAGACTTCATCGCTCCTATACGCTAAGATATTCAACTACAGAGTAAAAACAATGGCACTGCAGATAAGCTTTCAACATTCTATCAAAGGTTTTTATTTTAGGGGCCAGTTTTATATACTGGGGTAGTTTATTGTATAATTTAACTCCAGTGTGAAAAGTTCCTTTTTGATATATGCTTGTGTGTGTGTGTGAAATATGAATGTTTTGATTTTGTCTTGTGTTATGCCTATGAATATCATTGTTTGTTTTAAGAAAAACATCTTTATTCATTAAATTCTTTAAAAAAACATAATACTTTCAAAGATATATATGCATATATATTGTGAAAGTGGGCGTACAATTAGTCTGCTAGACATGTTAAATGTAACTGAACCATTTATCCGGCTGAACCACGCAGCGTCTATTGTACGTTTGTCACGTCTTTTGGCGCTTTCTTGTCTGGGAAATCATTAAGTTCTCTCACATTTATGGTAAACGAACGGCAACTCAAACGTTAGTTGCTTATTGGCTAGCATTCTTTGCTGTCACCGCGGAGGCCCGGGTTAGATTCCCGGCTCTGCGAATAAATTTAATTCTGGTCTGAGGGATGGAACGGGATACCCTCAGCCTCGTGAGGTAAAACTGAGAACAGGTGGTTCGATTCCCACCTCAGCCTTTTTGGAAGTGGTTTCCGTGGATTCCCCACTTCTACTACAGGCGAATGCCGGGATGGTATCTAACATAAGGCCACGGCCTGCTTCCAAAATCTACCTCAATTACAAATACACACAGTTGTGCAGACAACACAGTGACACAGGTTATCACACATATTCTACACCTATCTTCAGATACAACGCACATCACGAATCGTATTTTAAAACAATGATATTTGCTTAGCTTCCAAATCAAAGAAAATACCGCCATGTGGCGTACCAGCTAGCATTCTTGGATATCAACCCTGAAATCAGGGTGTGATAACAGGCTCTGACAACATGTATTCTGCTCCAAGGGCTGGAAAGGGGTGCAATCAGTGTTGTGAGGGAGAAGAGAAGAGAGGCGGCTTTGAATCCCACCTCAGCCATCCTAGAAGTAGTTCGCCGGGTTTCCCACATCTGCTCCACGCAAATTCCGGTAAAATTCCTAATATAAGTTCACGACATGACCGCCTTCTTCCCAACAATAGTCCTACAAATGCACTCACCATTACAGACTTCACAATAGCACAGACCAGAGAAATAAAAAAAATGTTTTAAAACAACCATGGCACCATAGCCAAAGAAGGGCCTTGGCCTACCAAGCGACCGCTGCCCAGACATTTGATTTACAGATTGCGGGGTCAGCACGTTGAGTCCCCTCGAGCGTTTTATTTGGTTTTCCTGACCGAGGAGCTGCCTCACTGTTAGACAGCTACTCAATTGTCTTAACGAGGCTGAGTGCACCACGGTCCAGATCTCAAGTCAGTTTCTATTTCTAATATCTCTGAGGGAGCCAGGAATCGATCCCGGCGCTTCCGCGTGAGAGGCTGGCATGCTACCCCAACACCACGGGGCCGGATAAATATCTAACTTTTATTGTATATAGGGTGAACAAAAAATGCCGCACTTGGAGGTCAGCATGCGATTCCTCATCCAATTGCAAAACAAAAGTTTCAATAGCAAATTCGGATCGGGTGCTGTTTGAAAACACAAGTATGAAAACGAGAAGCTGGCAACACTGTCACATCCCGCAGTGCATCGGAATGTACAGGGAAAGCTCCGGCAGAGCGCCGAGTTCCTGCAATCTGCTTTTGGCCACGCTGCATGGAGTTACAGCATTGCCAGAGCCTCGTTTCTTAATACGCATTTCTGTTAGACCAATTGGCGGGACTAGGTTTTGCAACATATTTTGATCACCCTGTAAATGAGTGCCACTCAAAAAGAAACGAGCCGGAGGCTATAAAATGAAAACCGCTAAATGGATCGTAATGCCTTAGCCTAGAGACGACAGTGCGGTCCCCATGAGGGCGCTGAGGAACTAAACTCGCCACTAGAGGGGCATGGTTGTACACCCACTTGACTAAAGTGCGACTAGCACTCACGTCGACCGTGCACTGCACTCAGTCGTGCGGAAACCAGTGATATGGAGGCTACAAATGAAGAGCAAAGGGGTGTAGTGCGTTTCCTGAAAGCGGAAGGACTGCGGGGAACGTTAACGCATCGAAGAATGGCACGTGTACGGAGAGCACTGCCTGTCCGTAGCAAGAGTTAAGGCATGGCACAAGCGATTTACAGAAGGACGGATATCGTTGGGCGACTATGCAAGGTCTGGAGTGCCACACCGCATTACCGATGATATTGTCCGGCAGGTGGATGCCCTCATTATGCAAGACCAGCGACTTACGGTAGCAGTCATTGCCGGAGAGGTCGGAAGTGTACACGCCATCATTTAAGACCAATTGCACTTTCACAGAAAGTGCGCCCAATGGGTGCCTCACAGTCTTCAACCAGCACACGAAGCATGTCAAATGGAACTTTCTCTGGAACATCTGCTGCGCTTTGTCAGGAAAGGAAATGCGTTCCTGGCACGGGTGGTCGCAGGAGACGGGACATGGTGAATTCTGAATCCAAGTCAATTAAAAAGTCGCCAGTGGAAGCATGCAGGCTCACCGCCACCCTAAATATCCCAGGCCGTCCGCACGAGTACGGAGAAGGTTGTACTCAGCTTCTTCTTTGAGCAAAAGGGCGCCCTTCTTATGGGACAACGGTGAATGCGCAGCAATACTCGCGCCCCTTGACCTCCCTTCGCACCTACCAGGACAGCTCACCCGCGGGATTATTCTGCTCCATCACAATGCAAGACCCCATACAGCCAACGCAGTCAAGGAGTTCTTGCAGATATTCAAATGAGAGGTCCTCAGACACCCTCCATACAGTCCGGACCTGTCTCCCTGTGATTATGCTATTTTTGCTGAGCTGAAGAAGACTCTGAGAGGTAAACGATTCACCTTGGACGACGACGTCAAGCAGTACGTTCGGAACTGATTCACAACGAAGCCCCAGGACTTTTACGAGACGGCCATTCACCGCCTTGCGTCGCAGTGGGACAAACGCCTCAACAGTGCTGGGCAATACGTTTGAAAGAAGGGTAGAGGTTTTCATTTCCGTAGTCTCCGGCTCGTTTCTTATTGAATGGCCCTTATACATACTGTAGCCTACACTATACGGCGATAAATGACCACAATGCTACAAACCTCTAAACGAATCAACGAGAAAAAAGGAGAAATCTAACAACATACATTGTACTGTCTCTGGCATAAAATGCTGTCAAATACGATTATACAGTAGATGATTTCAATAATCTTTTCAAGATAATATTTTTCACAGAGAGTTGTAGGCCTACTGTCATTACTTTGAACTTGCGACTGCAAGTTGGATCACTGGGATGAAAGTGCCACATTATTTGTATATCCGACATCGTGAATGAAGTGAGCTTTAGTAACGACTACTGAAGAGTCAGCTGTCCCATTTGTTAAGGCAGAACTTGCTTGCTGACTATCTCTTTTACTGAAGCACGCAAGCTTCCACGCGGGTGCCACGGTTTTAAGATTTGTAGCGCTGGTGATAAGAAACACACCACCTTCTCCCATTAATCGCATCATATCTTATTCCACTCTACTAACCTACTGTACATACCGAGAACTTTTCGGGCACAGTGGGGGAAGAGACAAAGCCTATTATTCGGTCAGTAAGAGTACAAAACAATGGCACACGAAATCCCGTAGCCTTAGTTAACGTACTGCGAGATGTGTGTTGACAATATACAAGGGGTGGTACAAATATTTCACAGGGATGCTGTATTACAAAGTCAGAAACACGTCGCCTTGACAAAAGACAATGTATCTTGAATTCTCGATGAGCAGAGCGAGAGCAAGAACATGCGCTGAGTGTGGAAGCAGAGAGAGGAGCAGCAGATCGACGTGTAAACCAGTATGGCAGAAAGACGTGAGTTGTCGTGACAATCCTCTCCCGAAGTGCATTCTGTGCATATTTCTTGCACATCTGAAGAGTCTCTATCCATTGCGGATGCACTCTTCCCTCACTACAACAACACCACGTAGAGTTGAAGAAACATAATCGTTCGCATGTCTTTGTGAGGTCGGGTACTTTTGGTTGCAAACAGCTCACACCAGCGAAAACACATCCTGTCAACGGCGACACCGCATATTACGGTACCGTACTTGTACAGGCCGGACGTTTGTTATAGACGATTGCCCTTGACCTTGAAGCCAGCGGGTGAGCCTGCACTCAGTCACTCTCTCACCCTATCGCTTCAAACTTGTCACCACCGATCTGATGTAATGGAATTTCAGACTTGAGCACGTGGTGACACCGTCCCGCTGACAGTACAGTCCATGTCGAAGTATTGTCTGACACGGAAGTACACGTTATGTAGTTACGAACAGAACGCCATTATATTTGCCAATGACTGTACTTCAGCGTAGTGTTAGACAGCTTTGTCAATCATCAGACCGCTTGGGGGAGCTGATAACAACACAGGTACTGCAGTAACTCGCCTCCAGGCTTCCATTAAGATTTTTCACTCGTCTAAAACAAACGTCCGGCCTGTAACATTGCCTTAGTGTAAGTTGCGTTTTGTAAATACAGGAGGAGTAGATAGTAGCCTTTAAAGATCCGAGTGCCGGTGGCCGAGGTGGAGACTGGAAACTATTCTTTGTGTACTTGTCTCACGCTGTCAACTTGCTTAGTTGCAGGTAAAGTAGTGCGAGTAGGATATAACTCACGTCCAGTAGCACTTCATCGTTTTATTCTCCGAGGTGGCCTGAGCTTCTATTAAGCTTAGCTGTGTTGTTGAAACGCACTATTCTTAATACTGTACCTCCATAATATTAATTATTCCGTTCACAATGCACAATAAGACTTATATCGTAACACAAGTAGTGCTTTCAATGCTGCTTGACTTTTGTGCAGATCGAACTCTTTCATCATAGTGTCCCCCTGCTCGTCCCGCAAGTTTCCAGCTGCTATTATCAACAAACGCTGGCACAGCCAAGTTCAGCGGCAGTCGTATTTTGAAGGGCTAATAGCTATGTGTATAATTTGTAGAAGCCCTTATTAGCTTCTTGTGTTGGCCATCTCAAAGGCTGTAAATCCTGACCTTAATTACTAATTGTAATAAACCTATAATTGCCAGTGACGCGACTAGATTATCCCCGCTTCGTGTTAAAAGCAACAAACAAAGCCCTATGCTTGAGCCTCAGACCACTGTCAACCACCTCATAGCCTGCAGAATATTGGGGAAGTGTAGCTAGCACGACGACATCCTCAGCCACATTACCTTTGTTTAAGGTTATGGTGATTGAAGCCATTTTTCAGTGTTGCCTCAGTAAACAAAAGTTTGATGCTTTTCAGTCGATCAACACAATTGTACACAAATGAGATGGGTTATTCCCTAATCCTGAAAAAATTACATGAGATTAATTAATACACTTGATTGACCAGATTCGATCGTCAAGCGATCATCATCAGATCCATTACACTTAGGCTATAAAATCTATGTCTGAAAATATGGGTGAAAATATTTACAATATTTACACTTATTTAGTTGCAGTATTAGTTGAGGTAATGCAACTCGTCTATATTATCTCAACTAATGCTGCAACTAAATAAGTGTATACATTGTAAATATTTTCACCCATATTTTGAGACATAGATTTTATAGCCTAAGTGTAATGGATCTGATGATGATCGCTTGACGATCGAACCTGGTCATCCAAGTGTATTTATTAATCTCATGTATGTTTTTTCAGGATTAGGGAATAATCCATCTTATTTGGGTACAATCGTGTTGACCGACTGAAAAGCATCCAACGTGTGTTTAGTTTAAGGCCATGGGGTGCTACTCCCATTTCAATTACCTAATCAATTGTCTTCACAAGGCTAAGTGAACCCCATTCCAGCCATTACGTTAGATCTTACATCTCAGACCCAGGTAGGACATTAGCGCGGGCCACCTCTACACCTCGTGGCCGATGCGTGGCGTTATAAGTTTCAGCAGCACATGAAGACGCTGGTATTATGGATAACCCATGTAGTTATCAAGTTTTGTGAGATTCGCGAAACTTCCTTATTGATCGTTTTGCGTACGCTCAGCACGCGTAGACAAGCATACTACGTCACTCCCAACAGGTAGCAAGTCGCGACATCACGCGAACTCTTTTGTGTGACTCCCGTCACGAAGTTTCCTTGGCGTTCAACATGTTACATTTTTTCCACTCTTAATTGGATACCTTAAGAGAGGTCTTAAATACGATCGTCGAGCTTTAGCACACATATTTCTACAGGTTCAACGCCAGAATGGATGTTGAACTTTCACTTCACTGCCTGAGTAGCTCAGCGGTAACGTTCTCGCCTGCTGTTTCCAAGGTTATAGGATCGAATCCTGACGCAGTCAGCAGGCATTTAAGGGTGCGCAAATGTGAGGAAGCCGTGTCAATAGATTTACTGGCATATCAAAGAAAATTTCGGCACCCCAGCGTCTCTAAAAGCCACAGTGGTGAAAAGGGGAGTAAAACCAATATTATTAGTCTATCACTTAAGGGACTTGGAAGAAACGAGGTCACCGGCCATTGTACCATATCCTCCAGCTGAGTCAATGTCTACACTCATCTCCGTGAAACAAAACGGAAAAGAGATGGTCGATTCTCACCTCAGACGTCCCAGAAGTAAGTTTCCATGATTTCTCACTTCTACTCCAAGCAAATGCTGTGATGGTTTTCAATAAGACAACTGCCACCTCCCTCTCAATCCAATGTCCGCCTCGTGGCTGTCACCCCAGAGGTCCGGGTTTGATTCCCGGCTCTGTCAAGAAATTAATATCTGGTCTGAGGGCTGCGGCGAAGTATACTCAGCTTCGGGAGGCAAAAGTGAGGAGAGGTGGGTTCGATTCCACCTCAGCCATCCAGGAAGTTGTTTTCCTAGGTTTCTCACTTTTACTCTAGGCCAATGTACCAATGCTTCCTAACATAAGGCCACGGCCGGCTGTTTCCTTTCAAATCCTCACCTGAACTGCAAATACTTACACACTACAGCAGACAACACTATAACACAAATTAACAGACACATTCTACACACACAAGTAAACGGGGCTAAATTACCACGATGCCAAGCCTCTAAAATGAAACAACAACCAGCTCTCAATCTCAGCATATACTACAACTAGTTGAAACCCATCAAAACATGACAGTCATTGGGGAAATATTTACTGAAGAATTGTCTTATATACATTCTTCAAGCGACTACTTTTTGGCACTATTGCAACTTTAAGGGCGTCAAAAGATTGCACACTCGACATTATAATATACTGCTGGCCATGACTGAAAACTTGATGAGACCTATACGTTCCATAATTTACGCTTAAGCTTTATTGATTGTGATCAAGTATACCAAGCGAATTGGAAATTGTTGCCTCTTAAAAGAAGTGTTTCATCTGATGGTGTTAAATCAAATCGAAGGATTAAACCTCTCTGCCTAATTTTAACTTCACTTATTATTTCTAAATCCAAGCAATTTTCATACATATTTCTTACAATTAATCTGGTTCCATATTGGGGCCCATAGGAAACTTCACTTTTCTAAGGAGCATAACTATAGCTCAAACATTTGGAGTAAGAATATGCCGAGGGAAATCACTTAATTCCAAAGAATTCTTTAATTCTGTAGGAGAGTGAAGTAGCTGGCTGCTGTATGTTTTTGAAGCACAGGATATAAGTTCAATGACATTAAAAATAATTTCCTTACACTGTTCATTTTTTGGTGTAAGAATGCAAACGTTCAATAAATTTATTAAATCTTTCTCAGAAGTGAATGTTTTGCCGTAAATCTCAGTCACGATATCATTATGAGTTGAACGTCTGGCTGGTAATTCAATAACATTTGATTCCTCACCATCCACAGAGGGGTAGTCGACGTTAACTTGTAGCAAAATATCAGAAAATACCCTTTCATCTGGTTTCGATCGCGTGTTTCTATGTAAGGGGCATATTTTGGAGAAGGGCCAAAGGGTAGAGTATTTGTTACAATATTGTGAATAACTGTTTGTCGAGAAGCGTGCGGCACAACAGGTAAAACCTACCTGAAGTCTCCTCCAAAAACAATAACTTCCCACAAAAAAAGAATAATGACGTTACATATATCTTTGAGAAATCCATTCACACACATTAATGAAGAAATATTTGCCATTGGTGCTTCATCACATATTATGAGCCATGCTAATCGAATATCTTCAGCTGGATTGCAATTTAATTTTATCTAAACACTGAACTCTCATTTAAATTGAGAGGTATTTTGAATGTTGAATGTAGGGTTCATTTTTTTTTATTTAGTCAATTTACCCTCTAGGTTGGTGGTTCCCACGGACTCAGCGAGGGAACTCACCACTACCGCCTCTATGGGCAGTGTCCTGGAGCTTGGAACATCTGGTCGGGATGGATACAACTGGGGAGGTGTGATCAGCACTTCGCCCAGGCGGCCTCACCTGCAAAGCGAGCAGGGGCCTCATGAGGGAGGGGAAGGGATGGATGATAGGGATGGAAAGGCTAGGAAGAGGGAAGGAGGCGGCCGTGGCCTTACTGTACCCTTTTACCTACCAATACCTGTTGAATCCCTGGATAACAGCTGGATCGTAGAACCTGAAAAAATCCCCGGCTCGAAAAAAAACCAAATTCTACCAACAGACACAGGGATAATAGGGCCACTCGAATACCTAACAGGATGTATTAATACTGACCAAGGCTCAAAGAAAGAAAAAAACTAGCTCAAAACACAAGAATTCTTCAAGAGGAAGAAAGAATCTCAAAGGTGTGGTAAACCCTAAAATACCCAGCGATGCCCCCCCCCCCCTTAATACACCCTTCCATCACCTCTATAAAGCATCACGCAATAATTAAAACCAAATAATAAATTAGTTTATTGCAAGAATAAACATGACAAGTAATATAAATTTTGTCGATACCACGACCAATCAAAATTATCCTTAATTAAACTGGATTGTCTTTCGGCTATGAAATATGGAAAAGGCTTCCAAAATGAATTTCCCATTATCTCAACTAACTTTTAGTTCTTTCAAAAAAATATAATAATAATAATCGATCCCATAGGATAAGCACACACAAAAAAAATATATGAATTGAATAAATTAGATTCATTTCGGTTCATCAACTGAATGAACATCTTACACAAAAATACCCTGATTATAACCAATAATTTTACACAACATTTTCAATAGCATTATATGGTCTTGTTATTTAACGATGAAATTCATATGGCATATTTACAGAATATACAAATTTATACAAAATTCTAGAATAATTTCGATTATTCTCCTCCCACTGACTTAATGTCACGACATTCACTTCTGCTTAAAATTGTTTAATTGTTTCATTTCTAATTTCAGGGTATTTCTGCCGAACAGTTAAGTTAAGCAAAAATTAATCATAGATTCAGCATTAAATAGTTATCGGTGATCCTTGTTAAACATACATGCTATGGCAAAGTCGTTATAATAATTTTACTGGAAATATTGAACTGGATATCCACTCAAGATTCTCAATAATAATGCTCAGAAAAATATTAATCTTCACACAGGCATTACTTCAAGATAACAACAGCGATAAAGTCACCTATGACAAAATATTAACCATACTAGGTTAAAAACAACGCCTCTCTGGGTTGAAACCCCATTCAATCTATTCCTGATTGGCACACGTGGCTCAATCTTCAACAAGAAAATTTGCTTCGCAAAGCACTGTATCAAAATACTTAAACACAAGGGCATTATTCCTAATACATGCCTCTTAAAATCGAACATGCACCTATACTTGGAGCCTTACTGTTATAAATCCACAATTATGAAAATCAGCTGTTTATAATAAAAGCCTGAACTCGTGCTCAGAAAAATAATTTGATTCTGTAACAGATTATTAATAAAGCCTAGTGGATTCCAGAAATACTCCACCTATTCTTAGAAAACTTGCCTTACATTGATGTATTACATTATTCATAATTCTTAAACGTATGACTTATAGTAAGTCATTCCTGGGATTATCTTCGCAAATTTGGATGTCGTTCAAATACCCTCTTAATAGAGAAAAACTATTGCACCAAAGGCAATGATATCAATATAATCCAGTGTTAACTTCATAAGAGAAGAAAAGTATAACACTCCCAAACACTCAAACTGAGGTTGTAAAAGCGATTTATAAAAATAAATCCAATCTCAAAATAAGATCTTCCCTCAATTTCCCGAACGCGAAAATGTCGATGGATTAGTCCTACAGAATGGATCTAGGTTCACTACAAAGGCTAAGCGACTAATGACCCATTAGTCAATCCACTTCGAAAATCACGCTCAGAAAATACAGTGTTAAATCTGTTAATAAACTGAAGAAAAAAAAGTCTAAAGACTCGAAATAACATTCAGAATAATAGGATCCAAAAACTTCCTAATAACGTAATAATAATACGGAAAGAAAAATTCTCCTCAAAGAATACGATAATCCACGCGAAAGTGCTTAAAGAACAATACACTAGAATATGTAAAACTCAGTCAGAGTTCTCAACGCCGCTTTAAGAAAAAAAAATGTTTTTACTAAAATATTCTTACACAAAAGTCTGGAGATCTTCCACCTACAGTGACTTCTCGACAAATAAGGATGAGCATATCAGTTTAAATACTGTAAAATACTATTGAAATTTTAAATTTATCAATCAAAATACAAAAAGGATGCACTCATTTTGATGAGTCAAAATCCTGGCATCATAGAAGGTCAGCTTCGAGATAGGCATCGAACCCGCACTTTCTACTCAACCATTTAATCTACAAAAATAAATATGGCAATGTGTGATTGTTCACATGTCCAGGCTATACTACTGTAACAAGATGAAGTGATCTATACCTTTGGCGAATCTGGATGAGGGAAAAAAAAGGATATCTTTGGCCATACTAGGCTCCAGACCAACACAAAACATGCCGGACTCCAACTGGGTCTCCATAGAACGAACCATAGTCCTCCTAGGCTCGAACAACTCCCGGTCGGTCGAAATGGTCCCAATATATCCTGGCGATATCTTTCCACACGCATTAGAATGCCGATGGCTGAACCGCAAACAGTTTATCAACTCGTCACGAAGCGAGAGTGACTTCGAACAGCTGCTAAATAGTTCCCATACAAGGATGCGAATGTGAGCAAGTTCACACGTGTCCACGCGGTCCCTTGCATTACGAGACTCGCTTGCACACTTCATAGTAAATGAAAGTTGCTGCCAACGTGTTCCCGCTACACCCTGCTAATGTAGTATTCCTATTTTAATCTAGCCTACCATCGTAATGGATATAGGCTTCATTGTATTCCTTCCCTCTGACACCTTGCTTAAGAATGTGCCTTTTTTTTAAAGAAGTATTGCCACTGTGAAAAGTTTGAATCAAGTCTAGGCTGCATTTTCAAGAAGGTTTACAAGCAGAGTGTTACGACATAATACAGCCGAGCTGGTGGCCGGGATTACGAATGTATTCTTCCGCATAGCCCGGTAGTGGCTGTCGACACACGGTCACAAAGATAAACTTATTACATGTTGAAAACCATGTCTGATCCCCATTAAGGAAATCTCTACTCCACGTAGAATGCTGAACGAACCAGCGTATAACCTTCGGCGCGCTCACACGTTTTGAAAATCCCGTTAACTTGCGATTTCAATTTCACTATTGCCAGGCTTATAACTGCACGCTGTCGGTTTCTCAAGTACTGGCTCTCCACACGAGGTCACTTGAGCAAGACAACCGCTACCCCCACTCCTCTATACGCCACAAGTCGATATAAAATATATCCCAGTCGAAGTATAATCACTAGCGACTTAACAGATCTTCTTCTGTTTTTCATACTTGCTTTGTAATAGCTTTCTGCCATGGAAATATACATACAGACATATGTAACTGCTTACATATAGCGCTAAATATACATTAATTTGTATTAATCATTCTCAGGTGAATCGATCGATATAATGTTAGACAATGTCAACATGATTATTATCGATGACCTTCGGGCTTCTCGTCGGAAATACGAGCTCTACCGATCCATTCTTGAAAGCAGAACTTTTGCTTGCTGTAGACCAGCTGTTATGATAGACTTCAGTGGCTAGTTTGAAGGTTACAGGGCGTTTCAAAATACTGTATCCATATCTGTACTTAAGACCTTTAGGAATAATGGTGCATTTTCCCTTTGATACCTTAAATAAAAGTCTCCTCAGCTTTTATTTACACCATTCCAGGTATTCTCGGCATATGTAGCATTATTCAGTCAACACTCAGACTATCTTCTTCACATATCTTTTCAGGTTTTTTGCGTTGAAACGACCTATCGTTTCTCTTCCATTTAGGCTTACTACCTCATAACAATTATTTCCGAACGACCTAGCGATTTTAAAATAATGACTTCTCAGTCATGGTAATCACTTTCTTGTAGTCGTGAACAGGTAGAATGCGTGACATCTCAGTGCTTAATTTCTTCTCGAAAATGTTTTTCCTTTGTCCCGGTCAGGTGTTCTTTCTGAACTCCGACCTTCTCTGCTAGTGCTGGGTTGTGACTTATCTGGATTTTCATCCTTTCTTTCCTTCGATTTTCTTCGTCCAACCTCCGTGGACTTATCTCGCCCTCTCTTGAGCTTCTCCTGTTGCACTTTCTTATCGGACGCCTCCGTTCGATAATTGTTGTATCTTGAGTACCCTTGATTTTGTCTCTTATCTCTGTTGTCACGGGTATCTCTATCATTCCTATTATATCTGTTATCTCGATTATTTTGATCATATCTGTAATTCCTGTTATAAGGCGTTTCTCGGTGATCATTCCGGTTTCGATCATTATCTCTTCGATAGAAATTTCTCTCCTCGTAGCGATGTTGCCATGGCCTCTCCTGGGCGTCCCTACGTTGGTTTTCCCATCTCCTCTCTTCCTGATGGGTATTTCTAATAGGACCCATTCTATCATCTCTTCTTTGCTCAAAACGATCCGTCTGCTGTGTACGGTTCATCGTTACCGCGCTCACAACTTTCGATTCCTGCCTGGCATTTTTGACTATGGTGGGTTGCGTCATCATACTCATGTGATCTAATCGACGTAACAAGTCATCTAACGACGTTAAAGACGATACTCCGGAAGAAATAATTGATCTCCTTACTTCCGCAGGCAATTGACGTGAGATAGTTTCAAGGAGTTCTTCTTGGGTTAACGGCGGCTGGAGAAAACGGAGTTTTGCTAACTGACATGCAAAGTACTCAGCATAGCTGGTTGGTCCTGTACTGGGAGTACTTGCGTGAATAGACTTCCGATCTCACATTTTGTTGGACCTCCATCGACCAAAATCTCTGTATGAAGGCCTCCGAAAACTGTTCAAAATTATCAAATGTGTAACGAAAGTCTCTGAACCATTGTAACGGAGCATCGGTAAGAAACCTTTCCACCATACGTAGCTCACGCTCGCGTGGCACATGTGACTCCAAAAAGTAATCTCTTAATACCCTTACAAATTCGATCGGTGTCATTCCATCCAAGTTGCTAAACTTCCTAGGTTTGTCATCAAAGTTTCTTATTATGGTTACATTCGGTGTCCTTTCCAATGATCTCGAAGTATAATCATCCACGCCTACGTTGGGGTTCGGAGAACTAAACGTCTCCCTGTTTGTTCGAATGGGACTCGGATGATCCATTTGACTGAGTTGAACGTTGGGTTCGTTATTGGGAGATTCCTGCATCATCCTTTCCCTACTACCAGGTACTATCAATTCAGGTTGTTCAACTACAACTCTAAAATCAGACTGTAAAAGTGATCGTAATTGATCTTTTAGCTTATCTAAATTGATATGCCCCTCTAGATTAATTTGTTCGAGACCCTCTCTAATTTCATTAATCTCGGAAGTTTTTTTCTCCCTGTCCTCATTTAACTCTATCTTACTTTGGTCGACTTTAGTTTCAACAGTGTTAATACGTTTCTCTAAATCGGATATGTTATTAACCTGTGTATTTTGAATTCCATCCATTCTTTTGCTTAGATCTTCCCTAACATTTATTATGTCTTTGCTATTAGTTGCAAGATCAGTGGCAAGTTTGGATTCTAACTTAGATTTCTCAACTTTAAAACATTCCTCATTAATTTTCATGATATCTTTACGAAATGTTACAATATTATCTATTATGATCCCCTTTCAAATCTATGTCAAAATCATCCCTGAGAAGTTTCGTATGATCTGTGACTTGAGCTCGGAGTGTCCCCATTTCACATTTCAACTGCTCCAGGCTATTCTGGGTCTGATTAGTGTCATGGGAAAACTGTAGCTGAAGTGCTTCTAATTTTTTTTTACTAAGCTTCACACTTTTTTCAAAGTCTAGTCTAATCTCAACTTGAAACACTTAACTTGATTTTTCTAGCTCCATTAACTTAACCTCCGTCTGATTTTGACTAGATTCGATTTTTCGGACCTCTAACTCCATTTTATTTTGGCTGGATTCAATTTGATTTACATCATCCTGAATATTTTTGACTTGGGACTGAATCTCTTTTTGGCTGGATTCTATTAATCCCACATCTGTTCTTAAATCATTGATTTGGGATTGCATAATCCTTACATTAGAGTTAACATCTTTTACTGTTTCCTCAATTCCCTTTTGACTAGTCTGAACATTGTTAAGATCTGTTTGCATTGAAGTTTGACTATTTTGCATTGATGTTTGACTATTTTGCATTGATGTTTGACTAGTTTGGATATTGTTAATGTCAAGTTGCATTCTTTCTAGGCCAACCTGTACCAAGCCAACATTAGCTCGTAGTGTACTGATATCTAGTTGTGTTTTTCTATTATCGTCCTGGATATCTTCGATATTAGATTCTACACTGGTAACCTTCTTTTCTACCCTTTTAGAACTATCTTTGATAGCCTTCAAGGAGGATTGCATAGTATCAATTTCCCCCCTGATACCCTCAGCAACTGCATCTTTTATCAATCCCTGATTTTGAATAACAGTTTCGGACATATGGTCTAATGCAGATTTAGTTTGGACCTTAATATTTTCTATGTCCTGATTCAAATTATCCATTTTATTTTGAATAATTTCAAACATCTTCTTAACGTCACCAACAGTCACCATATTACCTTCAGACATTCTTCACTACACTTCACAAGAAATAAGAATACCACACCAACAAAGCACAGCGAGAACATCTACAAACAACCACCATTTACCATACATGCTCATCCTTATTGTCTGGCATTACCTTAAAATAAGCTTATGTCTAAACACGAAGTGCCCAATTTGATTTTGGGATCGCCTATATACAAGTGCGTGTTGGTTTATATCGGTGAAAGTCTATGATTCTACCATTACTCAAATTTAAATTTGTTACAAACACTTCTATTTTTAATGATGTCAGCAATAATCATCAGCCGGAAACAAGTAGAACAAAATATTAACAGAGCGTGTGGCACCACTCCAATACATAAAATAAAAATTTAATAATGGTTGCAATACCACTTGTAAGTCAAGTAGCTCGAGTATCCTCGTAATTGCTTTGTTCCATAGGAATTCCAATAGTTCGTGCCAAAATATTGGTTCACCATTATTTTATTGCCTTAATTCATGGTCACACAGGAAACACGGTGTTCCAATTCGCGATCTGTGTTACATGATCATAAAACTAATTTCCACTTTGTACTTTCAGTTTCAATTTTGGCAGAATTATGGCATTCAACTCCCTGGTATTCGCTCTGGTATTCCAGTTTCATCGAAGCCCCTGAGCTGGGTGCCACCTAATGTACCCTTTTACCTACCAATACCTGTTGAATCCCTGGATAACAGCTGGATCGTAGAACCAGAAAATTCCCCGGCTCGAAAAAAAAACAAGTTCTACCAACAGACACAGGGATAATAGGGCCACTCGAATACCTAACAGGATGTATTAAGACTGACCAAGGCTCAAAGAAAGAAAAAAAACTAGCTCAAAACACAAGAATTCTTCAAGAGGAAGAAAGAATCTCAAAGGCGTGGTAAACCCTAAATTACCCAGCGATGCCCCCCCCCTTAATACACCCTTCCATCACCTCTATAAAGCATCACGCAATAATTAAAACCAAATAATAAATTAGTTTATTGCAAGAATAAACATGACAAGAAATATAAATTTTGTCGATACCACGACCAATCAAAATTATCCTTAATTAAACTGGATTGTCTTTCAGCTATGAAATATGGGAAAGGCTTCCAAAATGAATTTCCCATTATCTCAACTAACTTTTAGTTCTTTCAAAAAAAAAAAAAATCGATCCCATAGGATATGCATACACAAAAAAAAATTATATGAATTGAATAAATTAGATTCATTTCGGTTCATCAACTGAATGAACATCTTACACAAAAATACCCTGATTATAACCAATAATTTTACACAACATTTTCAATAGCATTATATGGTCTTGTTATTTAACGATGAAATTCATATGGCATATTTACAGAATATACAAATTTATACAAAATTCTAGAATAATTTCGATTATTCTCCTCCCACTGACTTAATGTCACGACATTCACTTCTGCTTAAAATTGTTTAATTGTTTCATTTCTAATTTCAGGGTATTTCTGCCGAACAGTTAAGTTAAGCAAAAATTAATCATAGATTCAGCATTAAATAGTTATCGGTGATCCTTGTTAAACATACATGCTATGGCAAAGTCGTTATAATAATTTTACTGGAAATATTGAACTGGATATCCACTCAAGATTCTCAATAATAATGCTCAGAAAAATATTAATCTTCACACAGGCATTACTTCACGATAACAACAGCGATAAAGTCACCTATGACAAAATATTAGCCATACTAGGTTAAAAACAACGCCTCTCTGGGTTGAAACCCCATTCAATCTATTCCTGATTGGCACACGTGGCTCAATCTTCAACAAGAAAATTTGCTTCGCAAGGCACTGTATCAAAATACTTACACACAAGGGTATTATTCCTAATACATGCCTCTTAAATTCGAACATGCACCTATACTTGGAGCCTTACTGTTATAAATCCACAATTATGAAAATCAGCTGTTTATAATAAAAGCCTGAACTCGTGCTCAGAAAAATAATTTGATTCTGTAACAGATTATTAATAAAGCCTAGTGGATTCCAGAAATACTCCACCTATTCTTAGAAAACTTGCCTTACATTGATGTATTACATTATTCTTAATTCTTAAACGTATGACTTATAGTAAGTCATTCCTGGGATTATCCTCGCAAATCTGGATGTCGTTCAAATACCCTCTTAATAGAGAAAAACTATTGCACCAAAGGCAATGATATCAATATAATCCAGTGTTAACTTCATAAGAGAAGAAAAGTATAACACTCCCAAACACTCAAACTGAGGTTGTAAAAGCGATTTATAAAAATAAATCCAATCTCAAAATAAGATCTTCCCTCAATTTCCCGAACGCGAAAATGTCGATGGATTAGTCCTACAGAATGGATCTAGGTTAACTACAATGGCTAAGCGACTAATGACCCATTTAGTCAATCCACTTCGAAAATCACGCTCAGAAAATACAAGTTAAATCTGTTAATAAACTGAAGAAGAAAAGTCTAAAGACTCGAAATAACATTCAGAAAAACGGGATCCGAAAACTTCCTAATAACGTAATAATAATACGGAAAGAAAAATTCTCCTCAAAGAATACGATAATCCACGCGAAAGTGCTTAAAGAACAATACACTAGAATATGTAAAACTCAGTCAGAGTTCTCAACACCGCTTTAAGTAAAAAAATGCGTTACTAAAATATTCTTACACAAAAGTCTGGAGATCTTCCACCTACAGTGACTTCTCGACAAATAAGGATGGGCATATCAGTTTAAATACTGTAAAATACTATTGAAATTTTAAATTTATCAATCAAAATACAAAAAGGATGCCCTCATTTTGATGAGTCAAAATCCTGGCATCATAGAAGGTCAGCTTCGAGATAGGCATCGAACCCGCACTTTCTACTCAACCATTTAATCTACAAAAATAAATATGGCAATGTGTGATTGTTCACATGTCCAGGCTATACTACTGTAACAAGATGAAGTGATCTATACCTTTGGCGAATCTGGATGAGGAAAAAAAAGGATATCGTTGGCCATACTAGGCTCCAGACCAACACAAAACATGCCGGACTCCAACTGGGTCTCCAGAGAACGAACCATAGTCCTCCTAGGCTCGAACAACTCCCGGCCGGTCGAAATGGTCCCAATATATCCTGGCGATATCTTTCCACACGCATTAGAATGCCGATGGCTGAACCGCAAACAGTTTATCAACTCGTCACGAAGTGAGAGTGACTTCGAACAGCTGCTAAATAGTTCCCATACAAGGATGCGAATGTGAGCAAGTTTACACGTGTCCACGCGGCCCCTTGCATTACGAGACTCGCTTGCACACTTCATAGTAAATGAAAGTTGCTGCCAACGTGTTCCTGCTACACCCTGCTAATGCAGTATTCCTATTTTAATCTAGCCTACCATCGTAATGGATATAGGCTTCATTGTATTCCTTCCCTCTGACACCTTGCTTAAGAATGTGCTTTTTTTTAAGAAGTATTGTCACTGTGAAAAGTTTGAATCAAGTCTAGGCTGCATTTTCAAGAAGGTTTACAAGCAGAGTGTTACGACATAATACAGCCGAGCTGGTGGCCGGGATTACGAATGTATTCTTCCGCATAGCCCGATAGTGGCTGTCGACACACGGTCACAAAGATAAACTTATTACATGTTTAAAACCATGTCTGATCCCCATTAAGGAAATCTCTACTCCACGTAGAATGCTGAACGAACCAGCGTATAACCTTCGGCGCGCTCACACGTTTTGAAAATCCCGTTAACTTGCGATTTCAATTTCACTATTGCCAGGCTTATAACTGCACGCTGTCGGTTTCTCAAGTACTGGCTCTCCACACGAGGTCGCTTGAGCAAGACAACCGCTACCCCCACTCCTCTATACGCCACGAGTCGATATAAAATATATCACAGTCGAAGTATAATCACTAGTGACTTAACAGATCTTCTTCTGTTTTTCATACTTGCTTTGTAATAGCTTTCTGCCATGGAAATATACATACAGACATATGTAACTGCTTACATATAGCGCTAAATATACATTTTGGGTTTTTGTGGGTATCTACTCACATAACGTAACGGCGGTGCTTTTTGAGGATCCAACCAGCCTTCGGGCTGACTACCTAACAGACAATCATTCTCAGGTGAATCGATCGATATAATGTTAGACAATGTCAACATGATTATTATCGATGACCTTCGGGCTTCTCGTCGGAAATACGAGCTCTACCGATCCATTCTTGAAAGCAGAACTTTTGCTTGCTGTAGACCAGCTGTTATGATAGAATTCAGTGGCTAGTTTGAAGGTTATAGGGCGTTTCATAATACTGTATCCATATCTGTACTTAAGCTCTTTAGGAATAATGGTGCAGTACCATCCCGGCATTTGCCCGAAGACGAAGTGGGAAACCACGGAAAACCACTTCGAGGATGGCTGAGTTGGGAATCGAACCCCTCTACTCATTTGGGCCACCCGAGGCTGAGTAGACCCCGTTCCAGTCCTCATACCACTTTTCAAATTTCGTGGCAGAGTCGGGAATCGAACCCAGGACCTCCGGGACGGCAGCTAACTATGCTGACCGCTACGCTACGGAGGCGACAGGGTTCATGCTCTTGCAAAGAAATTTTTAAATTGTGAAGTGTGCCCTCCCTGCACAGACTGTAAATCGACTATACAACACTATTGTCTATATACTGTACTGGAGGTGATTCCTCCGCTACCGGTCACGTGGTTAGACCTGCAGAAACATATCAATGGGTCTGAACATGTTATCGGTTGCACACCAAGATGGCGTCGTTCCGTATCTCAAAAATCAAAACAACCTCAGCCATCCTGGAAGGGTTTTCTGTGGTTTCCCACTTCTACCCCAGACAAATGCCGGGATGGTTCCTAAATCAAGGACACGGCCCTCTCCTTCCCAATCCTCACCTGAATTACAAATACACACACTAATACAGCCATCACATTGAAAAATGTTGTGCGCCTCCGTAGTTTAGGCGGCAGCACGCTGGCCTCTCAGCACTGGGTCCGTGGTTCAAATCACGGTCACTCCATGTGTGATTTGTGCTGGACAAAGCGGAGGCAGAGAAATTTTTCTCCGGGTACTCCGGTTTTCCTTGTCCCAAATTTCTTTCCAGCAACACTCTCCACTGTCGTTTCATTTCATGTGTCATTCGTTTAATCATTGCCCCAGGGGAGTGCGAAAGGCTTCGGCAGCCGACACAGTTCATATCCTCGCCGCTATATAGGGGCTTCATTCATTTCATTCCCTGACCCGGTCGGTCGACTGGAAGCAGGCTGTGGATTTTCATTGAGATAGGATATCAGATAAATTCCAGAAACACACTTAAGTACACGGGGCTACATGAACATGATGGCACAAATCCCTTAAAACATCAACAAACAACAACAACAACAACGCATGTTATATTTACTGTGTGTCGTTGTGGTATGTCTGGCTCAAGATTATACCACCTACATTCATGAAAGTGGGCTTGCAACACCATGATGGAATCGGTCACTTGTTTTCATTTTCAAGATATGGAACAACGCCTTCTAGGTGTATAAACGATAAAATTTTCAGATCCATTGATTTTTTTCTATAGGTCTTAACGAATAAGGAGAAGAGAAATAAGATTGCCACAAAGAAGGAGACGAGGAGGAAGTTTGCTACTGCTGCATTCTACCGTCACAGTTTGGAACCATAAATGCACTGCAGCAGGGCGACCAATAAGAAGCTCGGAAGACGAAGGTTATATTGGTAGGGAAGAAACGCAAGAAAACAGAATGCCAGGAACTAAATTAAAGCAGGTGGAACACTTTAAGAACATGGGCTGTGTATTCTCCCGGGATGACAGTAGGCCTATGGGGAATGAAATAGAGTAGAGGTTTAGAAAAGTAAATGCAAGAGTTCTCAGTTGCGATCTACAGTATTCTGCAAGAAGGAAAATAGTGTAGCCACGAAACTCTTCCTACATCGCTCAGTAATTAGACCGACCTTGCTGTATGGAAGTGGGAGCTGGGTAGTTTCACGATATCCGATACCTAAGTTAGAGGCAACTGATGTGAGGGTAGCACGAATGATTGCTGAGACAAATAGATGGGAGCAATAGGAGGAAGGTAGGCGTGAACAGATAAAGGCAAAGTTAAGAATGAACAAGCTAGACGAAGGTGTTCGTATGAGCCAACTCAGATGGTGGGGTCATGTGAAGAGAATGTGGGAGCAGTGATTACCTAAGAAATTAATGAGTTCGGCTGTAGGACGTAGGAGGCGATGGTTAGATTCAGTGTTCAACGATTTCAAAGTGAGAGGTGTAGAAGCAGAGGTAGCCGCAGGGCTTACTGCTAATAGGGCATCATGGAGGCGACTTGTTCGCAAACAGAGGCTTGCAGACTAGACTGGATGCTGAAAGGCAAAGCAGTCTCAACTGAAAATGTAATGTAATGTACTGAAGGAGGAAACGTTTCTTAAAACTTCAAAGAGTGGCTGAGTTAAGATTCAAAGCCAGATTTTTATCAGTTGACCTCACAAGGCTGAGAGCATGATTTATATTTTTGGAATAGCTAGAGATCGAACCGAGTCCCTCAGGCGCAAGTTTCAATTCCAACCCTTAGACCGCAACAGCATCCTTCTGCATTAGCTTATCATTCATGAGCATCAGGATTACTTATAATGGAATATAAAACAATGGAACATCTGAGTATCAAAAGGACATTTTTGCATAGTGAAATTTTCTTATTTAACGTACAGCCCCATGTACTTGACTGTGTGTGTAATTTGTCTGATAACCTGTGTTATTGTGATGGCTGTATTAGTATGTGTATTTGTAAATCAAATGAGGATTAGGAAGGTGGTAGCCGTGGCCTTAAGTTAGTAACCGTCCCAGCGTTTGCCTGGAGTAGAAGTGGGAAACCACGGAAAACCACTGCCAGGAAGACTGGGGTGGGAATCGAACCCACTTCTTCTCAGTTTTGCCTCACGAAGCTGAGTATACTCCGTTACAGCAATGAGACAAGAATTAAATTCCTTAGTAGAGCCGGGAATAGAACCCGGGCCTCCGTGGTAACAGTCAAGTGTGCTAGCCACTACGCAAAGAGGCGGACTTCTTGACAGTTATGTAAAGGACCTTGCTGTAAAAGGAATACCGCTCCCTATTCAAAGTTCATTTCGTTGTTCCACTTACCATCATCATTACATTATTACTGATGTGTAACATCTTCCCGCTCGGTTGCTGGATACTTTTGTGGGAGTGATTTTGAAAATTGGGGACGGAAGTGGATCGGAACGATCGAGCTGGCGGTGGTGCAATACCGGAAGTATGCACTGCCCGCTCGATCGATCAAACGGAAGTGTACTAGCTGGCAGTGGTGGCCAACGGAAGTATGCACTGGCCGCTTGATCGATCAAACGGAAGTGTACTAGCTGTCAGTGGTGGACAACGGAAGTATGCACTGCCCGCTCGATCGATCGAATGGAAGTGTGCCCTAGCTGGCAGTGGTGGATCGAACGGAAGTATAAGACGCACTGCCAACTCGATCGATCGATCCAGCTGGCACTGGTAAGAGAAATAATCAGCGCGCGGTGTCGAAAATTGATACCATGACGCACTCTCGGCCATGTGGAATGTATATGACATACTGAACGGAAAACGCTCATGCGAACTCTGGTGTCAAGTGATTTAAACAAATGACATGGTACATGTTCGAAGTCTTCGTATCAACATTTAAATGGTAAAATGCCTTAATATCAAACATTGTAAGTAGTCGACATTGCATTGGCATAAGGCATTTTAAACTCAATGTCACTCAGGAACATTATCGAAACAAGCAAAATATAAATGAAACTTAATTCCGTAATGCAGTATTATTGGAACGTGGAAATAAGTCACCTTCTTGTGCACAATATTTATGTAGTCGAAATAGCCGTGGGGTTAGTGCGTATGACTGTGAATCTAGAGATCTTGGGTTCGAATGCTAGGCGTGGTAGATATTTCTGCTACCAGATTATAATTTTAAACGATATTTATCATATCAATATGACTCATTTTAACAGAATCCATATGAAATTACGTGTTGGTCTGTGAATGAAGAGGACATGTTTATGAGGAATTTAAGGTTATGAGCGGTGTCGCGTCTATTAATCTAGTTGATCCATATCGTATTCTTTATTTAGGCTAGTGCTGGTGGAAGCTACAAATCATCTAATAAAATGAGTTACGTATTATAAACTACAATATCTGTAAAACACTCCCTTTTACAATAACAATTGAAAATGTGTGTATTGGAAACAAGGCAGTGTGTGCTCTGTAGCGCGAGAATAATATGGTAATACAGTAGGTAGTGCATTTAGCAGGCACTGGTTTGACGAGCACAGTGGCAAATGTTTCACCGACTTTCATTTATCATTGAGCAGTTTATGGAGCTTCACGTTCAAGGTTGAACATCACATGGGGTAGGACAAAGACGAAAAATGACATTTAAGTAAGCGGCATTATTGTCAAGCTGTGGTTGAGTAGGCTAGTCAAATATTAAATGCATAACAGAATGTTGTTATATGAGTGGAATAAAAGCTGAGACTAGGTCATTTCATGATTGTAGGAAGGCATGTTTTGATTGTTTACGACGAATTGTATGAGAGTCTTGAGAATAATGAATGATGTAGTTACTGAGGAGTGTGCTCACAGTATTTGAGAGTACAGTCGACGTTGTGTGTCACTTTGTTATTATGAATTATTAAGGAAGGAAGGAAGGAAGGAAGCTTGTAGTTTTGCGTGACCGTTAATCTCACAATCATGAGCCACGGTACCTCCCATTTACGTGGAATGCGAACCACAGGACATGGCATTTCAATTCGAAAATATCACATGTATTGACCGGGAATCAAACCCGGTCTACCTTGGTGAGAGACTAACAGCTTGACCGCTGCGCCACAAGTGTGACAGTAGCATATCTCCAATTCAATCTATACATTCATCATAGTACCAGTCTGAAAATGGAGCGTAAATTAACATTTTAAGAATGTTCATGCTGTGTATTATACCAGTAGGATAACATGTCAGATGTTACACAACATATGCGACTACTGTAAGGCTCGTATCTTTTTATTATTAGTAGTATTATTATGATTATTATTATTATTATTATAAATGCCAAGAATAGGATTTCACGATCGCAATGATGAGAAATGATAGCTTTAAGCTCTTAGGTCACGTTAGGTACAAACAGTGCAAGTCATGAGGATGAAAGTTAGAAAATTGAAATATGCGAGCCAAGGCATTTCTGGAGTTTAACGTATATATCTGACATTTAAAGTAGGAATCACACGAAACTACTCAGCAAATATCTACAGTAGTCATATAAAGGGCCAAGGTGATTTACTTTAACACATACCGTACCGGTATTAACACATAATTTTTAAGTCGTTTGTAAGCTCATGTAGAAGGGGTCTTTTTTCAATTCCTTTAGTGGCAGCTTACTACTTAGAAAATATACTGTATAAGTGCGAAAACCCTTTTTCTTACTTATGAAGTTCAAGGCTTATTTCTACAATACTACAGGGACGATTTGGATTTGGGGGGGGGGGGGGGGGGATCGTGGTCGCCTTGCTCTGCTAATTTGCCGGGCTCTCGCTAGAGGTCGGATGATGCTCCGTGCATCATCGTTGTCCGCTGAGATACGGAATGAATGTTCCTTGAGCTTGTGAAAACAATCGTAGACATCGGTACATTCATCGAGATACACAGGACGGTTGGTGTGATATAACAGACGAGTGACAGTTACGACGATAGAGATGGTGCGGCAGTCCAACTTCAATGAATTGGATCATTCGGCTTTTTTTTTAGCGTATGGCTTTTAGTGCCGGAAGTGTCCGAGGCATGTTCGGCTGGCCAGATTTCTCAGCTGCTTCTACGCGGACACCCATGGGGTGAGCTACATGTACCGCCGCGTGTGGAGTGTTGTCTGGGGAGGAAAGTTTCGAATGTAAGGACTAGGAGTTGGAAGGTAGCGGCTGTGGCCTACAGTGAGGGACCAACCCCAGCATTTGCCTGTAAGGAAGATGGGTAACCACAGACCATCTTCAAGGTGGCCGGTGGGGGTATTCGAACCTCCTCACCTCCCGGATGTGAGCGACTTCCTGCAGCCACGCCGTAACGACCAAGGCTAATTATTATTAGCATATATAGGCTAAATATTCTTTAGTAATAGTCCACAGAAATTCAATGATTTTACCAGCTAACCTCACCTCGTCAATACCCACATTTACCTACAGTCCACTTCACATTTATTATCTTCATAACCAATTCTTCGTCATACTCATTATCAATCCATTTTAATATTCGAAAGCTCTTCCTGAGTGGACTTCATAAATACTGTGTAAATACTGTAGTTTCTTTGTATAAACAATTCTCTTTTATATTTGCCTAGAATTTTAAACCACGTCATCTTCAAGCTCCAGATGCAATTGCAGTGCAGTTAAAAGTAAACAAATCAAAATCAAAGTTTAATTGGATGCTTAGACATGGACATTAAATTAACTTGATTTTGGTTGTTGCTACATGTTCCCGTGCTATCGTCGAGACTTGTCCCATCAATCAAATGAACTCATCCTCTGTTCTATGCAATATGCAGTTATAAGTGACCATTCACGTGAAAACCCGCAGTAAATGTGCTACATGCATCGTACATAAAATCACGGTAAAATATTAGGATTCAGTTGCATGCGTAAACATTTGGGGTCTATTCTTGAGTTGAGGACATTAAAATTTACAATATTTTAGATAATTTGGCATGACTTTTAGTGTGTAGTTTTGAAGAAAACGATTTGCTGTGTACGTTTATAAATCCATTTTAATTATAAACATCTACATCTTTTTTTGAGTGACCTATTGGATTGGTCCATCAGGGTTTGGCGTCACTTCTATGTGTGAGACTGGTTTTTGGCTTTGCTTTATAAGATGTACTACGTAGTGCCAGAGTATTACAAAGTCATGAGGCTGGTGGCAAGTGTATCCATGGTTGTTTGGGCAGCACGGAGCTCGTCGGAGTGGAGCTTACGTATCCGAAGTTCTGCCATGGTGATTTGTGTTGGTAATTAATAATTCCCAATGAGTGGTCTCTATCCACCGAGCGTTCTGTTTATCGGCTTCGCCTTCTCTCAAACACTTCCGGTCAATACTCCTCCCTTCATTCGGATGGCATCACCCATGGATGTTCAGGAAACATTAACCAGACACGCCGCTCGAAATATTCCACAGACAGATCGAGACAAACGCCTCTTGTAAATTGTCCAGCCACTACCAGTCGAAAGAACGCCAGACATTACTATTGTTCTTGTTCAGTCCTGCGGGATAGCTGTGACCGTTCAATCGTGCACTACGGCCGTGAGGGCAGCTGCAGCAAGTTCGGGAGATTGCAGGTTCGAATCGCGGCACTGACAGTGGCTATCCTGAGTGACTTTTCCCTCAGATTTCTCCACACTCCCTCCAGGAAATGCTAGGATTGTGCCTTACTTCAAGTCCCGGGGCGTCTATATCATCCCTGTCTCTGATATTGATACACACAGCACTATAGTCATCGCAGATATACAGGTTATCAGACAAGTTCAACACACACCCAACCATACGGGCCTGATGACCAAGATGTTCCAACCCCTAAAATGAACTAACAACAACATGTTTCTGATCGGAGAACGTGGTGGTGCAGTGCTCAAGCAGCTAGCTTATCACCAAGGCGGGCAAGGTTTGATTCCCAGTCAATGCGTTTGAGATTTTCGAAGTGAAATATCACGTCCTTTTGGTTCGGATACCACGAAAAAGTGGAGGTCCCGTGGCTCATGATCAGGACATTAACGTTCACGTAAGACTACGAGCTTCCTTCCTTTGTTTTGGTTAAGTTAAATCCCCGGGAGAAAAAACTCAGCTCTAGGTACGACGCAGTTCTTTCCTTGTAAGAGTTAATGAGTAGTTATGTCTCCATTGGAATAATCCTCGTGCTTATATACAAAGTAATATAATAATTCACTGTTATAGTGTAAAGTCACAGGGCAACTTATGGTAGAATAAGTACAAAATGCCTGTGCAAAGCTTTGCAAAGGATTCCCCAGCTGGTAATTTAATATTCATTGGACCATCAAGTATTTGTAGTCTATAGTTGAGTGCGGTAGTGGTGGTGATAGTTGTTTTAAGGGGCGTAACATCTAGGTCATCAGTCCCTTGTGTGAGCATGTGAAAAGGTACCAGTTGCCGGTTTCACGTTACTGAGACATTCCAGTTTGAACTGGAATATCTTCAAATCTACTCATCATAATAGCATATTTAATTAGTATTAAAGTAAAAGAAGCCATTTTTCAGTGTTACCTAGAAATCTATCACAGAATGGTTTTCAGTCGGTGAACAAAATTATGCTAAATTATATTCTACGGGCAGTACATATATTCAAACGTCCTACTTGAAAGAAATATTACATGAACTATGTATCCCTTAATTAACACACATTTTGTACAAAGAATAAACTGGGGGGGGGGGGGTTAATTGAATGACACGTTTTGATCGTAATGCGACATCATCAGATCCTGTTTACCCAGACTTAGATTAGGTTTGGTGGGTATGCGTTACACTTATGTACATCAATTACAATTCTTAAATTATACATTTTTTTATATAACATGTGTAACGTGTCAGACTTATTTGATGATAATGATAATTGTTGTTTTAAGGGACCTAACATCTAGGTTATCAGCCCCTAATGGTCTGGGTGATAGCAAAAATGACAATGAAATGGAAACCAGAACGAAAATTAAGTGAGACTGAAAATACTTATATAATGTAACTCAGATTGAAACGACTCACATAATGGAGAGTGGTAATACTTACAAAAGAAATTTAGAAGGAAAATACTCACAAAAGGAATAGATAAAAATAGGCACAAAATGTAGTTTAGGTTCAAAATACGTACAAAATGCAATGTAGAGTCGAAATACTTACAAACTGCAATTGAAATTCAAAATACTTACAAAATGCAAATGAGATTGAAAATACGTACAAAATGCAATTGAGGTTCAAAATACTTACAAAATGCAATTGAAATTGAAAATACACGATGCAATTTAGATTGAAAAACTCCCATTTCAGATCCAAAATACTCACAAAGTGCAATTAAAATTCAAAATGCTTACAAAATGCAATTGAAATTGAAAATGCTCACAAAATGTATGGTAGATTCAAACTACTCGTTGGGATGTACAATACCTGCATAATGCAATTTAGATTGTCAATCCTTACAAAATGCAATTGAGGTTCAAAATACTCGCAAAATGCAATTTAGATCGAAAAGACTTACAAAACGCAACGTAGATTGAAAATACCTACAAAAAGGAGTGTAAATGCAAAGAATTCACTAAAGGGAATTTGGATACACGGGGAGCCAATTAACAAAAACAGTGCGGGAATCTTAATGAGAAAAGGGAATATAATGAAAAGAAAACTAGAGGTCTGACCCCTCGAAGAAGGAGAGATCAGGAAAGATGAGACAAGGGCCAATTAAGGCGGGAAAATCAAAGACTCCCTAGGCCTCGGATACCCTAATTCCGTCGGGGTCGGAAAAGAACAAGAGTTGACCAAGGGAGGTCGACAGGAGACGGGGAGGAACCCGACACAAGTAAGTGAAAGCAATGCCGGACTCGGCTCGGGTCACGTGGTCGCCAACCCACATCCCACTAGATGTGAGCCCCTGGTGAGACAGACTTATTTACAGATATTGCTACTCGGTTGTTCAATAACACTTCTGTAGATGGTGCATTCTTATTAGTTTTGTTAATTGGTTAAATACGTCAGCACTGCGATTTATTAACTTATAACTGTTATGAGCTCCAGATGTGAATGCTGTCAACACTATTTGGCTGCTGTCTGTTTCCATTTAATTGGTGATATTTTATAAATGTGGTTAGTTAGGTTAATATACAAATACACAATTAGGCTACTACAGTAGTACACTAGAATTGAATAAGGTAAGGTACATTAGCTGGTTATTGGAGTATCCTGCACAGCATCCACTTCCTCTCATTAGGCCTACTCTTCTCCTTCTATGTTGTTATTGTTAATTAGTTTTATTGCCTTGTGACATCTTTGTTAACAGGTTTAAGTAGCGTCGGGAGTGGGGGTGGGTTCCCCGCTACTTTAAAAAAGGTACTGTCCTCACATTTACCTGGAGGGAATGTAAGGAAACCAAAGGTAAAACCAAACTCAGGATAGCCGCTCTCAGCGCCTGGATTCGAACCTCCAGACTTGCTGCAGTTCCCCACGCCGTGGATTGCATACTTTCTAGTCACGTCGATGGGGAGTGTCACGAAGTCTGGAGATTGGAGGATTGATTCCCGAGACTGACAGCGGCTATCCCGAGTATATTGTTTCCCCATTTTTAGCCTATTTTCATTTATGAAAAAAAAAAGAAGAAAGATTTTTGAGATCACCGTTTGTTCATCAGTGCGCGCGTGTGTGTGCGTATGTATGTTTGTGTGTCCCCTTAATTAAATCTAAACAACCGAAGCGATTTCAATGAAAATCGGTAAGTACATACTACCACCACGTCTTACCTTGAGCGTGCTTTTCAAATTTTTATATGTTTCACCAATCCAACATGAGGGCCACGCGAAACATGTTACTGGCATTCTATATCTCCACAACGGTAGCATATATCACCCTAAAATTTTGTACGGTGACAAACAACACTACTAGAAGTTCACCTATGAGACATTCATAAACCTGTTAAGTACAAAACGAACATGGCGGCCAGGCGAAGTTAAAACATTTACAATAAATGGAATTTTCTCGCGACTGAATCATCCGAGCGCAGTGAAACAAGGTATTAAATGTTTATACAAGACCTAATCTACTGGCATCATATTTATTTCAATTCTTTTCATAACCTCAAGATGACGGCTGTGCGAAATTTTAAAATTAAGTTTTTATTTTGTGTGTGCTATTTATGCGATCGAAGTGAACGTTTGAATAATGAACCTACTTAATAATCTTAATCTAATGGTATGCAAGTCTATGGCCTACATGTATAATAATCCAAGATGGCAACCATCTGAAATATTTAGACGGTTCTTAACATCTACGATTCTATAACAGCAATGAAACTGAAATGTTGTAAGTTGATAGAGGCTATTAACATAAGTTCACCTATGGGACTTTCAATAACCTAGTGAGCACAAAACCAACATGGTGGCGCCGCGAAATTTAAATATTTAAATGGATTTTTCTCACTACATATCATCTGAGCGATGTGAAGTCTGGCATGGTATATCTCCATACAAGCCTGGATATACTGACATCTAATTTAGTGGAATTTTATGAGAACTGAAAAATGGCAGCTATGCATTTTTTATAAATCTCGTTTTCATTTCTCGTGACCTAATGAAGCAATATAAATTTAAGTTAGTATAATAAACTATCATTAGAATATTCATTTGCTGGCATATAATTCTATAGCATATATATAACACAATCCAACACGGTGTCCATAAAATATATTCTAGCAGTTCACAATACCTCCGAAACCATTTAAGAAATGAAACTGATTTTCTGTATGGTTATAAAGGACTATTAACTAAGTACATATATGAGACTTTCCAAATCCTGAGAAACACAAAAACAACCTGGCGGCCAAGCGATTTTCTAATATGTCAAATGATTTTCCCAGTGATGCAGTGATGCTAAGAACAGCGAATCTTTAGTATAGCGACATTTCATGTTCAATTATCTTCAAAAATTCAAGATTGCATCAGTCGAAGTTTTAAGATATTTTTCATTCCACGTACCCTATTCAAGCAATTGAAGAGTGGATTCGCATGTTAGGTTGTTTTAATAATCATGATCTAATGGCACTTAATTCTGTAGCTTACATTTCGTAAATCATAGAAGCCGTACATTTGACTTTTTTAAATTAAATTGCCATGATGCGTTATAGAAAGATGCTATCTTGCGGGAGGAGACTTATTCACCGATACTGAAAGTTATTTATTCTAGCACATACTTTCTCAATGTAACTTAATGGTATTGATGGAGGCATAGGTCGTGCATCGAAAGCTATTTAACTTAGTGTGCATCACATGTAAAATCCTTTTAAAAGCCGGTAGAGATTTTAATAGAGATCTTAATGGAAAAGACGAGTAGGATATAGGCTATGAAAATAGGCTAGTTAGTCCTTCACGGAACTACTTGTTTTCCAGGTAAATGCCCGGATAATAAGTCATTTCCAGTCCCGTGCCACCTACCCCATCTCTGATCCTAATAATAATAACAGGTACACACACTAATACAATCACCACAGAAACATGTATTATCAGACAAGTTGAACACACGCCCAAGTGTAGTTCTCTCTCTTTTCTTGTTAACGACGGGCGACTCAAACGTTAGGCAGTAGAACGCGCTGACAATAACAATCTTTGCTGCTAACCAATAGCTGATGGTTCTTGAACAATAGCATGCTTGCTCTGTGACTCCACAGGGAGTCAAGAGTCCTGCCCTGGTTGCCGACTCACCTTAAGATCTCCAGTGTTGCAGTTCTGTCCAGTCCCGCTGCTTGCTGTGGGGAGTTGGCAACGCTGTGCCTCGGGCAGGGAAAGCCCTGGCTCCACGCAGACATAGAATGTAAACATATCCGCTGAGTTTGGTTTCAAAAGCGAGTCGGTCGTTAATGAGAAAAGTGCGGATGATTATCAAGATGTCCCAAGCCCCTAAATTGAATGAACAACAACATATTTTCTTCGTTCAAGGTCCTAGGACGGAAGTTCCAAGTTCACATTTCTGTATGATAAACAAACTTGAAAACCGAAAAGAAAACTATTAACTACTTTAACTTAATCAATATTCCCAAATATTTTCTACTCTTGGCCCACTGAACATTGTCCATGACTCAACACGGGACACCTAAATGTCAATCCCCTCAAAGACGTACATGGCACTAAAAAGATAGACCACCTCGTGGTTTAGTGGCTAGCATTCTTGGATGTCGCCCCGGAGGTCCAGGTGCGATTCCCGGCTCTGCCAAGAAATGTTAATTCTGGTGTGAGGGCTAGAACGGGGTACGCTCAGCCTCGTGAGGAAAAACTGACAAGATTAGAGTTCGATTCCCACCTCAACCAACCTGAAAGTGGTTTTCTATGGTTCCCCACTTCTACTCCAGGTGAATGTCATGATGGTTCCTGACTTAAGGCCACGGCCACTTCTTTCCTAATCCTCACCTTAGTTAAAAATACACACACTAATACAGTTTTCTTTTTTTTTTAGCGTATGGCTTTTAGTGCCGGGAGTGTCCGAGGACATGTTCGGCTCGCCAGTTTTTGTAGCTGCTTCGAGACGGACACCCAATGGGTGAGCTACAAGTACCGTTGGGGAGGGAAGGAGGGAAGTTGGAATGTAAGGACGAGGAGTTGGAAGGTAGCGGCTGTGGCCTATAGTTAGGGACCAACCCCGGCATTTGCCTGGAAGGAAGATGGGAAACCACAGAAGACCATCTTCAAGGTTGCCGGCGGGGGGATTCGAATCTCCTCGCCTCCCGGATGTGAGCGACTGCCATCAGTCATGCCGTAACCACCACGGCTAACTCACCCGGTACTAATACAGCTATCAAAATAGCACAGGTTAACAGGCATAATTCCACACCCACCCAAGTACACGGGGCTAAATGATCAACATGTCCAAGCCTCACAAATGAAACAACAATATTTTGTAGAAAAGTAAATATATCAAACTTTCACATTCATCACATGAATGAATAATTTCGCAAGAAAAAGTAAAGCAATTAGTGAACATTTCATACAAAATTATTGCAACATATTACCGTAGCTAAGAGAAATCTTACCCACAATTCTAGCTGTCGAAATGTATCATATTTGCGTTCATCGCTGTCACCAAATGAACATGCCTCTTTTTATTAAAGAGTAACTATCAAATTATGTGTGTAAATGTTCATGAGTAAAGGGGAGGTTAGGAATGACGTGACGTGATTGGAGAGACCACTCAGCAGTCACCTCTAGTTTGTAGAAGATCATGATAACTCAAAAAGTGCGAGGCACAGCCTCATTCCACATTGGAAGAAATGTTTTGCGAGCTTCCAAAACTTGAATCGATATCTTTCCACTTCCCCATCTCCGTACTCATTAGGGCAATTGTTCTCCACATGAATATCTGGCTTACAATACCGACTACCAATACCCTCATCACAACTACCTTCAAAGTAGGCGTCATTAGGAAAAGCATTGTGAATAGCAGGAAATTACTCTTCTCCATGGTTGAAGGATGTATTATATCATGTGGGAAAGACGACTTGGGTATTGTCTTTTGTTTGCTTATAACATGACAGGAGCTAAGTCACCACAAACAAATTTTACATTTTGTATAAGCTTAAATAAAAGAACATGCAGTTCGGTCAAATGGATTATATTCCAGGAAATAATAAATTTGGATTATCAGACAATCGTCCGGTTGCTCATAACTAGGCAGTGGAAGTGGGACACTTCATTATTGGTGGAATATGATCGAGCATTGAGATTCATGACAGGTGACATCACGACCGTCGGGGATGAAGTGCAATGAGTATGTACTGTGTCCTGAATGCCCGGAAATAAAATATCTCTTACGTCAAACTTTCGGCTGGATTGCTTTCTCGCTATCTGATGGAACTAAGAATATGCCCAATTTGCAATTTCATCATAGTGTATCCGAATTCAACTGACGAAAATTGAAATTCGTGGTCTGTCAATAGGTATTCAGGTTTCTCTGTTCTAGTATTATTTGGCACTTGATCCTCCGAAATATATTGCGCGAATTAGCCTCTCGTGCTGGATGGAACATAGTGTAATTTTAAAATACATCAATACCGACAATCGCATATCTATTTCTACGTCCTGATGTCGGTAATGGACCGAAGACATCCATAGCATGGAGCTCGTTCGGTTTTGGTTGACAAAATAGGTGAGGTCTGTATTCTGATCTCTTTCTGGAAAATTAGCATTTTTTAATGTTGACCTTAAAATTTGCTTCTCTCAAATTATCCAGTAGCATTCTTAAATTTTCTAGATGTTCTTACCAACTAAGTGATGCGATAATTGTATCATCCACACAAGATATGACCTTCTCTTATAGTTCGGGTTTTAGGTTAGTGTCTAGAGCACAAAATGAAGCTGACTCTGCATTTTTAATACGAAATGGTAGACTCTTAAATAAGGAAGTGGTTTATCAGAATAAATATCCCGTCTATTTCTCGGTCATTTCAGACTATCAGATGTGGTAATAAGATGAAACCTGGTTTGAAGATGTCAAATAAATCTTGTCTTTGAAATTGCGTAAGAGCTCCTTGATCTTGGGTGACCTATCATGTTCAGGCAACAATATGTCATTTATATCTCTCGTGTCTAAACATAATCTCAAACCTCCATCAGATTTTGTTACAACTGCAATCAGATTAACATAAGATGTTCGCACCTTCTCAATACCGTACCTATTTTTTCCATTTGCTCTATTATTTCTCGCGCGAGTTCCCGATGTTTTTCAGCCATTGGATAAATGTTTCGATGATAGGAAAATCCATCCTGCACCAGTAGATCTTAAAGTGAAGTTTTTAATTTTTCCAGGCTTAGTGTCAAAAATACCGTCAAATTCTTGGAAGAGTTGTCGTAAATGAATTTTAATGAGGCTCCAATTAATTATGCGATGCATTTCTGTCTTGAGATTGAGATATTTTCATCTCATTCATCACCTTAATTAATATATCTGTAGTGATCCTTTTCTCGTTAGCTGGTTGTTCATCATCTCCCCCAATTTTGACAATTCCAACTTCATAAAAGTGTGCAGTGTCCTTCCAAAGATCAATCACACCTTCATATCCGATCCTAGTATCATATGGTAATTAGTTCCCGTCATCACAAAACATATGTTAGAATTCGTGTCTACCAATAATTATGTCATCCAATATTTGAACTTTACATTTCACCATACGATGAAGAATTTTGTCTCTCGCCTGGACATTCAAAATTGGGACTACAGTCAGATTTTCACCATGTTTAAGTTGTTTGTATAAATCATATGAAATCAATCTCACTATTGCTCCAGTGCTGATCGTTACGCCGTTAATAACGATAGTATAGGTAATCCCACGTGTTTCGTCTCTTGAACCATCCTCCTTCGCCAATGAGTTCCTCATCCATTGTTTGCCAATTCAGAATCTCTGCTGTGGCAATTTGTCGTTCTGTTGATGACGTTGTCCAATTGGCGTTTTCTTTTGTAGTGAGACACCTGATTTAACAGGTCCCTCACAACAATCATTTCGCCTGTATCCTTCCCTTCACGAATCGGGACCATCTCTCACTTCATCTCTACGTTTCATGAGTTTCTATACATATTACTGGATTTCACGGTGCCGTCCATTCCAATCAATGTGATAATGTTGTTATTGGCAGTTTCGTTAAGTGTTTACTGTATTTGTCTCCTTGTGTGCAGATTGTCGGATCTAATTCTAATTCGGTTAATCATGACTAAGAATATTAATGCAGGCATTCATCAATTTGTTGACAAGAGGACGAGTTGTCTGCGACTTGTCCTTAAATGCAAGACGCAAATAAATCTGTTGTTTTCGTTTCATTTGAGGGTTTCAGACATCCTGGTCATTCAGCCCCGAGTACTTGAGTGTGTGTGTAATTCTGTCTGATAACCTCTGTTATTGTGATGACTGAATTACTGTGTGTATTTCTAATCGAACTGTGGATTGGGAAAAGATGGATGTATAACTGGGTGTATTTGTAATTCAGGTGGGAATTGGGAAGGAAGTGGCCGTGGTAGTGTATGAAGTTAGGAACCATCCCAGCATTTGCCAGGAATAGAAGTGAGAAACCATGGAAAACGACTGCCAAGATGACTGAGGTGGGAATCAAACCCACCTCTTGTCAGTTATTTCCTCACGGTGCTGAGTGTAGGCCACCCCGTTCCAGCCCTTAGACCAGAATTAATTTAGTTGGAAGAGCTGGGGAACAACCCGTACTTCCGGGGTGAGAGTCAAGAATGCTAGCCGCTTCATCACAATGTGGTCTATTTGACGCAAAGAAGTTCATTTATTATTCCAACAACGACTTTCTCCTTTAACGAAAGACGAACATTGCATTTCTCTCACATAAATTTATGCCCGACTGAAGAGAACGATCGCTTACAGGGCAGGCTTATCCTTGCATTTTGCACGCTTGTATGGTTTCACTACCTCTTGCCTTGGTGAGATGCATTTGAGTACCTTTGGCCAAAGTGGCTACGTCCTTGACTAAACCAGCAATAGTAGTGGTTCTCCTGGGAGCCTCAGGTCAGCACTTCTGCTTTACATCCAAGATCATTTTGAAATTGAGTGTCGATAGATGCGACTCGTGTCACTAGAGACATGTTCTTGTGACCTGTGGACAAGCCACCGAGCAGAAACTCTCCCTCGTGTCAAGTTGAAATAGCTCGCATGCTGCTTCCTGAATGTTGAAACACCTTGAATATTTCACACTGCTTGCTAGTCGTGTCTTCTCACCAGAATAATTTTGTGATGAAGCGACCGAACTTCTGGTGTATCAAGCTATGACAGGTAAATAAATGATCACCAGAAATATTTTCTTGGTCATGACATTGAAGACGGTTTCCGGCTGAAACATTTAGGTAAAGGAGAGGATATATATATTTCAGAGCTAGCAAACTTGAGGTATATAACTTTATGACAGATAAATAAATGACTACAGGGATATCTTCTTACTATTGGCATTAAAAACGACGTCACCTAAATAATTTACGTAAAGTACAGCACTCTCTCTCCCTCTTCCTTACCCTAGTGAATGTGTGGGTATATATCAATATAGTATCATTCATTGCAGCTCTCATTGCTAGAAGGCATGAACCACAAATTTTCCTGCATAGTACCGAGATAGTTTTAGAATCCTAAAGGATTAAATGCAAATAGCGAGCTTATATCTTGAGTAGCACCGTATACCGCACTTAGTCTTAGGCTCTAGGAAGGCAATCCTATTGTAGCCACTACAGTATTTTAACCCCTCGGTCAAGTTTATATTCTACTAGTCTCGCTACACCCCTAGTTTCGCATACAGTGACACTATAAAATACATTGTGTTCACACGAGATCTGTTTTCATATTGGCTAACGCAGATGAACATTAAGGGGTGATATACAGTGAAGGATTTTACGGATCAAAGTTAAAGCAGATTTGGCATTTAACTCCAATGACAGTAAAGTTTGAATAAATTACCATTTAATACTAGCATTTCTACCTACCATTGCTCAGGTTAGGAATCGTAATAAGGAGTGGAACTAGTGTTATTGAATACACCTTAGTCAGCGCTTCCCATTAAAGAAATATATCCAACCATCCTCCACTTACCGATGCTCCAATACTTGGGAGGTAACCAATAGAATATTCGCATCCCTCTACCCTTAGGTGTTGCCCTGAAATCTGATAAAATACATTTATAATGATTGATAGCAAAGACATTTGAAACAATATGAAGAACTCAAAAGATAATCCGGATATGCCTCAAAATATTAAATATTATGATTTCGGCGCTATCTGGTAGTCCTCTCAAAATACTACAATAATCATATTCCCAAGTCAAACCACCCCGTACAGTGGCTTGAAGAATCAGTGCCAGTGGAACAATCAGCTAACACGCAAAGCTTCAAGCGAAGAAACACCAAACCCTCATCACGATGTCAGTTTCTGTCCACGTCCTTCATGAGTTCGTAGTGAAGTGTAACGTTCCTTTGCGTTATTTAGGCAAGTACACTGATATTGTATCGGTTTAAACTCGTATACAAAGGATCTCCTGAATTATTGCCTGCTATTGAGTGCTGGTTTTTCCTTTGGATTCTTCATATATCACGTACTTTTAACCCTTCAATTACTACGCACGTGCGTGGACGTTCACTACTCCATGGGTTAGAAGGCCGGTGAACGTGCTGCAATGTTCCTGAGATATGTGATTCATGTACGATCGCGTCAATAATGTGCAGCGAGCAGAATCCGTCCTTCTTATTAGACTATGTGAAGTTAATAGTCGACATAGACTTGTGAGCAATCTTATTTCAGATCCATGGCCGTGTCTGGAGTCTACATCATGCGACTGGCCTCAACACGTCCTGTTTAATAAATTAGGAAAATAATACCGTAAATGAATAGAATTATTATTCTTAAAATACTGTACAATATAGGCTACCAGTTTCGGTCATATTATGACCTTCATCAGCAAACACTAATTAATACGAAATGAAGGTGCAAGTCTGTTACTAAAATGTTATTAAAAAGCTGATTTCACAACTATTTCTAAAACCACTAACTATCTAAATTGTTAAAAATATTCTAAAAGATTAAAAAACCAGATCTGTTAAGATTTTTGATTAATGTGGAAACATATATCTCTTGAAAAAACAGCTCGATTTGGGAGATATCAATGATGTATTATTTATTTCTTATTGTTCCTCGGCTTACAAGGCTGCTAATATACAAAGCTTAACTATCATAATTAGGTGAAAGAAAGAAGGTTAAAAACTACGAGTATTGAGCTATGAAATGTATGACACACATATAAATTAGAATAAAAGACCTGTAGAGTGGGCAAACCACAACTAAAAATAAATAATTGAAATAGCTATTCAGCATTAAAATACACATAATTTAGGAATATAAGTGGTTTCTCAAAATACTAATAGATCCTTTAAGGGCTGTTATTGTTATGGTGTTAATGGTGGCATTTGAGATTTGAAATTTTCTACACGTAGCAGCAAAAAGAGAAGGTATTGTTCCCCGCACCCCCACTAATAACCCATTAACTTCTATTTCTTGAAGTTGGTATTTTTCCGACATGATGTATTGGCACATTGAAAATTTGACGCTGGGGTGACTTATGTTGTGTTCATATGTTTACGTGAAAATTATAAGCTTTATGATTAAGTTCCTGTGAAAATTGTTAATACAAGAAAATTAAGTAGTTATAAGTTAATGTTTGAGCACGGAATAAATTGTTAGGAGTTACTAAGATACACTAAGATTAATCTTCATTTTTACGATAAAAACGAAACAAGCCAATTTACGGGAAAAACGAAACAAAGTCGCAATTTTACAGTGAAACCGAAAAAAAAAAAACAATTTAAGCAAATGAAGCATTGTGTCTTTTTGAAGAAGTTGGCTGCAAATGCAAAAGACAGTTAGAAAGGGACATTCATACGAACGGTTTGTTATTCTCTTTTAAACGTTGCATCAAGATGCTGCCTTGACTCCTCAAACTGTCATAGTCAGCCATCTAGGCTTCCTTTTCTGGGTTACTTGTCACAACAAACTATTGCTTCGGAATCTAAACTGTCATAGTCAGCTGCCCGTTGCTTCGCAGAGAACTGTTATTTCTAATTTCCTTGGGGTGACAGGAGCACACATGAAACTTGCTCTTCGGTATGTATTCATAACCCTCTTAATAAAAATGAAGGACACCTTGTAGAGTTGAGGGATGAAAAAATCGGATTTTTTTTCTTTGATAAATGTGTGAGGGAAGGTCTATTCTATAAGGTGGCATATGATTTTTGCACCTTCCGGCCCTCTAAATGCCTTTTTCGGGGCATTTAATTATGGTGCTCAACTGACCACGCCCACCTGGCGTGGACTGTCACCAAATGTTGTTTTTCGGCATGCTAATAGGAAGTCTTGTTTTGTCTGTTGGTAGTTCTGGTAGCTTATATAATCTCCATGGAAACATCTGAGTAGTTCTAGTAGCTGCCTTGCTTATATAATATCCATGGAAACATCTAAGCATCGGTTTCCGCGGAAACTTGTTGATGTTTTGAATTTTCAGTGGTAACCTCGTGTAGATCAGTCGTCGTTGTTTTTATAACATTTATTTACAGTTTTGTGTTCCCGTGTGTTATTATGGGTCGAATTAGGATGTTTGGTAAAGGTAAATATTATCGCCGTGTTGCCAAAGGCGTGAAGGGCGAATTTGGATTGCATTCAACCGACTCAAAACATGACATTGGAAGAGCAAGATGTGCCTCAAAAAGGAAACTATTATTTGGAATCCGAGAGTAATGCCTGTTCCACTGTGAGCAATGCAAGTAGTTGTGATAGTTATGTAATTCTAAATATAGGTGTACTTTCTGCTTTGCTACACTCATTTGCTAAATGTAAACACTGTGATGGTGTAGACTGTTTTGAACTAAAGGAAGATGAAAAAATTAGAAGGGGCTTAGCCACAAGATTGGAAATACAATGTAATTCATGTGGCAGCAATAAATCAACTATGACATCAAAATTAGTTGAGAAGAAATACGAGGTTAATTTGAGGTTTGTTTATGGCATGAAAAACTTGGCATTGTACCAGGCAATGAAATTGCATGTGCGCTTCGCAAGAGTGATATGCTGCGACTGAAGGAAGCTGAAAAGAGTGTCCAGGAGATGACCAAAGAAGCCAGGATAAAGAAGAGAGCTGAAAAGAAGAAGAAAGAAGATGAGGAAACCAAGAATTAAGAGAAGTATGGAGCTGGAAAATTCTAAAAGGCTGGTATGTGTCAAAAACGCATGTCTTTGCTTTTTTGTCTTTTACCGTAACTTATATTTTTTGACATTCAGGTACACTTTTCTCAGAAACTACTGAACTTATTGTCATGAATTTTTTTATGGGTATGCATGGGGTCATTATAAACACAATAGGTGAAATATAACTGGATTTTAACAGATATCAAGCCCTATAAAAAAAATACAAAACATTTACCAAAATTTGGTACATCAAATATAATATTTTTTTAATTGGCCAAATAATAATCTAATGAATAAAATCTTTCACCTACTGTGTAAATCAAAGCCTATGCGACATATGTGGGCAGTTTAGTTGCTCTCTGGCTGCTACTTTCTGAGAAAAGTGTACCTAAAGAGATTAAAACATTCTCAAAAATTATTTTTCAGGTAAAATTTAAAATGTATTTTACATAAACTGGGCATTTGGATCTTTCCAAAATTCTTTCCCTGTGTTGAGGAGATATCACTAACTGCATGTGCAAAGTTTCAATGCTTTGAAATTAATGGTATAGTAGTAAGATAGCCTCAAAATTTATTCAAATAGTGTGGTCAGTTTCAAGGCGAACTCTACATGGTGTCCTTACTATACTGGGTAAATCAGCTGTCCCTAATATTGTGGTTTTATGCAGCCCAACTAACGTTGTTTTTAAGAAGCTTGATAGTTCGCTGTTTCGAACGCTCTTCACGTCACTATATCCTAGTTATAAGAGTTAATTTCATGAATTGCGATACTCAGCCACTTGGCAAATCTTCACTCATGATAATTATGTTGCAGTACAATAATTGACTGCAGGCCTATAATATTATCCAAACGGTCTGTCGTCACATCGAGGGAAACATAGGCTAATATTGATCAGTATCGTTTGTGGGATATGATTGCAATGCGCTAGCACCATACGGGATGCAAGCAGAGAAATAACGACCTACCTGATAAGACACGTTAGTTGGAGTGCATAAAACAATAGTATTAGGGGCAGCTGACTCATCTGGTATACAATCATAATACTTATGGGAAGATGGAATTTTAATGGATACTGTTACCGTGATGTAACTATATTGTTAAGTTAGTGTTATTGCCATTTCAATAATAATACTAATAAGGACATTAAAATAATAAAAATAATAATAATAATACAGTAACAATAATAATAATAATAATAATAATAACAATAATTGTATAAACATACAGTATGGTCTCAGCTACCTGATAAAATCCTTTGAAAGGTGCCATCTACGTCATTTATTCATAGATGTCTACATTTTTGTTTCACTGCTATCTAGAAGAGAACATCAAATCTCTACGCGGGCTGAGATCTTAATTATGTCTCGTAAACACCAAAGCTGATTCGAGAGATATTTAACAAACTGACATTATACAATTTGAAGTGTCATGGATTCTCTCCACCCATCAAAAATGTGACATCCTTGGTCGGATACCGAACCAGTGATCTTGGGTTCATATTTGGGACCCTTTACCTCTGATACTCGAAGAATGTTGATAGTAGTAGTTTTCTTTCATCTTTGTTTCTAAACGTAAATCCAGTAGTAACACAAATCATCTAATGTATAAGCAGGCAAAACATGGCAAAATGAGGCCTTAAACTTTAAATGAGCTAAATTAGGCACAAATTGAAAAATGGCAATGGAATCACTGACTTCAAAACGGTAGAAACTCCATTTTTGTCAAAATGAGATGAGATATACAAACTGTTGATTTTTATAGACGCATAATATGGTTTAAAGGGGAAGATAATCCGAGCCATATTTACGTTGCAGGACGCTTGTAAAATTATAGTTGAGTAAAAAGGAAGAATCTCCAGAGTTTCTTTCCTTTTCTACTCAAGTATTTGTATCAAATGCATTCAGTTTCAAATAATTAAAATACTTTTCCTAGCGTTGTTGAAATTTAGTTTGGTGAAATGTTTAAATTGAATTCAAAAAGGAAGATACTCCGTCATCTATAAAATGCAGAAACTTACTTACAGTACTTTATATAGACATAATTATTTCTTAAAATCTTTGCACTCTTTATATACAGATGTTCAACATTTTGAATTGGTCTTTAAGGTTTCTTAAT
This sequence comes from Meconema thalassinum, assembly GCA_946902985.2. Taxonomy (NCBI): domain Eukaryota; kingdom Metazoa; phylum Arthropoda; class Insecta; order Orthoptera; family Tettigoniidae; genus Meconema; species Meconema thalassinum. The sequence goes on from OX336389.2 coordinate 1,073,018,059, forward strand.
TAAACACTTTCTTTCGATTTTCTCAACTGTGCAGTACTTGGAGTTTATACCTCTTTCAAGTCAGTGATTTAATTGGAACCATCATTCCTGCATATGCATTTAATTGGCTTCATACTTGTTTTTAATAAATTGTAAATCTGAATGTGTTAATATCTCTTTATTTTATGGCGTACTCAGACCCAGGGTAAACAGTTGGTACCCCCAGAGATACAGTAGGTGTACGGTTCCAGAAGTAAATATTTCGATAAATTTGCTACTGTTCATTTACCGAGATTTTGGCAATTATTTTCCTGGAGTTTATGATTGCTGGCACCAGTAATCCAGATACAAAATTATCTCTAAAAATTATCTCAATACAAAAATCGTAGGAAGATATATTTTGTTTAACTTCGGGACACTAAAAAACTATTCCTTTGAACTAAACTTTAGCGAGGTACGGCAGAATGAAATGTCAGTGCCTGTGTGGTGAATGATATCTTCCATCCACACTAATGAATCCACTGCGTCCTAGATATGACTGGAATATTCTGTTTGTGACGCTGTCGGCAGTAGGAATCCCTCTCAGCTGATCTTCCTCTCAGTGGCGTAAGTCTCGCTAATTAGAGCTCTCTTGCTCCAGGTCAGCCATCCCTCGCACTTCACTAAAGAATTGTACAAAAGCCTCACTATTGTTAGCTTCACGTCGAGAGTCGTTCTGTTGTCTCAAGCAATTCACTACACAGTAGTTTCAGCATGGCACCTGTGAGGTGGTGTGTAATTCCGTAATTAAGTTACATCAAGTTCTTAAAGCAGTGAAAGACTTTACGATATGTTTCGCGAAAAGAGTTGTTGTTGATTCATTCAGGCGTTCTGTGACATTGTGGTCATGTACCCCCGTAAATTTGAGTGTGTGTTGAATCTGTCTGATAACCTGTGTCATTGCGATGGCTGTAGTAGTGTGTGTATTTGTAAGAGTCTAGTGTTGGAATAGAGGAGAATATGATTCTTGCGAATAAACTCCACTAATGCCAATAAACATCAACATAAACATAGCCACATGGTTTCTAAATGTATCCAAAATAGCCCTTACTTTACTACCAAAACCACAATGCTTATGTTTGGTGTTAAATATGTGTATGTTTATAGTAATGATAATTTTACCCTATTTTCATATATGAAAATATAGGCTGAGATCACCTTCTTCCGTGTGTGTGTGCATGCGTATGTGTGTGTGTGTGTGTGTTCCTAATAAATTTTAAATGGCTGGAGCGATTTCAATGAGACTCGGTAAGGAAATTGTGCTATTTTGTTCGACCCCGACTGTGACCTTTAAATTGTATCACGTCTCACCAATCCAACATGGCACCTGTGCGAAATATTTGACCAGCATTCTATATCTCCAAAACTATTACCGACATCACCCTGTAATTTTGTAAGGTGATAAAGGGCACTACTAAACTTTACCTATGGACTTTCAAAAACCTGTTAAGTACAAAACGAACATGGCGGCCAAGTGAAGTTGAACCATTTAAATAGATTTTACCCGCGATTTAACCATCCGAGCGCAATGAAACATGATACAGCAAATGGTTATACACATTGTAATGCAATGACACCTAATTTTGTTGAATTGTTTACATATCCTCAAGATGGCGGCTGAGCTAAATTTTAAAATTACGATTTTATTTATTGTGTCCTAATCATGTGATCGAAGTCGTTTGAATAATGAATCTACGCCATAATCGTCATCTAATAGTATAAAACTCTGTGGACTACATATATAAAAATCCAACATGACGACCATCCGAAATATTTAGAAATATTTCTACTAATCTATTACAGCAATCAAACTGAAATATTGTATGTTGATAATGGCTATTAACATAAGTTCACCTATGGGACTTCCAATACCCTGATGAGCACAAATCCAACATGGCAGCGACGCGAAATTTAAATATTTAAATTCACGTTTCTCGCGATTCATCGCAGTGAAACTTTGTGCGGTAAATGCTTATACAAATTTTAATCCACTGACATCTAATTTATTTCAATTGTTTTCATAACCTCAAGATGGCCACTGTACGAAATTTTAAAATCTCGTTTTTGGCCTATTTTCATTTCAGGAAAATATAGGATTATGAGATCACCTTTTGTCCGTGTGTGTGTGTTCGTATGTGTGTTTGTGTGATATGTGTGTGTCCCCCTCTAATAACTGGAGCGATTTCAATGAAACTCGGTTAGGTCATAGCACCATTTTGGCCGACCCAGACCGTGCCCTTCAAATTTTATTACGTCTCACCAATCCAACATGGTGGCTGTGCGAAATATTTCAGCAGCATTCAATATCTGCGAAACTATTACCGATATCACCCTGAACTTTTTTACGGTGATAAAGGGCACTACTAGAAGTTCACCTATGGACCTTCAAAAAACTGGTAACTACAAAACCAACATGGCGACCAAGCGAAATTAAGCCTTTTAAATAGACTTTTCTCGCGATTTAATCATCTGAGCGCAGTGAAATGTTGTTCAGTAAATGATTATACATATTGTAATGAACTGGCATCTAATTTTGTTCAATTGTTTACATAAAATCAAGATGGCGGCTGTGCGAAATTTCAAAATTAAGTTTTCATTTCTTGTGTCGTAATCATGCGATCGAAGTGAAAGATTGAATAATGAAGCTACGCAATAATTTTCGTTTAATGGTGCATAACACTATGGCCTATACATAAATCAATCCAACATGGCAGCCATCCGAAATATTTAGACGGTTCTCAATATCTATGAATCTTTTACAGCAATCAAACTGATTTTTTATGAACCAAGGTCACCTATAGGACTTTTAATAACCTGGTGAGCACAAATCCAACATGGTGGCGACGCGAAGTATAAGTATTTAAATGGACGTTTCTCGCGATTTAACCATCCGAGTGCAGTGAAACTTGGTGCGGTAAATGCTTATACAAATGTTAATCCACTGCCATCTAATTTATTTCAATTGTTTTCATTATCACAAGATGGCTGCTGTGCGAAATTTTAAAGTTTCTTTTTACTGCTTGTGTCCTAATCATGCGATTGAAGTTTGAATACTACACGTACAAAATAATCTTGATGTAATAGTACATAACTCTAAGACCAACATGTATAAAAATCCAACATGGTGACGATCCATAATATTAGACGGTTCACAATCCATTACAGCAATCAAACTGAAATTTTGTATGTTGATAGTGGCAATTAACATAAGTAGGATATATGAAAATAGGCTTTAGTTCTTCACAGAACTACTTGTTATTTCTTGTGTCCTAATCATGTGATAGAAGTTTGAATATTATACCTACGCAAGAATTTCCATCTAATAGTACATAACTCCATGGCCTACATATATAAACATCCAACATGGCGACCATCCGAAATATTTAGACAGTTCTCAATATCTACGAATCTATTACAGCAATCAAACTGAAATTTTGTATGTTGATAGACGCAATTAACATATGAAAATAGGCTATTTAGAACTTCATGGAACTATTTTGTTTAATGAATGCCATACAGCTACAAATAATGTGGGATATGAAAATACCATGTAAGAAAAGTTTCACACTTGACAAACATTGCCTAGGCTACTCATAACTGATAGGGGCAGATGACCTCGTAGTTACGCTCCTTAAAACAGCAATAACTAACTAACTAACTAACTAACTAACTGATAAATAAACCACCAGATGGCAGCATAAGCTTGTATTCAAATGATTGAAGGAAGGAAGGAAGCTTGTAGTTTAACGTGACCGTTAATCTTGAGATCATGAGCCACGGGACCTCCTTTTTACGTGGAATCCGAACCACAGGACATGGCATTTCACTTCGAAAATATCACCCGAAAATCTCATCGAACCCGGACCGCCTTGGTGAGAGGCATACAGCTAGACCGCTGAGCCACCACGCCCCTATTCAAATGATTGGCATGCCAATCTGGAACAGGAGTACGAATTGTTCATGGAAGTGGGCGTTGCCCATTTCAAGAACAACGCACGTGTTCTCTGAGTGCCACCGTAAGGTATTTAAAAACAAGAAGTTCCGCGAAGAACAATACAGCATACTTTTCATGCCAATGATTATTCTACAGTATATGAACCTATCTAGAATAATGACGAAATTAAGTTGGTAATATCGAAATATCTAATTAGTTCAAAATATACCTGGTTTAATGTAGCCTAATAGAGCACTACAGTTGGCAGCCCTGGTGACTGAATATATTCTTAGTTCCATCTATTAAGGTACAGAATACAAAATTTGGTGGAAGTCCAATGGACGTTACATGCTGTTAGACACTGGATCTATTAGCACGCGTAAAAGCATGTTGCCAACAATACCATGCGTGTGCTGGTCAGAAATAATCTGAAATATTATGATATCTTATTGTGCCAATTTTGGATGAAATCCATTTGTTAGTATAGAAGTTACATGTATTTTAAAATTGGACATATCAGCAGGCATAGAATCATGTTGGCAGCACTGCCTTGTATTAATTACTCCAAATTAATCTAGAATGTCAGGTGCTATACGTGTGCAAAGTATAGAGCTGTTGGCTTGCATACTTTCTGATATATTGATATTAGGGTAAAAAATATAGACAGCATTTATTAACAGTTGGCAGCCCTGATTGCTCTTAACAATACGTATAGTCATATCTGTTATGGTACACATAGCACATACGAAATTTGGTTGAAATCCAACTGATAGTATAGAAGTTACATGTATTTAAAAATTGGTACTATCAGCAGGCTTATAATCATGTTGGTAGAACTGTCGTATTTAAGTTACTCCAAATTAATCTAAAATGTCAGAATATACGTGTGCATAGTTTAAAGCTGTTGGCTAGCATACTTTCTGATATATTGGTATTTGGATTTAAAAAATAGAGAGAGCAATTATTAACAGTTGGCAGCCCTGGTGGCTCTTAAGGATATGCTCAGTCATATCTGCTTATGTACAGATACTACATACAAAATTTGGTTGAAATCCAATTGATAGTGGAGAAGTTATATGAATTTAAACATTGGACCTATCAGAAGGCTTAAAATTATTTTGGCAACACTGTCATAGTTGGCCTCCTGGAAATTAAACTGAAATAGTATTATCTACATGTGTGCCAATTTTGGAATAGCTCCCATGCATACCTTGCAAGATATCCAACATGGAGCTCAAATTTCTAGTGCGTTTTTTCAGCAGTTGGTAGCACTGACATCATTTTCAAATATGGACGTGAGATATTCCGGTGCCCATCTTTACTCATACTAAATTTGGTTTTGATTGCTGCAGCCGTTTAGGAGTTGATAGGGGGGGACACACACACAGCCAGATAGACAGACAGACAGACACACATTTTCCCGGATCGATCTCATAAGTCTACTTTTTCCTCATTTTTGCAAAATGAGAAAAGTAGGCTAAAAATAACCGTAAATTAAAAACAATTATATACCTAAGTTTCCCAAGGGATGAGGTAACTTCTAGGGCAAAAAAAAAGATTTTGTTCTTTTAGTAATTTTTGGCCCAAAACTCAGTAAGGTCTACCCTTAAACAACAACAACATGCTCTAGTAGTACACAGGAGTCCTAAGACTTTAGTTCGTACAGTAGGACATATGAGTCGTCCAGTTGCAAAACTCGTTTAATCCACTTGTGAATAAGGATCATGTCGTAAAATTATTTATTTAATTAGTCTTGTCTTGTCTTGTCTTGTCTTGTCTTGTCTTGTCTTGTCTTGTTTCGTTTTAAATTGTTTTATTTAATTATTTTTTTGTGTTATATAATATTATTTTGTTTTTATTTTGTTTTGTTTATTTTGTTTTGTTTTATTTTTATTTTGTTTAGTTTATTTTGTTTTATTTTGTTTTGTTTTATTTTGATTCTCCAGGAAACAAACATAAAACCAAAATCAAAAAACACGAAGCAAAAAGAAAAATTCTAAAACAAAAGCAGAAAACAAAAAACAAGAAACACAAAGCAAACAGCGAAAATCAAAAGAAGCAAAAGCAGAAAACAAACACAAAACCAAAACCAAGAAAGAAAAGCAAAAAGTAAAATTCAAAAGCAAAAGCACAAAGCAAACACAAAACCAAAAACACAAAGCAAAAAGAGAAAAGTAGAAAACAACAAACACAAAATATACGCGAAGCAAAGTCCAGTGAAACGTTTCTCTTGAAAATGATTCTTAATCACAAGTGGATTAAACGAGTGTTGCAACTGGACGACTCATACTTAGCCTATGTAGACTGGGGTAGTAATTGCATTCTGGTTGTCTCCGCGAGCGTCAATTTTGCAGTGACTGGTATGTACAGGCCTCATCTATCTCTACCAAGTTGCGAAGCAATGCGAGCAGATTTGAGAATGTGAATGCTGCAATACCACCCACGTAAAAAAAAATATAAGACAATTTTATCAGTGAGCTTCTACAAGAATGTCTTACCACTTCGAAAAGACAGCAAATAGTTGGCAATTGATGATTTTACCTTGGAAGCCTGATAAGGCAGATCACCTAGTGGTGTAATGGCTGACATTATAGGCTGTTTCCCCGGAGGTCGGGGTTTGATTCCCGTCTCTGCCAAGAAATTTAATTCTGGTCTGAGGGCTGGAACGGGGTACACACAGCTTCGTGAGGCAAAACTGAGGAAAAGTGTGTTCGCTTCCCACCCAACTGTCAGCTGTAACTCTCCAGTCTGTCAACACTAATTTGCCCAATGACTGGGCGGGTATCAATGTACTGTATATAATAGACCGTATGAATAATAAGTAAACAATTCTCCTGGAAAATAATACATGTATTAGTTATGATTATTATAAAGGTGCAATTTTACGATTAGTGATCATAACTAATACATGTAATTTTTCATAAGTGTTATTTACTCATTGCGAAGTGGCTAGCATTCTTGGCTGTCACCGCAGAGGCCCGGGTTCGATTCTCGTCTCTGACAAGAAATTCAATTCTGGTCTGGAAAGGGGTGCACTCAGCCTCGTGAGGCAAAACTGAGAAGAGGTGGGTTCAATTCCTACCTCAGCCATCCTGGAGATGGCTTTCCGTGGTTTCCCACTTCTACTCGAGGCAAACGCCGGGATGGTACTTAACGTAAGGCCACAGACCCTTCTTACCCTAATCCTACCTTGAATACAAATACACACACTAATAGAGACATCACAGTGGCATAGGTTATTAGACGACTTCTACACACACCCACATACACAAGGCTACATGACCACGATGTCGCATTGCCCCTAAAGGCTCAACAACAACAATCTCTCATATGATCGGTCGTAAAATATACATTTGCAAGATAGACATTCATCTCACACCATTACTTATGGGAATAAGTAGGTGGAATCAATATAAACCTGCATTTCAAAACCTATAAAGTCTATGAACTGCCACGAGTAGAATAAATAAAAGTCACGGTGTCCATCCAAAACAAAAGTAGAAATGGTAATGTCTTGTCTATTGTAGGCATTTATTATTGACATGAACTGGTGAACATTCCTCCGAATTGAGTCCTTTAGTCAGTAATCGTATTTGTCAAGTAACAGATTTTAGTGGCTTTTATTTTCATTCAGCCAAACGTTCTTCCAGTGGAGCAATATTCCTTTATCTCGCAGTAAATCTCGGGTTAGAAATACGCACCTTCTCAGCCGTTAAGTGTCTCATCTCTTCAAAAGAGCTGTCAAGATTTGCTGGATGAGAAGACATGTTAAAATATTCATAACTCGCTGTTTTACTCCACTTCAGTTTTCAGAAGTTTCGCCTAGCTCTTTCATAGAACGGACTCGCCTGATCCTTGTTCGCGAACGTCAGCACTTTGAAGTGAAATTACTTAATTAGCGCTGGGTAACTTAATACTAACTTAATTACCGAAGCAGGTATATAACAGCTACTCTAGTAGATAATGTTACCCAGTTATAACTAATTTTCAAACAACTATGTTGTTCTTATCAAGAAGTGTGTGTGTTTGAGTCTTCAGTCTTCTGAATTGTTTGATGCAGCTTTCCACGCCTCCCTGTCCTCAGCTAATCGTTTTATCTCTACATAGCTACCACACGCTACATCCTAGACAATCTGTATTACATATTCTAAGCTTGGCCTACCACTACAGTTCTTACCCTTGGCCTTTCCTTCCATTACTAAGTTAGCTATTCCTGAATGTCTTAGTATGTGCCCTACCAACCTATCTCTCCGTTTCATTAGAAGTCACCAGAAACATACCGGGTGAGTTAGCCGAGGTCGTTGCGACATGACTGTTGGCAGTCGCTCACATCCGGGAGGCGAGGAGGTTCGAATCCCCCCGCCGGCAACCTTGAAGATGGTCTTCTGTGGTTTCCCATCTTCCTTACAGGCAAATGCCAGGGTTGGTCCCTAACTATAGGCCACAGCCGCTACCTTCCAACTCCTCGACCCTCCCTTCCAACTTTCCTCCCCATCGGTACTTGTAGCTCACCCATTGGGTGTCCGTCTCGAAGCAGCTACAAAACTGGCGAGCCGAACATGTCCTCGGACACTCCCGGCACTAAAAGCCATACGCTAAAAAAAAAAAAAAAAAAAAAAAAAAACAGAAACATCTCTCCACTCTCACTCGTCTTAACACATCTTCATTTGTTACTCTCTCTACCTATCTAATCTTCATCATTCTTCTGTAACACCACATTTCAAATGGTTCTATCCTCTTCTTTTCTGCTGCGGCAACAGTCCAATACTCATTTCCATAGAGTGCAACGCTCCACACAATGTCTTTCAAAACTGAGTTTCTAATGCATAAATCTACTTACATATTTGCTGTCAAACGATTAATTTTTTTGTATAAAAGCCTTCCTTGCCTGAGCCAAACTACTTTTTATATCCTCTTTGCTTCGTCCTTAACTGGTTCTTTTCCTTCGTAAGTAGCAGATGTCTCCTACTTCCCTTAGCTTTACGCCTGCCAATTGGACGTCAATAGGAGTTTCTGATTTCCTTTGGCCTTATTCCATTATTTTCGTTCTTCATTTTTTTTTATTCTCATCATGAATTATTTCGTCAAGACGGAGTCATACAATTTAAAAGCTCATTCAAATTCTCTGGTGAAGTATAATTGAAAACTCTTGTGATAAAAAGTTGTATCTTACTTAAGACTCCCCGTTTACTTAGTTACGTTGAAATTACGCTTTTCTTATCTAGAGGAATTGATTAAAACATTAGAAAAGTATGCACATCCACCATTTTGAATGAGTGGAATAGTTTATCTTGCACCTTCTGTGGAGAAAAACCATTACGTGAGACTACATATTGCTTGCGTTTCGTCATTGTATTTGCAATAAAATAGTGATCGTCATATAGCATATAATCGAGATGGCAGCTACGTGCTATATGCAGTGCGATAGCTCTCATCTCTACTTAGTATAAAACTAAGTCCCCGATTCTTGGATGTTACGAGTAAACCCCTGAACCACTGGATAGATTTCGATGCGGTTTTCACCATTCTGTAAAGGATATCTCGAGGATGATTTCTGTACACAATAATTTATTTATGATCAAAGGAAGCCGAGCAGTAACGATTTCAGTGGAAAAGTCGAAAAAAACCTGGCGTCCGAGCGCTTTGTAAGCTTACGCTGGGCAAACCGTTAAAAATATCTAAATACTATGAGTGTAAGAATTGTTCAGCATGAAAAGTTCTACAAAAAAGTCCCCGAGAGCATATGCCTATCTTTAATACATCGCCCACTATACGTGTTTTTACGTTTTAATTTCTTCCAACCATGTCCATTCAACTACTGAGACGACAGTTTACGAGCTAGCTAAGGGCGAGTCTGTCATCCCTGTTACAGCCTAGCTAGCGGGCGAAACTATTGCCCCAGATACAGCCAGCAGCAAACCATTGAGTCGTGTTGAGTTAAGACATCTGAGAAGGAAGGTTGTGTTAGGAGTTTCCCTGGAAGTGCAACTCGGGGTTTCTTCATTTCGCCTGAGAATCAAAGTCAAGTCAAGATTGGACGGAAGGGGGATTTGAGTTTCATTCACCTCGCCATTCCCTGGAAGTGCAACTCTCATTTCGCCTGTGAACTTTTCGTTCCGCAAAATTCACAGTCAATTTAAGATTGAACGGAAGGGGGATTATATTATATTAAATTATACTGATTGGCGTAGTATAAAACAAAGTCCCCGATTCTTGGATGTCACGGGTAATCTCGAGAACAACTGAATGGATTTTGATGCGGTTTTCACCATTCTGTAAAGGATATCTCGAGGAAGGTTTCTGTAGAAAATAATTTATTTATGACCAAAGGAAGTCAAGCACTAACGATTTCAGTGAAAAGGTCGAAAAAATAGCGTCCGTATGCTTTTTAAACTTACGCTGGGCAAACCGTTAAAAATATCTATATACTATGAGAGTAAGAATTGTTCAGCATGAAAAGTTTTACAAAAAAAAAAGCCCGGAAAAGCATATCTCTATCTTCAATACATCGCCTACTATAAGTGCTTTTACGTTTTCATTTCTTCCAACAATCTCCATTCAGTTACTGAGGCGACAGTTTACGAGCTAGCTAGGGGCGAGTCTATCATCCCAGTTACAGCTTAGCTAGCGGATGAGCTTATTGTCCCAGATACAGCCAGCGGCAAACTGTCGAGTCGTGTTGAGTTAAAAACTTTAGAGGAGAGTGGTTGTGTTTGGAGTTTCCCTGGAAGTGCAACTCGGCTTTTCATCAAATCGCCTGTGAACTTTTCGTTCCACAAAATTCACAGTCATTTTAAGATTGGACGGAAGGGGGATTATATTATATTAGATTATGCTGATTGGCGTAGTATAAAACAAAGTCCCCGATTCTTGGATGTCACGGGTAATCTCGAGAACAACTGAATGGATTTTGATGCGGTTTTCACCATTCTGTAAAGGATATCTCGAGAATGGTTTCTGTTGAAAATAATTTATTTATGACCAAAGGAAGTCAAGCACTAACGATTTAAGTAAAAAGGTGAAAACAACTGGCGTCCGTGTGCTTTTAAGCTTACGCTGGCCAAACCGTTAAAAATATCTATATACTATGAGTGTAAGAATTGTTCAACATGAGACGTTTTACAAAAAGAGCCCGGGAGAGCATATATCTATCTTCAATACATCGCCTACTATAAGTGCTTTTACGTTTTCATTTCTTCCAACAATCTCCATTCAGTTACTGAGGCGACAGTTTACGAGCTAGCTAGGGGCGAGTCTATCGCCCCAATTACAGCTTAGTTAACGGACGAGCTCATTGCCCCAGATACAGCCAGCAGCAAACTGTTGAGTCGTGTTGAGTTAAAAACTTTAGAGAAGAGTGGTTGTGTTTGGAGTTTCCCTGGAAGTGCAACTCGGCTTTTCTTCATTTCGCCTGTGAACTTTTCGTCCCGCAAAATTCACAGTCAAGTTAAGATTGGACGGAAGGGGGATTTGTGTTTCATGCACCTCGCCATTCTTAAATTACGTCTGACAAGAATTTGTTGCACATGCATCTCCATGATAATATAATTAATAGTCCAGTCAGTGATTTTAACCCAATCATGCCGAGACGTAAAACTGATATTGGCCGTTGTTAACTGACATTGGAAAAGAAAAAGCACTTATCACGTAATGCATTCATAACTGTTCCCGCGTGAAGCCGGGTCGGGTTGCTAGTTATTAATAAAAGCAAGGTATCTTATCTGTTTCTCCCCCTTTATCAAAGTTTTGTGTTAATTGCAAAATATTGGATTATGAGTTATTGATTTTGAAGTTTTAATAGTATGCTCAGTCACCATGTTGAATATATGCCGGAGGTGTTCTTTTGCTTTGGCGTTCTACGTTAATGCTAATTTGAGATACATTGTATCCCTAAAATATAGCCTATAGAATTATTTGGTTGAATATTTTATAATATCAAGTTGGCCGCTGTGTGATGGACAGGGTGGCACAGTTAACAGTAATTGCGATCCCTAACGAATCCGATAGAATTCTCAACCTATTCTAGAATTTTGCACAAAATGAAAGTAGGCTAAACAGATCTACACAGACAAAAATGTCTGTCTATCCATCTGTTTGCGTATGTGTGTATATCTGTGTGTATGTCTGTCCACATATGAATTCCCATACGACAAAAATAACTGAGTAAAATTCCGTAAAGACGTAGCACTAAGAGAGGATACTTCAAGCCTTTATGTCGCCATCTTAACGAAGGCAAAATGTTGGCCATCCGATTTTCCAAAGACTAAATCAAATATCGACTAAACTAATATCGGAACACTACTATTTTTTGCAAAAACAATCTATCTTATGAGAAGCGTTTGGAGCCCAAAGTACAACGTCATCAATGGGTGTTCAAATGCGATGGCATTATGTCTGTAGAATTATTGGCACATTAATGAATCCTTCCACGAATAAATGCTGTTAAATCGGCATTTCTAAACTCACACAGTTCAATAGTCAGCGCAGTAATGTTATCCGCACCACCATCCAACCTAATGTAATTAACATTCGTTACGTGACTTCATTTTTGATCGTCCGTGGAAGATCATCGTTGAACTGCTCTAAGCATTATTTACTTGTGGGTCGTTTAAAATGAATGTAGTGTTGATTCCAGTACGTGATTGGCGCAGTGGTCCGGGTGGGTTTAATTTGTTCGATTCCAGGCTCTGCAGAGAAATTTTATTCTGGTTTGTGGACAGGAACAGGGTACACTCAGCCTCGTGAGCGAAAACTGTTAAGAGGTGGGTTCGATTTCTACCTCAGCCATCCTGGAAATGATTTTCCGTGGTTTCCCACTTCTGCTCCAGGCGAATTGTGGGATGATTCTTAACCTAAGGCCACGGCCACCTTCTTTCCAATCCTCAACTGAATTACAATAATAATAAATAATGCTATTGATTTCAGGTCCCTTTTAAATACTGCGGCTTTTAGAGACGCGCACCCTTAAATGCCAGCTGACTGCGTTAGGATTCGATCCTGCAACTTTGGGCACAGCAAGCGAGAACGTTACCGCTGAACTACGCAGTCAGCCTCAATTGAATTACAAATAGACACACTGATACAGCCATCACAATAACACAGGTAATCAGACAAAATTACACACACACACACACACACTTACCCAAATACAGGTGGCTAATTTACCATGACGTCCAAGACCCTCAAATGAAACACCAAAAACAACAACATAATTCTTGTAATGTAATGTTTGAAAGCCATTCTTTCAGAGATGCATATACAAACTGTCAGTTGTAACTCTTCAGTCGGTCAACACGAATTTGCCCTATGACTGGGTGAGGTGCAATGTATACAATATATGACTAGTAAATAACACTGCCCCATTATAATACATACAAGTATTTTTTTCCAGGAGTGTTATTTCCTTATTATTCATATACGTATTATATACATTGTACCCCGCCCAGTAAGTGGGCAAATTCGTCTTGATCGCCTGAAAAGCTAAAATTTGCAACATAATTCTTCGTTAATGCATGTGAACTTTTTGCGATGAAACCTCATGTCCGGTAGTTCAGCTTAGATGTAAATCGGAGGTTCCATAGGCTATTATTGCAATGATAAGAGCTACTACAAGCTTCCCTTTTGTGTTTATTACCGGTGATGTATCAAGACGAAGATTCTTCCCCTCTTCCAATATCTCGTGAGACACTACAAATCCGTCCTTGATCTTGACACAGTGGAAGAGAAAGCAATTCTCAACACGTGTGCACACAGAATTGTATCAAAGTGACGCGACGTCTTTGCTTCTACACTTTACATGATTGACTTTCCGCTCTACGTTAGCAAGATGAAAGACCGCTCTAATTCAAATTAAAATTGAATCTCAAAGAGCTATTTACGTGGTAAGTAAAACAGAATGAAACTAGCGTCGCGCACTCGGCAGATCGACGAGGAAATAACGCTAATTTACAACTGAGCCGTACATTTGGTCCCTAATAACAATGACTCTGAAGAGGCCTAATGCTGGTCTTTCAAGCTGACGTCCGTAAGTGGCTTGCGCGTCATGATGAGGATGAATGAATGATGACGTCACAAACACCCCGTCTCCGAAACAGAATAATCACTTCTTCAAGTGCCATGTTTGGTCCCCCGAACGTTGGCGATCGCCATGCCAAAGGCGTTTCTATATTCCGCAAGCCGGAACAATAAAATTCTCCTTCAGATTGAATTCCTGACCACTCCTTGATGTTCTGAAGTCAGGACATTTGTCTTCTGCCACGTCCTCGTCGGCCACCAATTTTTATCTTGCAATGTTAGTTGAAGCAGCTGGTATTTTTGGTTTCTAAGTACATGACCTAAATAGGCAGTCTTGCGACTTTTAATTGTATACAAAACTTGTCGATCACTGTTTGCTCTTCTGAGGATATCTTTGTTCGTATCGTTAACGGTCCAGGGTATCTTTTAACATTATTCGATAGATCCACATTTCGAATGCCTCTAATTTGTTCATGTTGCTAGCCTTCAAAGGGGCAGATGACCTCGTAGTTCCACCCCTTAAAACAACAATAAGTAACTAACTAACTAGCCTTCAAAGCCCAAGCCTCCATGCCTTAGAAGAGTGTCAACCAGACATAAGTTATAACCATTCTTCGACGGAGCTTCAGATTTAAGTTGTTATTGTTGAAGCAAGATGACATTTTTTATATACACTGCGTGCTGCTTCAATGCGACTTCTGATTTCAACGTCCGGATCTAAACCGTCAATGATGATACTCCCTAGATATTTAAAATGGAAAACCCACTCGATTGGACTACCTCAGTTTCTCTGAATAGCCTGGTCGTGATTTTGACGACTAAAAACCATAATTTTTGTCTTATTTACATTAATATGGAGTCCAAATTCTTTACATGTTGTATTGATGTTGGCTTGTAATTGTTGAAGACCTTCAAGACTATAACAAAAGATAATCACTACATCGTCTTTCTAAATAAAGTAAGATTCTAGTCTGAACATTTTGAGATTTGGGCCTAATATCCGGGATAAGGTGTATAGTGCCCAAATACAACTTTGGTTTAAATCCTTATAGTGTCAAGGTTCGAAAAATCGGCCCGGATGTTTTATAAAAATATATTTTTATTTCCAACCACGCAGTGTTATCACTGTTTTTAACCAAGACTACACAAAAATCATTCTCTCTCTGGATATATCAATGAGCCTTTTTTTAAATTCCGTGAATAACTAGATTCATAATAATTGTTCTCTGAAAATGTTGCAGGCAGCTGACATCCTGCACGTGTTATCTTTGAAGCAGTGTTTACTTGTAGAAATGGATCGCACACGAAGCCTGCTAGAATTACTCTCAACTCGGGATATTTACATGAAATTCAAATACAGTACCCTGTATTATTATGCAAATAATAAAATATATTTTTAGAGTGTGTGGACAGTCAAAATGTATATTAAAATGTATAACCAAATTTAAAGTATTGTATTTGTAATTCGGTTGAGGATTGGGAAGGAGGTGGCCATGAGCTTTAATTAAGAACCATCCCGGTATTTGCCTGGAGTAGAAGTGGGAAACCTCGGCAAGCCACTTCCAGGATGGCTGAGGAGGAAATGGAAGCCACCTCTTCTCAGTTTTGTCAGCCCCGTGGTGTTGGGGTAGCACGCCTGCTTCTCACCGGGAGGCCCCGGGGTTGAATCCAGGCTCCGTCAGGGATTTTAAAAAGTGACGTGAGGGCTGGAATGGTGTGCACTCAGCCTCGTGAAGATAATTGAGTATCTGTCTGACAGTGAAGCAGGACCCCGGTCACGAAAACAAAGAGTACGGCCGAGGGAACCCGATGCACTGAACATGCGTCACCCCAGTATCAGCAAGCCAAATGGCTGGAAAGCGGTCGCTTGGTAGTCCTAGGCCCTTCATGGGCTGTAGTGCCACGTTTCCTTTTGTTCTTCTCAGTTTTGCCTCACCAGGCTGAGTGTACCCCGTTCCAACCCTGCGACCAGAATAAAATTTCTTGACAGAGTTAGTAATCGAACCCGGACCTCCAAAGTGTTAGCCAAGAATGCTAATCAGTAATCACCATGGCATGAGGTGGACTACGAATGTGACACACATGTGATGTGTAAGTAAACTACAGTACGATTGTTAACCTTGAATGCAATGATAAATGCGCATAGCTAGTCACAAAATATGAACAGCCACTTTGTGTGGCCTCGAATATGTATTAATACTCGTGTGCCATAGGTTTTGGGTTTGGTTCCCGGCTCTGTCTATGAATTACATTCTGATGTGAGGGTTGGAACTGGGTAAACTCTGCTCCTGAATGAAACTGAGAAAGAAATGCGTTCGCTTTCCACCTCAGCTATCCTAAAGTGGCTTTCCACTTCTACTCCAGGCAAATGCAGAAATGGTAACTAACTTAAAAGCCACAGCTGAATCCTTCCCATTCCTAGACTCAATCATGTACAGTATATAAAACGTTAAGGTGAATGTTTCACCAAACTCAAGCTTTTAAACCAGAGAAAGTTAGAAGGTGTGGTTTGTACCAAAAGCTTCCAAATCATCCCAATAGAAAATGAAAAATCTTGCATTTCTTCAAAGGTCAACAAAAACATATTTATTTGTTTTTAAAGTGCGATATTTTTTTAGCGTATGGCTTTAAGTGCCGGGAGTGTCCGAGGACATGTTCGGCTCGCCAGTTTTGTAGCTACTTCGAGACGGACACCCAATGGGTGAGCTACAAGTACCGTTGGGGAGGAAAGTGGGAATGTACAAGGACGAGGAGTTGGAAGGTAGCGGCTGTGGCCTATAGTTAGGGACCAACCCCGGCATTTGCCTGGAAGGAAGATGGGAAACCACAGAAGACCATCATCAAGGTTGCCAGCGGGGGGGATTCGAACCTCCTCGCCTTCCGGATGTGAGCGACTGCCAGCAGTCATGCCGTAACGACCACGGCTACCTCACCCGGTAAAGTGCGATTAAACAAATAAACGGCACGATAGCCCCTGCCAGAACTGTGTCTCGTCGAGCCAGGATACCTATCTATAGGCCTAATGCCGGGCGGGTGGTTTATACCCATGCGAGAGTTCTCGCACGGGTCCGCTAGTTTCAAATAAAGACACTATTAACACATGTTAGTCGCCTCCGTAGCGTAGCGGTCAGCATGGTTAGCTGCCGCCCCGGAGGTCCTGGGTTCGATTCCCGGCTCTGCCACGAAATTTGAAAAGTGGTATGAGGACTGGAACGGGGTCTACTCAGCCTCGGGTGGTCCAAATGAGTAGAGGGGGTTCGATTCCCACCTCAGCTATCCTCGCAGTGGTTTTCCGTGGTTTCCCACTTCGTCTTCGGGCAAATGCCGGGATGGTACCTACTGTAAGGCCACGGCCGCCTCCTTCCCTCTTCCTCGCCTATCCTTCCCAATCTTCCATCCCTTCCCATCCCTCATGTGGCCCCTGTTCGCTTTTCAGGTGAGGCCGAAGTGCTGATCACACCTCCCCAGTTGTATCCATCCGGACCAGATGTTCCAGGCTCCAGGACACTGCCCATCGAGGCGGTAGTGGTGAGTTCCCTCGCTGAGTCCGTGGGAACCACCAACCTAGAGGGTAAATTGACTAAATTTAAAAAAAAATAACACATGTTATCTTATAGATTCCACAAACAGCTTTAGGCACGTTACTGATGATGTAGATATTGCAAGCTCCTAAATGAAACAACACCAACAAAATATGAGGCACATACGTAAATAACGGATATAGTGCCAAAATATTGAAAATCGAGTTAATGGTGTATTACTTGTGTTATGCACCATCGCCAATAACAAATTTTCTGGCTCAAGCGCCAGAGCAGTTGTAAGCAATTTTTAAAAACATCCAGAAGATGACACATGTGTCACCTATCAAACATGATGGTTTAATAGTGAGCGAGCGGCTTCGGTGGCGTAGTTGGTAGCATGCTGAGCTCCTGTTCCCAAGATAGCGGGTTCGAACCCGGCCGAAGCCGTCGGTTTTTTTAAGAGCGTTAAAAATCCCTCAGTATGCCTTCCTTCGGAGGGGAAGTAAAGCCGGCGGTCCCATGTCATAGATTTATGGCATGTTAAAGAACCTTCCGCTAATTACACCTGTGTGAAGCTAAATTGTATAGGTTAGGAATGTAAACAACGCTCTTAGGTTTCTACGTTCGTTGCCAAGAGCCGACTACGGTGGAGTCTAGCAGCTAATTTCTGAACTAGGCCTAGTAGTCGTTGACGGAGACATTTGGCGGCAAAAATAGGAACTATTTGAAAAATTCAAAGTTGCAGTCCTTACTTGAATTTAAAAAAACAGATACACACACTAATACAGCCATCAGAATTAACACCGGTTATCAGACCGATTCTACACACACCCAAAGTACACGGGGCTACAAGACCGCTTTGTCGCAGCCCCTAAACTGAGGAACCAACCAACCAACCAACCTTAATAGTGAGCCATGTGGCAGAGCAATGAAACACGCCCTTCTATCTCGCCAAAAGAAATTTAACTTTCAGACATTGGTTAAACTGGTAAGGATTCAATGATTCACGGCTAACCTCACGATTTGTCATTCGTAACATAAGTCATGCTTGGATGGTGTCTGTAGTAGTCTGTAACTACATCAATTATCGAGGTCTTGAAATAAGGTGTCATTCCGGAATATGCTAGGAGGGTGTGTGGAAAAACACAAAAGAAAACCACACTCAAATTAGGCGCTGTCAGCGGCAGGATCTGAACCTTTGATCTCCAGAATTACCACAGCGGTCGTGGTGCGTACCTCTATGGTCTTTATAACGGTTCAGAGTTTTAACTGGCTATATAAAGTGACACTATAACCTCGTTCAATTACTGGTGACAATAAAGACCGCTAGAAAGAGGGAAAAAAGAGCAAGCCTAATGTCATGCAAATTATGTTATTGTGTCAAAAGCGTTTTGTACTGGGCACCTTTCAATCAACGCGTTCAAATATTATTACACACAACACACGCGTAATGAAAGCCTTTTACGATAGCTTCCAGGAATATTCAACATTAACTGGAGGAAAGGAAAAAGTAGTTCGAGTCCCCGCAGCTGAGGGAGTAGTCCTTTATCCAAGATTTTGGGGCGAGGTTTTGGTTATTTTTCAGCATTTTGCTAATCATTAAATCATTTATTTTATTTTTGTTTTTTGTTTTTATAATGTATAGAATCTCATGTATGTTAATATGCTGTAAGTGGGGAACAGCCGATCACGTGCAAGGAGGACCTGGAATTACATGTTCAAAAAGTACAAAGGTGTTTTGTGTTTACCTCACTACCTCACTACTTTCCTCAATAATAAATTCCAAAATCTATACAAATATTGCAACAGATTGTGAACAAGACTCATCTAATTTTTTAAAGAAATATGTCATCATGACATGTGCTGGAAGTGGTTATTGTTATAATTACCGAGGAAATGCCAAGTTAGGTATTGATATTATTATTATTATTATTATTATTCTAATTTACGATGGCTGAGTTATAGGCAATAAATTGCAAATGTATTTAGGAGAGTTATCTCTTTAATCAAACTTATTATTATTATTATAATTTTGTTATTATTAGCTTATTATATAATACGCTAAGGTGTATGTTTCACAAAACTCAAGCTCCTAAAACAGAGGGAGTTAGAAGGTGTGGTTTGTACCAAAATCTTCCAAATCGTCGCAATAGTACAGGTAAAATCTTGCATTTCTTGAAAGGTCAACGGAAATATATTTATCCGTTTATAAAGTGCGTTTAAACAAACAAACAAGACGATAGCCCCTGGCAGAACTGTTTAGCGTACAGACCGAATAGCAATATAGCTGGGCGGGTAGTCTGTACACATGGGGCGCACACAACTCATCCTGCGAGAATTCTCGCACGGGTCCGCTAGTTATTATTATTATTATAATTATTATTATTATTATTATTATTATTATAGCCCTCGATGCCTATGTTAAGAGACATAATGTCACAAACATTAATGTTTATCAAAATTCTTATGGAATTCTACGATACCCTCTGAGGCTAATGACGCAAATGATCTTCCCCATGGAACAACAATCACCACCAAGATGTCCTGAAGTCCTATATTATTAGCTTGGACAAGAATTTTATATTTATTTCAATGGAGAGAAGATTTTATATTCTGAAATACAGTAGCTGTATGGTTACGAGAGTTCTCACAATATAGGGGACGGACTGTTCCATCTATTGTATGCAATAAGTGAACCCACCAATCAAAATTATCCACATCATTTGCCTAAAACAACCATGTCAGCCCATTGTGATGTAATGTGCACAAAATCTGCTTCACTGTGCTTTAACAATGGCTGCGCGATCTGCACGTACAGGTAGTGGCAGTCATCAGAAGTGGACAGAAAGGAAGCTGGTAATGTAGATTAGCGAACAATGCAACTGCCTAATAAAAGCTTTACTTTTAAGTATTAATGGCACTACAAACTTTACATTTTCGTATTATATCAACATCATTTATAACTGCGCACTACTAAAGTAGTATAGAAATGTACAATATATTTCGACAGTTATGGACATTTCATCAAACTAAAATTATTCTGAAAAGTTTGAATTGTTGTAGTTAGGTACCTTTTCTTCTGATGTTACTATAGGTAATATTTGTATGAATCCTGTAATTTGTAATCTACTGAAATTGTTAAAGCTTGTAAAGCAAACTTATTGTTGATGTGCATTTGGTTTAGATTTGAAGAATTCTTGATCATCTACTAAGATCACCTACGAAAACTCACCTACATTACCACCTACGAAAACATCACCTGCAACATTTACCCACAGAAAACTTACCTAACTACACTTGCAAACTATATGAAACTTAACTAACACAGGGGCATAAAATGGAAGCATTATTGGGTTACTTCTACCTTATTGCAGTCATCCTGCATGCGATGTTGGTTTGGACTCCAGCCAGCATGAACTACCCAGGCGATGTGGCCGCCAATTCTTTCAGATTGTAAGTTAGTACTGCATCTCCGCGATGTTACAAACCATTCCTACATGTTGTTGAACGTCCACATGGTAATACATCTCCATTGTATCGCAATATAAAATTTCCTCGCACTGACGTTACACATTCAATATCCTAACAATTTCCAGTAATGGCGCACCTCATGCTCGAATAGAGAGTACAATTCCATTCAAAATGTATCTTAACAATCCGCGTTCACATTTGCTTGAACTGACTGATTTACACACACTATTGTGTGCAGAATATCCAAACCTCTGTTATAATAAGCCTTAATAAACAGACTCTCGAGCATTATAAATGAAGTAAATATGTTTAAATTGTCACAGCTGTAAGAATTGCAATTATAAAAATATCGTTTGTTTCACGCTTGACATGTCAAAGCACTCGTGCTGCCTGTGTCAGAGATATCTCCTGACGTAGCTCTTCACTCTTAAATATGAAGCGTGCCCTCTGCGTCAAGTTCCATATTTCACATTTCATCTCATTTAGCATATGGTCACAGCAGACCTACACTAATTTGAAGCTTGTTTAATTTGAGGAGTAAAGGAAAACTAGCATGGAAGAGATGCACTCACATACATACGTGAGAAAAAACTGATCTCTTAAGCCTAGATTTTATGTGGAAAATCAATTAAGAATAATCACCGGTATGGAAATCACACAGTTATAAACGTCATGCCCCTTTACCTTAATGTAGAACGTTGTAAGTTGGCTGGTGCTATTTGAAACCCCATGCAAGTAAGAATTGCACCATTTACTTATGTGACATGTTGCTCTAGTTTGTGCTTACGAGTTAATGACATATTTGGAACACGAGCTGAAGTTGAATTAACAGACCTTTAGCTTCACGTAACTCTGCTCCAATTTCGGTATTTCACTGCTTCTCTTGGAACCAGAATTAGTTCTGATGAGTAGTTTAGCAACAGGTAAATTGCATTACAGAGTTCGGTATAATGAACCTGATAGTTCTTCTGACAAGAACATTACACCATAGAAAGAAACTCAGTAACCTTAACATAAGATTAGGAAGTGAAACATAACAAATAGTCCCATGAAGAACTAATTCGTCTATTTTCATATCATATCTTATACCGGTCTTTTATATATAAGAACTCTCTCTACAGAAAAGTCTAGTTTTAATATGAGGGCCTAAGGAGAACTGTAATTATGACCATCGTCGTTATAAAATACACAGAAACCGTATCTCAATTTCTAGGCACTTTGACTATCTTTACAACAAGCATCAAAGTTGGAAAATCATGGTATTAACAGGACGTGGAACCATTCTGACCGAATACACGAACGGTCCACATCAGCAATCTATTAACAGAAATTATTTTATTAAAATAAATAGTAAATTGAATGAATTCATCAATAGATTATTTGTATCAGCGATCATTAAAATTTCACTACAGCTACCGGAAGACGTGTACGAAGTCAAATGGTGAGGTTCCATTATAAAGCATGAACAAATCTCTGAAGATTTATGTACCTGAGTATTTAGTTCATCGTAATAGTTCATTTGAACAACGTACATTGTAATCAGTTCAATAGAGAATAAAAAAGGATGTCCGTTCATTATAATTGAATATTTGTAAAGCATATAGGCCTAATTCACGAAAGCTGCACGTGCGAGGATGTTAACTCTTAGTATATATTAATTACAAACCACACCCGTGATCTCGAATCTCTCAGTGATGTACAACAAATTAGGAGATTATCATATGCGCCACATATATATTACAAAAACTCATTCAGAGAATTATCTGCAGATGATTTAATCTATAATATTATTACAGTATGGTTAGTCACTGAAAGTTCTAAATCGATCGGTTCTATAATATACGATTAAAAATGTATTTAGTTACCTATATAGGCCTATAACTTCTGTTGGCCTGTTGGTTCTTTTCTATATTATTTTCCTTTTTCAACCAACTGCACGTGTTCCTCCACAACAAGGAACATATCCAAGTTCTGACAACGCTGAACGATGCTTAACCTCAGATCCGGTGTTTCTACATAGCTAAGCCTTCTGTAACATTTGATTATTGAGATGACTCTTTTAATATACAGTACAGTAAATGGTAACATACATAATTCACATTAAAGCAACATCTTTGAACTCAGAGTGTGATAGGCTTACGTGATATAGACTAAAAAGTTCCCACTTTCGTGAGATTCCCTTTGTTCACATTTCTAGGGGCGTCCTGAAGATCAGCGTTCGGAACGTATCTATTTTATGGTCTAACAAAAATCTGACACAACTCTACGTCTTACGGATAAAATGAAAAAAAATGAATTTTAATGGAATAATAATAATAATAATAATAATAATAATAATAATATTAATAATAATAATAATAAAAGATGGATATTTTTTAACTTACACAACTTATACTGTACGTGGCAGACCAGCCAATTTTTTTTGTAAATTGTCTGACCAAAAAGAGACTTGAACCCGTGACGTTTGGTTTTGTATGCTGGTACTCTGCCCACTTTATTCTTAATGCTTTACTTTATGTTTATTTTATTTTTCCGTACTCCTTATTACGAAGATGTCACAAACACCCAGTCCACGAGCCAGGTGAATTAACCACAGAAGCTTAAAATTCTTAAAGCTTAAAAGCCGGGAATCAAACCCAGAGCCATTTGGACCAACATGCTAACCATTTAGCGACGGGGCCCGCCTGACCCACTGGATTTGCTTCTGGCCAACGCGCAGATAGCGTAACTTACAGCCAGCGAGCAGTCCAGCTATGAGCGGCACGGGAAGCCACATCGCGAGTTTAGTAGGTTGTCCGTGGGCGGCCGAGCTGACTCGCAAGCATACGATCCAGCTCTGGCACGAGCTGAGTGAATGCGATGCAAGCCTCTAGTCAGAGTTACGTCTGGTGTTCTTGCAGTGTAACATGAGCGTACGAGACAAACATGAAGAAATGAAGGTATACTGCAGTGACAAAGATGAAGAGTGTGACTGTGGTGAGGTACAGTTGTGAGCTCATAAAATGAGCACCTGAATTGAGAGCAGAAATTATTTGCAGCAACATGTTAATTTCATGCAGGGTGCCAGGAAATCTCTAGTGAATTAATTACAAATGCATACAAGAAATTAATGTCAGTGCTGAAGAGGACATTTACTTCTGCTCTCGACTAAGCCACTCATTTTATAAGTTCGCAACTATACATGATTTGCCGCTGAAATGAAAATTAAATGAAACTGAGTATTTTTTAAACATTTTTACTAGTAGTATAAAATCGTTTCTGTCGTTCTGATATTTCCCACTGCGATAGATGATTGTCAAAAGTACACAAACACATAATATATCGTTTGTACTTCCACTTCATACACCCTCTGTCTGAAAAGTTCGGTGAATGGGCTATATTACGAACGGATTGTTGGCTTACCTGTAACAGCCGTTACTGTCCTTCGAAGTAATCCCCGTGGATGGTTATGCACTTCTGTGAACGCTGAACAAGTCCTGGAAACTCCTGGCATAGTCTTCCTTAGGAATAGCCATCAGTTTGGGTCGTCAAAACTCTAAATTGAAAGCAAGAGAGAAGCATGAATTTATGCAACCTGCCTTGCACACCTGATAGACGGGCGGCAGTGAGAAGGGTGAATGTTCCGTGGAATGGAATGGTCCTGAAAACCATCGTCACGGGTGACGAGACCTCGAAGGCATGCGTCAAAGTATGCAGTATTGGGGTCCAGGGTCGCCGAAAGGCTCTGAAGGGCCAGAGGTTTTCGGACATTTCGGACATCCAACGGAATGGGACGACCCAACTGAAGGCTATCCCTCAGGAAGACTATGCCAGGACTTGTACAGCCGTTCAAAGAAATGCATAACCATCCACGGGGATTACTTCGAAGGATAGTAACGGCTGTTTCAGGTAAGCCAACAATCCGTTCGTAATATAGACCCATTTACCGAACTTTTCAGACAGAGGGTGTATTTGGAAGTAAATACTGTATTTATTTGAAAACCGGGTGAATCAGCTGCCCCTAATAATATTGTTTTATGCAGTCCAACTAACGCGTGTTGGCAGCAAGGTCGATATTTTTCTGCAGCCATATCCCGCAAACGATACTGAACACTATTATTTTCCCTCGTACTAGTCTGTAGTCACATCGAGGGAAAAACAATAGTGTTCAGTATCGTTTGCGGGATATGCTTGCAGTGTATTAGTACCATACGGCATGCAGACAGAGAAATATCGACCTTCCTGATAACAACGCTAGTTGGGCTGCATAAAACAATATTATTAGGGGCAGGTGTTTCACCTTGTAATAATTCAATTTCACCAAGTACCTTATCGGGTGAGTTAGCCGTGGTCGTTACGGCATTACTGCTGGCAGTCGCTCACATCCTGGAGGCGAGGAGGTTCGAATCCCCTGCCGGCAACCTTGAAGATGGTCTTCTGTGGTTTCCCATCTTCCTTCCAGGCAAATGCCGGGGTTGGTCCCTAACTATAGGCCACAGCCGCTACCTTCCAACTCCTCGTCCTTACATTCAAACTTTCCTCCCCAGACAACACTCCACACGCGACGGTACTTGTAGTTCATCCATTGGGTGTCCGCCTCGAAGCAGCTACAAAACTGGCGAGCCAAACATGTCCTCGGACACTCCCGGTACTAGAAGCCATACGCTAAAAAAGTACCTTTAGTTATTACTATTAAAAATATGAAAGAAGATTTTTTAAATGTCATGGATTGCTGACAGGAGAGCTCTGAATTGTGACTTTCATCTGTTGCAAACCACATCGTGGTGTACCGGCTAACATTCTTGGTTGTCAACCCTAACGTTCGGG
Source organism: Meconema thalassinum (assembly GCA_946902985.2). Lineage (NCBI taxonomy): Eukaryota > Metazoa > Arthropoda > Insecta > Orthoptera > Tettigoniidae > Meconema > Meconema thalassinum. Next base: position 1,073,043,823 of record OX336389.2, read on the forward strand.
TTCGATTCCCGACTCTGTCAAGGAAATGAATTCCGTTCTGAGATTTAAAAGACACTATACTCAGCCTCGTGAGGCAGAACTAAGAAAGAGTGGTTCCAATCCAACCTCTGCCTCAAAGAAGTGGTTTTCCGTGGTTTGCCACTTCTAATCCAGGCAAATGCTGCGATGGTTCCAAATTTACGGCCAAGGCTGCCTCCTTCCCAGTCTTTATCTAAGTTACAAATACACACACTTCTCAAGACATCACAGGCTATCATACAAGCACTACACGCACACACCGAAGTACAGGGAACGAAATTAGCACAATATTACAAACCTCTAAATGAAACAATAACTCTTCTGTTGCATCCAGAATCCGAACCAAGAATGAATAACAAGACTTCTTCTAGTGGAACAACGGTGGACCAGGTTCCATTCCCGCCTATGCTAAGAAACTTCATTCTGGTCAGAGGACTGTAACCGGGTGCACTCAGCTTAGTGAGACAAAACTGAGAAGAGGTGGTTTCGATTCCTACCTTAGCCATGCTGGAAATGCCAGGATGGTTCCTAACTTAAGGCCACGGCCGCCTCCTTACAAATCCTCATCTCAATTACAAATACACACACTAATACAGCCATCACAATAACACAGGTAACTAGACAAAATTCTACACACGGGGCTAAATGATCACGATGTCCGAGACCCTCAAATGAAATACTGTAATGACAACAACTCTTCTGTTGCATCCAGGATTCAAACCAAGGATGAATAACATGACTTCTTCTAGTGGAGGAACTGTACTATATCTCATGTTGAAATATACACAGCCAATTAAATTCCAGACAGTAGAAACTTTATATTTCTATGAAAGCAAGTTAAGCCAGGAGTGACACCTCATTTACGCTAGAGCCACGTTGCAGGAATTTTTGCGCTGACTAATGAAGAGTTGCTTGTTTCATACAACAGCAGCATTAAAACACAAAACCTTGCAGCGAACATTGAAGCACATTAAATCCTAGAAGGTTTCTTTACATTTTCAGTTGACTCTCAGTATCTAGTCGGTGAGCCAATGTACACGAAGTGTACAGTCAGGGATATTTATACTTAGTCTGAACATATTCTTCCCTTACATTCTGTGACTTATTCCGCCTACAACACTGAGCTCATGATATGGTAATAACGTTTCTGACACTATCACTTAGGATAGGTCACAGATGTATGGGAAAAATAGACTCAGATGAGGTATTAATATCCGTGAATGCAAGTGATTCTTTAACCCCCATACGCTTACAACATAGCGGCCTCGTCTGTTCATCCATCTTACCATCATAATCGTTAAATACTGAGTTTAACCATCACTTCATATGTTCAACTATGCTCCTCGCACCCTCTTCAACAAGATATACAGGTGTTTCAGGAGGAATAGTATATATTTTAGGAGGTGGTAGTATAGATGAATTGCAATAAAAAAACATGTAATATGTGTCCCATTTGTACTACGTACAGAGATACAGCTGGTAGTATTTAACCTAAATAAATGTAAAGCCAAGGCAAATGAGGACGCTCAAGGTTGATTTTCAAAATTTCCACCACCAACTTCAATGCATTTTGCACTTGTCTTCATAACACCCCGTGTAGCTCTTCGGAGTGCGTCTTGGCGTTCTTTGACGAGGGCTGCATTATGCATAATCCGAACGACCAACTCAGCTCTTTTGTTAATTCTTTCCTTGTAGACTTCGTCTTTCAACCATCCCCACAGGCGAAAATCCAAAGGGGTAAGGTCCAAGGACCTTGGTGGCCAAGAAACGTGCCCATAGCAACCAGTGTGCCAACACACGAAACGACAACTGTTCTCGTTACATACCAACATCTGTATCTCGGTATGCAATACAAATGGGACACATGTTATATGGATTTTTTATTGCAATTCATCTACAGACTACCACCTCCTAAAATATTTACTATTCCTCCTGAAACACCCTGTATTAGGTCTCTCTCCCCATCCACTGCACCACTTGCCTCACCTTCTATAAATAAAACAGACCCAAACAACTGTGAACATGAGGGAGGAGCCAGATTCACTCGCTCACCCTTGCCAGCCAATAGCATAACGAGGCGTTGCCTAGTTAACTCAACTCTCTAGGCTCGCTGTGCCGTGCGAAATCGTCATTTCTCTCCGCGCACGAAAATAATTATTCAATTATTTTGATATCCCTATGTTACAGGGCGAAACATTTTGAATCTCACTGTCCAAACCCTGTGGCGCTATGACCAGCCGTTCGGGAGATAACATCTGGCCTTAAACTGAAGGGATAATTAAATAGAGAATGATTATGTGTCGATATATTTAGGTTTGCCAGGGAAGGAAGGGAAGAGTGACAGCATTGCTGTATCAATTCAGTGTACAGGAGTAAAAATTTAAGAAGTGTTGTGAGCTGAAGTTTTGTATTCAGAGGCTAACAATGTTCCTTAGGAAGCCGAGTGGCAGCCGAACAGTTTTACACAGCCAGGCAAGAAATATAATTTTCAGGGTATATGGCCGTTAAAAGAAGCCTTCGAATACAGAAGTACGTGAAAACACAAAATATGATAACCTGTGTTATTGAGGTTTCGGCAATTATGTTGTTGTTGTTGTTGTTGTTGTTGTTGTGGTTGTTGTTGTTGTTGTTGTTGTTGTTGTAATTAACTCGAATAAAACTCACCTCTTCACATTTTTACCTCAAGAGGCATAGTGTACACAGTTCTAACCCTGAGACCAGAACTAAATGTCTTGATTGAGTCGTGCTTCGAACCGGACCTCATGGGTGAAAGCAAGAGTTGTTGTTGTTGTTATTGATTATGATAATTGTTTTAGGGGCTTTATGAATCGTGGTCATGTAGCCGCGTGTATTTGGGTGTGTGTGGACTTTGTCTGATAACATGTGTCACTCTGATGTCTGTACTAGTGTGTGTATTTGGAATTGAGGTAGGATTTGGGTAGGAAGCGGCCGTGGCCTTACGTTAAGTACCATCCCGGTATTTGCCTGGAGTAGAAGTGCGAATCCACAGAAAAAACACTTCCATGATGGCTGAGGTAGGAATCTAACCCACATCTTCTCAGTTTTGCATCACGAGGCTGAGTGTATCCTGTTTCACCCCTCAGACCAGAATTACATTTCTTGGGAATCGTACCCGGACCTCGTGGGCCACAGCCAAGAATGCTGGGCGCTACACCAGGAGGTGGTCACGTGCACTAATAACGTTTGTGTGACATCTTATAGCAGCCTTATGTCATAATTATAAAAATGTGCGCACTCCGTTGTGAGCATAGATATTCGTAGGATTAGGAGGCCCTCCATCTCGTACATTCACTTACATTCGGAGCGCCTTATGTTTACGGAGAAGGTCGTGCATATACTGCGAGTGTAGAGTTGTGTCATCTCCCTCCAGTCTCACTGTGGCAACAGTGCTCAGCTGGACGCACGCTACTGGGCGAGCCGAAGTTCACAGTTGTTTTGGGTCTGGTATAATGTTGTTTTAACATACACATGTTTATGGGATGGGGGCAAGCCAGAATGTGCGTGATAGAGTACGGACGGTATGTGGTGAGACTTCAAGGTCGCAGTACATTATAAGTGGAGGGGAGCGGGAGTACTGGAGGAGACACCCTTCACTGAACTGCGTCTAGCTCAACGCGATTGAATGCAAAGATATTAAGCATTAAAACGCGATGTCGATAGCACGGCGGGCGACGAGTGACCGCTGTCTCTGTTCCCCCCCACCACCACTGAAACGTGGCTGGAAATCTGTCAGCCCAAAGCGGTTGGCATGACCTTGAAGACTCACACATACCGTCCGTACTCTACAGAATATTTGACTGTCTACCGCGCACATTGTCCCTTAGCGGGTACGCGCAGATACTACCTACAGTACATCACATTGCTGTGAAAGAATATCCATGATTTGATGATGAGTGCAACGGAGGGGCTTGGGACAACGTCACCATCAGCACCGTACATTGGGTCGTGTCTGAGTGGGATTTGTTTTATAGCCTGTGTTATTTTAATTACCGTAGCAGTGTGCGCAACTATAATTATTAGGATCTAGAAGTGGGGTAGAGACCCCGGACTTGAATTAAAGTTGAAGTGTCAGAAGCCATTGTTCAGTATTGCCTAGTTCTATTAAAGAAAGCTTTCCAGTCGGTCGACACAAATTGTGCCCAATTACATTAGGCGGGAAAACAAGTATTTATATACCCTAATCTGAAAGAAATATTACACGAGATATTTTTCCCAAACAAACACCCTTTTATGTACAAAAATGTGGGGGGAAACTTAATTGGATGACATGTTTCGAATGTCAAGCAACCAATATCAAAAGCTGCTCACTTAGGCTAAGTTAATGTACGATGATTATGGATTACACATATACACAAATAAATATATCCAATATTAAATTTATAAAAGTTTGTATTAAAGACCTTGTGTAACGCATCAATCTTATTTGAAAATCCACAGCTTGCTTCCAGTCGATCGACCGTGTTAGGGAATGGAATGAATGAAGCCCCCATCTAGCGGCGAAGATATGAACTGTGCCGGCTGCCGAAGCCTGTCGCACTCCACTGGGGCAATGATTAAATGAATGACAGATGAAATGAAATGATAGTGGAGAGTGCTGCTGGAATGAAATTTGTGACAGGAAAACCCAGAGTACCCGGAGAAAAACCTGTCTGCCTCCACTATGTCCAGCACAAATCTCACATGGAGTGACCGGGATTTTAACCACGGACATAGCGGTGAGAGGCTGGCGTGCTGCCGCCTAAACCACGGGGCTTATCAACCTTATCTATACTAATATAATAAAGCGGAAGAGTTTGTATGTTTGTTTGTGTGATTTTGTCTTTAAACGCGCTAATCTCTGGAACTACCAGTCGGATTCGAGAAATTCTTTTTTTATATGATAGCCAGATTCAAGAGGAATAGTTTAGGCTATGCTAAATTTCGGACAGACCACTCCATTCCCCGCATTTAGGCCCTTTGGCACAAATCTACACCGTTTCACCGATCAGAACCAAAATTTGTCTACATATCCTTTGGAACACTGCGAGTAACACTGTCTGCATGAAATTTATGACAGACCGGTCCATTCCCTGCATTTCGTCCCTTTGGCACAAATCTACACCGTTTCACCGATCACAACCAAAATTTGAATACATATCCTTTGGAACACTGCGAGTAACACTGTCTGCATGAAATTTATGACAGACCGGTCCATTCCCTGCATTTAGGCCCTTTGGCACAAATCTACACCGTTTCACCGATCTGAACCAAAATTTGTATACTTACCCTTTGGAACCCTGCGAGTAACACAGTCTACATGAAATTCCAGACAGACCACTCCATTCCCTGCATTTAGGCCCTGCGACTCAAATCTACACCGTTTCACCAATCTGAACCGAAATGTGTATACTTACACTTTGGAACCCTGCGAGTAACACTGTCAGCATGAAATTTCGGACAGACCACGCCATTCCCTGCATTTAGGCCCTTTGGTACAAATATACACCGTTTCACTGATCTGAACCAAATTTCACATACTTACACTTTGGATCCCGACGAGTAACACTGTCTACTTGAAGTTTCGGACAGACCACTCCATTCCCTGCATTTAGGTCCATTGGCACATATCTACACCGTTTCACCGATCTGAATCACATTTTGAACATTTACCCTTTGGAACCCTGCGGATGACACAGTCCACTTTAATGTTTGGACAGTCCACTCCATTTCCAGCATTTAGGCCCTTTATCACAAATCTACACTGTTCCTCCTAACGCACTAAATTATACATACACTTTGAAACCCTACTGGTAACACTGTCCACTTGATATTTTGGACAACGCTCTCCATTCCCTACATTTAGAATAACAAACAAACAGAACATGAAAACCATGTATTAAGGCCCTAGAATCATTCATGTGCGTAGTAGTGTAACTGTAAGAGTATTTTAATAAGTCTATTGTTGACTGGCAATTCGGGCTGCATCACGTCGCCCCTACCAGTGTTCTGGTGCGGAATTGCGAAAATAGATAAATCTTGCGCTGCTTATAAATTGCAGTCACGGGGAGTAATTAGTGCAAAATTATTTATTTTGCCCCTTAAAACAGTTATCATCATGAACATATTATGCATCTGTATAAGTGCAATGGTGTTGGTGCAATACATTGAGGTTATCAGCTGCAATAAGCGTTGGTGCTTTCAAATTTACCGTAATTTATTCCGAAACTTATCGTTGAGCGCTAAGTGGCATAAATGATAACTTACTATTGGTACCTCACAATCAGGAGCTCGGGACAGCCGATGTTTTCCAAAGTGTTCTGATTATTTTCCTACGGCGCTATGCGACAAAAGACGACACTATTGGTCTCTACATTTCTAACAGACAATGAGATATAGACCCTAGGCAGTACCTTTTATTTCACTTACTCCTCTTTCTAATCGTTTTTAGAAATGTGTTTGTAAATTACATGTGTCAGTGCTGTAGTTAGTAAATAGCCGTTTTCCTATTCATTATTATCATTATTATTATGAGGGGAAAATGATCTAAATGTTACTTCCAGTATACTGTACTGCTTATCACCCTCACTACAACCACCACCACCACCACCACCACAAAAAGTTATATTTAATTATGTTTTTTCTGGTAGTTTAAGTATCATGTACCAGTTCTGTAGTAGTATTCATTATCATCCATGAAACAAATAAATCCACCGGGCGAAGCCGGGCACTACTGCTAGTTTAAAGATATTATTGCTCACTTCTATAGTTGTTGCATTATTATGAATGTAGTTTAAGTACGTTAACCTGTGTTCTATTGAATTATCATTGTGACGAAATTTAGGAATGATGTTCTCTACATTGTTTTGTTATTTGTGATTCTAATTGAACCGTTCTTAATTAAACTGGTGGCCTAATTTAATGTCATTTGTAGCTCTTTAGTCGGTCAACACGATTTTATCCAATGAATGGGTGGGGTGCAAAGTATGCATATGTAAATAAACTCCTGCTGTGAAAAGTTACATGTAGGCTATTAGTTAATTAACACTATTAAATAGGGAAATTCAGGATTACGCGTTTCGACCCTCCAGTGGCCATCACTGTGTTGAGGTTAAAATTTCCTTAATGTAAATGCACTACTATTGTAGCTAGCCTAGAAATGTATTTACATTAATAAAAATGTTAACGTCAACACAATGATCAGGACCTGATGATGGCCACTGGAGGGTCGAAACGCGTAATCCTCAATTTCCCCATTTAATAGTGATAATTAACTAATATAAGGTGCGTTCAAAAAGTAACGATCCGGAGGCTGGAATGCGCAAACCGGTGACTACATCGGCTAATCGCGGCGTGTGTAACGAGGTGTGGCTCCGACCAGAGCGTGGAAGGTCACAGCCCGTCGCTAGAGGACACGCGTACACGTCACGTGACGATAAAAAGCGAGCAGCAGCATGCATCAATCGTCCAACGCTGCCAGTCGCATTGCAAACAGTGACATGGAGGCGTCAACCGAAGAGCAAAGAGGTGTTGTTCGGTTTCTGACAGCGGAAGGAGTAGGGGGAACGGACATTCCTCGCCGAAGGTCACAAGTGTACGGCGAACATTGCATGTCCCTTGCAAGGGTCAAGGCATGGCACAAGCGCTTCAGGGAAGGACGGGTGTCGTTAGCCGATGATGCCCGGTCTGGGGCACCCGCCTGCATTACCGATGACTACGTCCAGCTGGTTGATGCACTCATTACCCAGGACCGCCGAGTGACAGTGAACGCCATAGCCGCCGTGGTCGCTCCACGACAATGCACAGCCAACACAGTCGCGGCACTCCTGCAGAAATTCAAATGGGAGGTTCTCGGCCACCCCCCCATACAGTCCAGACCTCTCTCCCTGTGATTACGCCATGTTCGGTCCCCTGAAAAGGGTTCTGCGGGGCCAACGATTCACCTCGGACGCCGACGTCCAGCTGTAGGCTACGTGCGGAACTGGTTCACATCGCAGCCCAGGGAATTTTATGAGACAGCCATTCACCACCTCGTGTCACAGTGGGACAAGTGCCTCAACAGCCAGGGCCAATACTTCTAACATACAAGTACTGGTTTCTGTAATTATGCCTCCGGCTCGTTACTTTTTGAACGAACCTTATACATATATTTCTTTCCAGGAATATATTTACATATTTATACTTTGTACCCTGCCCATTCATTCGAAAATTTCGTATTGATCGACTGAAGAGCTACAAATGACAGTTTGTATTGGCAACACTGAAAGAATGGCTTCAAATATCAACATTACTAACGTAATGTGGTAATCTTGTCAATGTGGCGAATACACAAATGATGCATTACACCAGTGTGGAATAAGGTTTAGTAAACTTAGCTGGTATTTTAATCCTGAGTCATATACGGCGTCCCTTCTCGCTCACTGCTCACCACGGACTTCTATAATCTAACGTTTAATCACAGCAGTCAATGAACAACCACGATGTGATAATACGCGTAATCGTACAAACATGGTTATGAAATGTTATTTATCTTCAGCATAGATTAAGTACCTTCCAGTTGTCCGACTCAAGGCTGATGAGAGATGGCCACCCCATTAGCTGTCACACCTGAGGTTCTCCTATGATTCCCGGCTCGGCCAAGAAATGTATTTCTGGTCTGACGGTTGTAGCGAGTACACTCAACCTCGTGTGGCAAAACTCAGAACATGCGGGTTCGATTCCCACCTCAGCCATCCTGGAAATGGGTTTCCGTGGTTTCCCACTTCTACTCCAGGCGAATGTCGGGATGGTTCCTAAATTAAGGCCACTGCTGCGTCCTTCCAAATCCTCACCTGAATTACAACTACACATACGAATACGGCCATAACAGTAACACAGATTATCAGACAAATTCCCCACACTCCCAAGTCAATGCGCAGATTAGTTTCTTGAATTGCGCGTTGACTTTTTGAGCTGCGCAGATTGGTTTTTGATGTGTAACATCTTTCCGCTCGGTTACTGGATAGTTTTGTGGGAGTGATTTTGAAAATTGGCGACTGAAGTGGATCGGAACGATCGAGGTGGCAGTGGTGGATCAAACGGAAGTATGCACTGCCCGCTCGATCGATCAAACGGAAGTGTACTAGCTGGCAGTGGTACCATGCAAAGGCAGCGTGATTTTTGTACAATTGAAAATGTGTGTATTGGAAACAAGACAGTGTGTGCTCTGTAGCGCGAGAATGTTATAGTAATACAGTAGGCAGTGCATTTAGAAGGCACTGGTTTGACGAGCACAGTGGCAAATGTTTCACCGAATTTCATTTGTCATTGAGCAGTTTATGAAGCTTCACGTTCAAGGTTGAATATCACATGGGGTAGGAAGTGAAAACTTGAGACTAATGTTGTTGAGTGTATGATAAAATAAAGACGACAAATGACATTTAAGTAAGCGGCATTATTGTCAAACTGTGGGTGAGTAATCAAATATTAAATGCATAACAGAATGTTGTTATATGAGTGGAATAAAAGCTGTATTTTCATCATTTGTGAGACTAGGTCATTTCATGATTGTAGGAAGCCATGTTTTGATTGTTTACGACGAATTGTATGAGAGCCGTGAGAATAATGAATGTTATAGTTACTGAGGAGTGTGCACACAGTATTTCAGAGTAGAGTCGACGTTGTGTGTCACTTTGTTATTATGAATTATTTATTTAAAATGAAGGAAGGAAGCTTGTGGTTTTGTGTGACCGTTAATCTCACGATCATGATCCACGGTACCTCCCTTTTACGTGGAATGCGAACCACAGGACATGGCATTTCAATTCGAAAATCTCACATGTATTGACCGGGAATCGAACGCGGTCTACCTTGGTGAGAGTCTAACAGCTTGACCGCTGCGCCACAAGTGTGACAGTAGCATATCTCCAATTCAATCTATACATTCATCATAGTACCAGTATGAAAACGGAGCGTAAATTAACATCTTAAGAATGTCCAAGCTGTGTTGTATACGTGTAGGATAACATGTCAGATGTTACACATCATATGCGACTACTGTAAGGCTCGTATCTTTTATGAGCTGCGCATTGACTTTTTGAGCTGCGTAGATTATTTTTTGAGATGCGCATTGACTTTTTGAGCTACAAAGACTTGTTTTTTGAGGTGAGCATTGACTTTTTGAGCTGCAAAGATTAGTTTCTTGAGGTGCGCATTGACTTTTTGAGCTTCGGGCTAAATGCCTACGACGTTGCTAGTTTCTAAGTGAGTTAAGAACAACCTACCGTTCCTGGAATGTAGATCGATTAGTTATGAGGACGTGGAATTGTTCTAGTAGAATATATTGCAGTTGGAAATTCATTATAGAGGTACATCATAATTATGGAAAAGCTTCATGTGATAATAAAATTGTTTGTTTTTATAGCGAGAAGGGCATCGCACATGAACAGACATCAAAGAGACTTAAATCTGTACCACTATTGAGTAATGGAATGAATGCTTTGCCGTGTCTAGACATTCTCGTTATATAGTAATTGCTTTCCGATCCGTTTAGCGTATTACAATAAGCTCCATATGGGGTTGTATATTCGACTGTGTAATGACTCGAAATTAATTGTATTTTCAGAATCAGAATGTCTGGATTAGAAGAGTTTGTCTCTGCACTTGAATATATTGCTGTTTCCTGTTGATCGTATTTATGAATCAATGCCAGTAATATGACAGAAAAATGTACCGTGGCATGCAATTACATATATTAAACGGAGGTATTTTCCACCAAACAAAGGGATATACCACTACAAAGGTTGAGTTTCCAATTTAAATTTTTTGTTGAAACAGTGGGGGGGGGGGGATGAATGGCATACAGGCGTTCATTAAAACTCATTCTACCTAAAATTAGCATTTGTTTGATATTTGAGTCTTCTAGTTCCAAGACCCAACAATAGGATTAACTTTGACCTATATTTTCCCAGTTTCTAAGCGCTGAATCAATCTGCCATGTTACTGTCGCTATATAAGGTGCTTCTTCTTTATTCACGGAAGCATATTTGAAGCAACCATAAACAGAAACCAAAGCAATGCTATAAAAACATGGAATGTATGAATCAAAGTGAACCACATTTACAGACGCAGATTTCGGGTTGCGGTGCTAGGTCCATCAGTCGGTCGGTCGTTCCTTGATGGATGTGAAATACACCCGAAAGAAAGTCACTTCAATATAATTTGGAACGTCAGATCATCTTACTATAGGAGGGAGAACTTAGGTACTGGGCAGTGTTTAGCACTTGCATTTTATAGCAGGCTACAAGAATCAAACCTATGATCTGTATTGAGCCCTTAAGCCTCATGCCTGGTGATGTTATAACTTTTTTGGTATGTGCATTGCAATCTAGACTGGGCAGAATGAGCCGTCTCGACGTCGAACCCGACCCACTTGCGTAATATGACTTCAGTGGTGAACGACACTCCCACTTTCTGTAACACATTATTGGATTTTCAATCTGCGGATCTGTCAAATGAAATTGCTACGCTCAATCTGCGTTATAAGTTACAATTGGAAGGATTGTAGTCCATTTTATGGTAATGTAATGGTATTTACATCGTGGAGATGCGAACACGGAACACCGGACACTACGCGACCAGGGTTTTACTTCCGACTACAGGTATTCTCTAATCGTCGAGGGGATGACACAGTAACCACGAGTTTGTGCTCCCAAAATGGAGTCACATTTTCTGTAAGCGTTGAACTTTGTGATATAAACCCGCACGAGGAAGGAGTGAGAGGTATTTGAATGTACTGTGTAATCGCTATGACTACCATTATACGTTGTGTATAAATGAATTACACGAAACTGCGACTACAGTGATATTTCCGACCGTTTATAAATTGAGATAGTAGGCGAGCATTAGCTACAGTGGACCACGAGGTGTACATAATTGCTTTTATCACTCACTGAACTATTATAAACTGTTTATGCTCGGCAGCGAACTTTACGTACTGTAATTGTGAGTAGCCGTGAAAGTAAGAGAAGTGTGGATCGCCCTGATTTAGTGCGATTTGTTCCAAGCAGTAAATTCTGTGTGCCGACACCACACGCGTACCCATAGAAGCTGTGGCAGACTTTCCGCAGATATTGAGAATCATCTAAATATTCCGGATGATTGCTGTGTTGTTCTACATGTAAGCCATATAGTTAAGTACCATTAGATTAATATTATTGCCTACGTTGATTATTCAAACTTTAATATCGATCACATGATTAGAACACAAAAAATGAAAACTTAATTTTTAAAATTCGCACAGCCGCCATCTTGCTATTGTGAGAAACATTGAATTAAATTAGATGCCAATAGATCAAATCTTGTATAAACATTAATTGTACCAAGTTTCATTGCGCTCGGTTGATTAAATATCAAGAAAATATCATTTGAATATTTGAACTTCGCTTGGCCGCCATGTTAGTTCTGAACCTAACATAGTTGAACTTACCTTAGTATTCTCTATCACCATACAGAATTACATGGTGATACCTGTAGAACAGTTTCGGATATATAGAATGCCTGTGAAATAATTCGTGCAGCTGCCATGTTGCATTGGTGAAATATATTTCAATTCGCAGGGCACGATCGGGGTCAGACAAAATAGTACTATGTCCTTACCTAATTTAATTATCATCGCTCCAGCCATTTATATTTCATTAGACGGGGAAGAGTACCACACACACATATACACATACGCACACACACGGGCAAAATGTAACCTCATGAGTCTATTCTTTTATTAATGAAAATAAGCTAAATAATATTTTTTTTAAACAGGCATCACCTCGATTTTTTACAAAATAAGTGAATTGCATTAGATGACAATACATTAAGCTTTAAATATAGATTTACTGAGCCAAGTTTCACTTCGCTCGAGTGAACAGGTCACCAGAAAAGCCCATTTTAATATTTAAAATTCGTGAACACGCCATGCTGGTTTTGTGCCTAGTATGTTTACGAAAGTCACATAGGTGAACTTACTTTACAGCCATCTATTGTCATTCAAAATATTACGCGCGGCCGTCAAATTGGATGGTGACAGTTACTGGAATTTGAAAGAGACAGCCGGGATAAGACGATGCAGTAGTAGGTTCTTACTAAGGTTCTTGAAATCGCTCCAGGCAATAAACATTTATTAGGTAGACACACACATCAGTACGCGCGCACACACACAAACACATGGTTGAAAGGTGACCCCATAAGCCTATATTTCAGATAATAACTAGTAGTTCCATATATCCTATTGGTCTTAGGGGCCGATATCCCAGATGTTATGCCCCTTGAAACAACAATTATCATCTTCATCATCATCATCATCATCATCATCATCATCATCATCACCTATTGGTATTTTCTATTAAAAATCTCCCGCCTACGAAAAGGATCACCGTGTTGGATTCTTCTGTATTTAGGCCATAGAGTTATGTACCATTAGATGAAGATAATTACGTAGGTTCATTATTCAAAGTTGACTTCGATCGCATGATTAGGACACAAGAAATAGAAACGAGATTTTAAAACTTCGCACAGCCTCCATCTTGTGGTTATGAAAACAATTGAAATAACTTAGATGTCAGTGAATTAAAATTTGTATAAGCATGTACCGTACAAAGTTTCACTGCGCTCGGGTGGTTAAATAGCGAGAAACGTCCATTTAAATATTTAAATTTCGCGTCACCGCCATATTCGATTTGTGCTCACCAAGTAATTGATAGTTCCATAGGTGAACTTATGGCCATAGCCTTTATCAACATACAAATTTTCAATCTGATTGCTGACATTAGATTATATTTCGGACGGTCGCCATGTTGATTTTTATATATGAGGGGCATAGAATTATATACCATTAGATGACGATCATTGCGTAGGTTCATTATTCAAACGTTGACTTCGATCGCATGATTAGGACACAAAAATTTACAACTTAATTTTGAAATTTCGCACAGCTGCAATCTTAAAGTTATGTAAACAAGAACTAAATTAGATGTCAGTGCGTTTCAATGTGTATATACATTTGTTGTACGATGTTTCACTGCGCCTGGTTGGTTAAATCGCGAGAAATGTCCATTTAAATGTTTCAAATTCGCTTGGCCACCATGTTCGTTTCGTACATAACAGGTTTCTGAAAGTCTCATAGGTGAACTTCTAGTAGTACTGTTTATGACCGTACAAAATTTCAGAGTGATATCTGCAATCGTTTCGAAGATATAGAATACCGTTGAAATACTTCGCACAGCCGCCATGTTGGATTGGTGAGGCCTAATAACATTTAAAGAAGACGGTCAGGGTCGAACAGAGTAGTACTATAACCATACCGCGTTTCATTGAAATCGCTCTAGTCGTTTAGAATTTATTAGGGGTGGGACACACGAACACACACATATACACACATACGGACAAAAGGTGTTCCCAAAAGCCTATTTTTTTCATAAACGAAAATGGGCTAAAAACAAGATGTTCAGTAAATAACATGTAGCCTACTTTCTCTTACATGTATGGGTATAATTATAATATCAAGCAATATAAAGGAATGTTCTTGTGATGAAACTCCTTGTTTACTATCTTTCGTTCTAATTCCGATCTTGCAGTCAGAAGTATTGAGTCGAACTTTAGAGAAGTACGATCCCCTTGAATGTATGGAATTTTTAGCCTTCATTTTATGAAAAAATAGCCTTATGACATCATCTTTTGTCCGTGTATGTGTGTCTGTGTGATGTGTGTATGTCCCCGCCTGATAACTTCTAAACGGCTGGAGCGATTTCAATGAAACTCTGTTAGGTCATAGCACCATTTTTGTCAACCCCGGCCGTGTCCTTAACATTTTACTACGTCTCACCAATCCAACATGGCGGCTGTGCGAAATATTTAACCAGCATTCAATATCTCCGAAACTATTGCCGATATCACCCAGACATTTTGTACGGTGATAATGAGCACTACTAGAAGTACACCCATGGATTTTTCAAACACCTGGTAACCACTAAACCAACATGGCGGCCAAGCGAAGTTGCTACATTTAAATAGACTTTTCTCGCGATTTAACCATTTAAACGCAATGAAACTCGGTACAGCAAATGTTTATACACATTGTAATTACCCCTGACACTACAGCCCATGAAGGGCCTAGGCCTACCAAGCGACCGCTGCCCAGCCATTTGGCCTGCAGATTTTGGGGTGACACGTGGTCAGCGCATCGGGTCCCCTCGGCCGTTAATCTTGGTTTTCGATACACATCGTAATACACTGGCATTTAATTTAGTTCAATTGTTTACATAACCTCAAGATTGCGGCTGTGCGGAATATTTCACTGGCATTCTATATCTCCGAAACTATTACTGATATCACCCTGAAATTTTGTACGATGATAAAGGGCACTTCTACACGTTTACCTATGTAACGTTCAAAAACCTGTAAAGTACAAAACGAACATGGCGGCCAAGTGAAATTGAAACGTTTTAATAGATTGTTCTCGCAATTTAACCATCTGAGCGCAGTGTAATATAGTACAGTATATGAATATATATATTGTAATGTAGTTACATCTATTTTAGTTCAATTGTTTACATAGACTCAAGATGGTGGCTACGCGAATTTTTTAAAATTACATCTTTATTTTTGTGTCACAATAATGCGATCGAAGTGAAAGTTTGCATATTGAAGCTACGCAATACTTTTCCTTTAATGGTACATAACTCTATGGCCTATACATGTAACTATCCAAAATGGCGACCATCCGAAATATTTAGATATTTATCAATACCTACAAATATTTTACAGCAATCAAGCTGAAATTTTGTATGTTCATAAAGGCTATGAACATGCGTTCACCTATAGGACTTTCAATAACCTGGTGTGCACAAATCCAACATGGCGGTGATGCGAACTATATATATTTAAATGGACCTGTCTCGCGATTTAACCATCCGAGTACAGTGAAACTTGGTGCGGTAAATGCTTATACAAATATTAATCCACTGGCATCTAATTTATTCCAATTGTTTTCATAACTGCAAGATGGCAGCTGTGCGAAATTCTAAAATCTATTTTTTACGTCTTGGTCCTAATCATGCCACTGATGTTTGAATACTATACGTACACATAATCTTCATGTAATGACACATAACTCTAAGACATACATATATAAAACTCCAACATGGCGAACATCCGTAATATTAGACGGTTTTCAATATCTACGAATCTATTACAACAATCAAACTGAAATTTTGTATGTTGATAGAGGCAGTTAACATAAGTAGGATATATGAAAATAGGCTTTAGTTCTTCACGGAACTACTTGTTATTATTTGCTTCTGCAGAAAATCCTCTTGTGTAAGATTACATACTTGATGCGTCTCGTCATTGTAATAGTGGATTATCGATGTGAATGACCTATATAGGCTATTCAAGATGGTGGCTGCGTGGTATGTGCAGTGAAATATTTTCATGCTAGCGAGGTCTTCTATATGATACGCCTCTTTTACAAAGTTTAGTGCTAATTGCACATTTGGATCCCTAGTTGTTGATTTTGACCTTTTAATACTACTCTCAGCCACCTTCTTGAATACAATGGTGAGACTGTTATTTTGCTTTAGGTATATGAAGCCCATATACGGTTCTACGTTGATACTAATTTTAAATATTTTAAGAGATTAGGTCCGACCCTCAATCAGGGTTGATGTACCATTCCCGGTATAAGTCGTGCCTCCTGTATCAGCTATATTCCCGGCATGTTTCTGTAGTAAATTCTGAGAAACACATTTTCTACTAGAAAGCCTGAGAACTCAAAGCAACATTTTATTAGGTACTTACTTCCGAGTTTGAAAGGTTTGGGAAGGGAGAACAATTCGAACTAAACCCCTGTTACTTTTATGATGGACGCCAAAAATGTTATGTTAAACTCATCCGTGAGGTACAGTATAACTTCTTAAAACATGACTTTGTCTAGAGTTGCACCATTGCTATTAAGCTGAGAGAAGAGAAATTGGTAACTTGGCCCTCATACGCCGGTATATTGAATTACTTAAAATCAGATATAAAGTGTGCACAGGTAGTAAATCAACACAGAGTGGTCGGAGTTCCAAAGCGAACTTAAGGAAGCATGGGCAGGTAAGGCATCAGTAATTCGATAGCTTAATAATATTATTATTGTTATTGTTCTGGGTACAATAGTACATTATGCAACGAGCCTATAATGGCAATAATTATAACACGAGTATGTTTATAAAACGAGCGTATGCGAATTTTATTATTTCCATACGAGTGTCTTAATTACCATTATAGGCGAGTTGCATACGACTGTTTATGTTCGACGATAATTATAACTATTTTATGTTCGAACATAAATACTCATAAATATGTGTTCAGATTTCACCAGTTGTATGTACTGAACAGAGCGCATGGGACGCAGAGAATACCTTGTATTTGACCATGGCCTCCTCGAATATCCCACTATGACACTCGCCACGCAGTGAAATTTGAAATAGGAGGCCTTGGAAGTGAGCGCAGGTGCGATGCTATCCTCACCTAATTGGTCACACAACTGTTTCTTGAGCTCTGATTGGTGGGAGAAACTGTATCATAATGAAAACTTGTACTATAATGAACCTCCTTATAATACAGTTTTCTGACATATAATATTTGCATTTCGCCAGGGTCGAACATTAAATACTTTATAGTTTAACTTTATACCATTCACGTTTCATGAATTGAATTATTTTTAGCCTACTTTTCACATTTTGCAAAAATGAGGAAAAAGTAGACTTATGAGATCGATCCGGGAAAATGTGTGTCTGTCTGTCTGTCTGTCTGGCTGTGTGTGTGTGTCCCCCCCCCTATCAACTCCTAAACTGCTGCAGCAATAAAAACCAAATTTAGTATGAGTAAAGATGTGCACCGGAATATCTCACGTCCATATTTGAAAATGATGTCAGTGCTACCAACTGCTGAAAAAACGCACTAGAAATTTGAGCTCCATGTTGGATATCTTGCAAGGTATGCATGGGAGCTATTCCAAAATTGGCACACATGTAGATAAGGCTATTTCAGTTTAATTTCCAGGAGGCCAACCATGACAGTGTTGCCAAAACAATGTTAAGCCTTCTGATAGGTCCAATGTTTAAATGCATATAACTTCTACACTATCAATTGGATTTCAACCAAATTTTGTATGTAATATCTGTACATAAACAGATATGATTGAGCGTATTCTTAAGGCCACCAGGGCTGCCAACTGTTAATAATTGCTCTCTCTATTTTTTTCATCCAAATACCTATATATCAGAAAGTATGCAAGCCAACAGCTTTAAACTATGAACACGTGTATTCTGACATTCTATATTAATTTGGAGTAACTTATATACGTCAGTGCTACCAACATGATTCTAAGCCTGCTGAGAGGTCCAAATTTAAATACATGTAACTTCTATACTATCATTTGGATTTCAACCAAATTTCGTATGTGCTATGTGTAACATAACAGATATGACTATAAGTATTGTTAAGAGCAATCAGGGCTACCAACTGTTAATAAATGCTGTCTATATTATTTTACCTTAATATCAATATATCAGAAAGTATGCAAGCCAACAGCTCTATACTTTGCACACGTATAGCACCTGACATTCTAGATTAATTTGGAGTAATTAATACAAGGCAGTGCTGCCAACATGATTCTATGCCTGCTGACATGTCCAATTTTAAAATACATGTAACTTCTATACTAACAAATGTATTTCATCCGAAATTGGCACAACAAGATATCATAATATTTCAGATTATTTCTGACCAGCACACGCATGACATTGTTGGCAACATGGTTTTACGCGTGCTGATAGATCCAATGTCTAACTGCATGTAACGTCCATTGGACTTCAACCAAATTTTGTATTGTGTACCTTAAGAGATGGAACTAAGAATATAGTCAGTCACCAGGGCTGCCAACTGTAGTGCTCTATTAGGCTTCATTATACCAGGTATATTTTGAACTAATTAGATATTTCGATATTACCAACTTAATTTCGTCATTATTCTAGATAGGTTCATATACTGTAGAATAATCATTGGCATGAAAAGTAGGCTGTATAGTTCTTCACGGAACTTCTTGTTAAGGCATGAGAGGTGCTAGCACATGAAGAGCGCCACGTGGTTGTAGCGTTGTAGTGATAGTTCATTTTGTTTTTCCATATTGCTGTAATCCACCACTCCGTTCGAGTCAAGTAAACTACAGTATAGTTGCAGGGAAAATGTTATTAGGCAAGTAGGCTATATTTCAGACACAAAACTAACGAAAAAGCAACGATTCGTTATTTTGGCAATTGCAACTGTAACGTCGTTACTATATTTGACAAGTAACGGTAACTGTATCTTACCCAACTCTGGTATAGGCCTACACATTATGATGTACTTGAATGAAAAACATTTATTTTTGTATATTTATGTCCGACCATGGCGAAATGTAAATATGATATGTCAGAAAACTGTACTATAATGAGGCTCATTATAGTACAAGTTTTCATTATGGTACAGTTTCTCCAACCAATCAGAGCTCAAGATGTATGATGTGTGACCAATTAGGTACTTGATAGCTTCTCACTTGAACACAGAATCCAACATGTCGGACATGAATTACATGATTTGAAAGTTGACAATGTAAAAGATATCCGATCAACCGGGTAGTTATAATGGCAAACACAAAGACAAAATCACCGACACGGAAAGTGCACCGTCCCATATCTTCACGTAAATAAATTGGCGAATATGAGAAAAGAAATAGCACTGTACCTTAATATCCCCAACTCCAATTTCTACACAGTGAATTATTTCATACAACTTCGGTGACAGTTTGAGTGAATGCTGGTGCTGACGGCTGGCTGTAAACATATGGCATTGCCAAGCAGACAGAGCGCATGCGTGGGTCAGCGAGCTTGGAAAGCAAAGAGAGCAAACTCGACGCTTGAACTCCGATCACTAAATTCAAGTGACTGAATCTCGACAGATATTTATGAATATTTCTGTTCAAACATGAAATTAAATTAAATAAAATAAAGTAATAATTATCGTCGAACATAAACAGTCGTATGCAACTCGCCTATAATGGTAATTAAGACACTCGTATGGAAATTATAAAACTCGCTACACTCGTTTCATAAACATACTCGAGTCTTAATTAATGCCATTATAGGCTCGTTGCATAATGTACTACGAGGCACGTCCAGAAAGTAAGTTCCGTTTGGTAATAAAATTAAATTGTGTACAGATACAGAAAAATTATTTATTGCGCAACATTCTACACCTCTTAAACTACTTTTCCACATAACTGCCGAACTTTTGCAGGCATTTGTCATAGCGTGGCACAATTTTTTGGATACCTTATTCATAGAAGTTTGCCGCCTGTGTCTTCAACCAGTTGGAAACATCTTCTTTCAGCTCGTCGTCATTGTGGAAGTGTTGACCGCCAAGGAAAGATTTGAGATGTGTGAACAGATGAAAGTCGCTAGGAGCGAGGTCAGGGCTGTACGGAGGGTAGTCAAACACGTCCCAGCCAAATCCCCGTAGGAGGTTGTTCGTCACATTTGCAGTGTGTGGTCGTGCGTTGTCGTGAAGAAAATCAACACCTTTTGACAGCAAAGATGGACGCCCACTTCGTTCTTCATCGTGCACTTCACTACGTCCTTCATTGAACTGTCAGACCCATCTTCTCACCATTGAATCACTCATCGCATTTTGTCCATACACTTCGCAAATTTGCCGATAAATTTCAATTGGTTTCACTTTCTTAGCATTCAGAAAACGAATCACAGATCTGATTTCACAAGCGGCGGGATTTTCAATCAACACCGACATTGTACGAGTAAACATGCACAACAACGCGTACGTGGCTGACAGCGCTCTCCAAATGGCGCACGTTTCTTCTCCTTGATACAGAGCGTCTACCGCGCATATGCGGAACTGCACTGCAGTGGAACGTACAGCTAGTTGAAGACACAGGCGGCACAAGTCTATGAAGAAGGTATACAAAAACTCGTGCCACGCTACGACAAATGTCTGCAACATTTCGGCATTTATGTGGAAAAGTAGTTTAAGGGTTGTAGAATTTTGTGCAATAAATAATTTTTCTGTATCTGTACACAATTTAATGTTATTACCAAACGGAACTTACTTTCTGGACGTACTTCGTATTTTATAGTAACAGTTTTAATGTATGCGTTATGTACTTAACATTCAAGCGCCTTCTACTTAAATCCGGGGATAGGGCTGTATGCAGTAATTCAACTACTGGCCCGTACCATCACTGAGTGTGCTACTTGAATCGGGTCAAAAAGGCGGGTGTCAGCACGAGTCGAATGGGTCCAACAGGTGCAGACCCGGCTTAATAAGTGTCAAGGTACCCGCCTGATGCAGGCCTCTGGCAGATCGCCTAGATGGCCCCAATTCAAAATATATTCACCAGGAAACTGAAACTAACAATTATTAATATTAATATTATTATTATGATTATTACATTAATCACTCATCCTCCCAGCTCGGCTTCACATACGGACTCTGTGAGGGATCATTCCTCAACCGTCGCAATGAAAGTGTCTGGGAGCTGAACACACCTTGTCAGCAGATACAGCTGGGGATGGTGAAAAGCCGATCGACCAGGCAGCCACCAACGTGGGTCAAATTAGGGGACTGACTGTGTCGCTCAGAGGTAACGTTCTCGCCTGCTGTGTCCAAGGTTGCAGGATCGAATCCCGGTGTAGTCAGCTGGCATTTCAGGGTGCACAAATGCGAGGGAGCCGTGTCCGTAGATTTACTTGCACGTTGACGATCCCCTTCGGGGCACAATTCCGACACCCTGGCGTCTCTAAAAGCCTAAGTAGTTAAGAGGGACGTAAAACCCATAACATTGTTTATGTCTACCCCTTTTAATTCCCATTTCCAACGGGGTCGGGGATGAGATGCGATTAAATCCTTTGTGGCAGATGGCTTTTACGGTCGGATGCCCTTCCTGACGCTAACCTCATGAGAGGAGTTAATAAGAGATGAAATGAATGAAGATGAATGAAACTAATAATAATAATAATGTTATTGGTTTTACGTCCCTTTTAACTACACTGGCTTTTAGAGACGCCGGGGTGCCGGAATTTTGCCCCGAAGGGGATCTTTAACGTGCCAGTAAATGTACTGACACGGCTCCCTCGCATTTGCGCACCCTCAAATGCCAGCTGACTGCGCCAGGTTTCGAACCTGCAACCTTGGGATCAGCAAGCGAGAACGTTACCCCTGAGCCACGCAGCCAGACATGAATGAAACTGGGCAAGGATGTGGAAGGAAGCGGCCGTGGCCTATCAGAAGATCCCGCCCCTTCATTTGCCTGCAGTTGAAAACGGGGAATCCACGGAAATCCATTTCAAGGACGGCCAACGGTGGGGCTCGAACCAACGCCTACCGGGTCCACAGAGAGCTTGGCCCCATGGCCTGGCAGGGCGCGTTAATGAGCGTAGCGACCGCTGTCGGTGTAAAACCAATTACATTAATTTAGGAAGGGACCAGGAAGGGATTTTGGAAGGAAGTCGACAGCGAGGTGTATTAGTATTATTATTATTATTATTATTATTATTATTATTATTATTATTATTATTATTATTATTATTATTATTATTATTATTATTCAACAATAAATGCTTTTAAGTCTCTCAACACGATTGTACTCAAATTGCAATTAAAAATGCATGAAATTAATTACTTTCGTCTTTATTTTTCAGGTTTCGGAAATAACGCCCATTGCAATTTAGGTAAAATCTTGTTGACTAACTGAAGAGCATTTAAATTTCGTTTACTAAGACAAAACTGGAAAATGATTTCCCAAGCGATATTTATTTATTTATTTATTTATTTATTTATTTATTTATTTATTTATTTATTTATTTATTTATTTATTTCGTATGGCAAAATGAGGATACATTGCGGCAAAGAATTAAAAATAAACAGATAAATAAAAGGTTAAATTAAATAGATTATTATTTTATAATGTAGGTACCATAACAGTTTAGGCATTTACAGCGCAATGTCCAGGGCATTCAGACAGTTGACAGCGTCATCGGTGTATCATTATTATGCTACTGGCTGCAGTATGAAGTGGCTGAAAAGTGTTGCTGTTATTTGAGTCAGTGACTTGTCACATGGAATGACTAACATTGTTTGGATTCTCTGCAAGGAATGATGTAAGGAACGCTACTTCCCCTCTCTGGCAACAAATCTGTTGTTGGGTTCGCTGCCCAATGTTTCGCGAAGTTTGGCACAGACAACGCGTCGTACGTACGGTGTTGTGCAATAAGGAACACATTTGTTATCTCTACAGCAGAGAGGACGACACGCTCTATTTACCTGCGATCCTCCCCTTCCACCTCCTCCGTTACTAGATATCGATATCAGCAAATTAACACTCTACACAGGCGCTAACTCCCTAGAGTGGAAGGATCGGGCCATCTCACCCTCGTCATACAGTTCAGACCACCCAGTATTGACCAATAATCTATATATATACAGGGTGTTACAAAAAGTTACGGCCAAACTTTCAGGAAACATTCCTCACACACAAAGAAATAAAATATGTTATGTGGACATGTGTCCGGAAACGCCTAATTTCCATGTTAGAGCTCATTTTAGTTTCGTTAGTATGTACTGTACTTCCAGTTGGCCCATTTGAAGGAAGGTAATGTTGACGTAATGTTAGAGCTCATTTTAATTTCGTTAGTATGTACTGTACTTCCTCGATTCACCGCCAGTTGGCCCATTTGAAGGAAGGTAATGTTGACGTCAGTGCTTGTGTTGACATGCGACTCATTGCTCTACAGTACGAGCATCAAGCACAAAAGTACGTAGCATCAACTGGTTAGTGTTCATCACGAACGTGGTTTTGCAGTCAGTGCAATGTTTACAAATGCGGAGTTGGCAGATGCCCGTTTGATGTATGGATTAGCACGAGGCAATAGCCGTGGCGCGGTACGTTTGTATCGAGACAGATTTCCAGAACGAAGGTGTCCCGACAGGAAGACGTTCGAAGCAATTGATCGGCGTCTTAGGGAGCACGGAACATTCCAGCCTATGACTCGCGACTGGGGAAGACCTAGAACGACGAGGACACCTGCAATGGACGAGGCAATTCATCGTGCAGTTGACGATAACCCTCATGTCAGCGTCAGAGAAGTTGCTGCTGTACAAGGTAACGTTGACCACGTCACTGTATGGAGAGTGCTACGGGAGAACCTGTTGTTCCCGTACCATGTACAGCGTGTGCAGGCACTATCAGCAGCTGATTGGCCTCCACGGGTACACTTCTGCGAATGGTTCATCCAACAATGTGTCAATCCTCATTTCAGTGCAAATGTTCTCTTTACGGATGAGGCGTCATTCCAACGTGATCAAATTGTAAATTTTCACAATCAACATGTGTGGGCTGACGAGAATCCGCACGCAATTGTGCAATCACGTCATCAACACAGATTTTCTGTGAACGTTTGGGCAGGAATTGTTGGTGATGTCTTGATTGGGCCCCATGTTCTTCCACCTACGCTCAATGGAGCACGATATCATGATTTCATACGGGATACTCTACCTGTGCTGCTAGAACATGTGCCTTTACAAGTACGACACAACATGTGGTTCATGCACGATGGAGCTCCTGCACATTTCAGTCGAAGTGTTCGTACGCTTCTCAACAACAGATTCGGTGACCGATGGATTGGTAGATGCGGACCAATTCCATGGCCTCCACGCTCTCCTGACCTCAACCCTCTTGACTTTCATTTATGGGGGCATTTGAAAGCTCTTGTCTACGCAACCCCGGTACCAAATGTAGAGACTTTTCGTGCTCGTATTGTGGACGGCTGTGATACAATACGCCATTCTCCAGGGCTGCATCAGCGCATCAGGGATTCTATGCGACGGAGGGTGGATGCATGTATCCTCGCTAACGGAGGACATTTTGAACATTTCCTGTAACAAAGTGTTTGAAGTCAAACTGGTACGTTCTGTTGCTGTGTGTTTCCATTCCATGATTAATGTGATTTGAAGAGAAGTAATAAAATGAGCTCTAACATGGAAATTAAGCGTTTCCGGACACATGTCCACATATCATATTTTCTTTCTTTGTGTGTGAGGAATGTTTCCTGAAAGTTTGGCCGTACCTTTTTGTAACACCCTGTATAAATCAATGTTACGTGATAGTTTGTCTGTCTGTCTGTCTGGCTGTCTGTATGTCCAATATGCGTTCATTTAACACTCATCCCATTACGATGAAATTCAGGTGAGTTGTTGTGTGCACTCAAGAGGTTTACAGCTACAAATTATTTATTTAACACAAAAGGGTGAGGGACTTAACAGGAACCCTTAAATCCCACAGTAACTTAATTACAAATCTATATACTTTTCTCACCGTGAGAATGGCTTGTTGATTCATCGCGAGGTGACATGAGGGAACTGTCAGCAGCCCGCTGTGTTATCTGGTATTGCTGTCTATTCCAAAACAGTTCACCCCACGGATTTTGGCCGAGGGATCTTATAACTGAACTCAAGCTTGGCTGTCGGTTCGAATACGTCATGGCACGCGATTCGTTTCAAGTCCCTTATGCGTTCATATACCATCACCGATTGCGTTGAAACTAGGGTGAGTTGTTGTGTGCACTCCAGGGAAGGTTTCTGGCGTTGTCAATCCATTCTACGATAGGTAGCGCACGAGCAGATTCAACAAATGAGTGACGGCGCGCGAATCGATTCAAGTATATTATGCGTTCATATACCATTCATCCGACTGCGATTAAACTTTAAGTGAATAGTTGTACACACTCCACGAAAGTTTTTTTTTTTTTACAATAGGTAGCCCACGAGTAGATTCAACAAATGAGCGACGGCACGCAAATCGTTTCAAAAACGTCCCGTATGCGTTCATATACCATTCATCCAATTGCGATGAATCTTGAGCGAGTTGTTGTGTACACTCGAAGGAAGGTATCTGTCATATTAAATCCATTTCACAATAGGTAGCGCACAAGTAGATTCAACAAATAAGTGACGGCGCACGAATCGTTGCAACAAAGTCCTCTATGCGTTCATATACCATTTATCCAATTGCGATGAAACGTGTGTGAGTTGTTGTGTACACTCCAAGGAAAGTTTCTGGCTTAGTAAATTCATTTCACAATATGTAGCACGCGACTAGATTCAACAAATTAGTGACGGCGCGTGAATCGTTTCAAAAAAGTCCTGAATGCGTTCATATGCCATTCATCCCGTTGCGATGAAATTTAGGTGAGTTGTTGTACACATTGCCGAAAAGGTATCTGAATTAGAAAAAACATTTGATAGTGGGTAGCATACGAGTAGTTTCAACAGATGAGTATTGGCCAGCGAATCGTTTCAGGAGAGTCCCGTAAGCGTTCATATACAATTCCGCCAATTGTGATGAAACTTTGGTGAGTTGTTGTGCACACTCCCACCATTGTTTCTGAATAAGTAAATCCATTTTAGATTAGATGGTGCACGAGTAGTATCAACAAATGCACACATGGTCGGCTGTATGTGGCGTGCTCACGCGTCGGAAAGCCTTCGGATTTATTTATATACGCACCAGACAGAAAAACAAAGAATATTGTTTATCCAAAGGCACTTCAATAAACGAAAGTTATAGGTCTACAAGATCGACTCAAGTACAGAACATTAATCAACAACCATCATATCTCTGAGAAAATGACTACCAGGATCAAGATAATTATCATGGACTGAAAACCGGAGGAAGATTGTCCGTGCCCAGATGAAGAGATTTTGGGAGAAGAAAATAACACCATTAATTAAATACGTTCTATCGCGGTCCACAGATGAGCATAACGATGTAAAAAATAATGATGATGATAATAATAATAATAATAATAATAATAATAATAATAATAATAATAATAATAGTCTAATAATGATGATAATAATAATAATTATAATAATAATAATAATAATAATAATAATAATAATAATAATAATAATAATAATAAAATAACACTAATAATAATTGCTACTTCTTAATAATACTATTGCCCTATCAACAGCGTCAAACATTAGATGGGGTGAGTTTTCTACGAGTTGGATAAGTTTTACGGACGGTTACCCTTCTTGAAACCAACCTCACCAAAGGAGTATGGAAGTGAATAAAACTGAGCAAGGAGTTGGAAGGTAGCGGTTGTGACCTAGTAGAGCAGGCTGTTCCAAATCCACGAGTTTGAGTATGTGAACACGCGAGTACTCAGCAGAGATGCTCGGACCACGGTTGGAGAGGGACTGGGGGAGGCTGCGGGGGGGGGGGGAGGAGAGGGGGGAGGGGGGAGGCTGCGAGGGGGGGGGGAGTGATAACCAATACGTCACTGGGCGAAGGTCATAGCACAAGTCCATGCACTTCCTGCTAGTCTTGATGTATCCACCGCGCAGTGACTGCAGCCCCCACAGCAGAGCTGTATTGCATGTTGCAGGTTTGCTCACGCAAGGCGGTGAGTACTCCGCTCCACACTGGCGAGCTGCCAAGAGTGTGCACACTTAAGGAATCTCAATGATGTCATCCGCAACGTACCGAATGAATGCACCATCGCAAATATTTGCCGGCATTGCCGACATCCATTCCGTATGATGCGGACAGGTGAGCACAGGCTCATTTGAATCAATGCACATATTGAAAATGAAAATCCACATCCTGCTTCCTGTCGACCGACCGGGTCAGGGAATGGAATGAATGAAGTCCCTATCGAGCGTCAGGGATATGAACTGTGCCGACTGCCGAAGCCTGTCGCACTCCCCTGAGGCAATGATTAAATGAATGACAGATGAAATTAAATGATAGTGGAGAATGTTGCTGGAATGAAATTGTGACAGGGAAAACCGGAGTACCCGGAGAAAAACCTGTCTGCCTCCGCTTTGTCCAGCACAAATCTCACATGGAGAGACCGAGATTTGATCCACGGACCAAGCGGCGAGAGGCGGCGTGCTGCCGCCTACGCCACGGAGGCTCTGAATCAATACACATATTACTATACCAGGCCCAAAACAACTGTGAACATGGGCTCGCCCATTAGCGCGCATCCAGCGGAGCACTGTTGCCACAGTGAGACTTGCGGAGTTGACACAGCTCTACACTCTCACTATACACACGACCTTCCCCCTGAACACAAGGCGCTCCGAATGTAAGTGTATGTACGAGCTAGCTGGGGAACCTAATCCTACGAATATCTATCCTCACAACGGATTGCACACAATGTGATATGAGGCAGATATAAGATGTCACACAAACGTTATTCGTACAAGTGAGTACCTACGCATTTTCACTTGGGGGCTTGGTGGCTCAGCCCAGTTGGTCACTAGTCGTGGCCGAGTGCGGTACGTGTGTGCGCGCTGTGTGACCGCATTGGAAGAGTTTACGGTTCCTAATACCGGTGCTTCCTTAGTTCCACGTGTGTACTGACCTTCCGTGTGTCATTCGGACAATACTTTTTAAGTAGTGTTCCAGATAGGACAACAAAACCAGAAACCCAGAAAACCCCGCTGAAAATCATGTCCGGATACCAGAGAAAAAACACCGTACGCTGCCAATGGGACAGGCAGAGTTCTCGCCCCTCACCAGGAGAAATTCACCGCTGGATTGGCGATACCCTCCGGTTGACTGTCGACCAAGTAGATGCCATCCAGTTAAATGCGCACGAAAAAACCATGTACATCAAGGTAATCAGCATATCTATTTATCAGAAATTGTTAAATACTTTTGCAGATCCTATTAAATTTCAG
The DNA here is from genome assembly GCA_946902985.2 of Meconema thalassinum. Classification (NCBI taxonomy): domain Eukaryota; kingdom Metazoa; phylum Arthropoda; class Insecta; order Orthoptera; family Tettigoniidae; genus Meconema; species Meconema thalassinum. The sequence continues at coordinate 1,073,072,656 of OX336389.2, forward strand.
TATGACTCAGGCGAAATGACCAATGTTAAGCTCTCCACAGCGGATTCCAATTTTACCACAGTGCGTATATTTAAAGTCCCACTCGAAGTACCCCCTGAAATTTTCAAATCCGTCCTGTCGAAATATGGCACTGTGAGTGACGTCAGGAAAGAACAATGGTCTTCTGCTTATCAGTTCCCGGTGTATAATGGAATACGTGCCGTCACTATGGAATTCAAGCAAGATATCCCCTCCACTGAGACTTTTGGTGGCCATTCTGGCTATATAACGTATAATGGACAGAAACAGACCTGTTTAATTTGCAATGCTACCACACATCTACGTATTAACTGCCCAAAGAAAATGATTCCCCTCGGTATAACTCCTACACAACAACGACGTGTACAATACTCGGAAGTTGTGACGCAGCAAACGTCATATGAAAACATGCTTATTGATCAGTCAGCTGGGACAACACCAAGAGTGACCTCGGATACATCTGACGCAGAACTGGTACCTTGCCCTGACCAGAGCTGCGAGACACAGAGTGCCCCTGTGCTATCGGCAACCTGTATCGCAGCCTTAGAACCAACTCTGCCATCACTACAGGCTGCCACAGAAATTTTGTCTTCACTGCCCCCGACTTCGAATGTTGATCGGGGATCCGAGAACGTCTCTAAGAAGATTAAAACAAATGCCTCGATTGCCGTACCAGCCCCGAAGAATCAAACTGGCTCTACAAACGTTCCCGCAGCTGTGAAAAAGAAACAAAATTTTCATTCTACGTCATCTAGGGACCCAAGAACGCTCTCAACCGCTGACAGCCGGCCTATGAATGGCAGTCAAAAGGAACTATCTCAACCTAATTTGACATAGTGCACCAGTATATTTCTCACCTGTGTCTTTTTTTCTTTTTTCTTTTTTCTCGAGTCCAACTTTCAGTATGTCTAGCACAACTTTTATACTTCTCTTAATGGCGCAATTTCTCACTGTGGCCACTGTGAATATCAATGTAATAGAATGCCCTCTGAAATTTCAACTGTTGGAGAGATTCCTTCGAGATGCAGACATTGACATTGCCTTCATTCAAGAAGTTGCTCTACCCTGTTTGCCCATATCTGCCTTCTACAAACAATACATCAATACCGGTAATACGAATAGAGGGACCGGATTCCTCATAAGACATGATATCCCACTCGAAGGTGTGCTATGTCATCCATCAGGACGCATAATATCTGGACACATAAACAATACCACCCTGATAAATGTATATGCCCCATCCGGGTCCAATAAACGTGTGGAACGGAAAATGTTCTTTCAACAGAGTATACTGCCTCATCTGCACGAAGTTAAGGAAAAACTTATTCTTGCAGGGGATTTCAATTGTATTCAACGCCCAGAAGATTCCACTAGCTCATACCAAGGTGTCAACCCGGCTCTCAGGACCCTTCTTACCTCCCTACACCTCATTGATGCTGTGGATAGTTTAAGGGTGCCCCTGCCCCATTACACCTGTATAAGTCACAACTCCTCATCACGACTTGACCGCATCTACTTTTCACAGGAACTTATCCAGCCTAGACGATATGAAGTGATACCTGCCAGTTTCACTAACCATCATGCTGTCGTATGTACAATCTCTTACCCCCATCCCATATTTCACATAGGAAGAGGTTATTGGAAGCTGAATTGCTCGCTGTTACTGGAGGAGGAATGCCAAGATATTTTCAGACAACACTGGACTCGATGGGTCCAACAAAAATGCAAATTTCGCGACTGCACAGACTGGTGGGATATTTTAGTTAAACCAGGGATCCGCCGCGTCTTTAAGAACATATCTTACCAACGAGGTCGGGAAAGACGGGATACAGTTGAATTTTACTATCGAGTTCTTCGCCAGCTCCAGCAAAGATCTGATGCTGGGGAGCGTATATATGACCAGATCCGGGAAGTTAAAACCAAGCTCATGTCTCTACAGCAACGAACGCTCGCTCATATCAACGTGGCTTTAAAAGATCGTACAGTGCTCCCGGACGAAAGTGCAAGTGTATACCATATCGCCAAAGGACAACGTGAGCGGCAACGTAAATATATTCACCGCCTCCGCACCAGTACTGGAAGTGTCGTCACCTCCCCTGACGCTATACGTAGTGAAATATCATTATTTTATCAACGGTTCTACGCTAAGGCTCCCATTGATCCACAGCAGGTGACCCTATTGCTGTCATCTTGCAGTACCAAACTATCTCCGGACAACAAAACTCTGCTCAGCGCGGATATTACGGATGAAGAGATTCACTCTGTGGTTAAACAACTCCCAAACAACCGCTCACCTGGCATTGATGGACTGCCATATGAAATGTATAAACACTTCTGGCCTCTCATTGGCAAAGAATTTTGTCATGTCCTGCGTACCATTCTCCAACGTCGTGCTCTTTGTCAATCACATCACGAGGGTACCATAGTCCTCATACCAAAAGCATCCTCTCCCATGGCAGTTGGTGACTTCCGACCAGTTACTCTGCTCTGCAGTGACTATAAAGTCCTTACCAAAGTACTTGCATGCCGATTGAAGACTGTTCTACCTGATATCATTGGTGATGAACAATGTTGCAGTATTCCTGGAAGAACTCTGTTAACAAACTTAGCGATACTACGGGACCTACACCTAAAAGCCGAAATGCTCCCCACTGAACCAATGAGTTTTCTCACCTTAGATCTTGATAAAGCTTTCGACCGCATCAGTCATGAATACTTGTACATGATCTTGCAACACTTCGAATTTCCTGAAATCCTTATTGACTACATTCGTATGATAAATTGTAATGCTACGTCTAGAGTGCTCGTCAACGGTTTTCTTTCCCCTCTGATTCCAATACAACGATCAGTTAGGCAAGGATGTCCCCTTTCTATGCTACTTTTTGTCATTGGCCTTGAACCGTTCATTCGGACTACCCAGGTGAAGCTACAGGGTTACAAACTGTCCACACATGTTTTTGGAATGTGCGCCTATGCTGATGACGTATCAATATTGATCCGCAATGAAGAAGACATCTCCCACATCGATAGCGTCCTTCAGCTCTACCATATCGCCTCTGGAACACAATCGAACCCCCAGAAAACTGCTTTGCTTCCGCTCAATACTAACTCAGTGATTACCCCACAGCCCTGGTTCCGGATAGTAAATGAGGTGAAAATTCTTGGCATTACCTGGAAGCAATCGCTTCTGGACACAGTGCAAGTTAACTGGACTAAGGTCATTGCCAAAGTTAGGGGAGTCCTGATCCAATTTGGTCAAAGAAACCTCAATATAGTGCAACGGGTCATGGTCCTCAACGTGTTTGCGCTCTCTAAAATATGGTATGTCGCACAACTTTTCCCACTTCCCAAAATGTTTGAGAGCCAATTGGCAAAATATACAGGTTGGTTTATATGGCAAGGATTTTTGTTCCGAGTACAACGGGAACAGTTGTATCTCCCATCCCGGCAAGGCGGGCTAGGGCTAACAGCTCATGGCATGAAATGCCGTGCACTCCTCTGCAAGAACGATATCACCATTCTTTCCCAACATGACACTTTTACGAAAGCGCTATACAAAGATATTCGAAACACAGCCCGTGGTTGTGGTAGAGCTTTGCCGAAGATATTTAGGGACCATCAACAGCACCTTCTGGAAACTGTTCGCCAAATGCCTTCAGGGTTTGTTCCAACGACGAAAAGTATCTATAACATGTTGCGGCAAGTGGTACACTCCAAACCGCGAATAGAGGCCACCACCCTCTACGTCCATTGGCCCACTGTTTGGAAAAATTTTGGGGCTATGACCATTTCTTCTGCTGTACACTCCCAAGTTTTTATCTTCCTCAACGATCTCATCCCAACCGCTCTACGGCGATATACCATCCATCTTGAAGCTTACCCATGGTGTACTATATGTGGTCAAACTGATACGGCGATACACCGCTTCACATCATGCACGCGAGTTGCCTCCACGTGGCTGTGGTGTAAGGGAAAAGTATGTCAACTATTAAATGTGCCCTCGGATGACCTTGATGACAGGAAGTTGGTTCGTTTGTCGGTGACCGCCTTCCCCCAAATTAAACAGACTGCCATTGTGTGGATAATGGGCCAATATGTACACTTCGTGATGGACAATGATCAACATTTCTCTTTCCTGGATCTCAGGTATCACCTGCAAAAAGAGCGTTGGAAGCTTAGTGAAAGTGGACAATTGTACGATAAATATGGACACTATCTGGATTTCTTGTGATGTATTAGTATGGTATTTATCATATCTGAAAATTCTGTAATTCTGTAAAGAGCTAATAAAAATAAAAAAAAAATAAAAAAACTGGTATAGCGGCCAGCATTCTTGGCTGTCGCCCAAGAGGTCCGGGTTCGATTCCCGGCTCTGCCAAGCTATTTAATTTTAGTCTGAGGGCTGGAACAGGGTTCGCTCAATCTCGTGAGGCAAAGCTGGGAAGATGTGGGTTAGACATAGAAACAGAGAATACAATTTGTTAGGATAAGATTTTGTTAATTGGAGACCACCTTGTGGTGTACTGGCTAGCACATTGCTGTCCATTCTTGGCTGTCACCGCGGAGTCCCGGGTACGATTCCAAACAAATGTAATTCTGGTCTGAGGGCTGGAACAGGGTACACTCAGCCTCGTGATGCAAACCTGGGAATATGTGGGTTGGATTCCCACCTCAGCCATCCTGGAAGTGGTTTTTCTGTGGATTCGCACTTCTACTCCAGGCAAATGCCGGAATGGTACCTAACGTAGGGCCACGGCCGCTTCCTACGCAAATCCTTCCTCAATTACAAATATACACACTAGTAGAGACATCACAGTGTCATAGATTATCAGACAATTCCACACACACCCAAATACACGAGGCTACATGACCACGATGTCGCAAAGCCCCTAAAACAATCATCATCATCAACAACAACAACAACTCTTTCTGTCACCCATGATGTCCAGATTCGATTCACGGCTCAATCAAGACATTTAGTTCTGGTCTCAGGGTTAGAACCGGGTACTCTATGCCTCGTGAGGTAAAACTGTGAAGAAGTGAGTTGTATTCGACTCAATTTTAAAAAAGAAAACATAATTGCCGACAACACAACAACACAGGTTATCAGATTTTGTGTTTTCACGTACTTCTGTATTCGAAAGATTCTTTAAAAGGCCGTATACCCTGAAAATTATTTTTCTTGCCTCGCTGTGCGACTGCCACTCGGCTTGCTACGGAACATTGTTATGAGTTCAAAACTTCAGCTCACAGCACTAACTTCTATAAGCTCCACTACTGAATTGATACAGCCATGCTGTCACTCTTAGTTATATTCCCCCAGCGAAACTAAATATTTCAACACCTAACCATTCTTCGCTCTAATTATCCCTTCAGTTCAAGAGCAGATGATATATCCCGAACGGCTGGTCGTATCGTCATGGGGTTTGCACAGTCAGCTTCAGAATGTTTAGCTCTGTAACATAGGTTCATCTAAATAATTGGATAATTAATGATTTTCGTGCGCGGAGAGAAATAGGAATTTCGTACCGCACAGCGAGCCCAGAGTGCGCAGTTAACTAGGCAACGCCGCGCTATGCAATTGGCTGGCGCGGGTGAGCGCGTGAATCTGGCTCCTCCCTCATGTTTACAGTTGTTTTGGGCCTGGTACTGGTATAGCATCAAATCCGTCTGTCGTGTGTGGTCCGTCCAGCACGGACATGCGTGTTATTGCCTTAATACTGCAAACTTTCCGAAATTGTTATGCAATCAGCTGCCCCTAATACTATTGCTTTATGCAGCCCAACTAGCATTGTTAACAGAAAGGTCTATATTTCTCTGCTTGCATCCCGTATGGTACTAATGCACTGCAAGCATATTATGTAAACGACATTAAGCAGTATTATGTTTCTCTCAATGTGAGTACAGATTAACATGAGGAAAAAATAACAGTGTACATTATCGTTTGCGGGATATGCCTGCAGTGCATTAGTACCATACGGAATGCAAGCAGAGAATGACAACTCGCGTTAGTTGGGCTGCATAAAGCAATAGTATTAGGGGCAGCTGATTCACACGGTATACCCTCATAGCTGGAGGCGTGTCCGATATTACGGAAAGGAAAAGAATAACAGAATACAGTAGTCACATAGTGGCTCTTGCAAGTGCAAGGACGATATTAAAATTTCCTAAATATGCATCTCAAATAAGAACATTCATTTGCAGCAACTTCCCAGGTGTTTTTTTATCAGTCTTCAACCCAAAATGATTGTATTATAATCGACTCCCACGAAGTGACAATATCGTGCCGAATTCTTACAAACACCTAACGTTGTCCAACAGAGGATTTTTGACAGGTTGTGTAATCTGTTGGTTGGTTGGTTGGTTCCTCAGATTAGGTGCTGTGACAACGTGGTCGTGTAGCCCCATGTACTTTGGGTGTGTGACGAGTCAGTCTGATAACCAGTGTTAATTGTGATGGCTGTATTAGTGTGTGTTATCTATAATTCAGGTAAGGACTGCAGACGATCAATTTCAAGCAGTTCCTTCTTTTGCTACCAAATGCTATCGTCCACGACACCTAGCTGCGAACTTGGTTACTAAATGCCACCGCAACTTGCACCTGGCGGCGAACGTTGGAACGTAAAAGAGCGTAATCAAATCCAACATACAAATTTAGAGTCACACAATTGCAGTTAGTGGAAGGTTCTTTTACATGCCGTAAATCTAAGACATGGGCCCACCAGCTTTACTTCCCCTCCGAAGGAAGGCATAGGCTACTGAGGTATTTTTAACGCTCTTAAAAAATCCGACGACTTCGGCCAGGTTTGAATCCGCGATCTTGCGCATGGAAGCTCAGCATGCTATCAACTACGCCACCGAATCCGCCTTTGTGTAATCTGTATAATGTTAATGATTGTCCGTCACATACAATGAAACTGCCAATTGTGACAGGAAATGTAATATTTCAATATTACTGATCGTACTTTAATGTTCCATATTGGTAATTAATAAAACTATAAATAGCCTAGAACTGGGATATAGCCGTCCGATGATTAGCGTGCTAATCCTCGTCCCTAATTCTATCAAAGCAATAAATCATGCATACAGTTCCAAACAGAAATATCCATTATAATATTGTATAGGCCTTAATAAAGCCAGTGTGGATTAAGCAAGTAACCCTATCGATTAGCCTGAAGGTACTTTTCAGCCTATTTTTATCATATGAAACAAGTAGTTCTGCGGAGAACTAAATAATCTGTTTTCATATAATCATACTGGCCTTTCCATTAAAAACTCCCACGGCTATTGAAAAGATGTTCTGTGTGAAGTATATTAAATAGCTTTTGATACACGACCTATGTCTCCACCAACACCATTGCATTGAGAAAGTATGTGCTCTAATATATAACTATCAGTATCGGTGAATAAGACTCCTCCCACGAGATGGGATCCTTCTGTAACGCATCACGGGATTTCATTTTAAGGAAAGTCAAATGCACGACTTTTTTGATTTTCGAAAAGTAAGCTGCGGAACTACTGTAAGTGCCATTAGATTATGATTATTATAATAATCTATCATATGAATTCTCTCTTCAATCGACAGATTAGGGTGCGTGAAATTTAAAAAAGTTTTAAAATTTTCAACTGATGAAAACAATAGAACATTTAATGTTTATATACAAAGCTCTGAATAATGATTCGTTTTTCTTAGCATCACTGCTCTTGGTTGATTAAATCGCTAGAAAAATAATTTTAAATATTTGAAAATCACTTAGCCACCATGTTGTTATTGACTTTCTTAGGATTTGGAAAGTCACATAAAAATGTACTCAGTGAATAGTCAGTCCTATATCACCAAACAAAATGTCATTCTGATTGTTCAAACAGTTGCGGAAATATTGTGAACCAGTGGAATATATTGTATGGACACCATATTTGATTGTTTCATATATAGTCTATAGAATTTAATGCCAGCAAATGAATATTCTAGTGATAGTTCACGATACCAACCTGAATTTCTATTGCTATATTAGGAAACGAAAAAATACAAAAGAAAAGATTTAAAAATATGCACAGCCACCATTTTAAGTTCTCATAAAATTCCGTTGAATTAGTCGTCAGTATACTGTGCCCTTTCAGCAAGAAATATGCAAATCACAGTATGCCAGCATTGCTCAATTCGGGATTTTCGGGGTTGTAGTATGTTCTCCCACTCTGTGACTTACACATTTTGGATTAAATAGAGGATACACTTGCAAAAATAACAAGAAAATCAACTCCTATTTCAAAACATTTAATTAACCAAAATTATGGCGCTACAAACAATAAAACAATTAAACTACTGACCAAAATCTTCTACTTGTTCCAAGTGAACAAGGAATAATATAAGAATTAAACAAATATTATATTAAAACACATGGTTTCCTTTAAAACCAACAATTCATAATTATTTTTACTTCCATAAAGTATCTATCTTAAAGTTCCATATAACTACGAGCTCCTTTGGCTCGATATTTTCCAATAATAATGGTGTCATTCTTTTGTACATCTCAAATACTATTTTTATATTTTCTTATCATCAAAACAAATATCTAATTACCTTTAAAGTACATGTTAATTCTTTACTTAAATATTTGGGCACTTCACATATTTTCAGCATTTATCATCTCTCTCAACTTTTTACAAATTCACCATAGTGATCGGGAAAATACGTGTGTACACCAGAGTTATAAAGATTACTTGACAAAGTCAAAAACTATGATTACTCCCGGAATCTAGTTACCTTCATTTAACTCGTGGAATCCTACTTCCATACAACATTACAATAGGGATTGTTATTTATTTTATTTGTCTTATAAGACCATTATCACATAAGAAAACTACGATCTGAACTTGCAAGCGATAATTTCATCTACAAGGACCTCGGTTCAATTCCCGGGTCATTAACAACTTTTAAACACTCACGGTGTATTATTTACTTCTTACAGACGGCCTTCACCAACCCTCCTGCTATTAGGGTCTGACCGTTATACTTGAGCGAGATTTATGACTGGGAGGGTGACTCCCTGTCTAGTCTGCCGTTGGAGCTCTCCTCAATGCTTTTAAAACAAATCTTCCTTTCTTTTCAGTTCTATGGAGAGACCTGGCATTTTACTTCTCTCTTACTTTCAACAATATTATTGGGCTCATAATCCACTTTCGTAACCTTGGCATTTATTAATTATGAAAGGTCCTCATTGATTGGGAAGAGTAATACACATTCTACGACGAATAATTAGGGGCTTCAACAACAAGAGGATTCTAGGTTCGAATCTCTTAACATGCCTCGGGAACCATTCCCACATTGGAGGACTTATACAAAATGCGATTTAGGGTCGGCCGTGGCCTACATGACCTACGCTCAATAATACCATACATTTGCTCCCTTTTCAATATAATAACACACACATGGCCTCGTGATCTATGTCACTATTGGAGGACTTACAACATATCTCAAATTACCGCAATCAACTACCCCTCATAAGTAATTTACCAAGTACTTTTAAATTCTACGCATTCCTAGCGTGACATTTTATTTTAATTGCGCTCCATTGCGCCATACATTATTTTAAGCCTAGCGTCTTCCAAAGAACTGATAAATTCCATATTAACAATTGATACATATCTCAATTTTTATATTAATCTTTTCCTTTGACAATAATCGCTCTATTTTTAATAACATGCATTAATATCATGTCTTGTACTTTTATTAAGGCTCCAACGCTCTTATTTTCATATCATTCAATTTAATCTTATTTATATTTCCTTTATATTATTATTATTATTATTAATACGCTTGCTTTTATAACATTCGTCAAATACACTGACATTTTATTCATACATTTCCTCTACAGGATTTATTCTTTCACATAATTATTTATAATTTCTCAAATTCTATTTTTGTTCAGACCGCGTTCCTATTCTGTAATTAGTTATTTAGAAACATCCCTTTTACTCAAAAACTCCGGTGGATTTGTACACAATCACTTCCCCGACACCAAAACATAATGAAAATCTTTACTCACATGTTTGAGGTCGTTTCTTGACCTTTCTCCTCGTGCGATGCGTCATTTTTGGCCCACTTTTTTTAAATTTCTCCATCTTGTACAAATTCATTGCATGTACAGACATATCTTGACACATATTTAACAAGTATACATTTAACACTGATATCATTTTAAATACACTGGTGTATCCGTTTTGAACACACAATAAGAACACTGAAAATATATTACTTTTAACACAAAATCTTGATATATTTACACTTCACAAATTCTGATCACTAGGCCGCTATTTAGCCTATCACACGTGACCTCTTGACCTCCCGTCTCCAAGGGTGAAATTTAGTAATGTCGGCTTCCTATCCTCTCCGAATATGAAAGTCTCGAATCATCTGCTTCCTCCCTGCAATAGCACTCCTTCGAATCCCTTTTCTGACGATCTGCTATTTCTCTAACTTGAACGGTTCTCCTTTTAGATCCTAATTATTGATCTTAGCGAAAGTCTGTTCTGTTCACGGTCCCCTCGATAGCCTATCGGTGACCTATGGATTTTTAGCAACTAATACTTCTCGAGTCTTAGTGCTTTTGAATAGTTCGTCTGCTTTCTTGAAACAATGTCTATAGTTTCCTTTCTTCTTCGCTTATTCGGTTCTCGCACTTCAAATCTTCTAGAATACTTACGAACCTTATTTTCTCTGTCCCTGCTCGGGTTCTTTAAATTTGATAAACTGTTTATCTCGCTGTTACGGTACTTCCGTACGTTATGATACTTTTGGTCGTTTACTTAAAGACCTATCGCCCTGAGTCCTAAGTTCGCAGCCTGCTTTGACTGTATTTTATGAACTTTTCACTGTAAACTTTTATACTGTCGGACCTAAATCCTGTAACTAGGATTTTCCTAATTTTCAACACGGCGATATTGTAATATTACTTCTTTGCAACCCTTATGGATGCACGTAAGTTATTGATACCACGACGCCCGTGGCTGTCGGATATTTTCTATGGGATGTGATACAGCGTTTTTCCCCTCAAGGAAAGCTGGTATACTGTCTTCGATGTGTTTCAGCGTGACGCCCCCTCACGGACTGTCGGAATTCGGAGTCTGATGTAGCACAGTGACGCGCCCTCGGGCCGTTTGATAACTGCAAGAACTGATACAGCGTGACGCCCCCCTGGGCTATCGGAAACTGCATGATTGGCTTGGTGAGGCCAGGAGTTTTATACTCTTTAGTCACAAAAAGATAAAACTCTAGTCCTTTTCGTGACCAACTTTTGAACTAATTGTCGCACAATTATAAAAATTATATCTTCAGAAAGCTCGTCTTCTCAACGTCAAATGATCTCACTGCGCATAAGAATCGATCGTGCATTTCTGAGATATTAATTAATTTTTAGTCTTCAGCTGCGTGGGTAGTTCTGTTGATTTTTAAATTCTCCCCTCCTCGGGTCTCAGTAATTCCCCGATGACGTATGCTGCATTTGCACTTTTCTCCTGTGCAATTATTAAAAACTTTTTCTTTACACAAAAATCTCTAATCCGAAATGATTCATAGTACTGTATTTATTTACTTATTTTCATTCCTGCAAATGGGTTAAATTTAATTATTCTTCTACTGGCACAACGGCGCTGTTGCCATTTTCTTGCAAGCTAAGCTGGATTTCCGAGTCACGCTTCTCTGTCTTACAGTGAAAACTTTCCACTCGTTCTATTAATATCCATGACCCGCTCCCACTCAATGAGTCAAGAGCCATGATCTCATCTTCTGAACACCTGGTCCCAGCTGCTTGCACAACGTTAGGCTAGAATCCTGGCTTGAACTCTCTCTATGTTACATTAGAAACTGTATGTTTCTTTCATTCCTTCCCCAAATACATGGATTCGACCCCTTTTGAGCCAATGGTACATGGGTTCATCTCACCCCTCCTTAGGTGAATAAATTTTCGAAAAATTTTGAGGAAATTTATTTTAATTAATCATAAAAATCTTATTTTTCAATTCCGTTAAATTAGTCGTCAGTATACTAAGGCTTGTATGAAGATATAGCTTGCCAAGTTTCACAGCGCTCGGATGAAAGTTCGCAAGATAAACCCATTTCAATATTTAAATTTCGCGTCGGCACCATGTTGGTTTTGTGCTTACCAGGATATTGAAAGTTCCATAGGTGAACTTATGTTAACAGCCACTATCAAGATACATCATTTCAGTTGGATTACCGTAGTAGATTCGTATATATTGAGAACCGTCTATTTCGGATGGTCGTCATGTTGGATTGTTCTATATGTAGGCCATAGAAGTATCTATCATTAGATGAAGATTATTACGTAGGTCCATTATTCAAACGTTCACTTCGATTGCATGATTAGGACAATTATTATGTTTGTGTCCTAATCGTGTGATCAAAGTGAACGTTTGAATAATGAACCTAAGCAATCTAATGGCATATAGCTCTATGGTCTACATCTAGAAGAATCAAAAATGGCGATCATCCTAAATATGTAGGTATTTCTCTATATATTGCCTCGGATGTAGGGTGTGGTAGCTATGAAGAGATGAAACGATTAGCTCCGGACAGGGAGCCACGGAAGGCTGCATAAACCAGTCAAAAGACTGAAGACAACAACTCAATATCTACGCATCTATTACAGCAATCAAACTGAAATGTTGTATGTTAATAGAGGATATAGACATAAGTTCACCTTTGGACATTTCAATAACCTGATGAGCACAAAACCAACATGGCGGCGATGCAATATTGAAATATTTATATGGATTTTCTCGCGACTGAATTATTCCAGCACATTGAACCTTAGCACGGTTAATTTTTATACAAGGCCTAATAAATTGGCGTCTAATTAGGTTATGTTTTCATTAAAACTTAAAAATGGCAGCTGTGGAAAATTTTAAACATTACGTTTTTATTTTTTCTCGTGTCCTGATATAAATGTAAGTTGGTATAATGAACCGCGATTATAATATTCATCTGCTGGCAAATAATTATATAGCACATAGCCTATATAAAACTATCTAACATAGCGTCCATTTCACGGGTTCTTAATTTCCCCGAAACTATTTAAGCAATCAAACTGGAAGGTTGTATGGTATTAGTGGACTGTTAAATAAGGACAAATATAGGACTCTCTAAGTGCTGAGAAACACAAAATAATCATGGAGACCAAGTGATTTTTAAATATTTAATACTAGCTATACCCGGCATGCGTTGCTATCCAATCAAAGATAGAAAGAATAATAATATAATAATAATGGTATTGGTTTTACGTCCCTTTTAACAACTGCGGCTTTTAGAGATGCCGAGCTGACGGAATTTTGACCCGAAGAGGATGTTTAACGTGCCAATAAATCTACTGACACGGCCCCCTCATATTTGCGCACCCCCAAATTCCAAATTGGCTGCCTCAGGGTTCGATCCTGCAATCTTGGTCACAGCAAGCGAGAACGTTACCGCTGAGCCACGCAGCCAGCCCAATAAAGATAGAAACTGAAGTGTCTTTGAATAAACAATATTCTTTGCGTTTCTGTTTGGTGCCCCGGTTCTTATGCATTAGGCTGTGCTAAGACATCCATGTCAGGTCATGTCAGCTTGCGATGAATCAGCAAGCCTTTCTCACGCCTTGCATTGCGGTGTCATAAGTATACAGATAGTGCAATTGGGTTTCTGTGGGCTTCCTGTTAAATCCCTCCTTCTTTTGTGTTACATAAATAATCTGTAGCCAGAAACCTTCTCTGGAGTGCACACAATAACACATCCAAATTTCATCGCAATCGGATGGATGGTATATGAACGCATAGGGGACATACATACAGACAGACAGACAGACTATCACGTAACATTCATTTATATATAATATAACTTTTTTGGTGATCTTATCAGCCGAGTGCAATGATACATGGCTCAACGAATCCTTATTCAGAGCTTAGTATAGAGATATCTGATGATGTTCAATTGTTTGCAAAAATTCAAGATAACATCATTTCGAAATTTTCAAACCTTCTTTTTTTTATTTCTCGTATCATATGCAGGTGATTGAAGAGTAGATTCGAGTGTTGGACTATGATAATAATCATTTTAAGTGCACTAAATTCTGTAGCTTACTTTTTGTCGACCATTGAAGCCTTGCATTTGACTTTTCTAAAAATTAACTCCAGTGATTCGTTATTGAAAGATGCCATCACGCGGGAGGAGTCATATATACCGATACTGAAGTTATATATTCTAGCACATACCTTCTTAATGTAATGGTGTTGGTGGAAATTGTTTAAAAGGGGTAAATCACCAAGGTTATCTACCCCCATTTTCTATTGCAGATATTGTAAATTATTGATTACTAGGTCTATCTAGTGTAGCCTTGATTATATGCATGTTCATATCTGAAGAGTACTTTGTTCTACTGAACCTGCCTCTCGGTAAGTTCATACACCAGCACACAATTCCTCAGCATTAACAGCATCATCGTGTAACTTTCTACACATATTTTCCAGTGCTGGAGGTGTGTTGACGTGGGTTACATTGAGGAACGAAGAAAGCTTTGACGTTAACCTGGGTATGTACTAGTACTATAGTAAGATGATCCTTTTTTTAGTCAAATTTACCCTCCAGGTTGTTGGTTCCCACGGACTCGGCGAGGGAGCTCACCACTACCGCCTTTCCAGGCAGTGTCCTGGAGCTGAGAACACTCGGTCGGAATGGATACCGCTGGGGAGGTGTGATCAGCATTTCGCCCAGGCGGCCTCAGCTGCAAAGCGAACAGGGGCCTCAAGAGGGATGGGAAGGGAAGGGAAGGGAAGATGGGGATGGATAGGCAAGGAAGAGGGATGGAGGTGGCCGTGACCTTACAGTAGGAACCATCCTGACATTTGCCCGAAGACGAAGTGGAAAACCACGGAAAACCACTTCGAGGATGGCTGAGGTGGGAATCGAACCCCCTCTACTCATTTGGACCACCCGATGCTGAGTAGACCCCGTTCCAGTCTTCAGACCACTTTTCAAATTTCGTGGCAGAGCCGAGAATCGAACCCAGGACCTCCGGGGCAGCAGCTACGCTACGGAGGTGACAAGATGATCATGCTTTCTTAAAATATATGTTTATGTTTCTTGTCTGACGTAACTCCGACTTATGGTTGAGTTTTGAGTTCGATTTTCTTATTCGATACTTTACACAGCGTAGTTCGAGTACCAATAGCTATTTAGTACATCATATGGGAAATCATTTAATAGGAGGGAGAGTTTTTAATGGAAATGAAAAGTTGGCATTTTCGTGCGATCTGTTCACACAATCCTGCATGAAGACCCGAAAATGCGAAATGTATCCTCCAGGTGGGTGCCAACTTTGGAGGCGATGTGTCCCACAGTCATTCGGCGATCCTCCTAAACAACTCTCTCTATTTGCTCAACCATGTCGTCAGACCGGCTGGTGCGAAGCCGATATTGTCTTGGTTGGTTGGTTGTCACACAACGTTCTGCCTCCTTTGAACTGTTGAACCCACAAACGCACATTGTACACATCCATGACACCATCACCTTAAGTCTCACTCAACTGGCGATGAATTTCAATCGGTTTCGCATTACTCAAATGGAAAAACCGAATGATTACACGCTGTTCTTGTAATGAAAACGTCGCCATTTTAAGTATCAAAATGAGTCCTAACTCTCGCCGTTTTCGCTGACGTTCTGAGTGCCATGCAATGCTGCTCTCTCGGTACGCATTCACAACGAGTGCGCGAGTATTTTAAAACAAACCGCATCATTCTATCTGTTTCCTGTCCTGAGAAATAATATCGGAGGTGTTATAACTTGAATGCACCTCGTTCAAACGCACCTTCTTCATAGAAAAAGTCTTTTCTGTGGATTAAAATCAATTCAGCACATCTGGACTCCATAAATCACGAATTAATTTGAAAATCAAGTTATGAAACATACATAAATATATATATAACCACTGGCACTACAGCCCATGAAGGGCCTTGGCCTACCAAGCGACCACTGCCCAGCCGTTTGGCCTGCAGATATTGGGGTGACGCGTGCTCAGAGCATCGGGTCCCCTCGGCCGTTAATCTTGGTTCTCGTGACCGGGCGCTGCCTCACTGTCAGACAGCTACTAAATTGTCCTCACGAGGCCCTCACGTCAGTTTCTAAAATCCCGACGGAGCCGGGAATCGAACCCCGGGCCTCCGCGTGCGAGGCAGACGCGCTACCCCAACACCACGGGGCTGGCAAAACATACGTCACTGTGTGTACATTTTCATTGCTGATAGGTGTTGAAGCGTTCTGTCCGCAGGTCCCTATCAAAGTTCCTCGACGATTTCCCATTTACAAATACCATTTAGTCTCATCTAATTCTAGAGGCGTGATGGCCCAACAGTAATTCAGCTTGCCTCTCATCACGGCTGACCGGGTTTGACTCCCGGCTAATGCATGTGAGATTTTTGGGGTTAAATGTCTCGTTCGGTTGTTTGGATTCCATGTAAATAGACTCATGGCTCATTTTCGCAAGATTAAACGGTTACAAAAAAAACTACTGGCCTCCTGCTGTTCATCTAATCCTACTCCTATCGTAACACACCTGTCCAGCAACTCGATCGCGAGGAGAATGTTGATCATCTGCACCGTGTTTTTCTTGTAGGTCTATAGTATGAGGTATTTCTCACATACCCTGTTTTATGATAGGATTTGGTACTCACCAGAATTTTGTCCAGATTTACAAGAGAAGATCTGTCTAAATTTGCCACTGACCTGCAACAGGAAAATGCAATATAATGAGTCAGTTATACAAATTCTTAAGAATACAGTACAAGTGTTTTAATAAATATACCGAGGTAAATATGACAAATATGTGGGTGGCAGAGAACCAATGAATCTCAGGCAATCAAAACAAAGCAAAATAAAAAGCAAATGCAAACTCATGTACAGTACTTGGAGGCCCCTGGAGTAGCGGAAAGTAGGTGCTTACACTTATCATGACATCGGCACTATATAGAGTGGATATTTTGGCTCCATACCTGGCTGTCATTACTCCGAGGAACACTCGTGCACATTTCTGTTTTAGGGCAAGTGATCTCCAGTCCCCGGAGGTCCAGGTTCATTCCCTGACTCTGCCAAGAAATGTATTTCTGGTTTGGGTGCTGGAACGAGGTAGGCCTACACTCAGCCTCGTGAGGCAAAACTGACAAGAGGTGGGTTCGATTCCCAGCTCAGCCATCCTGGACGTGGTTTTCGTGGTTTCCCCACTTCCACTCAAGGCAAATGCGAAGATGGTTCCTAACTGATGGACTCGGCCACCTCCTACCAAATCCTCGCCTGCATTATAAATACACACACTAGTACAAACACCAAAATAACCTAGGCTATCAGACAAAGTCTCCACACACCCAAGTACATGGGGCTAAATGACCACGATATACAATCCCCTCAAGTGAAACAACAACAAGCTCCCCAAGGCCATTTTCGTATAAGATAATGGTAGTTTCGAACACCTGGGTGAGAGCTAGCTTCTTGTTATTTACTTGTCATATGCTACAAGGCCTAAAGGCCTACGTGGAATCTCAACCACAGACTCGTGACTTTTCATATCTAAAATTTCACAAGAATCGACAGCGGATCGAATCCTGACCGCTGTGTTGAGAGGTGACAAAACACAGCACTACTATGCTCCCAAAAAAGAAGTTTTGGGCCCAGTAATGGTTAAGTAACACCAATACACAGTGGGCCAGATACCGAATCTGACGGGAAAATATATTTTTTGCATAGATTACAATTCTTTCGTGATAATTTTGTTAAAAATAATAAATTTAATTACTTACAGCCCTTTGGAAAGGATATTTTAAAATCACATTGGAATGAACTTAGGACCATCTGAATAGCCCGATGCACTTCGTTTGAACATCCTTCTAGGTCTAGTTTTTTCTGCACATAAGTAATCAGTGAGGTAACCGTCCTATTTTTGCTTTTCAGCACCTCGTACAAATCTCTACGCGTCAAGATAGTGTGAGTCCCTGCTGGCGCGTCTCTGGAATCAATAATCATTTTCTACGGTAAGAGCAATAACCCGCAATATCTGTTACTTTCCACATTAAACCAAATATTATCCCTAAATAGTAGCATAGAAATCACGGTGCGATATTGAACATATTTTTTATAAACCTTGGTAGAACTCAATACACGCACAAAGTAAACGAATGTTTCACGTCACGTCTTTAACTGAATACATAAATTCTATGTCCAATCAATTCAAGTATAATTACACCAGAAATGCAGAGCATACCTGAAGGATTACATTCCATTTGTGGTTCTACTGTCAGGTGTGATCATAATTTTGTGAGTGTTCCGATTATAATTTTCTGTGAAAGAATATGGAATGTAATCCTTCATGTGTGCTCTTTATTGCTGGTATAGTTATATTTTAATTGATTAGACATAGAATTTCTTTATTCAGTTAAAGACGTGACGTGAAACATTCGTTTATTTTGTGTGATGTTTTCAGTTGCACCAAGGTTTATAAAAAAAATTGTTCAATATCCCACCATGATTTTTGCCATTATTTAGGGACACTATTTGACTTAATGTGGCAAGTAACAGATATTGTGGTTTATTGCTCTTATAGTAGAAAATGATTACTGATTCCAGAGACACGCCATCAGGGGACTCGCACTATCTTAACGCGTAGAGCTTTGTACGAGGTGCTGAAAAGCAAAAAAGGGACGGTTACCTCACTGATAACTTATGTGCAGAAAATCTAGACCTAGAGGGATGTTCAAACAAAGTGCATCGGGCTATTCAGATGGTCCCAAGTTCATTCCAATGCGGTTTTAAAATATCCTTTACAAAGGACTGTAAATAATTAAAATTATTATTTTTAACAAAATTATCACGAAAGAAATGTAATCTCTACAAAAAATAATTTTGTCCCGTCAGATTCGATATCTGGCCCACTGTGCAATGCGATATGCAGTATATACAGTATAGATATATCCAAAGTACAAGGGACTGAATGTCGCAAGGACGTAAATTAATCAACAGCAACAACATTTGTCTGTTGTCTCAGGCTAGAGTAAAATGCGGCTGTTCACCAAAGTGGAAATATAGGTAATGCTGAGTAATGGCATTAGGGGAACAGCTAGTGCCTGTGGATGTTGTGAACGGTAGGCCTACTACTGTATTTAATAGGGCCAGTACATAGACTCTGAGTTAGTCAAACTACCTCACCCATCGCCTTCTTTATGATACCCCATTGTAGCGCTTCATTAGGTTTTTAACCCACATAACCGTCAGCAGTGTTTTTGAGGATTCAAACAGCCTCTGAGTTGATAACTTAATAGAACACGCCCGAAAAATCTTACCACTCGCGAGACATTAGCCAACTAAAAGTATTCCAAATGCCCTGTACGGCATGAGAATCGAACCCCGGCTTCCAGGGTGGTCTTTACTTACACAACAACACTATACAATGAGGCATTGACGACAACAACAAAGGTATTAATTTTTTATGTTTTTTAGTCAATTTTACCCTCCAGGTTGGTGGCTCCCACGGACTCAGCGAGGGAACTCACCTCTACCGCCTTTCCAGGCAGTGTCCTAGAGCTGGGAACATCTGTTCGGAGGGGCTACAACTGGTGAGGTGTGATCAGCACCTCGCCCAGGTGGCCTCACCTGCAAAGCGAACAGGGGCCTCATGAGGGAAGGGTGGAGGGCAAGATTAGGATGGATAGGCAAGGAAGGGGGAAGGAGGCGGCCGTGGCCATACAGTAGGAACCATCCCGGCATTTGCCCGAAGACGAAGTGGGAAACCACGGAATACCACTTCGAGGATGGCTGAGGTGGGAATCGAACCCCATCTACTGATTTGGGCCACCCGAGGCTGAGTAGACCCCGTTCCAGTCCTCATACAACTTTTAAAATTTCGTGGCAGAGCCGGGAATCGAACCCAGGACCTCCGGGGCGGCAGCTAACCATGCTGACCGCTACGCTACGGAGGCGACACACAGTATTAATAACAATAATAATATCTTGGAACGTAAAATTAAAAGACTCTAACACGGTAATTCAACCTTAAGCACTGTACGCATCAGACACCCTGATCATTGGAGGCAGATCACTGACTAAAAATTTATTAAAACAAGAAAAGAAAATCCTTAGGGAGATCGTTGGCTCAGCGTGAATATAGTGAGTGTGGATTAAAAGGAGGTATCACGGGTTATGCCAATAAATATTCCGAGAAAATATCAGACACTATTAGAAAAAGACGATTGACATGTTATGGACATATTCAAGGAATGGACAATGAAAGACTTTCTAAAACGATATTTAATCATGCCTCCTCACCGAAAGTCAAGAACAACCGAATAATGAAATTGAAAATGACCTTCAGGAAATCAACGTACCAGACAAAATTTTATGGGACATGCCTAGATTCAAAACTTTGATCAAACATAACCTTGCTGCAAACCCCCTTCTTTTGTACGGACAGTAGAAGGGAAGGAAAATCAGAGTGAGAGATTGAAGAGTTTTTGGGAAGAGAAGAAAGCAAATTCACTATCATCTGTCAGATATATAGGTTCAAACGCACTCCTTAGTTGAGCATAACGTATCAAAATAATAATAATAATAATAATAACAATATTAATAATAACAATAGATCCTTATTTCTCTCACCAGAGTTTGCCAAATGACAAAGTATGATATCACAACCAGTATTTAAAATATTCAGGTAAATTTGACGTAAAATTTAAAATATACAGTATGATCCCCTAGACATGACCACTAATGATGGTAGACCTACAAGTGATTCCTCATTGTGGCTATTGAACCTTTCAGTGTCGTGGTAGATCGACTTTATACAACAAATGCCTTCACTAATCATTTTGGAATGGTGCCCCTTGCGCCTATCATTTACCCTTTAACCTCGACATTTCCTTTGATAGTGTACTCTTTTTTAAGGTAGGGAACTGAGAGCTTGTAGATGTCTTTCTTCTCTGAAGCCACTCTACTTGGCTCTTCATCATCATCTTCAAACCAAACAGTTGGGTCAAAACCTACACCCCATCCTTTTCTTTTGTCGATTGGAAATCGTTACCTCCCATTACTTCATGTTCAAAGCACGAACCCCGAGCCTTTCCTTGTCTGGAGCGTCCTGGACAACTCTGACACGTGTTGTCGCTTGGCGCTTTGCACGGGTTGACCGTGAGAACCAAGCCTTCGGGTTGGGAATCAAGCTTCTGGAATTTACGAGAACACTTCAAAATGCTGAATTCGCATTACCCTAGAGCAGTGGTTCTGAACCCCTAGAAGTCTGCGGACCACTCAGCGTGAAATTGAATCATGTACGGACCACCCCTCCCCCCCCCCCCCCCATCCCCCACCCTCCACCACAATACACCTTATCAGTTGTAACATTTCCTCAATAACACTTATTTTAAAAGATATTTCAATTCAAAACCTGATAGTCATCGCCACGAATACATTCGGACGATTCTCGTTCAACGCACGTCGTTTTAGAAATCCCTATATATTGGCCACTTTTTTATACATGCTGGTGGACCCTTTTCTCCCGCGGACCACCTGTGGTCCGCGGACCACCGTTTAAGAACCACTGCCCTAGAGTCTAGTGGGTAAAAGCATACCACCCTTGTGAGTTTTATTTCCCATTATGAATCCCATGTAAAATTGGTTGAACCTCTTATCTCAGGTTGGCAACCTGTCACCTTCAATGACGCAGCGTTTTCTGAACTCTGTGAACAAGAAACATTGCTATAAGTGCGGGACAAACCATTGGAAGCCTGAAGGTCAACCAGCTCTCCGCTCCACTCTCACCCCGCGCCCGGCGGTGTTGCCATGCTATTGCATCGTACCTTCAGTCGCGTGCTGCATGCGAGAACGTACAGGACAAAAGCGCACCGACTATGCGTGACCTTCAGGCTTCCAATGGTTTGTCCCGCCCTATAGTTGCTCGCTCACTACGTTCTTGCGTTTGAACTAAATAGACGTAACGCAGTTCCCGGGGCCACATGGCGTGGTCGCCGGGAACTTGCAATGCCATTTTCTTATGTTCTACGAAATACATTTTCATGAAGACATTTGAACTTTATTTAGCTTTAAGCGGCGTTTTTAATGTGTCACCTGGACTCTTATTTTCGATTGTGTGCTCACCCAGCTCGGTGCCCTGTGAGATTAATTTATTGTTTTATCTAGTTATTTGATTTGTTATACTCTTCATGGTTTGTCCTGATCAGTAGTAATATAATTTACCTTGTTTTTATTGTGTCATTTTCCTTGTCTAATTGTGTAAATTTTTCATTGTCTTCCCCGTGGCATCGTGTTCAGGTCGGGTACACACTCCATTTTATATGACACCATCGTTTAAAATATAAAGTAGGAAGTGCTTTCATTTTGTTTATTTAATTTAATTGTAAATTGTTTTATATTTAATTTCGCCTTTTGGTGTGGGTATATGATTCCTTTGTGACCTTGGTTAATTGGAGGGTGGGGGGGATGATTCTTGGCTTGTAACTGGGCTTCAGCCGCCCTTGGTTAAGTTTTACTTCTCTTCTCGGAGAGAGTTGTCGTCTTTGGGAACTGCTCCCGTTTTCTTAATTACCTTGCATTTATTATTGTAACATTTCCTTAGACCTCGTGCCTATTGTTTATTAATTTAATTTACTTGTCCGGATAAGTGTTTCATTTCATGTATACTAGGTATTTTATTTATTTTGTAATTTTCTAAACGTATACCACGTGTGTGGCTTCATGACTGACTGTGATCAGTTCTTACCTTTTCAACTTGTAATACTCTACCGCAGTGTCGTGGGGCCTTCAATGTTTTGCCTATCTTCATCACCATCCTCAAACCAAACAGTTGGGTCAAATCCTACAACCCATCCTTTTCTTTTGTCAGCTGGAATGATATCCACCCGATGCACACCACCTCCTACAGCAAGACATGGAACTTCCTCATGCCGCTCCAAAGCAGATTCCCTTGAGCCAATTGCTGTTATCTTCTTCATACAGCGTACCAGGTGCAATGTCAAGACAATTAATTCTGGTTTAGTTATTGGGAAGGTATCGTTGACATCCAAGTCATCCAAGTGATGTCAATTTCAAAGACTTTCATCAGTGTACAGGGGCCGCATGAGTGTATTATTATATTATTATTATTATTATTATTATTATTATTATTATTATTATTACTATTTACACGTCCATCTTAGGGACCTGCCTTGTTTTCTTTTTTATCTAGAGCAACTGTATTGAACATCGGTGGTACGAGGAATTTAGTACTCAAGGAAGTTTGTGTAAGTGATTTTCAGTATTATTTGAAAAATGCGCCTGGACCTAGAACTACGTAGCGCTTATTGTATCCTGCTAAAACATGTCCAAAGTTAAGATCTGATACCCAACACATTACAACATTGCAAGGTTCAGTCAATTTATTTTCACTTTTCTTAGTTCCAATGTTGTTAGCAAAGAACATCTGTTTTCGTTTTTTTTCTTAAGGTTAAACTATTCTTGGTCATTTATAGCTAGCGAGATCTTTACAGATACAAGTCTTTTTTATTGTTGAACAGTCAATTTCGAGTATCTCTCGTTCTTTTTTAAATAAGCTGAAGTTTTATTTTAAAATAGCATACGTCCGCAGAGGTTCAATGCTTATTGCATTGGCCATCCAACGCGAAAGTAGGTTAACCGGTGAGCTTATGTTTATTTGTTCTTCTGTTGTTTCGTTTTACTAGAAATAAACTCAACTTTAAGGTCAAAGCCAAGAAGAGTCGGCTCCATGATACGATATATACAGTGATTGTTCCAGCAGATGGTCTCAGGGGTACTTCAGCCACTTCTATGAGATCTTATGAGTCTGCGTATCATTCTATAAATCATGTGAGACTTATCAGAATATAGATAAAACCATGATCACGGACATACAGTAATTATGCGGATGCAGACTCCAACCCCCGCCCGATGATTCCTCACCCTTAAGAAAATTCTAGAGAACGAACAAAAACCAGTGTATCATTTTTTTCTTCTTAATTTCAGATTTGTGGATCAAATATCAATTGATTCATGCACATCAGAAACAGTAATTGAACGTGTACACCTACTAGCCTAACAAAAAAGTTTTAGTTGTATTTCATACAATTGTATTTGTATTTCATACAATTGTACATTTCAATACACTACCGAGCCACCCCAACCTCCTTTTGTTGCTGTTGTTGATTCACTTAGGGGCTTTGTGATATCTTGGCCATGTAGTTTTTTTTTTTTTAGCGTATGGCTTTTAGTGCCGGGAGTGTCCGAGGACATGTTCGGCTCGCCAGTTTTTGTAGCTGCTTCGAGACGGACGCCCAATGGGTGAGCTACAAGTACCGTTGGGGAGGAAAGTTGGAAGGGAGGGTCGAGGAGTTGGAAGGTAGCGGCTGTGGCCTATAGTTAGGGACCAACCCCGGCATTTGCCTGGAAGGAAGATGGGAAACCACAGAAGACCATCTTCAAGGTTGCCGGCGGGGGGATTCGAACCTCCTCGCCTCCCGGATGTGAGCGACTGCCAACAGTCATGCCGCAACGACCTCGGCTAACTCACCCGGTTGTAGCCCCGTGTACTTGGGTGAGGGTGGAATTTGTCTGATAACCTGTATTTTGGGATGGTTATATTAGTGTGTGTATTTGTAATTCACATGAGAATTTGGAAGGAGACGGCCGCGGCCTTAATTTAGGAACCGTCCCGGCATTCACCTGGAGTAGAAGTGGGAAACCACGGAAAACCTTATCCAGGATGGCTTAGGTTGGAATAGAACCTGCCTCTTGTTGATGACAATTATTGTTGTTTTACGGGCCCATAAATCTGGGTTATCGGCCTCTAATGGTCTGGGTGATAGCGAAAATAACAATGAGACGGAAACTATAACGGAGAGCCTCCGTGGCTTAGGCGGCAGCACGCCGGCCTCTCACCGCTGGGTCCGTGGTTCAAATCCCGGTCACTCCATGTGAGATCTGTGCTGGACAAAACGGAGGCAGACAGGTTTTTCTCCGGGTACTCCGGTTTTCCCTGTCAAAATTTCATTCCAGCAACACTCTCCACTACCATTTCATTTCATATGTCATTCATTTAATCATTGCCCCAGAGGAGTGCGACAGGCTTCGGCACAGTTCATATCCTCGCCGCTAGCTAGGGGCTTCATTCATTCCATTCCTGACCCGGTCGGAGACTGGAAGCAGGCTGTGGATTTTCATTTTTCACGGAAACTATAACGAAAACTAACGGAGATTGAAAATGCTGATAAAGGATTGAAAAGACACACAAAATGTAATTTAGAGTGAAAATCACTGCCAAAATGGAATTTAGATGGAAAATTCCCACAAAAGTAATTTAGATTGAGAATACGCACAAAATGCAGGCCACAGTCAAATACAATTGACAAAGTGTAATTTAGATTCAAAATGCTCACGAAATGCAATTTAGATTCAAAATACTTACAAAATATAATTCGGATTGACAATGCTTACAAAATGTAATGTGGATTGAAAATACTTACAAAATATAATTGAGATTCAAAATACTTACTGTACAAAATGACCAACCTACAAAATGCAACTTACAGTAGATTGAAAATACTTGCAAAATGCGGTTTAGGTTGAAAATACTTACAAAATGCAACTTAGATTGAAGAACTTACAAAATGTAGTGTATATTTAAAAATTCACTAAAGGTAATTTAGATACACGGGGAGCCAATTCGCAAAAACAGTGCGGGAATCTTAAAGAGAAAAGGAAATATAATGAAAAGAAAAAGAAGGCTGATCCCTAGAAGAATGAGGGATCAGGAAAGATGAGAGGAAGGGCCAATTAAGGCGGAAAAGGAAGAGAATCCCTAGGCCTCGGATATCCTAATACTGTCGGGGTCGGAAGAGAACAAGAGTTGACCAAGAGAGGTCGACAGGAAAGAAAACGGAGAGGAGCCCAGCACAAGTAAGTGGAAGCAATGCCGGACTCAGCTGGGGTCCCGTGGTCACCAACCCACGTCCCACAAATTGTGAGCCCCTGGGGGAACCCGCCCCCTTTCAGTTTTGCCAATCGAGGCTGAGTGTACCCCGTTCCAGGCTTCAGACCAAAATTACATTTCTTGGCAGAGCCGGGAATCGAACCCGGACCCATTGGGCACTGGAGAACACTCGCCCTACAACAGAAATGCGCACCAGTGTAATTCCTCAGAACAATGACAACCAGGTATGGAGCCTAAATGGTAAGGAAGCGGCCGTGGCCTTCATTTAGGTACAATCCCGGCATTTTCCTGGAGTAGAAATGGGGGAAACCACGAAATCCACTTCCAAGATGGCTGAGGTACAAATTGAACCCGTTTCTTCTCAGTTTTGCCTCACGAGGCTGAGTGTACCCCGTACCAGCCCTCAGACCAGAATTAAGTTTCTTGGCAGAGGCGGGAATCAAACCCGTGCCTCCGCAGTGACAGCCAAGAATGCTAGCCACTACGCAACGAGGCGAACAAAACGGATAAGCCACTCACAGATGGAGAAAGACTCACAATACTACGATGCAAGGATGTGTCTTTGGTGAATGTACCAAACAGATACAGTGCTTCCTTCAAGCTATACACAATGAAGACAAATTATAATTATAGTGTGTGATCCAATGTTCTAATAATAATAATAATAATAATAATAATAATAATAATAATAATGACAACCACTAGATAGCCCGTGCGATGCTTTTTTACTTTACCCTAAAGGCAATGAAACTAGAGCAGAAATCTCATTAAAATAAAGAAAAAGAAACAGCAAGTCGTTAATCGAAACGTATTTAATTAAAATTGAGCACAAAGCAATCACATTTAAATGCATAGGCAGACTGAGGCTTGGACTAGTTTTACAGAATGTCTGTGTATACAATGTTCAGTGTTATAATGGAATCTGCTGTTAATTTTTGTGGGTCATTTTACTCAATAACTAGTTAGACGTTGTTGAATGATTTCACTCTTGATAAAGCTACATATAGTTAATCATGAGAAAAGACTGGTCTCGGTAAAAAATATATATTCCTATATTTTCCAATGTCTGCCATTGGGCTTTATTGATTGACTGAAGTGAACCAAGGATTTGGTACACAAATGAATCCCAATATTACAACGCACACTGAAAATTGCATATTACGTAGAATCCCGCTATTCCGAACCCTGCTATTCCAAAAATCCGCCTATTCCAAACAGAGTTCAGAAAAACACAGATTGTTCTTTTTACTTTATTACTTTTTCCTTTTTACTTAAAAACATGAGAAATCAAGAAGACGTTGGTTTTTTTGGTGTTAAAACATACAAGTATTTTTAAGCTGTGCAAGGAAGTTAAACAAAAGCTATTAGAGAAAACAGTTCAACAAATTTGCAATAAGCGCACACAGTTCATGAAACGTCGCTAGAGTAAACACTGACCTGCTAGATAGGACTAGACCAAGCGCAGCGCACTGAGTCGTGTGTATGGAATGCGGGACGAGAGGGATATGTAGGGTGGGCGAGACGAGTCTACTTTTACAACACAGTTGATTGTCTGCGCAATGAGTAGGCTAGTCGAAGGTTACTGTCCCTCCCTCCCAACTATCACTGAACCTGTTCACGGGCTGATCAATACTGTGTAGAGCTGACACTAGGAGATGTCCCCACACTTAATTTACGCCTTAACAAGTCAATACGTTGATATTATTAATGAAATCCGCCTATTCCAAAATTCTGGCTAAACCTCAATTAGTTCGGAATTGCGGGACTCTACTGTATCACTAAATAGGACGTAATGAAACACCAAGTGGAGAAGTATAAATTCTGTCCTAAAACTTCCCCATACGGGAGAACGAAACGCATCAGGCGAAAGCCTGACCAAAATAACTACTGTGGTCAAGAAAATTAGACTGAAACGGTGCGGGGGTATTGGGCATGAAATACGTGACTAGAAAACCAATATAGGGAGCAATGCATTAACAATTTTTATTCCTAATAATAAATTTATAATGAACAAACAAATTGCACTTAAGTGCTTATTACAGAAATTAACAATTATAAATGTAGCAAAGTGTGAGGGCCTGATTACAGAACCCAGATTATAGAAAGGTCCATGAAAAGCTTGCTTGATTGGAGAAAAGTTGAGCTTAATATATAAAAATGCAGTTTATAAAAAGAGAGAACCATAAAAAATAATTAAGAGTGTCATAACTGGTATGATATAAGCTCTTTATAAAATTAAACTTATCTTTGAAGAGAGTTGAAGAGAGTTGAAGAGAGTTGAAGAGCCAGCTCCTTAAAAAGTTCCAGCTAGCACACGTTGAGTTAAAAGTCTTCACGGTTTTCTTGGAAGGAGGCGTACATGGCCTAGAGCTATGTGCACCATCGATAAAATGTCAACTTTCTTTTCTTGCGCAGGAATGACATTTATAGTTTCCAAGAGCTGATCCAGAGATGTTTCAAAGGACGATTCCAAGTATCCCCTCTAAGGTGAAGTTGAAGAGTACAGCGGCTGGCAATTATTCTTGCCATCTTGAGCAATACGTCATGGTGCAGATCTTGTGACGTAACTGCTCGCTAGCGTAGATATCAGCGATGGTGTCATGAGAGGTAGCGGTGACCAGCGGGTTGAAGTGATCAGCAGTGGTGAATCAGAAGTGTTGAAGTGGGTCAGAAGTGGCGGTTGATCCGAAGTGATGAAGAACGCCAGCAAGCGGCGTCTTAAATAGGGACCATAGAACTCTCTCGAAGTTTGGAGATCGCCCGACCAGACAAAGACCTGCCATTGGTCGAACGAAAGTCAGGGTGACGTCAGTCGACACTACTCAGCAGACAGTGGATCAACCAGTAGATGTCTGGTATGTCATGAGTGAGGACGCATGAGATAGCGAGACTGAAACACTCGAGGTGAGAACTATAATATCTATGAATAAGTGATTGATAACAAGATTATGCATATGGTTTAAGCAATTAACAATTGTAAATAAATAATTACCATTCGGGGATCTCAGTGACAATAAATAAAATTTGACCGACAAATGGGCCAAGCTAAACATTGAAAGTATCACAAAAGTGATCATGCTCCGAGAACTCCGAATGAAAACAAACAAAAGAATCAGTCAAAGTAAAACATGGATAACAGACGAGGAGAAACTAAGACTCGAAAGGCAAAACAGAAATAGCAGAGATGGGTCTAGTATAACGACCTTTACTAGTTAAAACATCAACAACTCTGACACGTTTATCACGGCCAAAGTGGCAGTGAATAACTCTACCTAGGTTCCACACGAGAGGCGGAGATGGGTCTCGAAGAAGAACCATGTCCCCCACTCGTACATCTGGTTGAGGAAGCCGCCATTTCTCACGCCTATTTAGCAAGCTGAGATATTCTAACTTCCATCGGCGCCAAAAAGAACAGCGCAAAGATTCTACTTTTCTCCAAAAGATAGGCAAGTTAGGATCACAGCGTCGAACCAGCAAAGGCGGAGTAGCAGCAAGCGAACAGCCAATCAGGAAGTGACTGGGTGTTAAAGGTAAAAGATCCTTAGGATCGTTTGAAAGAGGGGTCAGAGGTCTGGAATTTACAATACCTTCAATTTGAATAATCAAAGAGTTGAATTCCTCATAAGAAAGTATGGTAGGGCCAAGAGTTTTCTTAAGCTGTCTTTTAGTAAGTTTGATGCAGGACTCCCATCGGCCCCCATGATGGGGAGCATAAGGCGGGGTGAAATGCCATTTGAAACCTTTAGAATAGGAAAAGTTGGAAATTTTTTCTTTAGCAGAAGGGGAGCTTAACACTTTTTTCCAGAGATCAGAAGCGCTTACAAAAATTTTTGCATTATCTGAAAAAACTTCAGATGGAACACCCCTTCTAGCAGCAAATCTAGAAAAGGCGGCCAGAAAGTAGGATACAGAAGCGTTCGTAACCAACTCAAGGTGGATAGCTCCCGTCACCATACATACAAATAACGAGATGTAGAGTTTACCTAAGCTTTTGCGCTTAGATGAAGAGGGATTGGTCTGATATATGTAAGGACCTGCGTAATCGATCCCAGTAAGAGCAGAGGGCTTACTAGGTTCTGAACGAAATGGAGGTAAATTACCCATAATCTGCGTGGCGGGCCTTGGTTTAACCTTGAAGCAAGGTATACACTTTTTGATAACAGAAGAAACCTCATGAACGCCATTGATGATCCAGTAGAGTTCACGAATTAGACAGAGCAAGGTGCGAGTGCCAGCATGAAGGTGTTTATAATGAAACTTTTTTATTATAAGGGTAGTGATAGGATGCTTTGAAGGAAGGATGATGGGATGCTTTTTCCCATCCTCACAACTAGACATAGCTAATCTTCCACCCACACGTATTATGCCGTCCTGGTCTAGAAAAGGAGTGAGTGGTGAAAGCCTGCTAGACTTGGGTAAATCTTTACCACTTATAAGAGCTTGCTTTTCAGGAGCAAATACTTCCTGCTGAACAAGTAACAAAATCTTGCAAGTAGCAAATTCTAACTCTACTCTGGATAGAAAGGGTTGAGGCTTCAATGGTTGATCAATTACTAAATATTTCCATCGGAAGATATAAGACACTACACGAATCAATTTATCAAATGAAGAGTATCTATGAAAAAGGCTAGTAGAAGTAGAAGTAAGATGCGACGTGACAGGGTCATTACGGGCATCAGGTATTTCTTCTGCAGATTGATTAGCTAAGCGAGGCCAGCAAGATGATTCCTGACTTAGCCAAGGAGGACCATTCCAGTACAGGTCTGAAGAAATCAATTTTTTAGGCGTGCAACCACGTGATATTATATCCGCGGGGTTTTCACGGCTAGGAACATGTCTCCATTGTTCAGAATGAGAGACTTCATGAATCTTAGAAACGCGATTTGCCACAAAGGTATTCCAATGAGAAGAAGGCTTGGAAATCCAAGCTAATACAATAGAAGAATCGCTCCAAAAAAATGTGCGGGAAAATTTTAACTTTAAACTGACATTTAGTTTAGTAGCTAATTCTGTTCCCATTAAAGCAGAGCATAATTCTAATCTCGGCAATGATACTGTTTTAAGTGGAGCAACCTTAGATTTAGCGCACACTAAATTAGAAAATCCAGGGAAAGTATCTGAGGAACGTCCTACTATGTATGCACAACAGCCATAAGCTCGTTCTGAACTATCAGAAAATACATGCAGGTCATACTGCTGGTATAAGGGATTAGAAATTAAAGGGCGGGGTATAGAAACCTTGGAGAGATCCAGAAAACTGCTGCGATACTCTAACCATTCTTCTACAAGAGGAAGGGGGAGATTTTCATCCCAGTCTGATTTTAATGACCAAAGCTTTTGCAAGAACATTTTTGCAACAATAACTATAGGAGCAATATATTGCAAAGGATCAAAGATCTTTGCGATTTCTGACAGAACTTGTCTCTTAGTTACAGGGGGAGATTCTGACAGATGCACCTGATAAGAAAAGGTATCAGAGGAAGGACACCAAAAAACACCCAATGCTTTTACGGCTGCTTCATCAGTAGGAATGGCAACAAATTCATCAACTGGGACCTCTGATGAAAATTTTGATATAAATTCAGTGGAATTTGAAGTCCATTTATGGAGCGGAAAACCACCTCCTAGGAGTAGGGATTTCAAATCTTCGCACACAAGGAGCGCTTCAGAAATATTAGGGAAAGAGCACAAGAAATCGTCGACATAAAATGCCGTTTTTAATGACTCAGAGTTCAAAGGATGATACAGATGACCATCTTGCTCGGCTAACATGTGGAGAGACCGAATCGCAAGAAAGGCTGAAGGCTTCAGGCCATATGTCACAGTCTTCAATCTAAATATCTTTATGGGTTTGGAACTCTCATCGCGCCACAATATTCTTTGCAGATCTTGCTGCTCAGAATTTACGAGAATCTGCCGATACATCTGCTTAATATCTGAGATTACAGCAATAGGAAACCTTCGAAATTTAAGCAAAACAGAGGTGAGATCTGTTTGAATCGCGGGACCACATTGCAAGGTATCATTTAAAGAGATTCCATTGGAATCTGGTGATGAGCCATTGAAAACTACTCTTATATTGTCTTGTGTTAAGGAATTTTTCCATACCGGATGATGATTTAAATAAACTATTTCATTTAAAGGATGGTCAATTTCTTCTGATTTAGAAATTACCTCCATGTGATTGGATGATTCGTATTCCTCCATAAAGGAAGCATACTGAGTTTTGACAGAAGCATCTTGTTTGAACCGATTTTCAATAGCAAATAGTGCCCTAAGTGCTCTGGAATGCGAGCCCGTAATGGCGGGAGGATTGGGAATACGTGGAAGAGTTACTATAAATCTGCCTTCAGTATTACGGACAGTGGTTTCCTTATATAACTTTTCACAAATTTCGTTAGAAGAAGAAGAAGAAGAAGTAGCCTGAACATTCTCAAGATCCCAGAACTTGGTTAGCTCTTGGCTCAAATCGGTACCAACAAAATAACAATTCGATACAGTTTGAATAGGATTACGGTATATTTGGCCAGTAGCAATCCAACCAAAATCAGTTTCGCGGAAGAAAACATTAGGAGCAATTTTTACTTTATTGGAATGAAGACATTGCCAAAATACGCTTGAGCTGAAAAGAAGCTCTACGGGTGAAGCTCTGTTGAAATGAGGGTCAGCTAGCTGGACAAAATTCGGGATATTCCAACTTTGAATGGGATAAGAAGTGCCAGGAATATTGTTGCCTATAGACTTGATAATCAAACAATCTAATTGCAACTGCGTACCAAGATTATTAGAGTCCTTTAGATCCACTTTAGCAAAGCTTAAGGATTGTGATTTAGAGCAGTTTATTCCTGTAACCTCTATTGAGGTAGGATGTTTTGGAAGGCCTAACTTTTGTACCAACGATTCATTAATAAAATTGTTGGTAGCGGCATTATCCAATAATCCCCTAACAGATACCCATTTTCCGTGAGAATTTTTCAATAGAACCTGCACGGTAGATAATAAAACCTGGACTTTGCCAAGCGAGGTAGAACTTTGAGCATACGACTGCGCACTATTTTGAGAAGTCTCCGAGTTAGACTTGGTATTGGAACTGCTTGGTCCTGATAACCGTGGTCTTTCATGCCTGTGCAAAAGTGAATGGTGTCTTGCCCTACAATGAAAGCATAAACGTTGTGAACGGCAATTGTTTAACATATGCGTTCCTGACAAACAGTTGAAACAATGTTTTTTGTTCGTAATGAACTTTCGTCTTTCATCTACTGATAAAGATTTAAATTCATCACAATTGTATAAATTATGCGATTGCTGACACAGACCGCACGTTTGCATTTGGTTAGGTGACCGAGCATCAACAGGAAGAGCCTGTGATCTTAAAATTCTTTGATTAGAACTGCTAACCTTATGTTTTGAGAAGGCTTTTGAATCTGAACTATTAGTTTTTTGATTAGCTATGGCGGAAAAGACTTGGCTTCTGGCCTTCAAAAAGTTAATAATCGCCTCATAAGTGCATTGCAAATTCTGGGAAAGTTCTGTTTCCCAGGCTTTTAATGTATTTGCATCCAATCTTGCAGAAATGAGGTGAACTAGAAATAAATCCCAGTGATTTACAGGTTGGTTTAAATTGGACAATGCTCTGACGTGTAACTCTGCGGTGTCAATCAACTTACGAAGTGATAAACTGTTATCTGCTTGCACGTTAGGTAACTCGAATAAGCTTTGTATATGGCGTTGAATAGATAAACGAATGTTCCCATATCTATCCTTAAGAAGATTCAGAGCAACTTCATAATTATCACTGGTCAAAGAAAGTGCTTGAATCAGGTTAAGTGCGTTGCCTTGAACTGCCAGACGCAAGTAGTGAAATTTTTGTATTACTGGTATAGAAGTATTCTCATGTACTAAAGAATTGAATAATTCAAAAAATGGTTCCCATTCTATGTCTTTACCAGTAAATTTGGGTATTTCTAATTTGGGTAATATAATGCGTGAAGAAGATGTAGAAGATGCTGCAGAAGTTTGATCTTCTTGTTTTTCTTATAAAGTTAAAGCCCTAATAAGCTGTTTAGCTTCAGCAAATCCCTGATAGTATAATTTTTCAACTTCCAACCTATCACATTGCTGGTCCGGATGCTGAGTTTCTATACTGCATTGTATCTCATCATATTTCTCAAAGGCTTGTTCATAATTCTTAAGCCTCTGCGAAATTATGTCAAGATTATGCTCTTGGGGTTCGAGTTCCGTTAAGAAAGTACGAAACCGTGTGAGCTTGCCCTTACAAGAGGCTCTGGAGTTGCTAAGTTTTTCATCAAGGTTAGGCATATTACAAGTTGTTTGTTACTCACGTCAATATTGTGACTTCGAGTACTGGAAGTCGGAGGATGACAGCTTGCTATGTAGTAAGGTTTAGTCTGATGCGAAAGAAACCGGCTTAGCTTACGTTTCTCTCCTCTGCCGCACATGCGCCTTAAGCTGAAACGTACAATGTGAATTAGTGTTGAAACACAATGAACAAAAATTGTTAATGCAAAATTCACAATATTAAACTTATATAGGGATCCAGGGTGCAACAGATATGTTTCCCGGGTTTCGGCACCAATAAAATGGAGAAGTATAAATTCTGTCCTAAAACTTCCCCATGCGGGAGAACGAAACGCATCAGGCGAAAGCCTGACCAAAATAACTACTGTGGTCAAGAAAATTAGACTGAAACGGTGCGGGGGTATTGGGCATGAAATACGTGACTAGAAAACCAATATAGGGAGCAATGCATTAACAATTTTTATTCCTAATAATAAATTTATAATGAACAAACAAATTGCACTTAAGTGCTTATTACAGAAATTAACAATTATAAATGTAGCAAAGTGTGAGGGCCTGATTACAGAACCCAGATTATAGAAAGGTCCATGAAAAGCTTGCTTGATTGGAGAAAAGTTGAGCTTAATATATAAAAATGCAGTTTATAAAAAGAGAGAACCATAAAAAATAATTAAGAGTGTAATAACTGGTATGATATAAGCTCTTTATAAAATTAAACTTATCTTTGAAGAGAGTTGAAGAGAGTTGAAGAGCCAGCTCCTTAAAAAGTTCCAGCTAGCACACGTTGAGTTAAAAGTCTTCACGGTTTTCTTGGAAGGAGGCGTACATGGCCTAGAGCTATGTGCACCATCGATAAAATGTCAACTTTCTTTTCTTGCGCAGGAATGACATTTATAGTTTCCAAGAGCTGATCCAGAGATGTTTCAAAGGACGATTCCAAGTATCCCCTCTAAGGTGAAGTTGAAGAGTACAGCGGCTGGCAATTATTCTTGCCATCTTGAGCAATACGTCATGGTGCAGATCTTGTGACGTAACTGCTCGCTAGCGTAGATATCAGCGATGGTGTCATGAGAGGTAGCGGTGACCAGCGGGTTGAAGTGATCAGCAGTGGTGAATCAGAAGTGTTGAAGTGGGTCAGAAGTGGCGGTTGATCCGAAGTGATGAAGAACGCCAGCAAGCGGCGTCTTAAATAGGGACCATAGAACTCTCTCGAAGTTTGGAGATCGCCCGACCAGACAAAGACCTGCCATTGGTCGAACGAAAGTCAGGGTGACGTCAGTCGACACTACTCAGCAGACAGTGGATCAACCAGTAGATGTCTGGTATGTCATGAGTGAGGACGCCTGAGATAGCGAGACTGAAACACTCGAGGTGAGAACTATAATATCTATGAATAAGTGATTGATAACAAGATTATGCATATGGTTTAAGCAATTAACAATTGTAAATAAATAATTACCATTCGGGGATCTCAGTAACAATAAATAAAATTTGACCGACAAATGGGCCAAGCTAAACATTGAAAGTATCACAAAAGTGATCACCAAGCATAAAAATAAAACACACATTGGCAGCCAAAAAAAAATCTGCTGAAGTTGGATTCGAACCACCTAAAATTGATGACCTTCTCAAATTCCAAGCATGACCATCCCTAGACCATCCCTAGACCACCATTACACAGTATAACAAGGCCTATGTAACTTAACTTCATAGCGTGTATAACTGAATATAGCTTGCGCTGGGTCCCACCTGGCGGATGAAAGTGGCATTTTGCTAACTTCCATTATTTATTTCAGTTTTATTAATACTCGGAATAATGAAATATTTAATTAATTGTTTTGCGGAACGCTCTGTGTCCTGGCGCTTCTAATAAATGCTCATTTAACATTTCATTATGGAGTTTCTTTAATATTAAATAATTTTATTGGTTTTACGTCACTTTTAACTACTGTGGCTTTTAGAGACGCTTTCTTTAATATGTGCCGCCTGCAATCCTTAGTAAAATAATAGGAGATAATAATAATAATAATAATAATAATAATAATAATAATAATGATAATTATGATAATAATATATTGCAGGTGTGACGTTCCTTTAACTGCTCTGGGTTTTGGGCCACTGGGTTGCCAGACGTAAATTCTGCATGGAAATTTAAGCGTACAGAAATTAGCAATCCATTTTTCAGTGTTGCTTAGTAGACACGTGCATAATAGTAACTTAACTAAACACGATCCGTATTTGAATTCAGGAGATTACTTGATTTCTTGCCCAGAAACAGGTTGTCAAGCAAATTACGTGGGACAAAGTGGAAGGAGGATGGACACACATTATAAAAAACACAGATACACAGAAATGTAATTTAACACAGGAAACACTCAGGAGTTTGATATCACGTAGATTTACCAACATAAAGATATATTATATTGTAAGAATCCATTTTTCAGTGTAGCCTTAGCAATCAAAATTTAATATTTTTCAGTCGGTCAACACGATTGTGCCCAATTGTAATGGGTGCTTCCTTAATGCTGAAAAAATACATGAAATTAATAAATACATCTGGATGTCCAGTTTCAATCGTCAAGTGATCATCATCATATCCTTTAGCTTAGACTATTAAAACTACGTCTACAAGTATGGGTGATGGTATTTAGTATTTAGTTCAGTGAAGGCAGTGGTGTTAGCAGCTGCGCGAGAACGGATAACACATTGCTCAAACAATCATGTAAGTTCACAATCCAATCCAACCTGACCATTTAATAACAGACAGCAATCAAACTTGAAGGTCAATCACCACTAACAATGAAAAACAAAATAATAAAACAAAATCACATATAACTAACAGATCTTGACTAGTTGTTCTAGTTTAATAACTACTGCAACCAAATAAGTGTATTGTATAGGTCTATATTGAAATATACAATGAATTCTGATAGCCTACAGACGTGCTTAGTAAGAAGATTCATCGTTCATTTCCATTTGAGACTATTATCCTTTCAGCGTCCAGTCTAGTCTGAAAGCCTCTGTTAGCGATCCAGTCCCCTCCATGATCCACTATTAGCAGTTAGTACTGCGCCGCCACCATCCCCCGTCGCCCTACTTCTACATTTCTCACCTGAAAGTCGCAAAACACTTAAACTTATAATCGCCTCCTATGTCTACCTCTGTTTTTCTTACCCTCTAAAGCAGAGTTTAATAACCTCTTAGGTAATTTGCCCTCCGTAATACTCTTCTTATGACCCCATCACCTGAGTCAGCTCTCACCTCTTGCGTTCATATCTAACTTGACGTTTATCTCATCTTTGTTAGTACGCTCCTGCCATTGCTCCCACCTCTCTGTTTCAGCAATCATTCGTGCTACCTGCATATCAGTTGCCTCTAGCTTATGTATTAGATATCGTGAATCCACCCAGCTCTCACCCTCATCCAGTAAGGTTGGTCTAAATACTGCGCGATGTAGAGAGAGTTTTGTCGCACTTCCTTCTTGAAGAATACAGTAGATCGCAAATGTGAAGTCACTGCATTGGCTTTTCTGCATCTTGACTCTACTTCTGTCCCCATACCACCATCCTGATAGAATGCACAGCGTAAGTACTTAAAATGATCCCCCTGCTTCAATTAACAGTAGTTCCTCATATGTCTTCTATTTTCTTGCGTTCCTTCCCTAGTGACATCGCCTTCGCTTTTGAAATGCTGATTTTCATACAATAATCCCTACATATATGTTCCAGTTCTAACATGTTGGCTTGTAAGCCTTCGACGGAGTTTGTCATTACAACCAGGTCATCAGTATCAGCCAGACCGCTTACCTGGTTAACACCTGATTAAATCGCATACAGCCAGTTTACGCCCTTCAGCAAATGGTCCATAAATAAAATAAACAGTAGTGGTGAAGTATTACAGCATTTCCGCACTCCTGTAACAATCGTAGTATCAACTCTCACTGCAGCCCGATTATCAACATGAACAATTTTGATTACCTGTTGCAGCCTTCTTTCGATACCATTGACTCTATCCCTTTCAGCAGGGACTGTTGCCATTATAAGAGAATACACAACCTAAATACCTGTACTTAAAATGGTCCACCTGCTCCAATTTAGTTCCTCCCACGCGGCTCGTTATTTTCTTCTGTTTCTTCCCTACTGACATAACCTTCGTTTTAAAATGCTGATTTCGATACAATATTCCCTTCACTGTTGTTTAAGTTCTAACACGTTAGCTTGTGAGCTTACGATAGTCTGTCATTACAACCAGGTCATCAGACTGATTACCAGGTTTCCACCTAACTGAATCAACTCACCATCAGCCAATTTATGCCCTTCTGCTTATGATCCACACATAAAATAAACAATAACGGTGGAAGATTACAGCCTTGCCTTACTCCTGGAAAAACTTAGATCAAGAGCTCATCCTACCATCAACTCTCACGACAGTCTGATAACCAACATAAATTGTGTTGATAGTCTGTAGCAGCCATCCCGCGATGCCTTAATCCCTCAGGCTGCTTGATGTTTGATTAAAATGGAAGGTTATCAGCAGTAATTGAATTTTCTAGGTCATCCTAACCTTAAGCTCACCTCGTGATGTAGTAGGGGCGTGGTGGCTCAGCGTTCTAGCTGTATGCCTCTCACCAAGGCGGTCCAGGTTCGATTCCCGGTCAATGCATGTGAGATTTTCGAAGTGAAATGCCATGTCCTGTGGTTCGGATTCCACGTAGAAAGGAGGTCCCGTGGCTCATAATCACAAGATTCACGGTCAGTAAAACTACAATCTTCCTTTCCTTTCCTGGTGTAGTGTCTAACATTCTCTGCTGTCACCCCAGAGGTCCAGTTTCGATTTTCGACTCTACCAAACAATTTAATTCTTGTCAGAGGACAGGAACGGTCACATTCAGCCTCATAAGGCAAAACTGAGGGGAGGTGGATTCGATTCCCACCTCAGCCACCCTGGAGGGGGTTTTCTGTGGTTTCCTGTTTCTTCTCCAGGCAAATGTCGGGATGGTTCCTAACTTAGGACTACGGATGCATCCTTCCCAATCCTCACCTGAATTACAGATACATACACTACTACAGTCACCACAATAACACAAGTTTTCAAACACAATTCTACACACACCCAAGTACACGGGGCTAAATGACCACTATGGTCAAGCCCATCAACTGAAACAATAACATCAAGAACTAAAGTATCCTGGGCTCAATTCACTACAGGTATTGGAGAGTAGTAATATCAAAAAAGAAATGATTTTCAGCAATACATATTCCATTGTTGATGCCTCTATAGGGTGGAGATAATGCTGAAGGAGCTCTGAGTTCCCATAGCAATGAAGTACCGCAATGTGCTTCAAATGTGAGATGTAGCCCACAAAGTTATCTATCCTAGCGGGGCCTGGGTTACCAAAAGCTTGCTGACGAGCTCAATTTGGTACACCTGGGAAAAACTCGGCTAAAACCTAGAAGATTTGCTGATGTTTGATTACATGACCGTGAAAATTAAGAAATATTGAAATAATATTGAAAAAATTCTGATTCGTTTTAAGTTTAATCAAAACACTTATGTAACTTAATCACTGTGAATACCGCTGTACATAATTTTATATACAGTGCGTAGCCACCGAACCCAAATTAAGCCTAAGTGAGTCACGAACGAAACTAATCATCCAGTTAAATCCTCCATGTGTATGAGATGCCGGCTCCGTGTTGTTGGGGTAACGTGCCTGCCTCTCATCCGGAGGCCACGGGTTCGATACCCGGCTCCATTAGGGATTTTAGAAATTGACGTGAGGGTTGGAACGGGGTGCACTCAACCTCGTGAGGACAATTAAGTAGCTGTCGAACAGTGAGGCAGCGCCCTGGTCACGGAGACCAGGATTAACGGCTGAGGGGGGCCAACGCGTGAGCACGCGTCACCACGCGTCACCCCGCAATCTGCGAGTCAGATGGCTGAGCAGCGGTCGCTTTGTAGGCCGGGGCCCTTTATGTGATGAGGTGCCACTGGATTATTTGTATGTGAAGTGTTTTATTAAGTGTACGGTATAAATAATTAATTCATGTGGGCTATTTATTTCAGGAACTATTGTGACGCCCCGCCCAATCTAATTGGGTACACTCGTGTTGACCGATTGAAAAGCGACTCTGTTAATAAATGACCATCAAAGTCAATATTCCAATAATAATATTTCGGAATTTGTCCTGAAGGTAGGGACGAGGTGCACTCAGTCCCATGAGGACAATTGAGAAGCTGTCAAACAGTGAGGTAGCGTCACGGTCACGGAGGTCCGTGATAGCGCAGCGGTCAAGCTGCTTGCCTCTCACCAAGGCGGACCAAGTTCATTCCCCAGTTAATGAATGTGACATTTTCGAAGGTGATATGTCAATTTCCACGATACTCAACGCAAAACTGGACTTCAATTTATCGAACAGACTTTGTCGTTTGTGAAAGTTGACTTTGACACAATCTCTTTGCCTTCAACCATTCTTCGAAGGCATGAAAGTTAAAAGAATGAACTGGAAAGTTGAATGAAGCGTGATAGGGTTATTGAGTGACATCTCCCCCGGCGATGTGCGAACAGGAAGCACGTTAAGTACCAGATGCGAGTTCTGTTGATGTTATTTCAGTTCACATTTTAGAGCTTCTGCAAGGCCATTAAAGTGTGGCCACACATGTCGGATGGTCAAAGCTTACCGCCGACTGAAGTTGCTTGTTTAGATTCCGGCAGTAAACACCCTACGCTTAGCTTACATCTCTTGCGTGTTGTCTTTTATATCTGTATCCACCTGTAGAGATCACTGTCACACTCGACGCGCATTCGACCGAAATTAAGAAATTTCCCATCTATGTTACGTTGGGTGTGTAATGTTAGGTCAGGGATTTGGGTAACAACTAGCTTTCATTCCCAATCGTTGACGGTTTTATATACGAGAGGAGTTTGCTTCTATGAACTCAACAACCAATGCATACTTTCCAGTTGGTAAACACGCTTCTGCCCAATTACAATAGTTAGTTAGTTAGTTAGTTATTGTTGTTGTAAGGGGCGGAACTACGAGGTCATCTGCCCCTCCCAATTACATTAGGCGAGTAACTACACATATATACATGTAAATATACAGGGTGTCACTTATGTACTTGAGTACCCTTAAGGGGCGTGTAGGGGATGGGTATAGGATCAATTTGAGATAGGGAACCTGGGGTCGGAATGGCCTCCTAACCCCAGAAAACAGGTTTGCTTCAGGCCCTCCGCGCGCCCCTGTTAAGTAGGGAAGCGCGCCATTTGTCACTCTGAGGTCAGGCACTCTTTCGCTGTCAACGGTATTGGCGCGACCCCCGAACAATGCTGCGTTAGCCGAGAGGATAGAGGTGAGGCGCGGTGCCACGGTGGTCCCGGTTTCGTTTCTCCTGGGGTGCCATGCCTTCATTTTTTCTTTTTCTTTTCTTTATTTTTTTAGAGGGGAAGGGGGTGGCGTAGTCAGAATGCGTGTTTATTCTGTGCTGAATTTTTAAAACTATCCTTGATTCTGTAGATTAATTGCCTTTTGATTATTAGTATCAACGAGTTACGTGTGTTTCTGTAGTAGTTAAAGACGACGGAACTATCAATTAGCAAGAGGAATGCAGCTCTCGTCTAACGCAGCGTTGAGCGGTGGTCACGCCAAGACCGTTGACAGCGAAAGAGTGCCTGACCTCAGAGTAACACATGGCGCGCTTCTCTACTTTACAGCAGGGACCCGGAACAGAACTGAAATGCGTTACGTAACGCTGTGTTCCACGTTACGTTACGTATGCCATACCGCGGCCCCGAGCTGGCTTGCGGTATCGTTCCGGAACTGTAACTTGGAACTCAGTACGAGCATGTGGAACGTTACAGCGCTGGAACGGTACACTCGGAACTCGACTCCCAACTGTACCGAGCATCAAGGTACGTGTTAGCGGAACGTTACGTATGTGACGGTACATGACTGGAACGATTCCTCAGCGTTACCAGTTGGAAAGTTACTCTGCGTACCGTTCTTGGTTATCGAAATAGAGTAACGTTTCCACCAGTACCCGGTTACACTGTGTACCGTTCCAGGTTATACCAACCAGCCACCCGGTATCTATGCGTAACGTTCCAGGTTCTCATGTTCCAACGGAAAATGGAAGGGTACAGAGCCTGTAACAGTACAGCAGCATTTCCCAAAATGTATGTAGGCCTACAGACTATTACAGGACTGTTACCGGTACTACTGTCCATTAACTATTAAAACCATTATGGCTATTACACCGAATTTTTACGTAGACTATTACGGCTATTACACAGTCTATTTAGTTACCACGGCAATTGTAACACTGCGTTTATTACACTGTTACGCTGGTTGTTACAAACTGTCACATAATAGCCTAATTACACAACAACTACATCAATTACATACCTGTTATCTAATCTAGGGGCATTTCTTTCATGATATCGAAATACTCTATCTAGCCTAAGGATATTTTTCAGTATCTACTGTCCTACCAAGAACCCTGATGAAAAGATCCTTTTTTCTGCGTCAACAACTATCCCAGTTTGAACGATGCCATATGCAATTCCAGGCAAATTATTTATTCAAACATAGGATAATTACTTCTTGAAATATCAATAAAAATAAAAATACTGATTTCAGTCTGAGTGCGTGCCGCATCAGACAGGGCAAGGCACGATGCTCGTTTCGATCGCGGTCATACTGTAGCCTACGTTAGAAATATGTTTCCTGAAAACAATACGATGGAACCCATTGATTCGAAATATTTATTGTTGCACCATATTGAGGTTTAGAACATAGGTTATTGTTCATCGGTCCATGTAGTTGAGGTTTTTATGGAATTTGTCTGATAGGTCTAAACTTTGTTATTGTGATGTCTGTAGTAACGTGTGTATTTGTAATGATGGAATGGCTTGGGAAGGAGTAGGCCGTGGCCTTGACTTAGGAACTATTCACGCATTTTCCTGGAGTAGAAGTGGGAAACCACGGAAAGCCAATCTAAGATGGCTTAGATGGGAATCCAACTAACCTTCTCGCAGTGTTGCCATATAAGGCAGAGTGCAACCTACACAGCAAACTTTAGCTCCTTTGTGACCAATAATAGTATTTCTTTTCTAAATTAAACCTCCCGTTCTTGCTTTTCGTTTACATGTTAGCCTATTTTCATTTAATAGTGATAGAAGTCATTTTTCAGTGATGCTTAATTCTAATAATGAAGGCTATTCAGTCGTGTTGACCGACTGAAAAGCTTCCTTCATTATTTACATTTATGAAAGATAGACCTATGACATCATATATAGTCCGTGTGTGAGTACGTATGTGTGTGTTTGCATGTGTCCGTCGCCTCGCTCCCCTCCCTAATAAAATCTAAACTGCTGGAGCGATTTCAACGAAACTCGGTAAGGTCATAGTACTATTTTGTCCAACTCCGACTGTGCTCTTCAAATTTTATTACATCTCACCAATCCAAAATGGCAACTGTGCAAAATATTTCACCGGCATTCCATATCTCCGAAACTATTACAGATATCAGCCTGACGTTTTGTATGAAGGAAAAAAGCACTAATAGAAGTGTAACGATGGGACTCTCAAAAACCTCTTTACAAAACGAACATGGCGGCCAAGCGAAGTTGTTGTATTTAAATAGACTTTTCTCGCATTTAAACCAAACGAGTGCCGTCACACATGGTACAGCAAATGGTATACACCTTGTAATGCACTGACATCCTATTCAGCTCAATTGTTTACATAACATCAAGATGGCGGCTGTGCGAAATTTTAAAATTAAGGTTTAATTTCTTGTGTCCTAATCATGCGATCGAAACCAACGTTTGAACAATGAACCTACGCAATAATCATCTAATAGTGCATAGCTCTATGGCCTACAAAGTATATAAAAATCCAATATGGTGGCCATCGGAAATATTTAGACGATTCTCAATGTCAATTAATCTGTGACCGCAATCAAATTTAATTGCTTTTTAACCACGAAATGGCCCCAGCGTCAAATTTTAAAATCTCGCTTTTAGCCTATTTCTATTTATGAAAAAATAGGCCTATGGGATCACCTTTCATCCGTGTGCGTACGTCCGTGTGTGTGCCCCCCCCCCCCCCACTAATAAAATATAAGTGGCTGGATAGATTTCAATTAAATTCGGTAAGGTCATAGTACTATTCTGGCTGACCCCGACCGTGCCCTACAAATTTTATTACGTTTCAAAAATCCAACATGGCGGCTGTGCGAAATATTTCACTGGCATTCTATATCTCCGAATCTCAGAAGACTTCTGTTACTTAGGAAGCAAAATAACAAGTAATGGACGGAGGAAAGAGGATAT
This sequence comes from Meconema thalassinum, assembly GCA_946902985.2. Classification (NCBI taxonomy): domain Eukaryota; kingdom Metazoa; phylum Arthropoda; class Insecta; order Orthoptera; family Tettigoniidae; genus Meconema; species Meconema thalassinum. Next base: position 1,073,117,353 of record OX336389.2, read on the forward strand.
AAAAAGTAGGTTGGATCAGGCAAGAAAAGCATTTCTACAGAAAGGAAATCTGTTGGCATCGAGCGTGGGCTCTATGGAAGTGAAAATTGGACTATTGGTGCAGCAGAAAAGAGGAGATTTGAAGCGTTTGAAATGTGGTGTTACAGGAGAATGATGAAGATCAGATGGGTAGATAGGGTTACAAACGAAGAGGTATTAAGACGAGTGGGAGAGGAGAGATGTTTCTGGCGACTGCTAATGAAGAGAAAAGATAGGTTGGTAGGACACTTACTAAGACACCCAGGAATAGCAAACTTAGTTATGGAAGGAAGGGTCGAGGACAAGAACTGTAGGGTAGACCGAGATTAGAATATGTTAGTTTGCCTCGAATGTAGGGTGTGGTAGCTATGTAGAGATGAAACGCCTAGCTCAGGACAGGGAGGCATGGAGAACGGGATAAAACCAGTCAAAACACTGAAGACTCAAACAACAACATCAGCCGATATGAATGAATTGATAAATATCAAAGACACAAGATAAATGTATAGCGTAACACTAAAAAGTCCCTTGGTATTAAACCTTATATGGTGCACCATAAAGAAGGATGGAAAATTGAACGCCTAAATCAACATACCGTAACATGATGTATGAAAATATGATAAAATAATAATTTGCAACAAATTTCAAACACTTATTAAAACTCTAAAAATGCCTGATTTTCTTACAGATCACTGCCAGTAGAAGAACGTGGCTAATATTAAGGGACTTTTTTCAAGAAACATTATGTGTCTGTGTGTGTATATGTCTGCTCCCCCCCTTCAATTGAAACACAAAATTTTGTCCAGAGGTAGCACTAGAAAAGGGCACCTCAGTGTCATGTTTATTTTGCCGCCATCTTTACCAAATCTCAATTGTGGCTACTCAATTGGTCAAAACTTAACATTAATAAACGACTAAACTAATCATCAGGGACCCGGATTAGAACTGAAATGCGTTACGTACCGCTGTGTATACCATACCGCGGCCCCGAGATGGCTTGCGGTATCTTTCCGTAACTGTAACTTGGAACTCCGTACGAGCATGTGAAACGTTACAGCCCTGGAACGGTACAGTCGGAACTCGACTCCCAACTGTACCGAACATCAAGGTACGTGTTAGCGGAACGTTACGTATGGAACGGTACAGTCGGAACTCGCCTCCTAACTGTACCGAGCATCAAGATACGTGTTAGCGGAACTTTAGCTCCTTTGTGACCAATAATAGTATTTCTTTTCTAAATTAAAACTCCCGTTCTTGCTTTTCGTTTACTTGTTAGCCTATTTTCATTTAGTAGTGATAGAAGCCATTTTTCGGTGATGCTTAATTCAAATAATGAAAGCTATTCAGTCGTGTTGACCGACTGAAAAGCTTCCTTTACTATGTACATTTATGAAAGATAGGCCTATGACATCACATATAGTCCATGTGTGTGTACGTATGTGTGTGTTTGCATGTGTCCGTCGCCTCGCTCCCCTGCCTAATAAAAACTAAACTGCTAGATCGATTTCAATGAAACTCGGTAAGGTCATTGTACTATTTTGTCCGACCCGACTGTGCTCTTCAAATTTTAGTACATCTCACCAATCCAACATGGCAACTGTGCGAAATATTTCACCGGAATTTCATATCTCCGAAACTATTACAGATATCACCTTGACGTTTTGTATGGTGAAAAAAAGCACTAATAGAAGTGTAACAATGGGACTCTCATCAATCTCTTTACAAAACGAACATGGCGGCAAAGCGAAGTTGTTGTATTTAAATAGACTTTTCTCGCATTTAAACCATCCGAGCGCCGTCACACATGGTACAGCAAATGGTATACACCTTGTAATGCACTGACATCCTATTCAGCTCAATTGCTTACATAACTTCAAGATGGCGGCTGTACGAAATTTTAAAATTAAGGTTTAATTTCTTGTGTCCTAATCATGCGATCGAAACCAACGTTTGAACAATGCACCTACACAATTATCATCATCTAATAGTACATAGTTCTATGGCCTACCATGTATATAAAAATCCAATATGGTGACCTTCCGAAATATTTAGACGATTCTCAATGTCAACTAATCTGTGACAGCAATAAAACTTAATTGTTTTCTTAACCACGAAATGGCGCCAGTGTCAATTTTAAAATCTCGTTTTTAGCCTATTTCTATTTATGAAAAAATAGGCTTATGAGATCACCTTTTGTCCGTGTGTGTCCGTGTGTGTGCCCCCAACTCCCACTAATAAAATCTAAGTGGCTGGATAGATTTCTATTAAATTCGGTAAGGTCATAGTACTATTCTGGCCGACCCCGACCGTAACCTACAAATTTTATTACTTTTCAACAATCCAACTTGGCGGCTGTGCGAAATATTTCACTGGCATTCTATATCTCCGAATCTCAGAAGACTTCTGTTAAGTTACTTAGGAAGCAAAATAACCAGTGATGGTTGGAGGAAAGAGGATATAAAAAGTAGGTTGGCTCAGGCAAGGAAAGCATTTCAACAGAAAAGGAATCAGTTGACATCGAGTGTGGCACTCTATGGAAGTGAAAATTGGACTATTGGTGCAGCAGAAAAGAGGAGATTTGAAGCGTTAGAAATGTGGTGATACAGGAGAATGATGAAGATCAGATGGGAAGAGAGGGTTATAAATGAAGAGGTATTAAGACGAGTGGGAGGGGAGAGATGTTTCTGGCGACTGCTAATGAAGAGAAGATATAAGTTGGTAGGACACATACTAAGACACCCAGGAATAGCAAACTTAGTTATGGAAGGAAGGGTCGAGGACAAGAACTGTAGGGGTAGACCGAGATTAGAATATGTTAAACAGTTTGCCTCGAATGTGGGGTGTGGTAGCTGTGTAGAGATGAAACGCTTAGCTCAGAACAGGGAGGCATGGAGAGCGGGATAAAACCAGTCAAAAGACTGAAGACTCAAACAACAACATCAGCCGATATGAATGAATTGATAAATATCAAAGACACAAGATAAATGTATACCGGTAGCGTAACACTAAAAAGTCGCTTGGTATTAAACCTTATATGGTGCATCATAAAGAAGGATTGAAAATTGAAGCCTAAGTCAACATACCGCAACAAGATGTATGAAAATATGATAAAATAATCATCTGCAACAAATTTCAAACACATATTAAAACCCTAACAAGAAGTTCCGTGACGAACTAAAGTGCCTACTTTTCCTAAAATTAAGTTTCATACCAATGATTAAACTAGTGTATATGAACCTATCTAGAATAATGACGAAATTAAGTTGTTATTATCGAAATGTCTAATTAGTTCGAAATATACCTGGTATAATGTAGCCTAATAGAGCAGTACTGTTGGCAGCCCTGGCGACTTAATATATACATCTTCGTTCCATCTCTTAAGGTACAGAATACACAATTTGGTTGAATTCCAATGAACTTTACATGCAGTTAGACTCTGGATTTATCAGCACGCGTAAAAGCATGTTTGGCAACAATGTCATGAGTGTGCTGGTCAGAAATGACCTGAAATATTATGATATCTTGTTGTGCCAATTATGGATGAAATCCATTTTTACTATACAAGTTACATATTTTTTTAAAATTGAACCTATCTGCAGGCATAGAATCTTGTTGGTAGCACTGTCTTATATTGATTACTCCAAATTTATCTAGAATGCCAGGTGCTATACGTGTGCAAATTATGGAGCTGTTGGCTTGCATATTTTCTGATTTATTGATATTAGGGAAAAAATATATAGACAGCATTTATTAACAGTTGGCAGCCCTGATTCCTCTTAAGAATAAGCATAGTCATATCTGTTATGGTACATATAGCACATGCGAAATTTGGTTGAAATCCAACTGATAGTATAGGAGTTACATGTATTTAAAATTTGGTGCTATCAGCAGGCTTAGAATCATGTTGGTAGAACTGACTATATAAGTTATTCCAAATTAATCTAAAATTTAAGGTACTAAACGTGTGCATAGTTTAAAGCTGTCGGCTTGCATACTTTCTGATATTTTGGTATTTGGATAAAAAATAGAGAGAGCAAACTAAACCTACGTGCACCACAGTGGTACAAGTCTATATGCCTACCAGTCAAGCTGATTATGAGGATGTTGAAAAGGTCTACGAAGAAATAGACGAAATTCTGAGGTATATCAAGGGTGATGAAAATGTTATAGTAATGGGAGATTGGAATGCTGTGGTAGGAAAAGGGAGAGAAGGGATGATAGTAGGAGATTTCGGATTAGGTGAAAGGAATGATCGAGGAAGCATGCTGGTAGAATTCTGCACCGAGCATGAATTGGTCATAGCTAACACCTTATTCAATAACCACAATAGAAGAATATACACATGGATGAGACCAGTAGATACAGGGCGTTACCAAATCAACTTCATTATGGTCAAGCAGAGGTTTAGAAACCAGATTTTGGATTGTAAAACATATCCTTGTGCTGACATAAACTCTGACCACAATCTGGTTGTAATGAAATGCAGATTAAAGTTGAAGAAACTGAAGAAAAGTCAAAAGCCAAAAAGGTGGGCAATAGACAGACTGAAAGAGAAGGATGTAAACGAAAGATTCATGAAGAGTATAAAGGAAGGACTAATGAAAAACCCTAAATTAACTTCAATTGCAGACGAATGGGCACTTTTGAAGAATGAAATAACAAAATCCGCAGAAGAAAACATTGGAAGGAAAGAAAGAATAGGTAGAAAACCGTGGATCTCTCAGGATATACTAGAATTGATGGATGGAAGGCGGAAACACAAGAATCTAAGAGATGAAAAGGGGAAAGCAGAATACAGACGTCTGAGAAATGAGGTTAACAAGAAGTGCAAGGAAGCGAAAGAAGAATGGTTGAAAGAGAAATGTGCAGGTATAGAAAATTGTCTGAAATTAGGAAAAGTATACGCAGCTTATCGAAGGATTAAGAATATTTTTGGGGAGAAGAAGACTAAGTGCTGTAATATTAAGGACACAAATGGAAAGCCTCTAACAGATAGGGAAGAAAAGGTTGAGAGATGGAAAGCATACATAGAGAGTTTGTATAAGGGAAAGGAGATTGAGAATCATGTAATGGAAAGGGAGGAGGAAATTGATGAGGATGCGAAAGGAGATTTAATATAGAGATCTGAATTTGATAGAGCTTTGGAAGAATTAAGCAGGAACAAAACACCAGGCATAGATGATATACCGATTGAGTTGCTACGCTGCATAGGAGATGAAGGCCTGATCAGGTTATTTCACTTGGTGTGTAGGATTTATGAGACAGGTGAGGTGCCCCCTGATTTCAAGAAGAATGTAATCATCCCTATACCAAAGAAAGTGGGAGCTGACAGATGTGAAGATTACCGTACAATCAGCTTGATTACTCATGCTTCTAAGATCCTGTCTAGGATAATCTACAAGAGGATTGAAAGCCAGATAGAAATGGAGTTAGGTGAAGACCAGTTTGGTTTCAGGAGAAATGTAGGAACAAGGGAAGCTGTATTAAGTCTTAGGCTGATTTTGGATGGTAGAATAAGGAAAGATAAGAGAACGTTCATGGCATTTGTAGACTTAGAAAAGGCTTTTGATAACGTTGATTGGACTAAATTGTTTGACATTTTGAAATCGATTGGAATAAAGTACAGGGATAGGAGGGTGATATACAATCTATACAGATACCAGACAGCAGTCATTCGAGTTGAAGGACATGAGAGAGATGCTGGAAATCAGAAAGGTGTAAGGCAAGGCTGCAACTTATCAACCATACTTTTCAATCTTTACATTGAAAAAGCAATGAAGGAAATTAGAGAAAAATTTAAAGTGAGAGTGAAGATTCAAGGAGAAATAATTTCAACTCTGAGATTTGCTGATGACATCGTCATCTTGGCCGACAAGCCTGAGGATTTGAATGAGTTTTTGAATGGTATGGACTCCGTCTTACGGAAAGAATTCATGATGAAAATTAATAAATGTAAAACAAAAATACTGGAATGCAGCCGAAATAAATTAGAAACCTCTATGGAGATCAAATTGGCAGGTGAAAAGCTGAAGGAAGTAGGAGACTTCTGTTACTTAGGAAGCAGAATAACCAGTGATGGACGAAGCAAAGAGGATATAAAAAGTAGGTTGGCTCAGGCAAGGAAAGCATTTCTACAGAAAAGGAATCTGTTGACATCGAATATAGATTTAGGTATTAGGAAGTCATTTTTGAAAGCCTTTGTCTGGAGCGTGGCGCTCTATGTAAGTGAAACTTGGACTATTGGTGCAGCAGAAAAGAGGAGAATTGAAGCATTTGAAATGTGGTGTTACAGGAGAATGATGAAGATCAGATGGGTAGATAGGGTTAAAAACAAAGAGGTATTAAGACGAGTGGGAGAGGAGAGATGTTTCTGGCGACTGCTAATGAAGAGAAGAGATAGGTTGGTAGGACACATACTAAGACACCCAGGAATAGCAAGCTTAGTTATGGAAGGAAGGGTCGAGGACAAGAACTGTAGGGGTAGACCAAGGTTAGAATATGTTAAACAGATTGCCTCGGATGTAGGGTGTCGGAGCTATGTAGAGATGAAACGATTAGCTCAGGACAGGGAGACATGGAGAGCTGCATCAAACCAGTCAAAAGACTGAAGACTCAAACAACAACATTATTAACAGTTGGCAGCCCTGGTGGTTCTTACGAATACGCTCAGTCATATCTGTCCACATATTACATACAAAATTTGGTTGAAATCCAATTGATAGTGCAGAAGTTATATGCATTTAAAAACTTGACCTATCAGAAAGCTTAAAATTATTTTGGCAACATTGTAACGCATGGCCTCCTGGAAATTAAACAGAAATAGCATTATCTACTTGTGTGCCAATTTTGGAATAGCTCCCATGCATACCTTGCAAGATATCCAACATGGAGCTCAAATTTCTAGTGCGTTTTTTCAGCAGTTGGTAGCACTGACATCATTTTCAAATATGGGCTTGAGATATTCCGGTATACATCTTTACTCATACTAAAAATTGTTTTCGATTGCTGCAGCCGTTTATGAACTGATAGGGGGGGGGGGGGGGGGGAAGGACACCCACAGCCAGCCAGACAGACAGATAGACATACAGACAGACACACAGACACACACACATTTTCCCGGATCGATCTCAAAAGTCTACTCTTTCCTCATTTTTGCAAAATGTGAAAAGTAGACTAATAATTCCTGGAAGAACGTGGCTAGTATTAAGGGACTTTTTTAAAGAAACATTGTGTGTCTGTGTGTGTATATGTCTGCTCCCCCCCTTCAATTGAAACACAAAATTTTGTCCAGAGGTAGCACTAGAAAAGGGCACCTCAGTGTCATGTTTATTTTGCCGCCATCTTTACCAAATCTCAATTGTGGCTACTCAATTGGTCAAAACTTAACATTAATAAACGACTAAACTAATCATCAGGGACCCGGAACAGAACGAAAATGCGTTAAGTACCGCTGTGTATCACGTTACGTAACGTATGCCATAACGCGGCCCCAAGCTGGCTTGCGGTATCGTTCCGTAACTGTAACTTGGAACTCGGTACGAGCAAGTGGAACGTTACAGCCCTGGAACGGTACAGTCGGAACTCGCCTCGTAACTGTACCGAGCATCAAGGTACGTGTTAGCGGAACGTTACGTATGGAACGGTACAGCCGGAACTCGCCTCCTAACTGTACCGAGCATCAAGGTACGTGTTAGCGGAAATTTAGCTCCTTAGTGACCAATAATATTATTTCTTTTCTAACTTAAACCTCCCGTTGTTGCTTTTCGTTTACTTGTTGGCTTATTTTCATTTAGTATTGATAGAAGCCATTTTTCAGCGATTCTTAATTCTAATAATGAAAGCTATTCAGTCGTGTTGACCGACTGGAAAGCTTCCTTTATTATTTACATTTATGAAAGATAGGCCTATGACATCACATAAAGTCCGTGTGTGTGTTCGTATGTGTGTGTTTGCATGTGACCGTCGCCTCGCTCCCCTCACTAATAAAATCTAAACTGCTGGAGCGATTTCAACGAAACTCGGTAAGGTCATAGTACTATTTTGTCCAACCCCGACTGTGCTCTTCAAATTTTATTACATCTCACCAATCCAACTTGGCAACTATGCGAAATATTTCACCGGCATTCCATATCTCCGAAATTATTACAGATATCACCGTGACGTTTTGTATGGTGGAAAAAAGCACTAATATAATTGTAACTAAGGTACTCTCAAAAACCTCTTTACAAAACGAACATGGCGGCCAAGCGAAGTTGATGTATTTAAATAGACTTTTCTCGCATTTAAACCAACCGAGCGCCGTCACACATGGTACAGCAAATGGTATACACCTTGTAATACACTGACATCCTATTCAGCACAATTGTTTACATAACTTCAAGATGTCGGCTGTGCGAAATTTTAAAATTAAGGTTTAATTTCTTGTGTCCTAATCATGCGATCGAAACCAACGTTTGAACAATGAACCTACGCAATTATCGTCATCTAATAGTGCATAGTTCTATGGCCTACCATGTATATAAAAATCCAATATGGTGACCATCCGAAATATTTAGACAATTCTCAATGTCAACTAATCTGTGACAGCAATCAAACTTAATTGTTTTCTTAACCACGAGATGGAGCCTGTGTCAAATTTTAAAATCTCGTTTTTAGCCTATTTCTATTTATGAAAAGATAGGCTTATGAGATCACCTTTTGTCCGTGTGTGTCCGTGTGTGTGCCCCCACGCCCCTCTAATAAAATCTAAGTGGCTGGATGGATTTCAATTAAATTCGGTAAGGTCATAGTACTATTCAGGCCGACCCCGACCGTGCCCTACAAATTTTATTACGTTCTAATAATCCAACATGGCGGTTGTGCGATATATTTCACAGGCATACTATATCTCCGAATCTCAGAAGACTTCTGTTACTTAGGAAGCAATATAACCAGTGATGGATGGAGGATAGAGGATATAAGAAGTAGCTTGGCTCAGGCAAGGAAGGCATTTCTACAGAAAAGGAATCTGTTGACATGGAGCGTGGCACTCTATGGAAGTGAAAATTGGACTATTGATGCAGCAGAAAAGAGGAGATTTGAAGCGTTTGAAATGTGGTGTTACAGGAGAAGGATGAAGATAAGATGGGTAGATAGGGTTACAAACGAAGAGGTATTAAGACGAGTGGGAGAGGAGAGATGTTTCTGGCGACTGCTAATGAAGAGAAAAGATAGGTTGGTAGGACACTTTCTAAGACACCCAGGAATAGCAAACTTAGTTATGGAAGGAAGGGTCGAGGACAAGAACTGTAGGGGTAGACCGAGATTAGAATATGTTAGTTTGCCTCGAATGTAGGGTGTGGTAGCTATGTAGAGATGAAACGCCTAGCTCAGGACAGGGAGGCATGGAGAGCGGGATAAAACCAGTCAAAAGACTGAAGACTCAAACAACAACATCAGCCGATATGAATGAATTGATAAATATCAAAGACACAAGATAAATGTATAGCGTAACACTAAAAAGTCCCTTGGTATTAAACCTTATATGGTGCACCATAAAGAAGGATGGAAATTAGAACGCCTAAATCAACATACCGTAACATGATGTATGAAAATATGATAAAATAATAATTTGCAACAAATTTCAAACACTTATTAAAACTCTAAAAATGCCTGATTTTCTTACAGATCACTGCCAGTAGAGGAACGTGGCTAATATTAAGGGACTTTTTTCAAGAAACATTATGTGTCTGTGTGTGTATATGTCTGCTCCCCCCTTTCAATTGAAACACAACATTTTGTCCAGAGGTAGCACTAGAAAAGGGCACCTCAGTGTCATGTTTATTTTGCCGCCATCTTTACCAAATCTCAATTGTGGCTACTCAATTGGTCAAAACTTAACATTAATAAACGACTAAACTAATCGTCAGGGACCCGGAACAGAACTGAAATGCGTTACGCACCGCTGTGTATGCCATACCGCGGTCCCGAGATGGCTTGCGGTATCTTTCCGTAACTGTAACTTGGAACTCCGTACGAGCATGTGAAACGTTACAGCCCTGGAACGGTACAGTCGGAACTCGACTCCCAACTGTACCGAACATCAAGGTACGTGTTAGCGGAACGTTACGTATGGAACGGTACAGTCGGAACTCGTCTCCTAACTGTACCGAGCATCAAGATACGTGTTAGCGGAACTTTAGCTCCTTTGTGACCAATAATAGTATTTCTTTTCTAAATTAAAACTCCCGTTCTTGCTTTTCGTTTACTTGTTAGCCTATTTTCATTTAGTAGTGATAGAGGCCATTTTTCAGCGATTCTTAATTCTAATAATGAAAGCTATTCAGTCGTGTTGACCGACTGAAAAGCTTCCTTTACTATGTACATTTATGAAAGATAGGCCTATGACATCACATATAGTCCATGTGTGAGTACGTATGTGTGTGTTTGCATGTGTCCGTCGCCTCGCTCCCCTGCCTAATAAAATCTAAACTGCTAGATCGATTTCAATGAAACTCGGTAAGGTCATTGTACTATTTTGTTCGACCCGACTGTGCTCTTCAAATTTTATTATATCTCACCAATCCAACATGGCAACTGTGCGAAATATTTCACCGGCATTTCATATCTCCGAAACTATTACAGATATCACCTTGACGTTTTGTATGGTGGAAAATAGCACTAATAGAAATGTAACGATGGGACTCTCAAAAATCTCTTTACAAAACGAACTTGGCGGCAAAGCGAAGTTGTTGTATTTAAATAGACTTTTCTCGCATTTAAACCATCCGAGCGCCGTCACACATGGTACAGCAAATGGTATGCCCCTTGTAATGCACTGACATCCTATTCAGCTCAATTGCTTACATAACTTCAAGATGGCGGCTGTGCGAAATTTTAAAATTAAGGTTTAATTTCTTGTGTCCTAATCATGCGATCGAAACCAACGTTTGAACAATGCACCCACGCAATAATCATCATCTAATAGTACATAGCTCTATGGCCTACAATGCATATAAAATCCAATATGGTGACCTTCCGAAATATTTAGACGATTCTCAATGTCAACTAATCTGTGACAGCAATAAAACTTAATTGTTTTCTTAACCACGAAATGGCGCCAGTGTCAATTTTAAAATCTCGTTTTTAGCCTATTTCTATTTATGAAAAAATAGGCTTATGAGATCACCTTTTGTCCGTGTGTGTCCGTGTGTGTGCCCCCAACTCCCACTAATAAAATCTAAGTGGCTGGATAGATTTCTATTAAATTCGGTAAGGTCATAGTACTATTCTGGCCGACCCCGACCGTAACCTACAAATTTTATTACTTTTCAACAATCCAACTTGGCGGCTGTGCGAAATATTTCACTGGCATTCTATATCTCCGAATCTCAGAAGACTTCTGTTAAGTTACTTAGGAAGCAAAATAACCAGTGATGGTTGGAGGAAAGAGGATATAAAAAGTAGGTTGGCTCAGGCAAGGAAAGCATTTCAACAGAAAAGGAATCAGTTGACATCGAGTGTGGCACTCTATGGAAGTGAAAATTGGACTATTGGTGCAGCAGAAAAGAGGAGATTTGAAGCGTTAGAAATGTGGTGATACAGGAGAATGATGAAGATCAGATGGGAAGAGAGGGTTATAAATGAAGAGGTATTAAGACGAGTGGGAGGGGAGAGATGTTTCTGGCGACTGCTAATGAAGAGAAGATATAAGTTGGTAGGACACATACTAAGACACCCAGGAATAGCAAACTTAGTTATGGAAGGAAGGGTCGAGGACAAGAACTGTAGGGGTAGACCGAGATTAGAATATGTTAAACAGTTTGCCTCGAATGTGGGGTGTGGTAGCTGTGTAGAGATGAAACGCTTAGCTCAGAACAGGGAGGCATGGAGAGCGGGATAAAACCAGTCAAAAGACTGAAGACTCAAACAACAACATCAGCCGATATGAATGAATTGATAAATATCAAAGACACAAGATAAATGTATACCGGTAGCGTAACACTAAAAAGTCGCTTGGTATTAAACCTTATATGGTGCATCATAAAGAAGGATTGAAAATTGAAGCCTAAGTCAACATACCGCAACAAGATGTATGAAAATATGATAAAATAATCATCTGCAACAAATTTCAAACACATATTAAAACCCTAACAAGAAGTTCCGTGACGAACTAAAGTGCCTACTTTTCCTAAAATTAAGTTTCATACCAATGATTAAACTAGTGTATATGAACCTATCTAGAATAATGACGAAATTAAGTTGTTATTATCGAAATGTCTAATTAGTTCGAAATATATCTGGTATAATGTAGCCTAATAGAGCAGTACTGTTGGCAGCCCTGGCGACTTAATATATACATCTTCGTTCCATCTCTTAAGGTACAGAATACACAATTTGGTTGAATTCCAATGAACTTTACATGCAGTTAGACTCTGGATTTATCAGCACGCGTAAAAGCATGTTTGGCAACAATGTCATGAGTGTGCTGGTCAGAAATGACCTGAAATATTATGATATCTTGTTGTGCCAATTATGGATGAAATCCATTTTTACTATACAAGTTACATATTTTTTTAAAATTGAACCTATCTGCAGGCATAGAATCTTGTTGGTAGCACTGTCTTATATTGATTACTCCAAATTTATCTAGAATGCCAGGTGCTATACGTGTGCAAATTATGGAGCTGTTGGCTTGCATATTTTCTGATTTATTGATATTAGGGAAAAAATATATAGACAGCATTTATTAACAGTTGGCAGCCCTGATTCCTCTTAAGAATAAGCATAGTCATATCTGTTATGGTACATATAGCACATGCGAAATTTGGTTGAAATCCAACTGATAGTATAGGAGTTACATGTATTTAAAATTTGGTGCTATCAGCAGGCTTAGAATCATGTTGGTAGAACTGACTATATAAGTTATTCCAAATTAATCTAAAATTTAAGGTACTAAACGTGTGCATAGTTTAAAGCTGTCGGCTTGCATACTTTCTGATATTTTGGTATTTGGATAAAAAATAGAGAGAGCAAACTAAACCTACGTGCACCACAGTGGTACAAGTCTATATGCCTACCAGTCAAGCTGATTATGAGGATGTTGAAAAGGTCTACGAAGAAATAGACGAAATTCTGAGGTATATCAAGGGTGATGAAAATGTTATAGTAATGGGAGATTGGAATGCTGTGGTAGGAAAAGGGAGAGAAGGGATGATAGTAGGAGATTTCGGATTAGGTGAAAGGAATGATCGAGGAAGCATGCTGGTAGAATTCTGCACCGAGCATGAATTGGTCATAGCTAACACCTTATTCAATAACCACAATAGAAGAATATACACATGGATGAGACCAGTAGATACAGGGCGTTACCAAATCAACTTCATTATGGTCAAGCAGAGGTTTAGAAACCAGATTTTGGATTGTAAAACATATCCTTGTGCTGACATAAACTCTGACCACAATCTGGTTGTAATGAAATGCAGATTAAAGTTGAAGAAACTGAAGAAAAGTCAAAAGCCAAAAAGGTGGGCAATAGACAGACTGAAAGAGAAGGATGTAAACGAAAGATTCATGAAGAGTATAAAGGAAGGACTAATGAAAAACCCTAAATTAACTTCAATTGCAGACGAATGGGCACTTTTGAAGAATGAAATAACAAAATCCGCAGAAGAAAACATTGGAAGGAAAGAAAGAATAGGTAGAAAACCGTGGATCTCTCAGGATATACTAGAATTGATGGATGGAAGGCGGAAACACAAGAATCTAAGAGATGAAAAGGGGAAAGCAGAATACAGACGTCTGAGAAATGAGGTTAACAAGAAGTGCAAGGAAGCGAAAGAAGAATGGTTGAAAGAGAAATGTGCAGGTATAGAAAATTGTCTGAAATTAGGAAAAGTATACGCAGCTTATCGAAGGATTAAGAATATTTTTGGGGAGAAGAAGACTAAGTGCTGTAATATTAAGGACACAAATGGAAAGCCTCTAACAGATAGGGAAGAAAAGGTTGAGAGATGGAAAGCATACATAGAGAGTTTGTATAAGGGAAAGGAGATTGAGAATCATGTAATGGAAAGGGAGGAGGAAATTGATGAGGATGCGAAAGGAGATTTAATATAGAGATCTGAATTTGATAGAGCTTTGGAAGAATTAAGCAGGAACAAAACACCAGGCATAGATGATATACCGATTGAGTTGCTACGCTGCATAGGAGATGAAGGCCTGATCAGGTTATTTCACTTGGTGTGTAGGATTTATGAGACAGGTGAGGTGCCCCCTGATTTCAAGAAGAATGTAATCATCCCTATACCAAAGAAAGTGGGAGCTGACAGATGTGAAGATTACCGTACAATCAGCTTGATTACTCATGCTTCTAAGATCCTGTCTAGGATAATCTACAAGAGGATTGAAAGCCAGATAGAAATGGAGTTAGGTGAAGACCAGTTTGGTTTCAGGAGAAATGTAGGAACAAGGGAAGCTGTATTAAGTCTTAGGCTGATTTTGGATGGTAGAATAAGGAAAGATAAGAGAACGTTCATGGCATTTGTAGACTTAGAAAAGGCTTTTGATAACGTTGATTGGACTAAATTGTTTGACATTTTGAAATCGATTGGAATAAAGTACAGGGATAGGAGGGTGATATACAATCTATACAGATACCAGACAGCAGTCATTCGAGTTGAAGGACATGAGAGAGATGCTGGAAATCAGAAAGGTGTAAGGCAAGGCTGCAACTTATCAACCATACTTTTCAATCTTTACATTGAAAAAGCAATGAAGGAAATTAGAGAAAAATTTAAAGTGAGAGTGAAGATTCAAGGAGAAATAATTTCAACTCTGAGATTTGCTGATGACATCGTCATCTTGGCCGACAAGCCTGAGGATTTGAATGAGTTTTTGAATGGTATGGACTCCGTCTTACGGAAAGAATTCATGATGAAAATTAATAAATGTAAAACAAAAATACTGGAATGCAGCCGAAATAAATTAGAAACCTCTATGGAGATCAAATTGGCAGGTGAAAAGCTGAAGGAAGTAGGAGACTTCTGTTACTTAGGAAGCAGAATAACCAGTGATGGACGAAGCAAAGAGGATATAAAAAGTAGGTTGGCTCAGGCAAGGAAAGCATTTCTACAGAAAAGGAATCTGTTGACATCGAATATAGATTTAGGTATTAGGAAGTCATTTTTGAAAGCCTTTGTCTGGAGCGTGGCGCTCTATGTAAGTGAAACTTGGACTATTGGTGCAGCAGAAAAGAGGAGAATTGAAGCATTTGAAATGTGGTGTTACAGGAGAATGATGAAGATCAGATGGGTAGATAGGGTTAAAAACAAAGAGGTATTAAGACGAGTGGGAGAGGAGAGATGTTTCTGGCGACTGCTAATGAAGAGAAGAGATAGGTTGGTAGGACACATACTAAGACACCCAGGAATAGCAAGCTTAGTTATGGAAGGAAGGGTCGAGGACAAGAACTGTAGGGGTAGACCAAGGTTAGAATATGTTAAACAGATTGCCTCGGATGTAGGGTGTCGGAGCTATGTAGAGATGAAACGATTAGCTCAGGACAGGGAGACATGGAGAGCTGCATCAAACCAGTCAAAAGACTGAAGACTCAAACAACAACATTATTAACAGTTGGCAGCCCTGGTGGTTCTTACGAATACGCTCAGTCATATCTGTCCACATATTACATACAAAATTTGGTTGAAATCCAATTGATAGTGCAGAAGTTATATGCATTTAAAAACTTGACCTATCAGAAAGCTTAAAATTATTTTGGCAACATTGTAACGCATGGCCTCCTGGAAATTAAACAGAAATAGCATTATCTACTTGTGTGCCAATTTTGGAATAGCTCCCATGCATACCTTGCAAGATATCCAACATGGAGCTCAAATTTCTAGTGCGTTTTTTCAGCAGTTGGTAGCACTGACATCATTTTCAAATATGGGCTTGAGATATTCCGGTATACATCTTTACTCATACTAAAAATTGTTTTCGATTGCTGCAGCCGTTTATGAACTGATAGGGGGGGGGGGGGGGGGGGGAAGGACACCCACAGCCAGCCAGACAGACAGATAGACATACAGACAGACACACAGACACACACACATTTTCCCGGATCGATCTCAAAAGTCTACTCTTTCCTCATTTTTGCAAAATGTGAAAAGTAGACTAATAATTCCTGGAAGAACGTGGCTAGTATTAAGGGACTTTTTTAAAGAAACATTGTGTGTCTGTGTGTGTATATGTCTGCTCCCCCCCTTCAATTGAAACACAAAATTTTGTCCAGAGGTAGCACTAGAAAAGGGCACCTCAGTGTCATGTTTATTTTGCCGCCATCTTTACCAAATCTCAATTGTGGCTACTCAATTGGTCAAAACTTAACATTAATAAACGACTAAACTAATCATCAGGGACCCGGAACAGAACGAAAATGCGTTAAGTACCGCTGTGTATCACGTTACGTAACGTATGCCATAACGCGGCCCCAAGCTGGCTTGCGGTATCGTTCCGTAACTGTAACTTGGAACTCGGTACGAGCAAGTGGAACGTTACAGCCCTGGAACGGTACAGTCGGAACTCGCCTCGTAACTGTACCGAGCATCAAGGTACGTGTTAGCGGAACGTTACGTATGGAACGGTACAGTCGGAACTCGCCTCCTAACTGTACCGAGCATCAAGGTACGTGTTAGCGGAACTTTAGCTCCTTAGTGACCAATAATATTATTTCTTTTCTAACTTAAACCTCCCGTCGTTGCTTTTCGTTTACTTGTTGGCTTATTTTCATTTAGTATTGATAGAAGCCATTTTTCAGTGATGCTTAATTCTAATAATGAAAGCTATTCAGTCGTGTTGACCGACTGGAAAGCTTCCTTTATTATTTACATTTATGAAAGATAGGCCTATGACATCACATAAAGTCCGTGTGTGTGTTCGTATGTGTGTGTTTGCATGTGACCGTCGCCTTGCTCCCCTCACTAATAAAATCTAAACTGCTGGAGCGATTTCAACGAAACTCGGTAAGGTCATAGTACTATTTTGTCCAACCCCGACTGTGCTCTTCAAATTATATTATATCTCACCAATCCAACTTGGCAACTGCGCGAAATATTTCACCGGCATTCCATATCTCCGAAACTATTACAGACATCACCCTGACGTTTTGTATGGTGGAAAAAAGCACTAATATAATTGTAACTGAGGTACTCTCAAAAACCTCTTTACAAAACGAACATGGCGGCCAAGCGAAGTTGTTGTATTTAAATAGACTTTTCTCGCATTTAAACCAACCGAGCGCCGTCACACATGGAACAGCAAATGGTATTCACCTTGTAATACACTGACATCCTATTCTGCTCAATTGTTTACATAACTTCAAGATGTCGGCTGTGCGAAATTTTAAAATTAAGGTTTAATTTCTTGTTTCCTAATCATGCGATCGAAACCAACGTTTGAACAATGAACCTACGCAATTATCATCATCTAATAGTGCATAGCTCTATGGCCTACCATGTATATAAAAATCCAATATGGTGACCATCCGAAATATTTAGACAATTCTCAATGTCAACTAATCTGTGACAGCAATCAAACTTAATTGTTTTCTTAACCACGAGATGGAGCCTGTGTCAAATTTTAAAATCTCGTTTTTAGCCTATTTCTATTTATGAAAAGATAGGCTTATGAGATCACCTTTTGTCCGTGTGTGTCCGTGTTTGTGCCCCCACGCCCCACTAATAAAATCTAAGTGGCTGGATGGATTTCAATTAAATTCGGTAAGGTCATAGTACTATTCAGGCCGACCCCGACCGTGCCCTACAAATTTTATTACGTTCTAATAATCCAACATGGCGGTTATGCGATATATTTCACTGGCATTCTATATCTCCGAATCTCAGAAGACTTCTGTTAAGTTACTTAGGAAGCAAAATAACCAGTGATGGTTGGAGGAAAGAGGATATAAAAAGTAGGTTGGCTCAGGCAAGGAAAGCATTTCAACAGAAAAGGAATCAGTTGACATCGAGTGTGGCACTCTATGGAAGTGAAAATTGGACTATTGGTGCAGCAGAAAAGAGGAGATTTGAAGCGTTAGAAATGTGGTGATACAGGAGAATGATGAAGATCAGATGGGAAGAGAGGGTTATAAATGAAGAGGTATTAAGACGAGTGGGAGGGGAGAGATGTTTCTGGCGACTGCTAATGAAGAGAAGATATAAGTTGGTAGGACACATACTAAGACACCCAGGAATAGCAAACTTAGTTATGGAAGGAAGGGTCGAGGACAAGAACTGTAGGGGTAGACCGAGATTAGAATATGTTAAACAGTTTGCCTCGAATGTGGGGTGTGGTAGCTGTGTAGAGATGAAACGCTTAGCTCAGAACAGGGAGGCATGGAGAGCGGGATAAAACCAGTCAAAAGACTGAAGACTCAAACAACAACATCAGCCGATATGAATGAATTGATAAATATCAAAGACACAAGATAAATGTATACCGGTAGCGTAACACTAAAAAGTCGCTTGGTATTAAACCTTATATGGTGCATCATAAAGAAGGATTGAAAATTGAAGCCTAAGTCAACATACCGCAACAAGATGTATGAAAATATGATAAAATAATCATCTGCAACAAATTTCAAACACATATTAAAACCCTAACAAGAAGTTCCGTGACGAACTAAAGTGCCTACTTTTCCTAAAATTAAGTTTCATACCAATGATTAAACTAGTGTATATGAACCTATCTAGAATAATGACGAAATTAAGTTGTTATTATCGAAATGTCTAATTAGTTCGAAATATACCTGGTATAATGTAGCCTAATAGAGCAGTACTGTTGGCAGCCCTGGCGACTTAATATATACATCTTCGTTCCATCTCTTAAGGTACAGAATACACAATTTGGTTGAATTCCAATGAACTTTACATGCAGTTAGACTCTGGATTTATCAGCACGCGTAAAAGCATGTTTGGCAACAATGTCATGAGTGTGCTGGTCAGAAATGACCTGAAATATTATGATATCTTGTTGTGCCAATTATGGATGAAATCCATTTTTACTATACAAGTTACATATTTTTTTAAAATTGAACCTATCTGCAGGCATAGAATCTTGTTGGTAGCACTGTCTTATATTGATTACTCCAAATTTATCTAGAATGCCAGGTGCTATACGTGTGCAAATTATGGAGCTGTTGGCTTGCATATTTTCTGATTTATTGATATTAGGGAAAAAATATATAGACAGCATTTATTAACAGTTGGCAGCCCTGATTCCTCTTAAGAATAAGCATAGTCATATCTGTTATGGTACATATAGCACATGCGAAATTTGGTTGAAATCCAACTGATAGTATAGGAGTTACATGTATTTAAAATTTGGTGCTATCAGCAGGCTTAGAATCATGTTGGTAGAACTGACTATATAAGTTATTCCAAATTAATCTAAAATTTAAGGTACTAAACGTGTGCATAGTTTAAAGCTGTCGGCTTGCATACTTTCTGATATTTTGGTATTTGGATAAAAAATAGAGAGAGCAAACTAAACCTACGTGCACCACAGTGGTACAAGTCTATATGCCTACCAGTCAAGCTGATTATGAGGATGTTGAAAAGGTCTACGAAGAAATAGACGAAATTCTGAGGTATATCAAGGGTGATGAAAATGTTATAGTAATGGGAGATTGGAATGCTGTGGTAGGAAAAGGGAGAGAAGGGATGATAGTAGGAGATTTCGGATTAGGTGAAAGGAATGATCGAGGAAGCATGCTGGTAGAATTCTGCACCGAGCATGAATTGGTCATAGCTAACACCTTATTCAATAACCACAATAGAAGAATATACACATGGATGAGACCAGTAGATACAGGGCGTTACCAAATCAACTTCATTATGGTCAAGCAGAGGTTTAGAAACCAGATTTTGGATTGTAAAACATATCCTTGTGCTGACATAAACTCTGACCACAATCTGGTTGTAATGAAATGCAGATTAAAGTTGAAGAAACTGAAGAAAAGTCAAAAGCCAAAAAGGTGGGCAATAGACAGACTGAAAGAGAAGGATGTAAACGAAAGATTCATGAAGAGTATAAAGGAAGGACTAATGAAAAACCCTAAATTAACTTCAATTGCAGACGAATGGGCACTTTTGAAGAATGAAATAACAAAATCCGCAGAAGAAAACATTGGAAGGAAAGAAAGAATAGGTAGAAAACCGTGGATCTCTCAGGATATACTAGAATTGATGGATGGAAGGCGGAAACACAAGAATCTAAGAGATGAAAAGGGGAAAGCAGAATACAGACGTCTGAGAAATGAGGTTAACAAGAAGTGCAAGGAAGCGAAAGAAGAATGGTTGAAAGAGAAATGTGCAGGTATAGAAAATTGTCTGAAATTAGGAAAAGTATACGCAGCTTATCGAAGGATTAAGAATATTTTTGGGGAGAAGAAGACTAAGTGCTGTAATATTAAGGACACAAATGGAAAGCCTCTAACAGATAGGGAAGAAAAGGTTGAGAGATGGAAAGCATACATAGAGAGTTTGTATAAGGGAAAGGAGATTGAGAATCATGTAATGGAAAGGGAGGAGGAAATTGATGAGGATGCGAAAGGAGATTTAATATAGAGATCTGAATTTGATAGAGCTTTGGAAGAATTAAGCAGGAACAAAACACCAGGCATAGATGATATACCGATTGAGTTGCTACGCTGCATAGGAGATGAAGGCCTGATCAGGTTATTTCACTTGGTGTGTAGGATTTATGAGACAGGTGAGGTGCCCCCTGATTTCAAGAAGAATGTAATCATCCCTATACCAAAGAAAGTGGGAGCTGACAGATGTGAAGATTACCGTACAATCAGCTTGATTACTCATGCTTCTAAGATCCTGTCTAGGATAATCTACAAGAGGATTGAAAGCCAGATAGAAATGGAGTTAGGTGAAGACCAGTTTGGTTTCAGGAGAAATGTAGGAACAAGGGAAGCTGTATTAAGTCTTAGGCTGATTTTGGATGGTAGAATAAGGAAAGATAAGAGAACGTTCATGGCATTTGTAGACTTAGAAAAGGCTTTTGATAACGTTGATTGGACTAAATTGTTTGACATTTTGAAATCGATTGGAATAAAGTACAGGGATAGGAGGGTGATATACAATCTATACAGATACCAGACAGCAGTCATTCGAGTTGAAGGACATGAGAGAGATGCTGGAAATCAGAAAGGTGTAAGGCAAGGCTGCAACTTATCAACCATACTTTTCAATCTTTACATTGAAAAAGCAATGAAGGAAATTAGAGAAAAATTTAAAGTGAGAGTGAAGATTCAAGGAGAAATAATTTCAACTCTGAGATTTGCTGATGACATCGTCATCTTGGCCGACAAGCCTGAGGATTTGAATGAGTTTTTGAATGGTATGGACTCCGTCTTACGGAAAGAATTCATGATGAAAATTAATAAATGTAAAACAAAAATACTGGAATGCAGCCGAAATAAATTAGAAACCTCTATGGAGATCAAATTGGCAGGTGAAAAGCTGAAGGAAGTAGGAGACTTCTGTTACTTAGGAAGCAGAATAACCAGTGATGGACGAAGCAAAGAGGATATAAAAAGTAGGTTGGCTCAGGCAAGGAAAGCATTTCTACAGAAAAGGAATCTGTTGACATCGAATATAGATTTAGGTATTAGGAAGTCATTTTTGAAAGCCTTTGTCTGGAGCGTGGCGCTCTATGTAAGTGAAACTTGGACTATTGGTGCAGCAGAAAAGAGGAGAATTGAAGCATTTGAAATGTGGTGTTACAGGAGAATGATGAAGATCAGATGGGTAGATAGGGTTAAAAACAAAGAGGTATTAAGACGAGTGGGAGAGGAGAGATGTTTCTGGCGACTGCTAATGAAGAGAAGAGATAGGTTGGTAGGACACATACTAAGACACCCAGGAATAGCAAGCTTAGTTATGGAAGGAAGGGTCGAGGACAAGAACTGTAGGGGTAGACCAAGGTTAGAATATGTTAAACAGATTGCCTCGGATGTAGGGTGTCGGAGCTATGTAGAGATGAAACGATTAGCTCAGGACAGGGAGACATGGAGAGCTGCATCAAACCAGTCAAAAGACTGAAGACTCAAACAACAACATTATTAACAGTTGGCAGCCCTGGTGGTTCTTACGAATACGCTCAGTCATATCTGTCCACATATTACATACAAAATTTGGTTGAAATCCAATTGATAGTGCAGAAGTTATATGCATTTAAAAACTTGACCTATCAGAAAGCTTAAAATTATTTTGGCAACATTGTAACGCATGGCCTCCTGGAAATTAAACAGAAATAGCATTATCTACTTGTGTGCCAATTTTGGAATAGCTCCCATGCATACCTTGCAAGATATCCAACATGGAGCTCAAATTTCTAGTGCGTTTTTTCAGCAGTTGGTAGCACTGACATCATTTTCAAATATGGGCTTGAGATATTCCGGTATACATCTTTAGTCATACTAAAAATTGTTTTCGATTGCTGCAGCCGTTTATGAACTGATAGGGGGGGGGGGGGGGAAGGACACCCACAGCCAGCCAGACAGACAGATAGACATACAGACAGACACACAGACACACACACATTTTCCCGGATCGATCTCAAAAGTCTACTCTTTCCTCATTTTTGCAAAATGTGAAAAGTAGACTAATAATTCCTGGAAGAACGTGGCTAGTATTAAGGGACTTTTTTAAAGAAACATTGTGTGTCTGTGTGTGTATATGTCTGCTCCCCCCCTTCAATTGAAACACAAAATTTTGTCCAGAGGTAGCACTAGAAAAGGGCACCTCAGTGTCATGTTTATTTTGCCGCCATCTTTACCAAATCTCAATTGTGGCTACTCAATTGGTCAAAACTTAACATTAATAAACGACTAAACTAATCATCAGGGACCCGGAACAGAACGAAAATGCGTTAAGTACCGCTGTGTATCACGTTACGTAACGTATGCCATAACGCGGCCCCAAGCTGGCTTGCGGTATCGTTCCGTAACTGTAACTTGGAACTCGGTACGAGCAAGTGGAACGTTACAGCCCTGGAACGGTACAGTCGGAACTCGCCTCGTAACTGTACCGAGCATCAAGGTACGTGTTAGCGGAACGTTACGTATGGAACGGTACAGTCGGAACTCGCCTCCTAACTGTACCGAGCATCAAGGTACGTGTTAGCGGAACTTTAGCTCCTTAGTGACCAATAATATTATTTCTTTTCTAACTTAAACCTCCCGTCGTTGCTTTTCGTTTACTTGTTGGCTTATTTTCATTTAGTATTGATAGAAGCCATTTTTCAGTGATGCTTAATTCTAATAATGAAAGCTATTCAGTCGTGTTGACCGACTGGAAAGCTTCCTTTATTATTTACATTTATGAAAGATAGGCCTATGACATCACATAAAGTCCGTGTGTGTGTTCGTATGTGTGTGTTTGCATGTGACCGTCGCCTTGCTCCCCTCACTAATAAAATCTAAACTGCTGGAGCGATTTCAACGAAACTCGGTAAGGTCATAGTACTATTTTGTCCAACCCCGACTGTGCTCTTCAAATTATATTATATCTCACCAATCCAACTTGGCAACTGCGCGAAATATTTCACCGGCATTCCATATCTCCGAAACTATTACAGACATCACCCTGACGTTTTGTATGGTGGAAAAAAGCACTAATATAATTGTAACTGAGGTACTCTCAAAAACCTCTTTACAAAACGAACATGGCGGCCAAGCGAAGTTGTTGTATTTAAATAGACTTTTCTCGCATTTAAACCAACCGAGCGCCGTCACACATGGAACAGCAAATGGTATTCACCTTGTAATACACTGACATCCTATTCTGCTCAATTGTTTACATAACTTCAAGATGTCGGCTGTGCGAAATTTTAAAATTAAGGTTTAATTTCTTGTTTCCTAATCATGCGATCGAAACCAACGTTTGAACAATGAACCTACGCAATTATCATCATCTAATAGTGCATAGCTCTATGGCCTACCATGTATATAAAAATCCAATATGGTGACCATCCGAAATATTTAGACAATTCTCAATGTCAACTAATCTGTGACAGCAATCAAACTTAATTGTTTTCTTAACCACGAGATGGAGCCTGTGTCAAATTTTAAAATCTCGTTTTTAGCCTATTTCTATTTATGAAAAGATAGGCTTATGAGATCACCTTTTGTCCGTGTGTGTCCGTGTTTGTGCCCCCACGCCCCACTAATAAAATCTAAGTGGCTGGATGGATTTCAATTAAATTCGGTAAGGTCATAGTACTATTCAGGCCGACCCCGACCGTGCCCTACAAATTTTATTACGTTCTAATAATCCAACATGGCGGTTATGCGATATATTTCACTGGCATTCTATATCTCCGAATCTCAGAAGACTTCTGTTAAGTTACTTAGGAAGCAAAATAACCAGTGATGGTTGGAGGAAAGAGGATATAAAAAGTAGGTTGGCTCAGGCAAGGAAAGCATTTCAACAGAAAAGGAATCAGTTGACATCGAGTGTGGCACTCTATGGAAGTGAAAATTGGACTATTGGTGCAGCAGAAAAGAGGAGATTTGAAGCGTTAGAAATGTGGTGATACAGGAGAATGATGAAGATCAGATGGGAAGAGAGGGTTATAAATGAAGAGGTATTAAGACGAGTGGGAGGGGAGAGATGTTTCTGGCGACTGCTAATGAAGAGAAGATATAAGTTGGTAGGACACATACTAAGACACCCAGGAATAGCAAACTTAGTTATGGAAGGAAGGGTCGAGGACAAGAACTGTAGGGGTAGACCGAGATTAGAATATGTTAAACAGTTTGCCTCGAATGTGGGGTGTGGTAGCTGTGTAGAGATGAAACGCTTAGCTCAGAACAGGGAGGCATGGAGAGCGGGATAAAACCAGTCAAAAGACTGAAGACTCAAACAACAACATCAGCCGATATGAATGAATTGATAAATATCAAAGACACAAGATAAATGTATACCGGTAGCGTAACACTAAAAAGTCGCTTGGTATTAAACCTTATATGGTGCATCATAAAGAAGGATTGAAAATTGAAGCCTAAGTCAACATACCGCAACAAGATGTATGAAAATATGATAAAATAATCATCTGCAACAAATTTCAAACACATATTAAAACCCTAACAAGAAGTTCCGTGACGAACTAAAGTGCCTACTTTTCCTAAAATTAAGTTTCATACCAATGATTAAACTAGTGTATATGAACCTATCTAGAATAATGACGAAATTAAGTTGTTATTATCGAAATGTCTAATTAGTTCGAAATATACCTGGTATAATGTAGCCTAATAGAGCAGTACTGTTGGCAGCCCTGGCGACTTAATATATACATCTTCGTTCCATCTCTTAAGGTACAGAATACACAATTTGGTTGAATTCCAATGAACTTTACATGCAGTTAGACTCTGGATTTATCAGCACGCGTAAAAGCATGTTTGGCAACAATGTCATGAGTGTGCTGGTCAGAAATGACCTGAAATATTATGATATCTTGTTGTGCCAATTATGGATGAAATCCATTTTTACTATACAAGTTACATATTTTTTTAAAATTGAACCTATCTGCAGGCATAGAATCTTGTTGGTAGCACTGTCTTATATTGATTACTCCAAATTTATCTAGAATGCCAGGTGCTATACGTGTGCAAATTATGGAGCTGTTGGCTTGCATATTTTCTGATTTATTGATATTAGGGAAAAAATATATAGACAGCATTTATTAACAGTTGGCAGCCCTGATTCCTCTTAAGAATAAGCATAGTCATATCTGTTATGGTACATATAGCACATGCGAAATTTGGTTGAAATCCAACTGATAGTATAGGAGTTACATGTATTTAAAATTTGGTGCTATCAGCAGGCTTAGAATCATGTTGGTAGAACTGACTATATAAGTTATTCCAAATTAATCTAAAATTTAAGGTACTAAACGTGTGCATAGTTTAAAGCTGTCGGCTTGCATACTTTCTGATATTTTGGTATTTGGATAAAAAATAGAGAGAGCAAACTAAACCTACGTGCACCACAGTGGTACAAGTCTATATGCCTACCAGTCAAGCTGATTATGAGGATGTTGAAAAGGTCTACGAAGAAATAGACGAAATTCTGAGGTATATCAAGGGTGATGAAAATGTTATAGTAATGGGAGATTGGAATGCTGTGGTAGGAAAAGGGAGAGAAGGGATGATAGTAGGAGATTTCGGATTAGGTGAAAGGAATGATCGAGGAAGCAGGCTGGTAGAATTCTGCACCGAGCATGAATTGGTCATAGCTAACACCTTATTCAATAACCACAATAGAAGAATATACACATGGATGAGACCAGTAGATACAGGGCGTTACCAAATCAACTTCATTATGGTCAAGCAGAGGTTTAGAAACCAGATTTTGGATTGTAAAACATATCCTTGTGCTGACATAAACTCTGACCACAATCTGGTTGTAATGAAATGCAGATTAAAGTTGAAGAAACTGAAGAAAAGTCAAAAGCCAAAAAGGTGGGCAATAGACAGACTGAAAGAGAAGGATGTAAACGAAAGATTCATGAAGAGTATAAAGGAAGGACTAATGAAAAACCCTAAATTAACTTCAATTGCAGACGAATGGGCACTTTTGAAGAATGAAATAACAAAATCCGCAGAAGAAAACATTGGAAGGAAAGAAAGAATAGGTAGAAAACCGTGGATCTCTCAGGATATACTAGAATTGATGGATGGAAGGCGGAAACACAAGAATCTAAGAGATGAAAAGGGGAAAGCAGAATACAGACGTCTGAGAAATGAGGTTAACAAGAAGTGCAAGGAAGCGAAAGAAGAATGGTTGAAAGAGAAATGTGCAGGTATAGAAAATTGTCTGAAATTAGGAAAAGTATACGCAGCTTATCGAAGGATTAAGAATATTTTTGGGGAGAAGAAGACTAAGTGCTGTAATATTAAGGACACAAATGGAAAGCCTCTAACAGATAGGGAAGAAAAGGTTGAGAGATGGAAAGCATACATAGAGAGTTTGTATAAGGGAAAGGAGATTGAGAATCATGTAATGGAAAGGGAGGAGGAAATTGATGAGGATGCGAAAGGAGATTTAATATAGAGATCTGAATTTGATAGAGCTTTGGAAGAATTAAGCAGGAACAAAACACCAGGCATAGATGATATACCGATTGAGTTGCTACGCTGCATAGGAGATGAAGGCCTGATCAGGTTATTTCACTTGGTGTGTAGGATTTATGAGACAGGTGAGGTGCCCCCTGATTTCAAGAAGAATGTAATCATCCCTATACCAAAGAAAGTGGGAGCTGACAGATGTGAAGATTACCGTACAATCAGCTTGATTACTCATGCTTCTAAGATCCTGTCTAGGATAATCTACAAGAGGATTGAAAGCCAGATAGAAATGGAGTTAGGTGAAGACCAGTTTGGTTTCAGGAGAAATGTAGGAACAAGGGAAGCTGTATTAAGTCTTAGGCTGATTTTGGATGGTAGAATAAGGAAAGATAAGAGAACGTTCATGGCATTTGTAGACTTAGAAAAGGCTTTTGATAACGTTGATTGGACTAAATTGTTTGACATTTTGAAATCGATTGGAATAAAGTACAGGGATAGGAGGGTGATATACAATCTATACAGATACCAGACAGCAGTCATTCGAGTTGAAGGACATGAGAGAGATGCTGGAAATCAGAAAGGTGTAAGGCAAGGCTGCAACTTATCAACCATACTTTTCAATCTTTACATTGAAAAAGCAATGAAGGAAATTAGAGAAAAATTTAAAGTGAGAGTGAAGATTCAAGGAGAAATAATTTCAACTCTGAGATTTGCTGATGACATCGTCATCTTGGCCGACAAGCCTGAGGATTTGAATGAGTTTTTGAATGGTATGGACTCCGTCTTACGGAAAGAATTCATGATGAAAATTAATAAATGTAAAACAGAAATACTGGAATGCAGCCGAAATAAATTAGAAACCTCTATGGAGATCAAATTGGCAGGTGAAAAGCTGAAGGAAGTAGGAGACTTCTGTTACTTAGGAAGCAGAATAACCAGTGATGGACGAAGCAAAGAGGATATAAAAAGTAGGTTGGCTCAGGCAAGGAAAGCATTTCTACAGAAAAGGAATCTGTTGACATCGAATATAGATTTAGGTATTAGGAAGTCATTTTTGAAAGCCTTTGTCTGGAGCGTGGCGCTCTATGTAAGTGAAACTTGGACTATTGGTGCAGCAGAAAAGAGGAGAATTGAAGCATTTGAAATGTGGTGTTACAGGAGAATGATGAAGATCAGATGGGTAGATAGGGTTAAAAACAAAGAGGTATTAAGACGAGTGGGAGAGGAGAGATGTTTCTGGCGACTGCTAATGAAGAGAAGAGATAGGTTGGTAGGACACATACTAAGACACCCAGGAATAGCAAGCTTAGTTATGGAAGGAAGGGTCGAGGACAAGAACTGTAGGGGTAGACCAAGGTTAGAATATGTTAAACAGATTGCCTCGGATGTAGGGTGTCGGAGCTATTTAGAGATGAAACGATTAGCTCAGGACAGGGAGACATGGAGAGCTGCATCAAACCAGTCAAAAGACTGAAGACTCAAACAACAACATTATTAACAGTTGGCAGCCCTGGTGGTTCTTACGAATACGCTCAGTCATATCTGTCCACATATTACATACAAAATTTGGTTGAAATCCAATTGATAGTGCAGAAGTTATATGCATTTAAAAACTTGACCTATCAGAAAGCTTAAAATTATTTTGGCAACATTGTAACGCAAGGCCTCCTGGAAATTAAACAGAAATAGCATTATCTACTTGTGTGCCAATTTTGGAATAGCTCCCATGCATACCTTGCAAGATATCCAACATGGAGCTCAAATTTCTAGTGCGTTTTTTCAGCAGTTGGTAGCACTGACATCATTTTCAAATATGGGCTTGAGATATTCCGGTATACATCTTTACTCATACTAAAAATTGTTTTCGATTGCTGCAGCCGTTTATGAACTGATAGGGGGGGGGGGGGGGGAAGGACACCCACAGCCAGCCAGACAGACAGATAGACATACAGACAGACACACAGACACACACACATTTTCCCGGATCGATCTCAAAAGTCTACTCTTTCCTCATTTTTGCAAAATGTGAAAAGTAGACTAATAATTCCTGGAAGAACGTGGCTAGTATTAAGGGACTTTTTTAAAGAAACATTGTGTGTCTGTGTGTGTATATGTCTGCTCCCCCCCTTCAATTGAAACACAAAATTTTGTCCAGAGGTAGCACTAGAAAAGGGCACCTCAGTGTCATGTTTATTTTGCCGCCATCTTTACCAAATCTCAATTGTGGCTACTCAATTGGTCAAAACTTAACATTAATAAACGACTAAACTAATCATCAGGGACCCGGAACAGAACGAAAATGCGTTAAGTACCGCTGTGTATCACGTTACGTAACGTATGCCATAACGCGGCCCCAAGCTGGCTTGCGGTATCGTTCCGTAACTGTAACTTGGAACTCGGTACGAGCAAGTGGAACGTTACAGCCCTGGAACGGTACAGTCGGAACTCGCCTCGTAACTGTACCGAGCATCAAGGTACGTGTTAGCGGAACGTTACGTATGGAACGGTACAGTCGGAACTCGCCTCCTAACTGTACCGAGCATCAAGGTACGTGTTAGCGGAACTTTAGCTCCTTAGTGACCAATAATATTATTTCTTTTCTAACTTAAACCTCCCGTCGTTGCTTTTCGTTTACTTGTTGGCTTATTTTCATTTAGTATTGATAGAAGCCATTTTTCAGTGATGCTTAATTCTAATAATGAAAGCTATTCAGTCGTGTTGACCGACTGGAAAGCTTCCTTTATTATTTACATTTATGAAAGATAGGCCTATGACATCACATAAAGTCCGTGTGTGTGTTCGTATGTGTGTGTTTGCATGTGACCGTCGCCTTGCTCCCCTCACTAATAAAATCTAAACTGCTGGAGCGATTTCAACGAAACTCGGTAAGGTCATAGTACTATTTTGTCCAACCCCGACTGTGCTCTTCAAATTATATTACATCTCACCAATCCAACTTGGCAACTGCGCGAAATATTTCACCGGCATTCCATATCTCCGAAACTATTACAGACATCACCCTGACGTTTTGTATGGTGGAAAAAAGCACTAATATAATTGTAACTGAGGTACTCTCAAAAACCTCTTTACAAAACGAACATGGCGGCCAAGCGAAGTTGTTGTATTTAAATAGACTTTTCTCGCATTTAAACCAACCGAGCGCCGTCACACATGGAACAGCAAATGGTATTCACCTTGTAATACACTGACATCCTATTCTGCTCAATTGTTTACATAACTTCAAGATGTCGGCTGTGCGAAATTTTAAAATTAAGGTTTAATTTCTTGTTTCCTAATCATGCGATCGAAACCAACGTTTGAACAATGAACCTACGCAATTATCATCATCTAATAGTGCATAGCTCTATGGCCTACCATGTATATAAAAATCCAATATGGTGACCATCCGAAATATTTAGACAATTCTCAATGTCAACTAATCTGTGACAGCAATCAAACTTAATTGTTTTCTTAACCACGAGATGGAGCCTGTGTCAAATTTTAAAATCTCGTTTTTAGCCTATTTCTATTTATGAAAAGATAGGCTTATGAGATCACCTTTTGTCCGTGTGTGTCCGTGTTTGTGCCCCCACGCCCCACTAATAAAATCTAAGTGGCTGGATGGATTTCAATTAAATTCGGTAAGGTCATAGTACTATTCAGGCCGACCCCGACCGTGCCCTACAAATTTTATTACGTTCTAATAATCCAACATGGCGGTTATGCGATATATTTCACTGGCATTCTATATCTCCGAATCTCAGAAGACTTCTGTTACTTAGGAAGCAAAATAACCAGTGATGGTTGGAGGAAAGAGGATATAAGAAGTAGGTTGGCTCAGGCAAGGAAGGCATTTCTACAGAAAAGGAATCTGTTGACATGGAGCGTGGCACTCTATGGAAGTGAAAATTGGACTATTGATGCAGCAGAAAAGAGGAGATTTGAAGCGTTTGAAATGTGGTGTTACAGGAGAATGATGAAGATCAGATGGGAAGAGAGGGTTACAAACGAAGAAGTATTAAGACGAGTGGGAGAGGAGAGATGTTTCTGGCGACTGCTAATGAAGAGAAGAGATAGGTTGGTAGAACACATACTAAGACACCCAGGAATAGCAAACTTAGTTATGGAAGGAAGGGTCGAGGACAGGAACTGTAGGGGTAGACCAAGATTAGAATATGTTAAACAGTTTGCCTCGAATGTAGGGTGTGGTAGCTATGTAGAGATGAAACGCTTAGCTCAGGACAGGGAGGCATGGAGAACGGGATAAAACCAGTCAAAACACTGAAGACTCAAACAACAACATCAGCCGATATGAATGAATTGATAAATATCAAAGACACAAGATAAATGTATAGCGTAACACTAAAATGTCCCTTGGTATTAAACCTTATATGGTGCACCATAAAGAAGGATGGAAAATTGAACGCCTAAATCAACATACCGTAACATGATGTATGAAAATATGATAAAATAATAATTTGCAACAAATTTCAAACACTTATTAAAACTCTAAAAATGCCTGATTTTCTTACAGATCACTGCCAGTAGAAGAACGTGGCTAATATTACGGGAGTTTTTTCAAGAAACATTATGTGTCTGTGTGTGTATATGTCTGCTCCCCCCTTTCAATTGAAACACAAAATTTTGTACAGAGGTAGCACTAGAAACGGGCACCTCAGTGTCATGTTTATTTTGCCGCCATCTTTACCAAATCTCAATTGTGGCTACTCAATTGGTCAAAACGTAACATTAATA
The DNA here is from genome assembly GCA_946902985.2 of Meconema thalassinum. Taxonomy (NCBI): domain Eukaryota; kingdom Metazoa; phylum Arthropoda; class Insecta; order Orthoptera; family Tettigoniidae; genus Meconema; species Meconema thalassinum. The sequence continues at coordinate 1,073,149,244 of OX336389.2, forward strand.
AACGACTAAACTATTCATCAGGGACACGGAACAGAACTGAAATGCGTTACGTACCGCTGTGTTCCACGTTACGTAACGTATGCCATACCGCGGCCCCGAGCTGGCTTGTGGTATAGTTCCGTAACTGAAACTTGGAACTCGGTACGAGCGTGTGGAACGTTACAGCCCTGGAAATTTACAGTCGGAACTCGACTCCCAACTGTACCGAGCATCAAGGTACGTGTTAGCGGGACTTGAACTCATTTGTGACCAATAATAGTATTTCTTTTCTAAATTAAACCCCCCGTTCTTGCTTTTCAATTACTTGTTGGCCTATTTTCATTTAGTAGTGATAGAAGCCATTTTTCAGTGATGCTTAATTCTAATAATGAAAGCCATTCAGTCGTGTTGACCGACTGAAAAGCTTCCTTTATTTTCTACATTTATGAAAGATAGGCCTATGACATCACACATAGTCCATGTGAGTGTACGTATGTGTGTGTTTGCATGTGTCCGTCGCCTCGCTCCCCTCCCTAATAAAATCTAAACTGCTGGAGCGATTTCAACGAAACTCGGTAAGGTCATAGTACTATTTTGTCCGACCCGACTGTGCTCTTCAAATGTTATTACATCACACCAAACTAACATGGCAACTGAGCGAAATATTTCACCGGCAATCCATATCTCCGAAACTATTACAGACTTTTTGTATGGTGAAAAAAAGCACTAATAGAAGTGTAACGATGGGACTCTCAAAAATCTCTTTACAAAACGAACATGGTGGCCAAGCGAAGTTGTTGTATTTCAATAGACTTCTCTCGCATTTAAACCATCCGAGCACCGCCACACATGGTACAGCAAATGGTATACACCTTGTAATGCACTGACATCCTATTCAGCTCAATTGTTTAAATAACTTCAAGATGGCGGCTGTGCGAAATTTTAAAATAAAGGTTTAATTTCTAGTGTCCTAATCATGCGATCGAAACCAACGTTTGAACAATGCACCTAGGCAATAATCATCATCTAATAGTACATAGCTCTATGGCCTACAATGTATATATAAATCCAATATGGTGACCATCCGAAATATTTAGACGATGCTCAATGTCAACTAATCTCTGACAGCAATCAAACTTAATTGTTTTCGTAACCACGAGATGGCGCCAGTGTCAGATTTTAATATCTCGTTCTTAGCCTATTTATATTTATGAAAAAATAGGCTTATGAGATCACCTTTTGTCCGTGTGTGTCCGTGTGTGTGCCCCCACCCCCCACTAATAAAATCTAAGTGGCTGGACAGATTTCTTTTAAATTCGGTAAGGTCATACTGTAGTACTATTCAGGTCGACCCCGACCGTGCCCAACAAATTTTATTACGTTCCAATAATCCAACATGGCGGCTGTGCGATATATTTCACTGGCATTCTATATCTCCGAATCTCAGAAGACTTCTGTTACTTAGGAAGCAAAATAACCAGTGATGGTTGGAGGAAAGAGGATATAAGAAGTAGGTTGGCTCAGGCAAGGAAGGCATTTCTACAGAAAAGGAATCTGTTGACATCGAGCGTGGCACTCTATGGAAGTGAAAATTGGACTATTGGTGCAGCAGAAAAGAGGAGATTTGAAGCGTTTGAAATGTGGTGTTACAGGAGAATGATGAAGATCAGATGGGAAGAGAGGGTTACAAACGAAGAGCTATTAAGGCGAGTGGGAGAGGAGAGATGTTTCTGGCGACTGCTAATGAAGAGAAGAGATAGGTTGGTAGGACACATACTAAGACACCCAGGAATAGCAAACTTAGTTATGGAAGGAAGGGTCGAGGACAAGAACTGTAGGGGTAGACCGAGATTAGAATATGTTAAACAGTTTGCCTCGAATGTGGGGTGTGGTAGCTGTGTAGAGATGAAACGCCTAGCTCAGGACAGGGAGGCATGGAGAGCGGGATAAAACCAGTCAAAAGACTGAAGACTCAAACAACAACATCAGCCGATATGAATGCATTGATAAATATCAACGACACAAGATAAATGTATACCGGTAGCGTAACACTAAAAAGTCGCTTGGTATTAAACCTTATATGGTGCATCATAAAGAAGCATTGAAAATTGAACGCCTAAATCAACATACCGCAACATGATGTATGAAAATATGATAAAATAATCATCTGCAACAAATTTCAAACACATATTAAAACCCTAACAAGAAGTTCCGTGACGAACTAAAGAGCCTACTTTTCCTAAAATTAAGTTTCATACCAATGATTAAACTAGTGTATATGAACCTATCTAGAATAATGACGAAATTCAGTGGTTAATATCGAAATGTCTAATTAGTTCGAAATATACCTGGTATAATGTAGCCTAATAGAGCAGTACTGTTGGCAGCCCTGGCGACTTAATATATACATCTTCGTTCCATCTCTTAAGGTACAGAATACACAATTTGGTTGAATTCCAATGAACTTTACATGCAGTTAGACTCTGGATTTGTCAGCACGCGTAAAAGCATGTTTGGCAACAATGTCATGAGTGTGCTGGTCAAAAATGATCTGAAATATTATGATATCTTGTTGTGCCAATTATGGATGAAATCCATTTTTAGTATACAAGTTACATGTTTTTTAAAATTCAACCTATCTGCAGACATAGAATCATGTTGGTAGCACTGTCTTATATTGATTACTCCAAATTTATCTAGAATGCCAGGTGCTATACGTGTGCAAATTATGGAGCTGTTGGCTTGCATATTTTCTGATTTATTGATATTAGAGAAAAAATATATAGACAGCATTTATTAACAGTTGGCAGCCCTGATTACTCTTAAGAATAAGCATAGTCATATCTGTTATGGTACATATAGCACATGCGAAATTTGGTTGAAATCCAACTGATAGTATAGGAGTTACATGTATTTAAAATTTGGTGCTATCAGCAGGCTTAGAATCATGTTGGTAGAACTGACTATATAAGTTACTCCAAATTAATCTAAAATTTAAGGTACTAAACGTGTGCATAGTTTAAAGCTGTCGGCTTGCATACTTTCTGATATTTTGATATTTGGATAAAAAATAGAGAGAGCAATTATTAACAGTTGGCAGCCCTGGTGGTTCTTACGAATACGCCCAGTCATATCTGTCCACATATTACATACAAAATTTGGTTGAAATCCAATTGATAGTGCAGAAGTTATATGCATTTAAAAACTTGACCTATCAGAAAGCTTAAAATTATTTTGGCAACATTGTCCCGCATGGCCTCCTGGAAATTAAGCAGAAATAGCATTATCTACTTGTGTGCCAATTTTGGATTAGCTCCCATGCATACCTTGCAAGATATCCAACATGGAGCTCAAATTTCTAGTGCGTTTTTTCCGCAGTTGGTAGCACTGACATCATTTTCAAATATGGGCTTGAGATATTCCGGTATACATCTTTACTCATACTAAAAAAAGGTTTCGATTGCTGAAGCCGTTTATGAGTTGATAGGGGGTGGGGGAGACACACACAGAGCCAGACAGACAGACAGACAGATAGACAGACAGAAACACATTTTCCCGGATCGATCTCATAAGTCTACTTTTTCCTCATTTTTGCAAAATGTCAAACGTAGACTAAAAATGCCTGATTTTCATACAGATCACTGCCAGTAGAAGAACGTGGCTAGTATTAAGGGACTTTTTTCATGAAACATTGTGTGTCTGTGTGTGTATATGTCGGCTCCCCCCTATCAATTGAAACACGACATTTTGTACAGAAGTAGCACTAGAAAAGGGCACCTCAGTGTCATGTTTATTTTGCCGCCATCTTTACCAAATCTCAATTGTAGCTACTCAATTGGTCAAAACTTAATATTAATAAACGAATAAACTAATCATCAGGGACACGGAACAGAACTGAAATGCGTTACGTACCGCTTGTGTTCCACGTTACGTAACGTACGCCATACCGCGGCCCCGAGCTGGCTTGCGGTATCGTTCTGGAACTGTAACTTGGAACTCAGAACGAGCGTGTGGAACGTTACAGCCCTGGAACTTTACAGTCGGAACTCGACTCCCACGTGTACCGAGCCTCAAGGTACGTGTAAGCGGAACTTTAGCTCCTTTGTGACCAATAATACACACATCAAAAAAAGTTTTGCATCACCTCGGTTCCAAGAGTTCCGGAACCTTTAAATACAAAGGGAATAGAGATCAACACAAACAACATTTCAGCTCGTTTTATTGCTCATGAGACCCACACATTGCATGTTGTACCATCATACAGCTAGACTTTCAGCATTTGTGGTCCAGATTGCAGTACACACCACTACCTCTAATACCCAGTAGCACGTCCTCTTGCATTGATGCATGCCTGTATTCGTCGTGGCATACTATCCACAAGTTCATCAAGACACTGTTGGTCCAAATTGTCCCACTCCTCAACGACAATTCGGCGTAAATCTCTCAGAGTGGTTGGTGGGTCAAGACGTCCATAAACAGCCCTTTTCAACATATCCCAGGCATGTTCGATAGGGTTCATGTCTGGCGAACATGCTGGCCACTGTAGTCGAGCGATGTCGTTATCTTGAAGGAACGCATTCACAAGATGTGCACGATGAGGTCGAGAATTGTCGTCCATGAAGACAAATGCCTCTCCAATATTCTGCCGATATGGTTGCACTATGGGTCGGAGGATGTCATTCAGGTATCGTAAAGCCGTTTCGGAGCCTTCCATGACCACCAGTGGCGTACGTCGGCCCCACATAATGCCACCCCAAAACATCAGGGAACCACCACCTTGCTGCACTCGCTGGACAGTGTGTCTAAGACGTTCAGCCTGACCAGGGTGCCTCCAAACACGTCTCCGACGATTGTCTGGTTGAAGGCATATGCGACACTCATCGGTGAAGAGAACGTGATGCCAATTCCGTGGGGTCCATTCAGCATGTTGTTGGGCCCATCTGTACCGCGCTGCATGGTGTCGGGGTTGCAAAGCTGGACCTCGCCATGGACGTCGGGAGTGAAGTTGCGCATCATGCAGCCTATTGCGCACAGTTTGAGTTGAAACACGACGTCCTGTGGCTGAACGAAACGCATTATTCAACATGGTGGCATTGCTGTCAGGGTTCCTCCGAGCGGCAATCCGTAAGTAGCGGTCATCCACTACAGTAGTAGCCCTTGGGCGGCCTGAGCGAGGCCTGTCATCGACAGTTCCTGTATCTCTGTACCTCCTCCATGTCCGAACAACATCGCTTTGGTTCACTCTGAGACGCCTGGAAACTTCCCTTGTTGAGAGCCCTTCTTGACACAAAGTAACAATGCGGACGCGATCGAACTGCGGTATTGACCTTCTAGGCATGGTAGAACTATAGACAACATGAGCAGCGTACCTTCGTCCTGGTGGAATGACTGGAACTGATTGGCTGTCGTACCCCCTCCGTCTAATAGGCCCTGCTCATGCATGGTTGTTTACATCTTTGAGCAGTTTTAGTGACATCTATGAACAGTCAAAGGGACTGTATCTTGGATACAATATACACAGTCAACGTCTATATGCCGGAGATCTGGGAACCGAGGTGATGCAAAACTTTTTTTGATGTGTGTAGTATTTCTTTTCTAAATTAAACCTCCCGTTCCTGCCTTTCGTTTACTTGTTGGCCTATTGTCATTTAGTTGTGATAGAAGCCATTTTTCAGTGATGCTTAATTCTAATAATGAAAGCTATTCAGTCGTGTTGACCGACTGAAAAGCTTCCTTTATTATTTACATTTATGAATGATAGGCCTATGACATCACATATAGTCCGTGTGTGTGTACGTATGTGTGTGTTTGCATGTGACCGTCGCCTCGCTCCTCTCGCTAATAAAATATAAACTGCTGGAGCAATTTCAACGAAACTCGTTAAAGTCATGGTACTATTTTGTCCGACCCCGACTGTGCTCTTAAAATTTTATTACATCGCACCAATCCAACATGGCAACTGTGCAAAATATTTCACCGGCATTCCTTATCTCCGAGTCTATTACAGATATCACCCTGACGTTTTGTATGGTGGAAAAAAGCACTAATAGAAGTGTAACGATGGGACTCTCAAAAACCTCTTTACAAAACGAACATGGCGGTCAAGCGAAGTTGTTGTATTTAAGTAGACTTTTCTCGAATTTAAACCATCCGAGTGCCGTCACACATGGTACATCAAATGGTATGCACCTTGTAATGCACTGACATCCTATTCAGCTCAATTGCTTACATAACTTCAAGATGGCGGCTGTGCGAAATTTTAAAATTAAGGTTTAATTTCGTGTGTCCTAATCATGCGATCGAAACCAACGTTTGAACAATGAACCTACACAATTATCATCATCTAATAGTACATAGCTCTATGGCCTACAAAGTATATAAAAATCCAATATGGTGACCATCCGAAATATTTAGACGATTCTCAATGTCAACTAATCTGTGACAGCAATCAAACTTAATTGTTTTTTTAACCACGAGATGGCGCCAGTGTTAAATTTTAAAATCGCGCTTTTAGCCTATTTCTATTTATGAAAAAATAGGCTTATGGTTCACTCTTTGTCCGTGTGTGTGCGTCCGTGTTTGAGCCCCCACGCCCCACTAATAAAATCTAAGTGGCTGGATAGATTTCAATTAAATTCGGTAAGGTCATAGTACTATTCTGGCCGACCCCGGCCGTGCCCTACAAATTTTATTACGTTTCAACAATCCAACGTGGCGGCTGTACGAAATATTTCACTGTCATTCTATATTTCCGAATGTATTACTCATATCAACCTGAAATTTTGTACGGTGATAAAAGGCACTACTACAAAATCGTTCAAGGGACTTTCAGAAACCTGTTAACTACAAAACGAACATGGCGACCATGCGAATTTGAAACATTTAAATAGACTTTTCTGGCGGGTTAAAAATCCGAACGCAGTGAAACTTGGTACAGCATTTCTTTATACACTTTGCAATGCACTGACATATATTTTTGTCAAATTGTTTACATAACCTCAAGATGGCAGCTGTGCAAATTTTGAAAATTAAGTTTTAATTTTTTGTGTCGCAATCATGCGATCGAAATCAACGTTTGAATAATGAACCTACGCAATAATAGTCATCTAATAGTACATAACTCTATGGCCTACATATGTTACAATCCAACATGGCGAGCATCCAAAATATTTAGACGGATCACAAAATCTGATAATCTGACAGCAGTCAAACTGACATTTTGTGTGTTGATAGAGGCTATAAACATAAGTTCACCTATGGAACTTTCATAACCTGGTGATCACAAATCCAACCTGCCGGCGACGCGAAATGCGAATATTGAAAAGGATGAGCACAGTGAAACTTGGTATGGTATATGAAAAATGAAAATCCACAGCCTGTTTCCAGTCTCCGACCGGGTCAGGAATGGAATGAATGAAGCCCCCGGTATATGCTTATACAAATTTTAATCCACTGGCATCTAATTTATTTCATTTTTTTTTTTTCAGAACCAGAAGATGGAGGCTGTGCAAAATTTTAAAATCTCGTTTTTACCATTTATTGTGTCCTAATCATGCAATTGAAGTTTGAATAATACTCTTACACAATAATCTTCATGTAATAGTACATAACTCTAAGGCCTACATATATAACAATCCAACATGTCGACTATCCGATATATTTAGATGGTTCTCAATATCTACGAATCTATTACAGCAATCAAACTGAATTTTGTATGTTGATAGAGGCAATTAACATAAGCAGGATAAATGAAACTGGGCTACACATTTCTTCACGGAAGTACTTGTTATTTCTTGTGTCTTAATTATGCGATTGAAGTTTGAATAATACATTTACGCAATAATCTTCATGTTCTTATATTATATTTTTAAGCGTATGGCTTTTAGTGCCGGGAGTGTCCGAGTACATGTTCGGCTCGCTCAAGTTTGCAGCTACTTCTATGCGGACACCCATGGGGTGAGCTACAAGTACCGTCCCGTGTGGTGGTTGTCTGGCGAGGAAAGTGTGAATGTAAGGATGAGGAATTGGAAGGTAGAGGCTGTGGCCTATAGTTGGGGACTAACCCCGGCATTTGCCTGGAAGGAAGATAGGAAACTACAGAAAACCATCTTCAAGGTTGCCGGTGTAGGGTTTCGAGCCTCCTCGTCTACCGGATGTGAGCGACTGCCTGCAGTCACGCCGTAACGAGCACGGCTAACTCAACCGGTATCTTCAAGTAATAGTAGTCTACAAAACTCTATGGCCTACATACCGAACGGTCCACTGGCCCCTTGCGATCCAGTTTTATGCATTCTGTCACTTGTACTACAATTCTGAAAGACATAGGTCCCTCTCCCTAAACCGGGGTAATATAACGAGATGTGTGTTTACGGGCTAGAAGACAGCAGGAATCGTGAGCGCCACTATTAATTCAGTATGGGTACCTCGAATGAACCCGTTAAACGAGCAGAGATACGCAGAACACACACTTGAAAACAAGAGGTGCACGCATACACGGAGAGCAGGTATTGTATAGACCGGTAGGTGCGCGCTGTAGGTCAAATGTCGCAGTAGCTCACATGGCAAGCGCGCGATTGGAGTTGCGTGGCAAGTGGCATGGTTATATACTTAATCGTTTTCACAGACTGATTAGTTGTTTTTTTTTCGTTATCGTTTTACCCTCCTGGGTTGGCTTTTCCCACGGACTAAGCGAAGGACGGTGTCCTGCAGCTTGAGGTTCTGAATCAGGGGATACAACTGGGGAGTGTGACTAGCAATTCGCCCAGGCGGCCCCACCTGCGAAGTGAACAAGGGCCTGATGAGAGGATGGGACGAGTGAGAGGGATAGGCAAGGAAAAGGGAAGGAGGCGGTCGTGGCCTTTGGTTAGGTACTGTACCTTTCCAGCATTTGCCCGAAGACGAAGTGGGAAACCACGGAAAACCACTCGAAGATGGGTGAGGTGGGAATCGAACCCACTCTACTCTTCTCCCCGTGGCTGAGTAGACCCCGTTTCAGCCCTCATACCACTTGTCAAATTTCTTGTTAGAGCCGGGTATCGAACCTCAGACCTCCGGGGTGGCATTTATGCACGCTTACCACTACACCACGGAGGCGACACGATTTGTTTATTTGGCTCTGTAAAAGACCATGTCACTGCGGAGGCCCGGGTTCAAATCTCGGCTCTGCCACGAAATTTTGTTCCTGGTCTGAGGCCTGGAACGGGGTTCACCCAACCTCGTGAGGCACACAGACTTAGTAGAGGCAGGTTCGCTTCCTGCCTCAGCCATCCTAGAAGTGGTTTTCCGTGGTTTCCCACATCTCCTCCAGGCGATTGCTGGGATGGTTCCTTTCGACAGGACCACGGCATCTTTCTTCCCACTCCCTTCGCTGCCCTTTCCTTCATTAGACCCAAGTTCGTGGTCACTTAGGCGATTGGCTTGTCACCATCCCCAGTTGAATCTGCTGTCAAGGTGTGTTCAGCTCCGAGGCACTGGCCTGGAATTCGATGGTAGAGGACTGATCCCTCGCAAAGTCCGAGGGTAAAGCCGAGCTTGGAGGGTAAGCGATCAAATAAAAAGAAAAAGAAAAGAAGACCGTGTGTATCGTTGCATAAGCTAAGGTGCTGGATTGGACAAGGATGAGGAGGTGATTGTCTCTGGCTAGGGCACAGGCAACCAGTTAGCTACGTCGTACATGTTCCAAGCTTCGTAGACCACAGTTAGGGCAAAGTGTGCCCCATTGGAACGAAAACAACATGCGATGGCAAGTCAGTATGTAGCTGCGCGAACTCGCTCCTTCGACGTAATTCACAACACGAAGCGTATTCACTGCCTCTAGATATATTCCAGCGAAGAGCATATGAATATGTTCAGGCGCGGATCTAGAGTTTGGCTTTGGGGGGGGGGGGGTCAGAGAATCGAAATAGTTAAGCAAAATGGTATCACTAAAAACGCAATCACAAAATAACCAAACGTACAAAACCAGACCAATTTTTTGCAAGCTACATGGATAGAAATTTGATGCGTTTAGCGCACCTAAAATATTTGTACAAATTGCAACGGCGTGTTTTGCGACTTTTACATCGAGCTTCGAGAAAAATACCAAAGTACATTGCAGTTTCGACAAGTCGGGTTGGTACCGACAAAGGGAGAAAGTCACAGCTTAAATTGCCAACCAAGCTTGCAGTTTGGACGTCGGAAAAAATTTTTGGTGCGAAAAAAGCCCCAAATTCCTATTCGTGCATTGCTGCACATTCATCGTGACATCACTATAAACATCGATTCAGTAATCACAAGGTTTGCTAAACAAAATCGACGAGTTGATTTTGTTATATAAATACTCGTTTTTATATAACAGGTATGAAGTAGTAAATAAGTACCGTTGTAACAGAACATAATAATTGCAATAAAGAAATTTTCAGTATTGAATAAAATGAAAAAAAACTGTTTTTCAGTTAAATTCGTTAAGTTTCATTTGTCTGGTTATTGTGTTTTGGTTTTTTGAGTTTGTAAAAAATTTGTTCTCCGTTTGGGGGGGGGGGTTATGACCCCCGTGACCCCCCCCCCCTTGAATCCGCGCCTGAATATGTTATATTAATGGAGGAGCTCGACAGAATGCATACCAGAACTGTATCCGGATAGACAACGACCGACAGGCATGGTATTTCGGAGTGTGGAAAGATGCCTGGGAGATACTGGATCCCTGGGAAAAACACGGCCTGTTTGAGATCATTGCGTGACGTCTGCTCACAATGAAGAGGTTGTGTTTGACGCTATCCGGCGTCACCCTCATACTACCACACGGGCCATTGCACTGGAGACGAACATCAGCCGAGCGTCTGTTATGCGGATAATGCACACCCACTGGTCTCACCCGTACCATCTGCACTTACACCTGGAGATACATGGTCATGATTTCGAAGCACGGGTGGCGTTCTGTGGAAACTGATCCGGCTTTTCTAGCGACCATCTTATTTACGGACGAAGCACGATTCCACAACAATGGAACCGTTTATCGTCATAATATGCATTACTGGAGTGTGGATAATCCCCATTGGGTGCGACAGACATCCTTTTAGGTACACCCCCGTGTGGGTTGCGGGTTAGAATACACACACGGTATGCTCTGCTTGTCGTAGGAGGACACTAATAGGGCCGACAAGACAGACTGACATGACTGACTTTGATTTTGAAGACTCCCTGTTGATGGGAAGAGAAAATTCATCGACGGTATCCCCTGCCTGTCGTAAAAGGTCTTTTCCGACTTCCGGTCCCATTTTTGGTTTGACCCTTAGAAATAAACGTCATGCTGCCTGGGGAAGGGCCACCAAATTGGCCATCTGGCCAAAAAGCCTGGACGGTATTCCCCATCCCGTCAGGTGGGTGCGCCATGTACCCTTGCAGTGGTATCCGCCTCACAACGGAGGTCCCTGCACGGCCGAATAATTTCGCCAAACATATCACTGTGCATGCCGAGGGGGAAGTGCCTATTCAAGGCACTGGGACCCCGGGCAATACCTGCTATGCCAGGTAGGTATTGCCTTGGCTGGGTGGCGCCCAGAGTGATGACCCTCGTTCGGAGTAGGTTGTATTCGGGGAGGGTGATTTCGGGATGACGCGAAAGCGGCCCAATAAATCATCAGAGGGTGTCCCCCTTAAATAGCCGTCTCTTGAGTGTCGGATCAGGGATAAAACTTTCAATGCACGTTTCCCTGTTGACAAGTCACATCGCTACCTGGTAGCTATCAGGACAGACGGGGATTATTTCAAAGTGGTGAAATCAATGATCTTTTCCGAGGAATTCGAGGGGAAATTTGGAGATCTAAACGGGATTTCCAAGCTCTGGAACGGACAGCTCCTACTGCATACAATTAGCCGACAGCAAACCGAAACGTTGCTGGAATGCACGCATTTCAGCGAAATTCCCGTTAATGTCTCAAAACACGAAACGCTAAATGAGGTCCGTGGAGTTATTTTCCATCGTAAATTCATTTTGAATAGCGATGCGGAATTGTTGCGGAATCTGGGGAAGATAGGCGTCACCAAGATTGGGCGCATCACCCGAAAGATTGGAGAGAACAGCGTCGATACCGGCGCTTTTATTCTCCATTTCGAGGGTGATGTTTTACCTAAGCAGATGTAGGTCACATCGAACCACTGCGATCTTCGACCGTACATCCCTCCACCTATGTGATGTTATCAATGCCAGAAATTCGGGCATGTTTCTGCCAGGTGCACTGCCAAGGCCGTGTGTAGAGAGTGTGACAAGGGGACACATGAGGGTGAGAGGTGTACGCCTCCCCCGATTTGTCCTAACTGCCAAGGAAGCCACTCTCCACGATCGAAGCAGTTCCCTGAGTTCTGTAAAGAAGCCACAATCCAAGAAATCAGAACATTGCATCGGCTTTCATATCACGATGCTCGCAAGAGGTACCGTGATATTAATGCCCCCGAATTTCGGGTGACGTTTGTGGCCGCAGCGACGCCCTCATTCACCCCTGCTGTCACAGTTTCCAGTATAGTACCCTCGACGTCCGGTAATTCAGCAGATTTGAAATCACCCCTCGCTGTACCAGCGAAAATTGTCTGCCCGAAGGAGGTCCCACAACCTTCTTCGGACAAGGAAAAGAAGGCGACAGTTATATCATCTAAACCAGCGAAATCGGAGAAGTCCTCTTCTTCTTCTTCGAACCGGTCGGCTAACATGTCTTCCTCAGTTAACAGGGGAAAGAAGAGTTTGCCGACCAGGGCTGGTCCTTCTTCCAGTCCACCCGATATGACAAAAGTAGTAGTGGTGATGAGAGAGAAGGTTCGTCGCCATCTCTCTCGCCCTCCTCCTGACGGAGTGGCTACTGACTCTGCTGGCCTTCCCGCTCCCACGACCATCAAGGGAGCGAAGCCGGCTGAAGCCAAACACGTCCGTATGGAGGAACTCCCCTACAAATAGGAAAATACATCAGCGGAGGAGAGAGGAACGGTTCAGCGCCGTTTCTCTTCCTCTCCTAGAGACAGGGCTGCTCAGGTATCTGCTGGCCATTCCACTCCCACCACCACCAGTGGAGCGGTGTCAGCAGGAGCGGCCATGTTTTGTAAGGAACTGGCGTCTGTGGGGAAGCGACCAGCTACTTCCCCAAATAGACGTCAGCGCCGATCAAAAAAGGAATCTCTTCGGGAAATGTCGGGGACAGACACCCAGTCTTCGGACCGGGATAAAGTCCCTCGACACCGCTCTCGCTCTTCCCCAAGAGCGAGACTCGTGAAGTCCGACGAGGACCGCGCGCCATCCAGGGGACTGCCCGCTCCATTTTCTTCGTCATCGGACCGAGATGTGGAGATTGAGGTGCGCTCTCCTGCCCCATCATATCCAACTAGAGATGGGGAATGGTGGCAAACGGTCAAGCGTAAGTAGAAGACCCACTTCTACTTACAAGGGAACGGTAATAGCTATTCTGGTCATCTCAATGAGTTACGTCAATTAATATCTTCGTTTTCGGCAACCATTGTCTGTCTTCAGGAATCCAGGTTTCGTCCTGGACGTGAGACAATAATGCGTTACTTCAACCTCTTCTCTGAAGACCCGGTGGATGGAGCTGTGGCCGTCGGTGGCGTCTGCATTCTAGTCCACTCTAGCCTCTTTAGTGAAGAGGTGCCGTTGCGTACTCAGTTAGAAGCAGTTGCAGTTCGTACTTCGTCGCCAGTAATGGCAACAGTATGTAACGTGTACATTCCACCTCATTCTCAACTGGATTGAAACCAGCTGGTGGATCTAGTCTCTCAGCTCCCCCCCTCCCCCCTTTCTCCTTCTGGGATATGTTAATGCCCACAACACCATCTAGGGCTCCGCTACCACTAGTGATGGAGGGAGAGATTTTGAGAGACTGATCAGGCGCTGGAGCTGTATTTGTTAAACACAGGGGAACCTATGCACTTCTCTATTGCACACGGCACTTATTCAAATGTCGAAATCACCTTGTGCTGTCGTGCGCTGGTTCCCCTGCTACAGTGGCGTGTACACGACGACCTTTGTATTAGTGACCATTTCCCGATTATCGTTACTCTTCCGAACTAGAGAGCCATCGAATTACCAAGTCGATGGCTTCTCCGTCGGGCTGATTGGACAACTTTCACAGCACGTGCTGATTTTGCCGAAGATACCTTTGAGAGTGTCTATGATCATACCATTCACATAACGCATGGTATTTCGGCTGCTGCTGAGGAAACAATACCTTCCTCATCCGGCAACTCCCACCGGAAACTTGTCCCTTGGTGGACAGCCGAGATTGTAGCAGCCTTTAAAGATCGTCGACGTGCTTTCAAATGCTATCGGAGGCAAAATACTATGGCCAACCTTATCACCTTCAAAAGGATGCGTGCTAGAGCCCGATATCTGATTCGGGAGAGTAATAAAACGACGTGGGAAAATATGTGTTGTTTATGACGACACCTACTCCTTCATCTCAAGTATGGACTAAACTTCGTCGGATCTCCGGACTCGCGATATCATTGATGGCACACGGAGTCTCCATCATCGGAGACTTCATCACGGACCAACTTGCCATTGCCAACCGTATTGGATCGCACTTCAATGATGTATCCTGTTCTGGGAGTTACGATCCTACATTTCTGACTCTGAAGCGGGAGGCGGAGGCTCACCCCTTGTCCTTTGCCACTGCTGCTTTGGAGTCCTACAATGTACCATTCTCTGAAAGGGAACTGCGCAGTGCGCTTTCACTGTGTAGGGATACGTCTCCCGGACCGGATAACATACAGAATCAAATGTTAAAACATCTGTGCGAATCCAGTATAAAGCAATTGTTGGTCCTCTTCAATCGTATATGGATTGATGGGCAGTTTCCATCTCAATGGCGAGAGTGGATCATGATACCGGTTCCCAAGGCTGGAAAGGATCCCAAACTTGTCAGCAGCTACAGGCCTCTCAAATGCCCTATGTAAGCTGCGAGAGAAGATGGTGAACCATCGACTGGTGTGGTTCCTGGAAGAGAGAGGCTTACTGTCAGGGTACAAGTCTAGATTTCGCTCCCATATGTCCACCACCGTCCATCTGGTGCGACTTGTGAGCGCCATACAGGAGGCATTTCTCCGAATTACC
This sequence comes from Meconema thalassinum, assembly GCA_946902985.2. NCBI lineage: Eukaryota > Metazoa > Arthropoda > Insecta > Orthoptera > Tettigoniidae > Meconema > Meconema thalassinum. Next base: position 1,073,164,311 of record OX336389.2, read on the forward strand.
TACGACACCATATGGCGCTACGAGATCCTTTCCACCCTTCATGAGTGGGGACTCCGTGGTAATCTACCGACTTTCATTACGAATTTCATGTAGTCCGACTCTTCCGTGTAAGGGTCGGTAGAACATATCGCAATATTATACCCAAGAAAACGAAGTTCCTCAGGGTTCTGTTCTGTCACCTTGTTCGAGGTTGTCATATCTTTTGGCCAAAGATGCTACATTAAGATTGTTATTTTTTTTACTCTATTATCTTTTTTCCACTGTTGTAAAATTAACTGTCATGGCATCCAGAAGTGTCAATAAATGGTTGTTTTGAATTGATATATTTTCCTTAAATATAAAAGAAGAAAGAATCTGCGAGCGTAAAAGTAAAATAAGTGGCGACCAGTGATAGGATAAATATATCAATATATTTTAATTATGGAGACAACTCAACGTGAACTGGATCGAGCGATAAAGCTACGTAAGGTAACACGGGAGGCGTTTTCGAGGCAGTTGAATAACCTCAAAGGTGAAATTGATGACGTCCAGATGACAGCTCATGAAAAGCGAAGGAAAGTTCAGGTTTCCCTTTCTTTAGTTCGGAAGAAAAATGATGAGCTCCTGCAGCTGGATGGTAAGGTCGTAAGTCTAAAACTTGACGTCGGCCAAGAGGACTTGGACGACGAATGTAGACTTGCCGATGACTATCAACGTCAATTTCTTGATATAGAGGTGAGTGTTGAATATATTCTACCTTCAGGAGGCATCGCTCAAGACAACAGTGATTGTAGCAGTGTAGATCTTGTGAGCAAGAGAAAATTCAAACTACCTAAATTAGAACTAAGGAAATTTGATGGCGATGTAAAACAGTGGATACAGTTCAGGGGCCAGTTTGAAAAGATAGACAAGGATCCGGATATTGCACCGGAAGATAAGTTTCAATACTTAATGCAAGCTACAGTGAAAGGGTCTCGTGCTCGAGAAATTACTGAAAGTTTTCCACCTATTGGGGAAAATTATACGAAGGCAGTAGAATGTTTAAAGAGCAGGTTCGGTAGAGATGATCTGTTGGTTGAAGTTTACGTAAGAGAGTTGTTATCTTTAGTTCTTAAGAAATCTTCCACTCCCGGTGATGGCAATTCAATGTGTAGCCTTTATGACAACTTGGAATCGCACATACGGTCACTTGAAACCTTAGGTGTTACAACCGATAAGTGTGAATCTATGATGTATCCTTTAGTGGAGTCGTGTTTGCCTGAGGATTTTCTTAGGGCCTGGCAAAGAAGTTCCAATTTTGCACACACACGTGATTCGAAAGATAGGTTAGACAATCTCATGCTATTCATGAAAAGGGAAGTGGAAGCCGAGGAACGGATCAGTTCAGCAATTTACGGTTTTGGAATCAAAGATAATAACAGGAGTAGAGACCAACCCAAATTGTCAGAGCACATTGCTACTGCAGGTGACTTGTTAAACACTAACCCAGTTGAGGAGAGGAGAGGGTACTGTATTTTTTGTGGAGGTCAACATGATGCCCTTAATTGTTTTAAAGCACACTAATTAGGTCTATCTGAGAAACAGAAGGTCCTAAAGGACAAGGGTGGGTGTTTTAAGTGCTTTAAGAAGGGACACTGTGTCAATAAATGTAAAGCCGTAGTACGGTGCATTATTTTTAGTAAGAGCCACCAAGTTCTGATGTGCCCTGATTTACCTCAGAATAAACAAAATATATCCCATAATAATGTCGAACACAGGCAATCCGGGGGGAAGAATGAACAAAAGACAAATTCGCTGAGTAATATTTCTAAATATCCTAAAGTTATTTTGCAAACTTTGGTTATAAAGATGAAAGGTATTGGCTCTTCCTTCTCTGTTAGAGCCTTAATTGACTCAGGATACCAAAGATCCTATGTTAAGAAAGACATTGTTAAAAGATTAGGTTACACTCCAGTCAGAACTGAAACAATTAAACATGACCTTTTTGGGGGAGTGAAAACGAGTGTTAATGAACATTCATGTTACAAAGTAGAAATTGAAAGCCTGGATGGAAAATATCAATGTAATTTTGAAGTATTGGATCAGGTTTTAATATGTAATGGCATCCCTTCGGTCAAGAAAGGACCTTGGTTGAATGAACATGAGGAAGGGAATATCAGCCTAACAGATATTGGGGATGAGTCTAGGCCTTTGGACTTGCTGATTGGAGCGGATGTAGCGGACAAACTTCTGACAGGAAATATTTAAGTTCTATCTTCTGGTTTGGTTGCTGTGGAAACAAATTTAGGCTGGACTTTGATGGGGAAAGTTCCACAACAATCTTCTGTTAACTTGGCAGAAGAAGTTACAGCTCTGTTTGTTAATGAGATCAACGATCGCTGGAGCCTAGATACCATTGTAATCTCAGACTCAGCTGTTAAAATGTCCAAAAATAAAAGACAGCTTCAAATTAGAGATGATTTTCTAAGAGGTATTACTGTAAATGATGAGAGACGTTACGAAGTTTCATTGCTATGGAAAGAAGATAGCTTGGCTCTTCCTAGTAACAGGGAGCTAGCACTCAAAAGGTTAGAATATACCACTAGAAAGCTTCAGTCTCAAAATCTTCTCATTTCATACGATGCAGTTCTAGCTGAGTGGGAAGAACTGGGAATTATTGAAGAAGTACCAGTCAAAGATGTAGGGAATTATGGACACTACCTACCACATCTAACTGTTATTAATGAGAATAGCACCACCAGAGTTCGTCCTGTATTTGACGTGTCAGCAAGAGGTAGAAATGCTCCTTCTCTCAATCATTGTTTAGAGTGTGGACCCAATCTGATTGAACTGATTCCTTCCCTGTTACTAAAATTTCGGGAAGGGAGATTTGGGGTGACAGCTGATGTAGAAATGGCTTTTCTACAAATAAGTGTTCGTCAAGAAGACAGAGATTTTCTTAGGTTCTTCTGGTGTGATCCAAATGACTGGAAGAATATAAAGATATTTCGGCATCGGAGGGTGGTATTTGGATTAAAATGTAGCACTTTCCTTTTAGGAGCAGTTCTTGATTACCATTTGGACAAGGCAATGGAAGATTGTCAATATAGTAAAGGACAGATATCAAGACTTAACAGAGCCTTTATGTGGACAATGTTGTAACCAGTGTTGATACTGAATCAGAACTGAAAGAATTCTTTAATGAAGCACGTGATATAATGCAGGAAGGAAAGTTCGACCTCAGAGGTTGGCAGGCCAACAATGATGCTTTCATTCTTGTAGGACGGACAGCGGTGCTAGGTTTACGATGGGATTTGGAATCTGACAATTTATTGTTAAACTTGGAATGGTTACAGAACCATGAATTGGGACTGATCACGAAAAGATCTATTCTGTCAGTTGCACAAAAGATATTTGATCCGATTGGCATAGTTAGTCCAGTACTTCTAGTTCCTAAATTGTTATTACAAAAGATATGGCTAAGTGGTATATCTTGAGATGAAGAGGTTACTACTGATATTAAGGACCAATTTGTAACTTGGTATTTAAGCCTTTTTCTCCTGAAAGAGATGAGAATTCCACGCTGGTTTCATTATTCCAAGAACCACAGGGATGTCAGTCTACATATTTTGTGTGATGCTAGTGCATAGGCCTACGCTGCAGTAGTCTTCATACGACTACAAATTGACGGTGAGAGTAAGGTACACCTTCTTGCAGCCAGAGCAAGAGTAGCCCCATTAAACACAGTCACCATTCCCCGACTGGAAGTAATTGCTGCAACAGTGGGAGCTAGATTAGGTAATTCAGTGCTAGAAGGACTAAACTACCAAGATAAGTTGAATTTCTAGACTGATTCGACAACGGTTTTAGCATGGATTCTATAGGAAGAAACATGGACTGTGTTTGTCAACAACCGTGTTAAAGAAATCCATCGGTTGACTTTACCAGAAATGTGGAGATATGTTCCTGGCCATTTGAATCCTGCAGATCTTCCTTCAAGAGTTGTCTGGCAGAAACATTGTTAGCACTTCGATGGTGGGAGGGGTCAGAGTTTTTATGAAAGGACCGGCCAGAGTGGCCTGGTGAATTTCCACCTGCAGAGGCAGAGCTGATTTTGCAAGAAAAGAGAAAATCAACTCAAATAATGAGTTACTTTGTAGATACTTCATGTAGCACCCCAAAACATGTAAATAATGATCAGTGCAGGTACCACGATTTTAATTGGTATTACTTATATTTTTCAAGATATGGAAAAATAATTCGGTTGGTTGCTTGGATAAAGAGATTTATCCAAAATACGCGAAGAGCAAACCTTACAAGAGCTCGTGGAGAATTATCATGTGAGAAGATAATGTCAGCAGAAAAAATAGTCGCAAGATTGGTACAGGAAGAGCCTTTCTCTTCAAAAAATGACAAAAGTCTCATTAGCCTAAATGTGTTTAGGGATGAGAAGGGATGTCAAGAGATTAGATTTATGATTACTGTATTTTGAGGTAATTAGGCTATAGTTATTTATGTATGGTTGAGTTGTTCTTCCACCAACTCAAGGTGGAAGTGTGTCATATCTTTTGGCCAAAGATGCTACATTAAGATTGTCATTTTTTTCTTTATTATCTTTTTTCCGCTGTTGTAAAATTAACTGTCATGGCATCCAGAAGTGTCAATAAATGGTTGTTTTGAATTGATATATTTTCCTTAAATATAAAAGAAGAAAGAATCTGCGACACGCCGATGAGTGTAAAAGTTAAAGAGGTTGCCATAAACGGCATTGTTACCGCCACCGGGCCCACGATAGTTCCATCACTGTATGTAGCCGATTTAGCTCTGCTTTACAGCTCTGGAAGTATGTCAATCGTGGAACGGCAATTGCAGATAGCTATTAACCGGGTCGACAGGTGGGCTCACGACCGGTTTTCATCAGCGAAAACCTCCGTCGTCCATTTTTGTCGGCTCCGAAGGCTACACTTACACCCTGAACTACATCTCAGGTATGCTGCGTTGCCGTTGGTTGACACTTATCGCTTCCTGGGGCTCCATTTTGACAGCAAATTAACGTGGCAGCCCCATATACGGCAACTAAGAACGACGTGTCTCAGGAAACTGAACATGCTCAAGTTTCTTAGTAGCACTACGTGGGGGGCTGACGGAGCGGTGCTGCTACGGTTCTACCAAGCCCTCGTCGTGTCCCGGCTAGACTATGGTTCTGCGGCTTACGGTTCAGAAAGACCGGCAACCTTGAAAATGCTGGACAGTATCCACCATAGTGGCGTTAGGCTGGCTACTGGTGCCTTCCGGACCAGCCCGATAACCAGCCGACTCGCCGAATCGGGTGTTCCACCTCTAAATTATCGACGCCATCTTATGCTTTTAGCATATACTACTAATGTGCGTCAGTACCCAATACGACCAGAGGTACGCCAGCCAGCCTCGAACCACTCGGCCTGTTGGTATTAGACTCGCTAGCTCGTGTACTGAAATAGGAGTGGCTGTGGGCCCTAGCCTACTTTTCACATTTTACAAAAATGAGGAAAAAGTAGACTTATGAGATCGATCCGGGAAAATGTGTGTCTGTCTGGCTGTGTGTGTGTCCCCCCCTATGAACTCCTAAACGGATGCAGCAATCAAAACCAAATTTAGTATGAGTAAAGATGTGTACCGGAATAGCTCACGTCCATATTTGAAAATGATGTCAGTGCTACCAACTGCTGAAAAAACGCACTAGAAATTTGAGCTCCATGTTGGATATCTTGCAAGGTATGCATGGGAGCTATTCCAAAATTGGCACACATGTAGATAATACTATTTCAGTTTAATTTCCAGGAGGCCATACATGACAGTGTTGCCAACATAATTGTAAGCCTTCTGATAGGTCCAATGTTTAAATGCATATAACTTCTACACTATCAATGGGATTTCAACCAAATTTTGTATGTAAAATGTGTACATAAACATATATGACTGAGCGTATTCTTAAGAGCCACCAGGGCTGCCAACTGTTAATAATTGCTCTCTCTATTTGTTTTATCCAAATACCAATATATCAGAAAGTATGCAAGCCGACAGCTTTAAACTATGCACACGTATATTCTGACATTTTAGATTAATTTGGAGTAACTTATATACATCAGTTCTACCAACATGATTATAAGCCTGCTGATAGTACCAATTTTTAAATACATGTAACTTCTATACTATCAGTTGGATTTCAACCAAATTTCGTATGTGCTATGTGTAACATAACAGATATGACTATAAGTATTGTTAAGAGCAATCAGGGCTGCCAACTGTTAATAAATGCTGTCTATATTTGTTTACCCTAATATCAATATATCAGAAAGTATGCAAGCCAACAGCTCTATACTTTGCACACGTATAGCACCTGACTTTCTAGATTAATTTGGAGTAATTAATATAAGTCAGTGCTGCCACCATGATTCTATGCCTGCTGATAGGTCCAATTTTAAAATACATGTAACTTCTATACTAACAAATGGATTTCATCCAAAATTGGCACAACAAGATATCATAAAATTTCAGATTATTTCTGACCAGCACACGCATGGTATTGTTGGCCACATGCTTTTACGCGTGCTGATAGATCCAGTGTCTAACTGCATGTAACGTCCTTTGGACTTCAACCAAATATTGTATTCTGTACCTTAAGAGATGGAAATAAGAATATATTTAGTCACCAGGGCTGCCAACTGTAGTGCGTTATTAGGCTACATTACACCAGGTATGTTTTGAACTAATTAGATATTTCGATATTACCAACTTAATTTCGTCATTATTCTAGATAGGTTCATATACTGTAGAATAATCATTGGCATGAAAAGTAGGCTGTACAGTTCTTCATGGAACTTCTTGTCTTACGTATGAAACCACCCAACAATCTTCTTTCTTTCCTGGCGTTTATCCCAGTACAGAGTCCGCTGCTCTACCACCCAACCATCAGAATATAATAAATAGGGGCCGGATTTTGGTGGTTTTTAAAATTGTCATTTTAGGTTTTCAAAAACATAAAATTGTTCTTTTTAGGTTTTTATTAGGTAGAATGGGTTTTTACAATAGGTTCTTATGTTTAAAGGGTAGCGAAAGTTGACATACATTACATAAGGCTTAAAATTAATACCTCATTGTTAGTAGACAATCTGATTGCAACGAGAGAGTAAATATTTTACATAATGATGCTTAATCAAATTATCACCGATAACTTTACACTTGTAGGGATTGCAATAAAGCCAAGGATGTCAGAGATGATTTTCACACTCTATCTCGTTCAAATAATGTTGATTCTTTACAATATTGGATTCTTGGGAATAATAAGAGATTTATTCGCTCTTTCCTCTCGGTAAATAACCAAACAATAATATATAAGCTGGAAAGTGCTGAAAATATTTCATTTTTCCTGTAGGTAGGATTGCTTTCAATCAACTGGAGCTAGGAATAAACACTATCTTCACATTTAATTTCAAGGATTATGGACAAAATTTGAAATATACTACAATAAATGGTACAAAACTGCAATTAGTTATTTTTAGGTACTCGCGTATTATTTAGTTTATTAGGTAGTACGGAATTTCAGTGTGATTCGTAAAAGTATTTAGAAGTATGGGAAAAATAGATAAGAACCTAAGAATCCGGTTCCTCATAATAGGCTAACTGCGCCCCGATAGTATAAGGTAGTTTCTCTGTTGCTGGATAGCGAATTTTTGTACAAACTCAATTGTCTAGAATAATGAAAAATATAATAATAGACTAATAGTATACTAATAATAATCATTATTGACTAATAATTATGAAAATAATAATAACATAACTGTCTAATGATGATAATAATAATAATAACAATAGTCTAATAATAAGTATTTCGCTGTCCTCTTGGAGTGACGATGTGGGTAGTCATAATATAGCCTTATTCTGAAAGCAGAGACATGAAATGATTGTCAATGATATGTAAGCCAACCAAAATTTGATTAAACTAGAGAATCGTCTGTACTCCCCTCTCCAACTCCAGGCAGCTTGAAATGTATACATTTTATATGTGGTCTCAAACCTCATGTCTCGGTGATAATCAACGTTGAAGTACAAACAAACACTACGGTGTTCCCGCAACTTAGATCTACTTAGTTACATACGGAAAATGTGCCACGGAACCGCTTGATAGCACTGTGCTTTGCCCATTGCCCTACCTCACAAATCGTGTACGGTATCCCAAAGAAATTTTGATCAACCGATCACAACGAGGGGACGGAGTCGCGCAGCTTCTTTTGGGGTACAGGATCTCTACATTACCTGAAACAGAAGGCTGGCGTGCTGTGAGGTGAGCGGGAAAATGGGATTGAGTGAGTAAATGCATGCACGTCGTCCCAATAAAAATAACAGCTACATCGCACGCCTTCTGCTTGACCTTGAGACGTCATAATGCAGCCTTGTAACAATACAATCCCGTTAAATTTGTAACGTTCCGTTCCGTCTGTTTGTTCCGTTATTATAAGTAGAATGTTCCGAACTGTAACGTATCGGATATTCCTCTGTTCATTTCGGTACGGGACAACGTAACGTTCCACCCGTCTCCAATACGCTGTACCGGTACAGGCTCGGGTAACATTCCACTGTTCCAGACACCGGGTACGGTTTCAGAATCAGTTCCGTTCCAGGACGGTAACGTTACGCTTGGAACAGACAGCGGTAACGTTACAACTTGGAAATAACCTTGGAGATAACGGAATTTCTCCGTTCCACATAGACAAGAGTTCCGTTCCGCGTTACGTTCTGTTCCGGGTCCCTGCTTTACAGGGACGGAGGGCCTGAAACAAACCTGATTTCTGGAGTTAGGAGGCCATTCCGACCCCAGGTTCCCTATCTCAAATTGATCCTATATCCATCCCCTACACGCCCCTTAAGGGTACTCAAGTACATAAATGACACTCTGTATATCAGGTCAGGACAGGAAGACGTGCTCAATATTCAGGTACAAGCGATGCAAGTGTGTACACCTGTGCGACGACTGTACTTGAATAGGACACTCTAACGGTTAAGTACTAATAATACCTCATTCAAGTCATTAGGATTTATATTTGTTTTGATATACTGTACTTATTCTTAAAAAGAACTATTTTCAGCTGCTCTGAATAAAAAATGCAATAAAAGTACTCAATTTACAGTTTATGTTAGTGATTGAGGTACATTTTGTAGGTGCAGATGTACTGTAATACACACCTTAAAACTTAGGATATATGAAGGAAACGATTTTGCATGGTAAAAAGTTTGGCAAATTTTGAAAATTTTCTAAATAACTCTTACTATAAAAAAATTTACATTATAAAAGTTGCTTTTTGATGCCACAAGCATGCCGTCAATGTGATATGAGTATCATTTGTCAACAATATTTGTAGCATGTTCAACAATCGAATGAATATTGACACGTTATTCTTCTCTTAAGCTGGATCCCCCCCCCCTTAAATAGAAATCAGTGTGCATGCTCTTTATTTTGTTATATTGTTGTGTAACCTGACTATTTACACGTGCATAATATCCATACGTAGATTGCAAACATGTCAGATACAACATGATAGAACAGTCTAAACTTTTCAAACAACGAGATTCACTGCGATTTATAAATACTAACATTAACAAGACAAGCAATACAAAGTATAGCAAAAACAGTGTCTTCATATTTGTATAATTTTGAACTTTAACCGTAGTGATCAGGATGTGAAGATGGCCGCGTGACGGTCAAAACGCGTAATCCTAACATAATATTGCAAGATTTTTCAGGATAGTCTGTTCCTATAGGCTACAGTTACCTCAGCTAATCTAATTGGGCAAAAGCGTGTTGACCGACTGAAAAATATAAATTGATAGTTTGTACAGGCAACACTAAAATAATAGCTTTAAAACTTCACATATCTTTGACCTCAATACTTTCGCAATTGGCGTTAATAAGAGAGGCGTGGCCAGGCTGTCGGATACAGTTGAACCTTGTTCGACTATCACCCCCTGTGAATTCTTTGTTCCCACCCTGTATCTAGCTTTGTTTGAAAAATGAAATTGATTGAAAATATTTTGAGTCCAGAGATAGCTTGGTCCCATGGCCGTGTACGTTAAACTGCGTAATAACACCGATTGGTTAAAACTTTCTTCAGCGTATCCTATCCTGGCTCTTATTGCTTTTCACTGAATGCTATTCCTGACCCCACGTGATTTCTCAGCTGACAATTCCACTTTGCAGTCACCAAGATTCAAATCTCGGCCGTCTGCGAGAAAGGCAAGCAGCTACGCCACTGCACTATCATGCGTTCTCTGCCTTACACACACATTCATTCTGAAGTAAGAAAACGATCAGTTAAATAACGTGCCCATCCTGGATTTGTGTGTGGAGGCTTAGTCAGAAATGGACCAATTATTGCTGTGTCACTTACGTCATCGTAGGTGTGGTGTGATTTGAGGACCGATAATAGTGGCCTGTTGCTGCTTCATCAAGCTTACAAAGTCATCCGACCCTGGACATATTTTAATCGGATTATCTCAGCGAGGGTTGAGCTTCTTCTTAAGCACCTCATCCGTTAGGACCAAGTCAAATTTGTAGCCTAGTTTTATCTTAGAGATTCCTTCTAATTATATACGAATTCCCATGCCATTCACTCCAGTAGTTATGACGTCAACTCGTAAGAAACAGAGAAAAAAATAACTGAGGATACATTTGGTCATTATACCCCTTATCCGGGTTTAAATAATGAAGATTTAGCCAAATGTTCAGACCGAAAGCCTACGTCATTTATGTAGATAAGACCCGGAAGTGTGATGGCACAGTGTTCAAACTGCTTGCCTCTCATCTCACCAAGGCAGACCGGGTTCCATTTCTGGTTAATTCTTGTGAGATGTTTTAGGTTAAAGGTCACGTCTAGTAGTTTGGATCCCACTTAATAGAGAAGGTCCTGTGACTTGTTATCTCCAGATTAAGGTCACATTAATCTATACATTTCCTACGAGATCCAGAGAAATTGATAGTAAGTTACTTGAAGAGACGTTTACTTTAAAATATTGACAGTAACCCATCACAATTGTGTACAATCGTGTTGACCGACTGAAAGACATCAAATTTTGATAACTTCGTTTCTCTTGACTTTCTGAGAATGATAGCCTACAATAAGGTAGAGTAGTATATTTCGTTTGTACATAATAACCGTAGTTGTAATTTTAAAAGTAGATGTACCCGCAAAGAAATTTCCAACGATTTCTAATACAGATGTGTTTAGTAAGAAGATGCGTGATTAAACTTGAAGTCAATCATCTGTGACTGAATTTCCCAGGTATACCTAACCTAAAGCTCATCATACTCCTCATCCCAATTCTCTGCATGTTTTCGGTACTCATAATAGCATCAAGAATATGATTTTAGCATGAAAGATATCCAAACAGAGGATAATTGGTGAAACAAATCTGTTGATATTTTTAAATTGTACACTGCACCATCACTGGCTTTAATGTAATAAAGACCATCTCGTGGTGTAGAGGCTACCGTTCTTGGCTGTCAACCCAGAGGTCCGGATTCGATTCCCAGCTCTGCCAAGAGATTCTAATTCTGGTGTGAGGGCTGGCACGGGGCACACTCAGCCACGTTAGGAAAAACTGAGAAGAGGAGGGTTCGATTGCCCCCTCAACCATCCTGGAAGTGGTTTTCCATGGTTAGTCCAGACAAATGCTGGGATGGTTCATAACTTAAGGCCACAGCCACCTCCTACCCAATCCTCAACTTAATTACAAGTACACACACTAATATAGCCATCACAATAACCCAGGTTATCAGATAAATTCCACCCACACCCAAGGACACGGGGATACTTGGAACACGATGTCGCAAAGCCCCTAAATGAATCAACAGCAACTAGACCCAAATAATTAGACATTATGGTGTTTGAAGCCATCTTTCAGTGTTGCCTTAGAAAACAAAAGTTTAATACTTTTCAGTCGGTCAACACGATTGTACCAAAATGAGATGGGTTATTCCCTAATCCTGAAAAATTAATATCATGTAATATTTTTCAGGATTAGGGAATAACCCATCTCATTTAGGTACAATCGTGTTGACCGACTGAAAAGCATTAAACGTTTGTGTTGTTTTTTTGTAATTACATAAACTAATAGGAAAAATTCCTTACACTCTCAATTTCACGGAGATGAGGAACAGAGATGTCGCTATTCCCTGACTGCAGCAACATTAAGCATCCCTGTTTGTTTGTTTGTTTGTTTGTTTGTTTGCTGGTTTATTTGCATGTTTGTTTGTTTGTAGTTGTCAGTGGCGTAACTACGGGGCTGGCGGGATGTGATCAGGGGGACCAATCCATCCAGAGCCATATAATAATACTCTAAAATGAAACTTATTATTGAATCAAACCAATCTTCGGATTGATGACTAGTGATTGGAAGATGTAAGTTAATGCTTATTAATTTGAAAGCATTTCATTTCACTCGTGTAAAATGTTTTGAGTTACCCTAACTTCACACTTACTGAATGAGCAAACTGGTCAGCTGTTCAGTTAGCCAGAGGGGTGACAATGAGGTGAATTTGAGTGGCATTGTGGAAAGTCAATAATATTGTGTTAAGCTGTATTACTGTATTAAGTTAAACTTTAGTTGGAAACAGTACTTTATTAATACTTATACAATGTTGGAGCATAGAAAGGGCCAGATGAAAGCAACTAGACTCGTAATTTTACATCAACAATATTGATATTTTTTAGAGCATTTCCACATTGATGAGTGAGAATACAACGTATCAAATATGCTAAAGAAATCAAATACGAAAAAATATAGGCAGGAGGTTTTGAAACTTTAGGATCGTAAGTTATATTTGCTTTCATTGATTATGTCTTATTAGGCTATGTCCGAGCCCTTTCCTCCTCCTCCCCCCCCCCCCCCCCCCCCAGATATAATTTTGACTTAGCTCATCCCCCTTCAGAAGCAAATCCTAATTACGCCAATGGTTATTATTGATTCATTTAGGGGAATTGTGACATTGTGGTCATGTGTACTTGGATGTATGGAGTCTATCTGATAACCTGTGTCATTTTGATGGCTGTAGTAGAGTGTATATTTGGGCTAGATTTGGAGGAAGGTGACTGCGGCCTTAATTAACGACCCTTCCCGGCATTTTTGTGGAGTAAAAACTGGAAACCACGGAAAAACACTTCCTGAAGAGCTCAAGTGAGAATCGAACCCATCTCTTCTCAGTTTTGTCTCACGAGACTGAGTGTACCCAGTTCCAACCCTCACACCATAATTACATCTCTTACGGGCCACGGTGGCCGAGAGTTCTAACGCGCTACCTCCTGCCTTACTGGCATCGGGAGGGTGTATGTTCGAATTCCACCGCGGCCGTCCTGAATATCTTTTTCCAGTTTCACCGCCAGACAAATGCTGGGACAGTTCCTTTCAATCGGTCCACGATTTCCTTCCGAAGTCCCTTCCCTGACCCATCCTATAAAGAAAATGAATGGTCTTTGGTGCAATAATAAAATTATAATTAAATCTCTTGGCAGAGTCGGGTATCGAACATAGGACCTTTGGATCCGGAGTCTCAATACGCACCCGGAGACCACAGGTGGGAGGCAGCAGCATTCTAACGCCAATGTAGTAGCTCAGTATATAAGATGTGACAATGGTCCACTTGGCGATGTAATGGTTACCGTTGTTGGTCAGGCAACTTCCTTCACAATCCTACACTCTGTTTAAAGGACACACTACTACAGGTACCAAAATAACACATGTTGTCAAACAAATTACCTACCCAAGTACACAGGGCTGATGACCACTTCAAAGAAGATGTGATTATTACACTCATTCGAGGAAATGAGCATTTATGATGCTGTGACTGGATCAGATCTTAATTGTCATTAGCGTATACCTTATTATAGCCAGCCCCGTGGTGTTGGGGTAGCGCGCCTGCCTCTCACCCGGAGACCCCGGGTTCGATTCCCGGCTCAGTCAGGGATTTTAGAAACTGACGTGAGGGCTGGAACGGGGTGCACTCAGCCTCGTGAGGAAAATTAGATAGCTTTCTGACAGTGAGGCAGCGCCCCGATCACGAAAACCAAGATTAACGGCCGAGGGGACCCGATGCGCTTATCACGAGTCACCCCAATATCTGCAGGTCAATTGGCTGGGCAGCGGTCGCTTGGTAGGCCTATGCCCTTAATGGGCTGTAGTGCCAGGGGTTATTTTATTATACCTTATTATAACTCTCACGCTTATTGTAGCGGACCACGAGTGTTGTACCTTCTCCGAAATAGCTGAGTTATCTAGTTCAAGTTTAGCGGCTGAATAGCAGACGCTCTGAGTGCTAAAAATAAAGTAGAATGCTCGCTACATTCATTGTAAACATTATTAAGCGTCAGCATTGTTCTTGATCTAAGTAACTTCCAACAACTGCTGCGGGCTATTAGCACTCGTGCTATTGACCTCCTTATCTGGAGTCCTCCAGAGACCGTCATAAGAAGCTATGTCTGTTTGTGTACGTCGCGTCGGTGGGCTTACCCATACCCATACTCGCCTTAGACAGCTACAGCGCTGAATAGCTTACAAACGGGGACAGTCCTGACAGTGACCTTGTTAACACCTGGCTAATACAAGAGTCAACTACGAAAAAATATTATTATGGTTATTATTATTATTATTATTATTATTTTTATTACTGGTAGTAGTAGTAGTAGTAGTAGTAGTAGTAGGAACGGTATTGTTTTAATGTGGTCATTAGCCTGAGTAATCCCCCTTTATGATTAAAATTATTATTAAATTAAATTTATTATCTAAGAAAGTACATTGAATTCAATGGCAATACGGTATATCCCACAAATCGACGGGGGGTCCAGCCAATTATATGTGGGATATATTGTATTACATAATTATATTATGCATTACATATACAAGTGCTAAATATTAAATTTAAATAATTTATATATATATATATATATATATATATATATATATAATCTATATATATATATATATATAATACGCTAAGGTGTATGTTTCACAAAACTCAAGCTCCTAAACCAGAGGGAGTTAGAAGGTGCGGTTTGTACCAAAATCTTCCAAATCGTCTCATTAGTACAGGAAACATCTTGCAACTCTTGAAAAGTCAACGGAAATATACAGGGTCATCGAAAAATAATGCCAACATTTAAGAATATGATAGCACCGAAACCCTTTATGTTAAACGTGTAATTATTTCACTGAACGCCAGCTGGTTAAAGTAAGTTTTGTTTTGGAGGGGACGTGACCTTGCTATGCGCACACTAGATGCGCAGTAGCCAAGGTCGGCCGGGGGTGCATCCAAGAAAACTACATTATAGAGCTTCTGTTCTCGATGAAAATCCTGGCTTTATGGAGAAGAATTTTTTGAAGTCACAGCAGGAGGCGCAAGTGTGACACAACTACAAAAAGACATAGCTGAAATATTATTTCAGGAGCTGGGAGGAGAAAGGGCGAACAGTATATGTAATCTTATTGCAGATTCACCCTGTCTCCTCCCAGCTCAAAGGGGGACTATTGTATGTAATCTTATTGCAGATTCACCCTGTCTCCTCTTAGCGGTAAGGGCGAATATTGTATGTAATCTTATTGCAGATTCACCCTGTCTCCTCCTAGCTCAAATGGGGAATATTGTATGTAATCTTATTGCAGATTCACCCTGTCTCCTCTTAGCGGTAAGGGCGAATATTGTATGTAATCCTATTGCAGATTCACCCTGTCTCCTCCCAGCTCAAAGGGCGAATATTGTATGTAATCTTATTGCAGATTCACCCTGTCTCCTCCCAGCTCAAAGGGGGACTGTTGTATGTAATCTTATTGCAGATTCACCCTGTCTCCTCCCAGCTCAAAGGGGGACTATTGTATGTAATCTTATTGCAGATTCATCCTGTCTCCTCCCAGCTCAAAGGGGGACTATTGTATGTAATCTTATTGCAGATTCGCCCTTTCTCCTCCCAGCTACTGATATGTTTTCAGGGCAAAATTTCGTAATGAAATACTCGTTAACACGCAAATTGAGTCAGGATCGCCCAGAGCTATTTTTATTTATTTGTTTATAAAGTGTGTTTAAACAAATACATAAGACGATAGCCCCTACCAGAACAGTGTCCCGTCGAGCCCACATAACAGTAAAGCCGGGCGGGTGGTATATGCACATGGGGCACACACAAGTAACCGTTCGTAACAAAAAGATTGTAGTTTTACGTGACCGTTAATCGCGAGATCATAAGCCACGGGACGTCCATTTTACGTGGAATCCGAACCACAGGACGTGGCATTTCACTTTGAAAAATATCACATGCATTGACCGGGAATCGAACCCGGTCTGTCGTGGTGAGAGGCCAACAGCTTGACGGCTGAGCCAACATGCCCCGCGTTCGTAACAAATGAGCATTCAAAAGAAAGAGAATTACCCGCAGCAGTGACGAATTGCATTCTGATTTCATAAATATCGTCGTTTTGTTTAAAAAGTGTGTTTAAACAAACAAACAAGACGATAGCCCCTGCCAAAACAGTGTCGCTTCGAGCGCGCATAACAATAGAGCCGGGCGGGTGATTTAACACATGCGAGAGTTCCCGCACTGGCCCTTTAGTTATTATTATTATTCAATATCTAGTTTTTTTAATTATGTAAATCCTGGATTCTTGCCCTCGGTGATAAAACCAATTGATTGTGCCAGGATTTTACTTCACTACCTTGGGCGCTGGAGAACAGCACCTAATAAACAAGCGTCTCACAGCTGGCCTGGAGGAACAGCAAAGCTCCAGAAACTGTAACTCTCATGTCAGATGGATGCTCTTACCGTGTTAGCCAGATTGTACATGAACCCTAATTGGTTGGGAGCTGGAGATAGGAGCAGATGCTACAAGAGGTGCTTGTTTCTTTCGATCTCATAATGGTGACAAAATAAAGCAACATTTTGTTAAAAGGGATGTACAAGAGATCAACTTTCGAGAAAGAGAAAAATGATAATTTTCAACGACTAGTAATACTGCCATATATTTGTTGAGCCTACTTCCCACATTTTGCAACAAGCAGTTCCGTGACGAGCTAAATTTAATATACAATCCCTATTCCTTTAATTAGAGCTATTTAAAATATCAGCCTGCTTGGTTGACAGGTACAGTTGCGTGAGTAGGATATGACTCAGGTCCAGTAGCCACAGTCATCGTATAACTGTCAGTGGTGACATGAGCTCCTGTGACGCTTAGCTGTGCTATTTGCGAAGATTGTAGCACGCAATGTTGCGTGACTTATGTGCAGTCTGCAGGCCGTCATCGCAGTGTCCTCCGCTTCATCCCACAAGGCTCCTTTTGCAATGAACAACAAACGATGGCGCAGCAACGTTTAGCGGCAACCAAATCTTGAATGGCTAATACCTATGTAGAGATTTGTTGAAGCGATTCCTTTTTTTTTTCAGTGTTGCCTATACAAATTGACTTATTGAAGCTTTTCAGTCGGTCAACACGATTGTGCCCAATGAATGGGTGGGATACAAGATACAAATATATATACACTCCTGGAAAAACTTACATGTATTAGTTAATATTCACAATTAAATGGGGCAATTTAGGATTACGCGTTTCGACCCTCAAGTGGCCATCATCAGATCCTGATTACTGTGTTCAAATTTAATATTTTCACTCAAGTAAATTCACTATTGTAGTACAATAGTATCGTTAGGTGAAATTACACTACGATTCGCTTGAATCACGTCTTACGTTAGGTGTTTGTGAATTAGTGAGTAACGGTGTATATGCACGTGTATGCAATTGAGAATAACACACTGTAACACACTGTAACAATAACAGACTAATTAACAAGAAAGATAATCCAGCGAATCTGATCAAACACACATTGTTAGAAAAAGCACCACTCTTCACGCTGCTAAAATGAAATAACTTAAAAAATGAAGCAAGGAATGCAAACGGGAAGGGGTTTTGGTAAACATGTTACAGGATGAGGATGCACTTTGTGTCTATTTTCATCAAAGCTAGACCTGTATATAGGTAGTTTCGATGGGTCCTATACCGTCTAATAGACAGGCAGCAATCAAAGGGAGAAATGTCTAAGGTGCGGCAGACGCATAAATGGCTTACAATAGTAATTAAAACAGTTCCAGATTCCTTAACATACACTTTCATAAGTCACTCGAACCTCATTCAGTTCAGTTCAGATACAAAGACAGCCTATTCCAAAAAAAAAAAACAATTAGGAAGTCCGATTACAGATGGCGCGCAGGATGACATGTGATCGACAAAAGGCAAATTACCTCCCCACGTCAGTAGCGGTGGGGAGGACACTGAGTCAACAGCGTAGTGAGGATTACCAACACCTGGTTAATTGAAAATCATAATAATGTTTCTAGTGCATGCCAAAACGTGTTAGTCTATTATTGTTACTGTGAGTTATATTGTATACAGGTACATATACACCGTTACTCACGTAATTCACAAAAACCTAACGTAAGACGTAACTCAAGCGAATCGTAGTATAATTTCAGCTAACGATACTATTGTACTACAATAGTAAATTTACTTTAGTGAAAATTTTAAATTTGAACACAGTGATCAGGAAATAATAGTGGCCACTTGAAGCTAATACCTATATTCGAAATTGTTTTATTGCATGGATTCTGAAATATTGTGATTTTAAGTCCCAAATGCCCGGTGAGATCTATTAACTTTTTGATAGGACTGACAATGTGCACACATTTATCTTATGGCATACACAGGATAGCCTATACAATATTTGGTAGATATCCACGGAATTGTTAACACGATTCTACGCTTGCTGATAATTTTTATGCTTAACTGCATGCAACATCCGTACAAACGAACGGATTTCAACTAAACTTTGATTGTGCAATGTATGCTTTAGGTTATGTAACTGTGCGTACTATAAACGTCATCAGGGTTACCAACTGTGTATTAATAATCTCGAGACTTTTGGACACTGGAGACAACCTCAGATTATGTGTGGGGAAAGAGTGACAATCCTAGCACATTGAAAATACAAAATATTTTAGACGAATTTAGTGTAAATCATCAAAGTTGGTGCTACCTACATAAATCTATTCAATATTCAATGTTCAACTACATACACCTGCCATACTAAATTATGGATTTATACAATTTTACTTGTGCAGTGTATGCCTTAGCAGATAACAGTATGCCTATATACTGAGTCCACAGGACTACCTCACTATAATGTCTGAATATTGCAGATGGATTTTGAGCAAAACGTAGTATATCAGTGTTACCAAAATAAATCTACGTACGTTTGTAAGTTCTATGCTGATGTGCATGCAACTTTCATAACATTCAGTGGATTTCTACCAAATTTTGTATATACAATGTATACCATAAGTAGATAAGATATACCCTATCTGTGCTCATTCTCAGCCCTACCAAATACCTAATAAATCTTCGAGGGTATTTGAGCTGTAGACTATCAATATCTCAGAATCCATGCGAGGATACAATTTCGAACATACTGTATTGCTCTAAGAGGCCACAATATTTACATTTTGAGCTAATTTTATAATGCAATTTCTACCACCATATTTCAGTAGATAAAGTTAACATTCTAAAATATTCTAAAAATGTCTAATTAGAGGAATCTTACATTTTACGAAACGTAGCTCTTAGATCGTCATGAAGCTACTTGTTCTTTAGGATCTTTTACTTTAATTCCAAAGTTCAAGGCAGAATGAGCTCCAATTTATTTGTTTTGAGGAAAGTTGCTTTCATAGTTTCCATGCGTAAGTGATTATCATGCTAGGCATTGATCCGTAGGATCCTAGATTCTACTCTCGGCATGGTCATGGTGGTTTAATTTTCCTATTTCAATTTTCCTTCATCGGGAACTGGGTGTTTTATATTTATGCTCAGTTCATCCTCATCATGACAAGCCATCTTCACGTCTGCACCAGGTCTACCCGGGGGCTATAGGTGATTATTATTATAATTGTTATTGTTATTACTATTATTATTATTATTATTATTATTATTATTATTACCAACAAAATACAAAGGATTTATTGCAATATCACTTGCCACACAGAGCTGATAATTGATTGTTGTCGTTGATTCTTATGGGCTATGAGCACCTTGACCTTCAGCACTGTGAACTTGGACATGTGCTGGATATGTTTGATAGCCAGTGTTTCTATGGTGGCTCTACTAGTGTGTGTGCGTATGTGTGTTTCAGTGTGTGCATGTGTGTGTGTGTGTGTGTCCCCTAATAATTTCTAAACGGCTGGACCGATTTCAATGAAACTCGGTAAGTTAATACAACCATTTCGGCCAACCCCGACCAAGCCCTTCAAATTGTATTACGTCTCACCAATCCAACAGAGTGGCTGTGCGAAATATTTCACCAGCATTCAATATCTCCGAAACTATTACCGATATAACCCTGACATTTTGTACGGTGATAAAAGGCACTACTAAAAGTTCACCTATGAGACTTTCAAAAGCCTGGTAACTTCAAAACCAACATGGTGGCCAAGCGAAGTTGAGACTTTTAAATAGACTTTTCTCGCGATTTAAGCATCCAAACGCGATGAATCTTGGTACAGCAAATACACATTGTAATGCACTGGTATCTAATTTAGTTCAATTGTTTACATAACCTCAAGTTGGCGGCTGTGCGAAATATTTCACAGGCATTCCATATCTCCGAAACTATTACTGATATCACCCTGAAATTTTGAACGTTGATAAAGGGCACTACTACAAGTGTATGTATTTAAGTTTCAAAAACCTGTAGAGTACAAAACGAAGATGGCGGCCAAATGAATTTGAAACATTTTAATAAACTTTTCTCGCGATTTAACCATCTTAGCGGAGTGAAATGTGGTACAGTAAATGTTTAAACATATTGTAATGCACTGGCATCTAATTTAGTTCAATTGTTTACATAACCTCAAGATGGCAGCTATGCGAAATTTTAAAATTAAGTATTTATTTCTTGTGTGGTAATAATGCGATGGAAGTGAAAGTACGCAATAATTTTCCTTTGATGGTACATAACTCAATGGCCTATATATATAACAATCCATCATGGCGACCATCCGAAATATTTGGACAGTTCTCAATATCTATGAATCATTTACAGCAATCAAACTGATTTTTTTAATTTTCATAGAGACTATGAACATAAGTTCACCTATGTGACTTTCAATAACCTGGTGAGCACAAATCGAACATGGCAGCGACGCGAATTGTAAATATTTAAATGGACGTTTCTCGCGATTTAACCATCCGAGTGCAGTGAAACTTGATGTGGTAAATGCTTATACAAATGTTAATCCACTGGCATCTAATGTATTTCAATTCTTTTCATAACCACACGATGGCAGCTGGCGGACTATTAAAATCTCGTTTTTACTTCTTGTGTCCTAATCATGCGATTGAAGTTCAAATACTACAAAATAATCTTTCTGTAATAGTTCATAACTCGATGACCTACATATGTAAAAAATCCAACATGGCGACCATCCGAAATATTTAGACGGTTCTCAATTTCTACGAATCTATACCAGGAATCAAACTGAAATTTGGTATGTTGATACAGGCAATTAACATAAGTAGGATATATGAAAATAGGCTATATACAGTAGTTCTTCACGGAACTACTTGTTAATAATTAATGTAAGGGTTTAGTGGTGTTAGGGCATTCCTTAGATTTTTCCCTCTTCTGTAGTAGAAACAAATACCTATATGTATTTTAGTCACATGTAATTTTTAACGTTATTTTTCGCTTGTCCCAGTAATTAGGATTGTATTGGGTTGACTGATTGAAAAGTTGTAATGAAATATCAATGTTTGAATATTTACGCGATAATTGGAACGTTCCTGGTGATTTCGCACTATGAGTCTTCATAACCTTAACCACTAAACACCAAAAGTCTGTCTATAATGAGAGGGCCTATGGTACGTTCTGGAGAAAGCAGAGAAATTGGCCGACGAGGACATGAGAACTCAGCGCGTAGGCTTACCCACCTATGCTGCACCAAGTCTCCCGTCCATACTCGAACGTGTATAATTACGTCCTCTCTTGAGAAGGCTCTAGTGAATTTGGTTATGAGGTACATCACAAATGTTTCCCATGTGATCTGGCCAACGTGCGTGCAAATCGGGATCTTGAAGCTTGCGATGATCCCGTGTTAGCTTCGTTATTTCGAGAGACGAGCGATCACGCGTCCTCACATTTAATTGTATGGGTATAGTTATAACTCTTTGGCCTTATCAAGGAGTACGCTTGTAACTGAATGTTCTTGTGATGTACGTTAAGTGTTTTGCTCAATATAGGACTCCCCGTTTACTATGTTTCGTTGTAATTCCACTTTTGGGTGGCCACTATTTCGTTTTCGTTAAGATGACGGATAAATAAAACATTGCATTGAGGTACCCTTTACTAGTGCTACCTCTGTACCACATTGTGTTCAATTTAGTTTAGTCGTGTTTCAATTGATAGGGGGAGGGGGGGGGGGGGCAGACAGGACATACCTATATAATGTACATACATACATAGACTACATTAAATACACACAGACACACGGAGAGTTGGCCCTTGTAGATCTCATAAGTCTACTTTCATATTTTACTAAATTTGAATGTAGGCTGAAAAGTACGCTATGGTGATACATTAAATTCAGAAAAGTGGTTGAAGAAACGTTCCTGTTGGCAATAACAGATGCTACGAATTAATGTGAAACTGTTATATCGGAGAAATAAGTAAATAAGTAAATCAGACTCATGAGATCCCTGAATAAATACTGCACCCGTAATATCTCTGTAATTGATCTTCAAAATTCACAATTCCCCTCCTGAAATGAAAATCCACAGCCTGCTTCCAGTCTCCGACTGGGTCAGGAATGGAATGAATGAAGCCCCCATCTAGCGGCGAGGATATGAACTGTGCCGGCTGCCGAGGCCTGACGCACTCCTCTGGGGCAATGATTAAATGAATGACAGATGAAATGAAATGATAGTGGAGAGTGTTGCTGGAATGAAATTTTGACAGGGAAAACCGGAGTACCCGGAGAAAAACCTGTCTGCCTCCGTTTTGTCCAGCACAGATCTCACATGGAGTGACCGGGATTTGAACCACGGACCCAGTGGTGAGAGGCCGGCGTGCTGCCGCCTAAGCCACGGAGGCTTCACAATTCCCCTCCTACTTGAGGTAAAAGTGGATGGTTTCAGCACCTATCCTTGGCACTAGAGACACAATCATTTACAACCCAGCACATATCAGTAATCAGGTCAGTGGATAATATTAACAGTCTGGTGAACAATAAGCATTGAAGAGTGTTAATACGTCGTTATTATTGTTGAAAAGTGGAGGACTGAACGATGTCAAGATAGCACGTGAGTGAACCAATTAGCAGATATAATCCTCTTGCTCTCTCCTCGTGACATCATCACACTAATTGCGACTGTAACTTCTATAGGGCTTCCAAGCAGATGTGTGTAAGGAAATCGTATATCATTAGTGACATCTTCACACTAATTGCGACTGGCAGTAAATTGTAATCTTCGCCACAGCTTGCTACTAAAAGTGTGTGAGCAAATCAAATACAACTACTGGTAGGTGCTCATTTGTTAGCGAGTGTGGGATGAAGGGGCTTCTCTACACACAGCGTTACTTTCGTAGCCATGGCAACCGACTTACTGTCATTGTTTGAGTCTTCAGTCTTTTGACTGGTTTGATGCAGCTGTCCATGCCTCTCTGTCTCAACCTAGTCGTTTCACCTCTATATAACTAACATACCCTATATACGAGGTAATTTGTATAACATATTCTAACCTTGGTCTACCCTACAGTTCTTGTCCTCGACCCTTCCTTCCATAACTAAGTTTGCTATTCCTGGGTGTCTTAGTATGTGACGTACTAACCAATCTCCTCTCTTCATTAGCAGTCGCCAGAAACATCTCCCCTCTTTCACTCGTCTTAATGTCCCTTCATTTGTTACCCTATCTAACCATTTAAGCTTCACCATTCTCCTGTAAAACCACATTTCAAATGTTTCAATTCTCCTATTTTCTGCTGCGCCAACAAATCAAGTTTCACTTTCATACAGTGCCACGATCCAGACGAAGGCTTTCAAAAATTACTTTATAATACCTAAATCTATATTTGATGTCAACAGAGTTCTTCTCCGTGAAATGCTTTCCTTCCCTGAGCCAACCTACATTTTGGATCCTCTTTGCTTCGACCATCACTGGTTATTTTGCTTCCTAAGTAGCAGAAGGCTCCTACTTCCTTCAGCTCTTCACCTGTCAATTTGATTTTAAAAGGGGTTTATGATTTATTTCGGCTGCATGCCATTATTTTTGTCTTGCATTTATTAAATTTCATCATGAATTCTTTCCTAAAGGTGGAGTCCATACCATTTAAAAACTCATTGAAATCCTCCGGTGATCGGCTAAGGTGACAATGTCATTAGCAAATCTCCGAGTTGAAATTATTTCTCCTTGAATCTTTACTGCTACTTTGCTTGTTCAATGTATAGATTGAAAAGTATTGATGTTGTAGGGATTGTAAAGTATGGATGTTAAGTTGCAGCTTTGCCTTACACATTCCTTGAGTACCATTCCTATGTCATTCTGCTCGAATTACTGCCGTCTGGTTTCTGCAAAGATTACAGATCATCCTTCTTTCCTTGTACTTTCTTCCAATCCCGTTC
The DNA here is from genome assembly GCA_946902985.2 of Meconema thalassinum. Taxonomy (NCBI): domain Eukaryota; kingdom Metazoa; phylum Arthropoda; class Insecta; order Orthoptera; family Tettigoniidae; genus Meconema; species Meconema thalassinum. The sequence goes on from OX336389.2 coordinate 1,073,189,000, forward strand.
AAAATGTCAGACAACTTACTGCAATCAGCGTTATCAAATACCCTTTCTAAGTCTACAAATGTCCGGAACGTTCTCTTATCAGCCCTAATTCTACTCGGTAGAATATATCGGCCCGTTGCCGAGGCACTCAGTAGAAACTAAGCGGCTTTCTGCGCTGTTATTGCCTTATAATAATAATAATAATAATAATAATAATAATAATAATAATAATAATAATAATAATAATAATGGTATTGGTTTTACGTCCCTTTTAACTACTCTGGCTTTTAGAGACGCCGGGCTGCCAGAATTTTTCCCCGAAGGGGATCTTTAATGTGCCAGTAAATTTACTGACACGGCTCCCGCGCATTTGCGCACCCTCAAATGCCACCTCACTGCGCCAGGATACGAACCTGCTACCTTGGGTCCAGCAAGCGAGAACGTTACCGCTGAGCCACGCAGCCAGTCTTATTATCACTCAATATCTTGTTTTATGACAATCCTCTCGCGAATTCCGGAGATGCTTCTTTGTGAATGAGTCATGGTGTTATGTTTTTGGAAAGGCAGATAACGCTAACCTCAGCCAGACAACGGGCACCACGTTATGGGTGGCTGCATTATTCTGCCTAGAATTAAATAGACCTTCCAACAGAAGTGAAACCTTCACACTAATTGCAGGATGATGTATCTTCCACGTGGTTTCAAATAGAGATGTGTGAGTCAATCGAATAACTCTGGTGACATATTCACATTGATTGCAATTGACAGCACACTAATAGAATTGTGTGAGGTAATCGAAGATCGTTAGAGCCAAGGGGTGCGGTATGGTAGAGGTAGTTTAAATTCGCTGATTGAAGCTTTATGAGCCATTTACATAGGAATGGTGTCCTGGATTCTCCACCCTGCTCTTGTGTTTGGACAGTCAATCGGCGACTTGAGTCACCTCGTCGTCACCTGTCTTCACTATCACAAGCACCAAGCGACTCTCCGGAAGACTCTTCTATATCTAAAAGAGTGTGTGTGTCTGATGATGATGATTGAGTCTTCAGTCTTTTGACTGGTTTGATGCAGCTCTCCATGCCTCCCTGTCCTGAGCTAATCGCTTCATCTCTACATAGCTACCACACCCTACATCCGAGGCAATCTGTTTAACATATTCTAACCTTGGTCTACCCCTACAGTTCTTGCCCTCGACCCTTCCTTCCATAACTAAGCTTGCTATTCCTGGGTGTCTTAGTATGTGTCCTACTAACCTATCTCTTCTCTTCATTAGCAGTCGCCAGAAACATCTCTCCTCTCCCACTCGTCTTAATACCTCTTCGTTTGTAACCCTATCTACCCATCTGATCTTCATCATTCTCCTGTAACACCACATTTCAAAAGCTTCAATTCTCCTCTTTTCTGTTGCACCAATAGTCCAAGTTTCACTTCCATATAGCGCCACGCTCCAGACAAAGGCTTTCAAAAATGACTTCCTAATACCTAAATCTATATTCGATGTCAACAGATTCCTTTTTTGTAGAAAGGCTTTCCTTGCCTGAGCCAACCTACTTTTTATATCCTCTTTGCTTCGTCCATCACTGGTTATTCTGCTTCCTAAGTAACAGAAGTCTCCTACTTCCTTCAGCTTTTCACCTGCCAATTTGATCTCCATAGAGGTTTCTGATTTATTTCGGCTGCATTCCAGTATTTTTGTTTTACATTTATTAATTTTCATCATGAATTCATTCCGTAAGACTGAGTCCATACCAGTCAAAAACTCATTCAAATCCTCAGGCTTGTCGGCCAAGATGACGATGTCATCAGCAAATCTAAGAGTTGAAATTATTTCTCCTTGAATCTTCACTCCCACTTTAAATTTTTCTCCAATTTCCTTCATTGCTTGTTCAATATAAAGATTGAAATGTATGGGTGATAAGTTGCAGCCTTGCCTTACACCTTTCTGTATACCAGCTTCTCTCTCATGTCCTTCAGCTCGAATGACTGCTGTCTGGTTTCTGTATAGATTGTATACCACCCTCCTATCCCTGTACTTTATTCCAATAGATTTCAAAATGGCAAACAATTTAGTCCAATCAACGTTATCAAAAGCCTTTTCTAAGTCTACAAATGCCATGAACGTTCTCTTATCTTTCCTTATTCTACCTTCCAAAATCAGCCTAAGACTTAGTACAGCTTCCCTTGTTCCTACATTTCTCCTGAAACCAAACTGGTCTTCACCCAACTCCGATTCTATCTGGCTTTCAATCCTCTTGTAAATTATTCTAGACAGGATCTTTGAAGCATGAATAACCAAGCTGATTGTACGGTAATCTTCACATCTGTCAGCTCCCACTTTCTTTGGTATAGGGATGATAAAATTCTTCTTGAAATCAGGGGGTACCTCACCTGTCTCATAAATCCTACACACCAAGTGAAATAACCTGATCAGACCTTCATCTCCTATGCAGCGCAGCAACTCAATCGGTATATCATCTATGCCTGGTGCTTTGTTCCTGCTTAAGTCTTCCAATGCTCTGTCAAATTCTGATCTCAATATTAAATCTCCTTTTGCATCCTCATCAATTTCCTCCTCCCTTTCCATTACACGATTCGCAATCTCCTTTCCCTTATACAAACACTATATGTAAGATTTCCATCTCTCAACCTTTTCTTCCCTACCTGTTACATGCTTTCCATTTGTGTCCTTAATATTACAGCACTTAGTCTTCTTTTCCCCAAAAGTATTCTTAATCCTTCGATAAGCTGTGATTACTTTTCCTAATTTCAGACAATTTTCTATACCTGCACATTTCTCTTTCAACCGTTCTTCTTTCGCTTCCTTGCACTTCTTGTTGACCTCATTTCTCAGACGTCTGTATTCTGCTTTCCCCTTTTCATCTCTTACATTCTTGTATTTCCGCCTTTCATCCATCAATTCTAGTATATCCTGAGTGATCCACGGTTTTCTACCTATTCTTTCTTTCCTACCAATGTTTTCTTCCGCGGATTTTGTTATTTCATTCTTCAAAAGTGCCCATTCGTCTGCAATTGAAGTTTGTTTAGGGTTTTTCATTAGTCCTTCCTTTATACTCTTCTTGAATCTTTCGTTTACATCCTTTACTTTCAGTCTGTCTATTGCCCACCTTTTTGGCTTTTGACTTTTCTTCAGTTTCTTCAACTTTAATCTGCATTTCATTACAACCAGATTGTGGTCAGAGTTTATGTCAGCACCAGGATATGTTTTACAATCCAAAATCTGGTTTCGAAACCTCTGCTTGACCATAATGAAGTCGATTTGGTAACGCCCTGTATCTCCTGGTCTCATCCATGTGTATATTCTTCTATTGTGGTTATTGAATAAGGTGTTAGCTATGATCAACTCATTCTCAGTGCAGAATTCCATCAACCTGCTTCCTCGATCATTCCTTTCACCTAATCCGAAATCTCCAACTATCTTCCCTTCTCTCCCTTTTCCTACCACAGCGTTCCAATCTCCCATTACTATAACATTTTCATCACCCTTGATATACCTCAGAATTTCATCTATTTCTTCGTAGACCTTTTCAACATCATCATCATCAGCTTGACTGGTAGGCATATAGACTTGTACCACTGTGGTGCACGTAGGTTTAGTATTTATTTTTGCTACAATAATCCGTTCACTATATTGCTCATAATATTCCACCCGCTGTCCAAGTTTCCTACTCAATATAAGACCAGCCCCTGCTTGGCCATTGTTTGATTTAGTGCTAATTACCCTATAGTCTCCTGACCAAAAGTCCTGTTCTTCCTGCCAGCGCATTTCACTAATCCCAACCAAATCCAACCTCAACTTATCCATTTCCCTTTCTAAGTTTTCTAACCTTCCACTTCCTAGCAGACTTCTAACATTCCACGCTCCGATCCGTAGAATATCAGATTTCCTCTTTGTCACTTCTGTGATGTTAACCCCCTCTCGAGTAGTCCCCACCCGGAGATCCGAACGGGGGACTAGTTTACCTCCGGATTGAAATTTTACAAGGGAGGAGGCCATCATCACATGTAATTATGCATAGAGAGGTGCATATCCTCGGGAATAGCATTACGGCTGTAGTTTACCGTTGCTTTCAGCCGTGCAGCAGAACACAGTGTAGCCATTAGTTGGCTTATATTATCAATATCTTAACTGTCTATAAGACTAGTAAAGAAATGATTTATTATGAAAGGCTGCTACTCCCTTACAGAATAAGTAAAGAGCAATTCTACTAACAAAGATACTAACCTTCTACTACCTATTAAATACCAAAATTCTACTAACGAAAACAATACTAAAGTTCCACCAACAATAAATACTACCACTAAAACATTCTGTCACCAGGCACATTCACATGCACCCTCACACATCACAGTCTAATGAAACAATTAACTATAACTAATAAACAATGCAACTGTCACCAGACACACTCACATACCACAGTCTAATAGAACAATGACATATATCTAATAAACAAACTAACTACATACTTACAACTAAAACTAACTACATACTTACTGTATTGTAATTTGAATTGACAATATTTACAAAATGCAATTTAGATAGAAGAAAATATTTACAAAACGTAATTTATAAATATATATATATATATATATATATATATATATAAATTACATATAAACTTTTGAACCGACGGTGGTTTTGGGGTCTGGGGGATGTGAAACGCTTACAGTATATATAGAATTAATTTTGACGGGTAGGGTTAAATAGTATGCTAATAAGGTGATAGGGTTTTATTTTTTGCGCTGTCAATCTACCGTTGCATTTTCTGTGCCTCCCATATGACAACGCCTGGTGCGGTCGCATCGTTCGCACCGCCCAAGGGCCGCCCCTGAGAAAGTATGCTATGCTCAGATTAATAGAAAAAAATACAGGTATGTAAACATTAGTAGGTAGACTCACAGCTGTTTGTTTTGAGGAAATCTCTAAAATGACTTGGGATCACTTTGTATTTTGGAATTAAAACACCCACACATAGCCCAAAAGTTACACTTCTAACATGTACAGCATATAAACTTGCCAGCTGTACATGCCATAAATCTATGACATGGGACCACCGGCTTTACTTCCCCTCCAAAGGAAGACATACTGAAGGATTTTGACGCTCTTAAAAAATCCAACGACTTCGGCCGGGTTTGAACCCGCGATCTTGGGCACAGCAGTTCAGCATGCTACCAACTACGCCACCGAAGCCGCGATAAGAATAATAATAATAATAATAATAATAATAATAATAATCATAATCTTACTGACAGCGGTATCTTCTTTTGATGTTGTTCGATTTAAGGGGCTTGGGCATCGTGTCGTTATGATTTAGCCCCATGTACGTTGTGTGTACATATAGAATTTGCCTGATAACTTGTATTGTGATGTCTGCAATATATATATATATATATATATCGTATGGTTGTACAAGTACAAGTATCGTATGGCTTTTAGTGCCAAGAGTGTCCGAGGACATGTTCGGCTCGCCTGAGTCTGTAGCTGCTCCCAGCGGACACCCTAAAGGGTGAGCTACAAGTTCCGTTCAATTTCAAGTAGTTCCAACTTTCGCCACCAGATATCAATGATACCTAGTGGTGAACGTTGGAACTTTGATAAAGCGTTCTGACGAAATCTAACCTAACAATTTTGCTTTACACAAGTTTAGTCTGTGAAAGGATCTTTTACATGCCATAAATCTATGACATAGGACCACCAGCTTTACTTCCCCTCCGAAGGAAGGCATACTGAAGGATTTTTAACGCTCTTAAAAAATCCGACGACTTAGGCCGGGTTTGAACCCGCTATCTTGGGCACAGCAGTTCAGCATGCTACCGACTACGCCACCGAAGCCGCTTCTACTTCTCATAACCTCTACAGCCGAACTCATTAACCTCTTAGGTAATCGCTCCTCCCCCATTTTCTTCACGTGACCCCCACCATCTGAGTCAAACAATTGTTATTGATGTTGTGATACTTTATCTGAAGTTTATACTCTAATACATTAATACTCTTTTGCGGTTTATCCTTGACTACAAAGGCTAAAAACCTGAACATTCACAAAACACACACAAAAAACAGATCCAAAGGGATAACAGTGCTCCACAAGTGCTCCACAGCATAACCTTCAGCTATTTTATTATTATTGAGAATCTAATTTCGCCAAACAACCGACAAACTCACCCTGCTCATCCAAACCCTATCAGCAGCGACGCCTCGATCGGCAGATCACCATCAAGCCACAACACATATCACAGAGATGTTGTTTACGACCTTGGTCAATTACACTTGTATCAAACATAACCTAAAAACATATACAGTCTCTTTGGCACGTTAGTCAATCTGCAGCCTAACACACAAGTACTGGATTGTAAGTTCCGTGCAACCTTTCGGTGTCTGTCTGCGCGTTAATACAATTGGAATTGCTTTTTATGTACGACATTTCAGCTATCAATCGTTTATACAAGTGTAATTGACCAAGGTCGTAAACAAGATCTCTGCGATATGCGTTGCAGCCTGATAACAATCTGCCAATCGAAACGTCGCTACTAACAAAGTTTGGACAAACAAAGTGAGCTTGTCGGCTATTTGGCGAAATTAGACTCTCAATAATAATTATATACATACCGACGAAATTAAATTCATTTAACTAATTTCAGCTTAAAAAAAAACAAATCCCTCTGTTTAGGCTAACCAAAGACCCAGACTACATTCTACTGACCTCTATTGGTCAGTATAAGAAATACTTACTGAAATACACAGTTGATAAGGCGGATATACACATTACTGCTCGTCAGCGAGCGGACAAGTTTCGTGCAAACACGTAATGCTTGGCAGAGGTTAAATCCTTTATCATGAATTCATGAGTAGTGTATTTTGACTACAGAAAGTAAAATAAAAGTATGGAAATTGAAAGACAAAACTGTACAGGAAGATTTTCAGGAGAGATTGAAGCAACAAATCCCAGTTACTGAAGTGGAAAACATAGAAGAGGAATGGTCCCACTTTAAAAAGGCATTTGTTGGTGCAGCAGAGAGTGCTTGTGGTAGGACGTCAACAAGAGTGAAAGAGAAGGAGACACCGTGGTGGAATGAGGAAGTGAGGAAAGCAGTGAAAGAAAAGAAGTCTGCATGGAAAGAATGGAACCGAGATCAAACAGAAGAAAGCAAAAGGAAGTATCACGACAGCAAACGGATGTGTAAGAAAGTGGTAGGAGAAGAAAAGAAGAAAAGTTGGGAAGAATTTACACGAAGAATGGAAACAGATGTAAGTGTCAGTAAAAGGATGCTGTATGGGCTTCTAAGAAGTAAGAGGAAAGAAAGAGTTACTACAAATCTAGTGAAAAAGGAAGATGGAGAGTTGTTAATACACCCAGAAGAGATAAAGGGACGATGGAAGGAGTATTTCGATAATCTATTGAATGGGAACAATTGTACAGGTGAGATGGAAGTGACACAACCTGACGACTCTATAACAGAAGATGATATAACAATGCTGGAGGTGGAATTAGCAGTACAGAAAATGAAGATGGGAAAAGCAACAGGGGTGGATGAAATCAGTGTAGAAATGATAAAGGCTGCTGGACCTGTTGGTATGCAATGTTTGTATCGACTGCAAAAGTGTGTGTGGAAACGGAAATGTGTACCAGAAGACTGGGAGAAAGGGCTAATAATACCAGTGTTTAAGAAGGGGGACAAGAAGGTGTGTGATAACTATAGAGGGATCACCCTCTTATCACAGATAGTAAAAATACTGGAAAGGATATTAGAAAGAAGAATGAGAAGAAAGGTGGAAGGAGAGTTGCAAGAGGAACAGTATGGCTTCAGGAGTGGAAGATCCACAGTGGACCCAATCTTTAGCTTGAGGCAGGTGATGGAAAAGAACTGGGAATATGGAGAGGATTTGATCATGACTTTCATAGATCTAGAAAAGGCATATGATAGTGTCCCCAGAGAGAAGGTATGGGAAACCATGGTTAAGAAGAGACTGGGAAGAGAAATGTTGGAAATGGTGCAAGCAATGTACAACAACTGTGTTAGCAGGGTATTGACCCCAGTTGGAAAGACAGATTGGTTTAGGAACAAGACTGGACTAAGACAGGGGAGTGTGCTGTCACCTCTCTTGTTCATAATGGTGATGGATGAAATTGTAAAGGAAACAAAGGAAGCATATTGTACAGTACCCCAGGGGTATGCACCCCTTGGAGACCATCCCCCCATCATCTATTTAAATCTCCTAACTGGCAATCCTTATAAGTCCAGACCAACATCTACTAACACCGCAAGGACAGCTAGCCATTCTGGAAAGCTGGCCCAATCCTTGCATCACTACTACAAACAGCGACACACTATTAACTAGGACAGCTATTCAGCACAATGCTGACAGCACAGCGCCGAAGAATATAAGAAGGCGTCTTAAGGAGGTCAGGCTCTCAATCAATTATCAGTCTTACAGTGTGGCGGACCGAGGCTATGCTGGTATCATCAGGTGAGTGAGTCAGCAGGTGTTCAGAATCCTATAACTTTGTAACCTTACCCACCAATTTGTATAGACAAGTTTGTACACATTGTAACATCACTACATCCCTTAAAAGGGACTCATAATTCAATATTACTGGCCAATAAACACTTGGTCAGTACATTACACCTGCATTACTGTTTACACGCTTCTTTACGCCCTAACTCCCTTCCTGAACTCTCCGTCACTATTAGACGTGACTTACAGTAGCCAGATACTTGCTAGGGCAAGCATCATCGTATTCCCGTACCGGCCTGACTGCTGGAGCGGCACGCGCCATATAGCTGACGCGTGCAAGTCGATTATCTAACCAGCCAGCTGGACGACCACATAAGCCAGCGCGTTGACCTGTACGCCAAGTTCCATCCCCTAAAATACACCTAGATCTTTTACAAGAGCATCCCCTAGCACCCTAACACTAAACAACACTCTACACTGGTCAGCTTGCCCGACTACGGGAAGCTACCCCCTTTTTGGCACTTCTTTATAAATTAACACAATAACCCTTCCGTTTTAGATCCGAACCCCCCCCCCAAATAAGGGATCTAAAACAGATGGTGGAGGCGCCGGGTACTACGCACAGTAAAATAGGACTCAACCAACGAGCCCTCGTAGTAGAAACGACCCCTTCCGTACCGCAAAAAACCAAGCAAAATTGTGATTTTTTTTTACCAGACAGAGAGCAGCATTTTTGCTCCGTACTACTTACACAGGGATTTTTTTTTCTCCCAAACCAACCCCCCAGCCCCAGAAAGAATCAGAGAGAATAAGGATACACTGCCGAACACGCACAGTCTTTTTTTCTTTTCTTTTTCAAATAAGAAGACACATATACTTCATTTAGCATGGCCCCTCTATACCGCCTAGCTGTGTTGAGGAGCATTGGGGAGTACCAGGAATTAATTGCCTGGCACAGAGTTTTTGAAACTAGGCAGGACTACCTCAGAAGGTTTCAGCAGCTCCTGCACGCCCAGTACATGCGGATCATAAGAGCCCTTGTCCGGCCAATCCGCAGCGCTAAGAATCGCAAGATTCGGGCGAAAATCCCCACCCTCCGTACACAGATCATTAAAGCACACTGGCAACTACACTGCCGACACGAGTTTATGTTCCAACAATGGGAGACACTTATCAGGGAACACCGACGCATAGGGACCAATGGCACAAAAGTCGCTGAGCAGGCCATGAGCCTCAACGGTCGGTACACCCAAATTTGGGACGAGTACCGCGAACTCCAGAACAATAAGGCCATTTTCGAGTACATGGCAGGGCCACCAGCCCAGCCGAGAGAGGACATAAGCGTGGATACGCTGACTCGGCAATTTGCGAGGATGTCTCTCTCGCCATGTACTGCCACACATGGGAAGGAGGATACCATGGCCACAGTCCAGGAGACGGCCAGGTTAGACTCCAATACACTGCGGGGACAAGCTTACACTAATACACATCCCTTAACTCCAGTTCGGAAGGCAATTTTGCCAAACCGAGCAGCAGACCCTAGGTCAATCCCCTCTGAACGGACGAACGAGAGGGAGTTGAAGCCAGGACTCTCAGAAACACATTATATGACAGGGAGACAACGGGACGTAACCACGTCATGGGCTGAGGACATAGAGCCCGCCCTACAGTACATAAAGCCTACATACACCCACACAGATAGGCAAACACAATGGCAGGAATCTACCGTGGCCACAGGCCAGAAAGCGGTCAGGCTACACGCCACCACATTGCTAGGGCAGACACAGGCAATTAAGCGGTCTATACCGCCAGTTCAAAGGGCAAGTTTGCCAGAACGGAGGCGAACACCGGGATTAGTCATCATCGGCTTTAACTCGAATCCGAGTATAAATCTTCTTCCTTCAGTCCAGTTTGTGGATGTGTTTACGGTGACTAAAGAGTCCAATCCTGGCATGGAACAAGCGACCACACAAGTCGCATAGTATTGCTGGAGGAGGACGTGGTTGGGCTGCTCGAAGTTTCCTAGCTTGACGCTTGGCCTCTTCATGTATGCGTCGATCCCTTTCAAACGTCTTTACAGAATCCGAGATGGTACGGCACCAAGTTGAGCGGTTTTCAGCCAGCATGTCCCAGGTTTGTGGATCAAGACCTGTCAATTTCAGGGTCTGCTTAAATTGGTCCTTGTAGCGCCTCTTAGGACCACCATGAGGTCTGGTGCCATAGCATAACTCACCATATAGCATTTGACGAGGTAATCTCACATCATCCATCCGATGGACATGACCAATCCATCTAAATTGGTGACCTATTATGGATGATTCTATGCTGTTGATTTGAGCCTTTTCCAGAACAGCAATATTGGTAATGCGGTCTTCCCATTTAATCCTCAGGATTGATCGAAGTTTTTGTAGGTGAAAACGCTCAAGCTTCCTAAGATCACGTCGGTAAAGGGTCCACGTTTCACAGCCATACAACAATGTAGAAATGACTACTGCATTAGTACCCCAGGTGCGAATGCATAAGAGGGTGTTACATTCAGTCCCTCAGGATGCACGATACACGCCTGCGCATTGTGACCACGCACTCACACACGGTACACGGGGTACAGGAGAGGTGTTAATACCTACCCCACAAAACCACTCAGTCAAAAATACACACACCCCCGTAAACTCTACTAGGGTAGCGCAGAGCGCAATTAGGCCCTCGAAAACAGGCACACTCAAACCTACAGACACACGCTATGGTGGAAGTAGGCCCAGGCTTACTTTTCTACAAATTCCCCCGAAAAATGGCAAAGAAGCGCCTCAGTGGATTTCAGGGGCCTATAATCTCATAACAGGGCAGAACCCTTCACCTTTCCGAGCAAGGACGCTCGGACCGGAGTAACGACTTCCACCAGGGACACAGAAATAAGCTAATATCACTTGAACCTATATTAGGGACACACATAAGTTCGTTTACACGGGAGAAATACGCCAATAAACACATAAAGACTCACTAACGTAAACGGCACATTTTTTTTCTCTCCACGTATATGCAGTACAACATGGCTAAACCAAAAGTATATAATTCTAAATCCTTCTTGATTTTTATTGTGGGCACCTAGCATTTTTTTTCTCAGGCCATCAATGGGTACTGAACATAGGGTCCATATTATAACTCAGATAGCGTAAAGTTGCTAATATCCAAAGCCAAGTAGAAGCCCATCAGGTGAGCTACGCGGCTTAAGGCCGGAAAGAGATATTCCGAACACAGCTTAAGCATCAAATCACAGCATAGAGCTTAAGCGGGTCTTTCTAGGTGGAAATGACTAAATGTTCTATGATCCGGTCCCACAGTTTGATAGATTCTCTTGCGGAGGGCAAAAGCCCTGATTGTAGCAAGAATTAAGAATCTCAAACTATTTTCCAAAAGTGGTAGATTTCCCTGAGACGTAACTAGATTACTATAGTACTAACGTCACCAACTAGGTGGATAGCACGCTCAGGTCCTACTTCTCACTTTTAAACATTTTTCATATTGCTCACGACATAATTTTTACAGACTATCGCCACCTGCCAACCCACTTTAATAAAGCATACAGCAGTGAACAGGCGAGATACAATATATTTTTTATATCTTTTCAAAGTGCTCTCTTAATACGGAGCGGGGCATAGCTCATTTTTTTCCTCTTCTCTGCCTCAGTCATTAGGCCCGATGGAGGAAAAATTGGCCAAGTTGAACTATATATATTGCATCAATAGGCATACGTGACACGTTACACTGCCTATAATATGACTTTTTTCTCACTTCCACAACAACACGCAAGCTAAAACGCTAACACACCGTAGGATGAAAATCCCAGACTTTGGGAAACCCTGCACATTTTTGGAAATCACACAATAGTACAAGAAATAGCCTTCGAACCTCACTGACCGCACCGGGAGACGATCCTAACACTCGACAGAACTGTCCCGGAGACACAGCCTAGAATGGCGCCAGAAACAATTACTCTGAGAAAAGACGGTCTCAAAACCCGCAACCTTCTGAATACCAGGAACATAAGGTCGGGTAGCTATCCAATTACAGGATAGAAAAACAGGAAGATAAAATAGATTGGGACAGTTCCACTAACAATGTCATAAATGAAAAACAACAAAATCGCCTCCGGCATCTAGTCACCAAACACGCGACTAGCGGCCCGGACACACTCGTGTATAACGACATTTTGAACAACGGATAGGGACATACTCGAACCACGTCACAGTAACACAAAATTTGGGGACACAAATGTTGTTAATGAGAGGTTCTTTTACAGTGCGGCCAATGCATGTGAGACTTTCGAAGTGAAATGCCATGGCCTGTGGTTTGGATTCCACGTAAAACGAAAGTCCCGTGGCTCATGATCTACAGATTAACGGTCACGTTAAACTACAAGTTTCCTTCCTTTTTTTTTTACAGTGCGAAAAGCACTACTCACAGTCACAGAGAGCAAGCCGATTAGACACACATGTGCCGGACACACAGCATTATCAAAACAAGTAACAAAGGAGCGCACACGACATTTTAATCCAATACCGCCACACTCAGCGATAACGCAAGCCTCATGGATAACCTGCACGCTTACAGACAGCAATATGCTAGCAGCTCTCACAGCAGAACATACGGCATCATTTAAGCCGAGTCCAAACACCTCATAACTCACAAATTACACTACGAGGAGAAATCAAAAATACGTAAACTCTTCACGGCAAGGCGTACTTTCATTTGCGCATTGCAAATACACGGGGAATGTGCCATAATATATACGGCACAATTAGCGGCATTCCAAGTCTTTACAGCACCCCGGGTCCGAACCCATGATCACACACCACACTCGTACCAAAAACTAACTAGCCAACGGTATTTTTGGTACGAGAAACACAAGCAAAAACCACACTGAGGACACCTCAATCCCTGAAACACAACGCAGACATAGAACACAGAGAATGACATAAGATCACGGGTTCAAATCCCAGCGAAACTCGGACACCAGGAAAACAGCTATCCAGGCTTCCAATCACACCAAAATTGGCCCATACAACTTCAGAACCAGATAATACCACATTTCCTTCGGCCAAAAGCCAGGCATAGAAATTCAGTGACACCTGACAGGGAAAATAGATTTCCCAGACACAAGCATAGAAATTTCGTAAGACAAAGGTCTTACGGAATAGTGACCACACAATAGTATTAGCAAATAATACGAATTGCTACATTAGTCCGCCAGGAATCTAGAACAATGACAACACTCACATACTGGCGAAAAATCACGTACGCAGACAAATGTAAACACAACATGACGAAAATACTGACTTGCAGATCTCGTCATACTGCAATACTGCTGGTGACAAGACACTATTGTTTATCGGCATTGACCACGAAATTACAAACGCAAAACAATCATAACACCATACATTTTTTAACACTGCAAAAGCATTTAGCAATGGACAAGACGTGACAGATCGGAACTTATCTTGGGCCCATAGGAGCACGTTCTCAAAGACGTTGACAGGCCACGGGCACCTCCTGCCCATACACGCGATACACATTACGACTTAGCCTGTAACAGACCAACCGTCCGCATGGTGTAGCGGGACATAGGCACACACACACGCGCGCTCACTAATTAGAAGCGAACACAGACAGGGGCTCTCAGGAAACAAGACCTCCCCCCCTAATAACTTCCTTTCGCGATTATATTCCTAAAATAAATCATTACAGGCGATTAGGGCATGGCCAGTCGCACTACGACCACTGGCCACATTCACACTACAAATGGCAGACCAGATTAGGTCGTGACGCTTTACTATCCCAAGGAGCGGATAGAAAGCAGACATGGACCAAGGGAGGATGACAGAAGCACAGCCAACCATCGTACTGCCCCCGGAAATTGAATTATATTGAGACCACGATGGCTGTATTGGCAAATATGAGTAAAGTTATGAATGTCATAGTTATGACGTGGATATTCATGACATAGGCACGGATGACGTAGACTTCATACAAGTAGGCTGATTGAGCTGAGATTCTTGGTGATGTCGTGATTTTGTTCGAGAAAGATCTTGGATTTACGACGCAGTCGCAGGAAACAAGGTATTGTGCAAAGGAAGAAGCTACGCTATTGGAGGAGAGACTCGAACCAATGAACGATAGTTTGGAAGGAAGACGGAGATTGCTGAAACTACGATATTTGATTACTTTTGGCATGCAGATTTGTGGAAATCTATTTTCAGTTATGGCATTGATTTGGAATTTTGAAGAAATTAATTTTGAGTTTTTGAAATTTGAAAATCCGTCAAGTATAGCCAAAGTTAAAACTTCCAGCAATGACGCAGCAACAGGCTATGGAAGGGATGGATACGCCCCTTAAGAAGTTGATAAAAGGTCGTGCACAGGTGAGAGGAGCTCTCAGATCTCATATGTCAGATCGCATATATATTTCTGGTGATATATAGTTATTTTCAAGTGATTCAGTGAAGTAAGTTATCTTTAGCGTGGTTAAAGCCCGGCGCATCGAACGAACTCGGAGCAGTTCCATTTTACGCTGCTCGAAACTAGGTGAAGTTGAAACGCTCACATTAACGTTTCCACCAGTCAAGATATCAAGCGCTAACTTCAGCCTTTATTATAGTTCTATTGGGCTGTACAACATTGAGCTGTGTACAAGATTTGAACAATTTCACAGTTATACTTCGAAAGATATTGGAACTTTAAGGCTGCCAACAAAAGTGATTTTCTCGCCACATGAGAAACACGTTTTAAATTCCACATTATACACTACGGCTGACACGTGGAGTGCAACAGTGATATTGGAGAATACGTTTGGTATTACAACGATACATTCGACTATGGAACATTATAATCTTACAGTGCTTTCAATGATTATAACAGTAGTTGAGATGGAAGGCTAAGGCTTTAATGCAATTGGGACATATATCGTTGGAGTAAAGTAACAGCATGGAACTTCGTTAATCGTCTTTCTACATAAGCGAGCATGTAGTGAACATCCAACTACACTCATGCATCGTGAATCCATCGCTGAATTATACCAGATAACAGTGGAAATATTTTCATACTCCACAACTATGAATATTTCTGCGGAAATAACTACATTAAAGTTCATGGCGAATTCCTGCAAGAACTTCAGAGAACTTTCAAGAGAGGCCAGGGTTGTCCCGGCGCACAAAGAAGAGTTTTGCCAGAAGGATGTTTTTCGTATCCACGGAGCAGTGCAATTTCGGAGGAGGAAGCAGTTCGATTCTCCGAGGACGCTGATTCCAAATTCGAGGTCGGAGCACATCTTTACGCTGGTGAATTGGAACCAACAGCAGTTTTCTTTGAAAACTTTCCTCTGGAACTTCAATCAACAGATAAGGTAGTCGTGAACGTTTCTTGTATTATTTGAGTCTTGTAGCGATATCTGAGCAACCATTCTTCCCATATTTTCTGTCCTATCTTGTGCCCCATTTTACTTGATTGATATTTCTGTACTCAGTACACTTCGATGATTTATGCCTTTTTCTTCGATTTTTGAGACATTGTTATGTCATTGGCATTCTTAATAATTTTGGATCAGTTGAGACTGATGATTTAGATTCTTTCAGTAATTTGCATATTTTTGTAGTCACGATTTGACTGTAAAGTTAACGATTTGCTATGGCAGATTTGAATTCAGACAGCGTGTCATTTTATTAAAGTAATTCTATTCAGTAAATTACTTTGACCAATTTTCTGTCATCCTCAAGAAAGAAGAATAATTAAATGATTTTAGAGCGTTAAAATCTATTACGATATCGACGATCTTTGAAATACTAGTCGTCTTATGAACATGATTGCAACATAGACATTTACCATTGCATTATAGACAATTTTATGAAATATGAACTTTTATTTCGATTTATTGAATACACTATAGTAATGAACATTTGACAGGAGTTTTTCTCAATTCTAGATTGGAACAATAATGTTTGCATCCCACAGTCTAATTGTATTCTATTCGACTATTTTGCAGTTTAGATGAACTTTGTTTGAAGATAGTATTTTTATACTGCGTTACTTTGGAGATATTAATCTCAATTTTGATAGACCAGGCAGGAGTGTCTAATCGTATTTGCTATTAAATTTATTTGTGATTGGCAAATTTTTACTTCATATCGATTCATGAATGAAACCCACGAAGGTTAAATAATAACAGTCATTATTACAATTGATGAATATAAGAATTTTTAAAGAGGAACAATGGATGTATAATCGTTAGTTCAGTGGACGTGTAAAAGTCGCTGTTGAATAATGCCCTTGAATAATGAAGGAGGTTCCCACAATAATTAATGAAGTTGATGAATTTATAAGTGGAGGATTTTTGTGTGTAGTTTGGAAGATTTTTATGCCATATATATGAAGATATATGATGAATTTTGGGCCAATTGTTGTGCAATTTTGGGCGTCTTATGCGAAGTATTTTCCCACTGAATGTATTGTTCTTGTTCTTTGAAAGATTATTCATATGAAGATACTGTTAAAATTAACAAGTGTGTTAAATAATTTGAGATAAAGATTTTGAATGGAGGTTACCGTCACAAATATTAATAATTATTATTAAACCTTATTAAACCTGAATTTGACAGTTAAATATAACTAACCTTCATTGGTCGATTATATCATCACGATTTGAGTAATTATCAACCGGATAAACGTGTGGTTTAATGTATTTCTTGTATAAATAATATAAACAATTTAATATTGTGAAATAATTTTGTAAATATCTTTGTTAAATAATTTGAAATGATAGTGATTAATAGAAGCGTGTATTAAATTTTCAATTGTCATTTGACATTGTTATAAACAATTTATTATTGTTATAAATAATTAATGAACTTTTGTTATTAACATTTAGAGTTTTTTTATATACTCTAAACAACGCAAGTTAAGCAAGTGGTTTGAACAATTAATCATGATTTGGGATTGTTGGAGTAATCCACTGGTGTTTGAATGAAGCATGTAAGACATTTGCGTGATAATATTTCAGTTGAGATCTGAACATTTACGTGTTTGAAAAAGGAGAGCCGAGCTCTGAGGTAACACGCTTATGCTAGGGTAGAACGAACGGGAGTCCACTTTGACGGTGCAGGTGCATTGCAGCTGGCCCGGACAACTGTGTTACTGAGGCCAAGGACGTTCCGTAATAGCCTTGTGGCTATAAATAAAATGTGAAGTATATAAACACGCAAAACAATTGATATATGTGTCTCATCCCAAATCCCGTTTCCATTCCATGTGCATTATTACTTTTACGTTGCTATGAGCTTGAGAAAGCTGAAACATTATATGTAGAGAATACAGGTCCTACAGGAGGACATGGTTATGTGGTCGATGGCTTCTGATTGCCACGTGGATTTTGTTGTTTCATTTTGTTAAAATCATTCTTTTTGTGAAATAAATTATGGTGCAGTTTAAAGTTTCTCGTCTTCGTTCTGGTTCATTTTAAATATCATGGTGGAGGTTATTGTGTGGGCATACTTTTAAGTGATCCAGTTGACAACCCAGTCCCCGAGATAAATTTAAGAGGTAAGTAAAGGTAAGTATGAACCCCCGTATATTTTGGTGTGTTCCACAATAATTTTCTTGTTAACTATTGTGCTCTAATCTCGATAGTATCTGTCAGTGCCATTTTCATTGATGTAGCTGTGCCGGTGCGTTTGATTATTGGCAATCCGATTGAGGGGGCGGATATCTGACAGCCTACTATCCGGATATCGGGTACAGTAGGATTGGCGCAATCAACGTGTGGGGCACGATTGTCTCGATTGGCACGATCAGCAAAACATTGGATTACCAAGTTATTGCAGTAGAATTGACACCGCAATTTTTGTGGAGAGTTCGAATAACATTGGATTACCAAGTTATCGATGTCGAAGGGATTGTGAAGACTCAAATAAAGAGGTTGATTCTTTGTTAGATGTCTTGGCCAATTGTAGAATTTGAGAGTGTGATTATATAGGGATTAAATGTTGTATTGTATTAGGAAAATTACACTCAGAAAAGATCAGATCTTATACGACTTGAAAGAGGTTAAATAGGCTGGAGACTTAGAAAAATCGCCTATGATCTGGAATCTTATTTTATTTGACCGGCTTATGACGTGTTTAGTCATATTAAAGATAAAATTAAACTATTTGGATTATAAATGTAAATTATTTGTGTTAGGATATTTTAAAATGAACCAAAGAAACTTGAACATGTGCATGAGTTTATTTCAACATGAAGTGTCTACGAAGGTTAATTATAAGGTAATTATAAGTTAGATTTAAGACAGAAAATTGCTCAAATTTTATATATGGTGAAAAATGTTGCTCAGATGTTGTTATTTTGCTCTGTTTGATGTATGTCCCTAAAGCAGTTTAGTATTGAAATATTATTGAAATGGCAGATGAAGGTATTAAGAAAATGTTGGAGGAGATGTCCAACAATATGAGGGAGATGAAAGCTAGCATTAATGAAAGCATGAAGGAGATGGAAGCTAGGAATACTAGTCGAAAGGAGGAGAATGCTAGTAACATGTCTGCTAATTTGAAAGATAGCATGAATGAAAGTTTGAAAGTTCTTCAGACTAGTTCTGCAAACCTAGAAAATGATATGTCGCGTTTACAGATCAGTACCCAGGGAATAGAGAATGCCGTGAGTGACATTCATAAAGATGTGTCTGATGTTAAAATTGATGTGTCTAAGGTACAAAAAGATCTTACTATGTTGAATCTTGATGTTGCTAATGTCCGGGGTGATATTTCATGTGCTAGAGCTGAAGTAATTGTTGTAAGGAATGATGTTGCTACCGTACAAGACAAAGTAGAAGAAGTTCAAAGAGAGGTTAGTAATGTTCGAACTGATGTGTCAAATGTTCAAGTTGACATCAATAATATTCATTCAGATGTTAACGATATGCAAAGCGATATCAATAAAATACAAGTGGAAGTCAATACTGTTTTTGTAGACATTGCTAAAGTTCAGACTGATGTTAACAAAGTCAGGGAGGAAATTGAAACTTCAAAAACACTTTGTACTCGTAACATTAGTGCATTAACAACTCGGTTAGTTGACGAGTCTGTTAGGACAACGGCTTCTTTAGCTGGTTTAAAATACGATGTAGAGGTCATGAGAACCCAAGTATTAGATCACAATCGTTTACTTAAGGAGGACATCGAAGTAGATATTGCAGAAATGTTAACTGCAAATGTAACAGTGTGGAAAGATGAATGGAACAGGTCAAGTGGGGAACATGTAGATCAGATTCAGGAACGAATTGAAAGAAAACTTGCCAGTACACAAGTAGACATTAATAACGAAGTAGTTCAGATTAGGAAAGACTTGAATGTAAGGATGGATTCGCTATCCGAAAAGCAGGTAGAGGATAGAACACAGATAGGTCAGGACGTGCAAACATTAAAGGAACAAATTCATAAGGTTGTCTCTGATGTTAATGAAACTACGAGCAAGCTGCAGAATTTGAAACTAGGAGAAGCTAGCATGATGGAAACCTATAAGGAAGAGTTGATTAGGAAAGTCATCACGGATATCACAGACAAGGATACCGAAGGATTGACTGGTGAAGAGGAGAGAAATTACGTGAGAAGAGGTAACCTTAATACAGAAGAGAGAGATATTAGTCCTGAGGAACGTATATCCAGATTCAGGGAAGAAGAAGAGGATCGGAATATTGAACCCGAATGGAAGTATCGTGATAGTGGGAGGAATTATATGGATTCATATCCGAGAAATGTGACAGTCATCCGGAATTTTGAAGACAAACCTCAAAAATTTAGCAACACTGATAGTCTCACACCGATCGAATATGTCAGGAATCTTAAAGACTACTTCATAGAAGCCCACATTCCTAGAGAGAGAGAGATGAGAATCGTAGAAAGATTTCTAGCTGGAGGACCCCTCGAATGGTTATGAGCATTTCGGTACACTTTCAGCAATTTTGACGAATTTGCAGAGGCACTGATTAAACGATTCTGGTCAATAGAAGCTCAGAATTCATTAAGAGCTGAGGTATACTCGAGAAAGTATTCAGGTACTCTTCCAACACGGTACGCTGATTTCTTTACGAGTCAACTATCACGCTTGAGATTTTTGCAACCCCCATTGTCAACAGAGCAGTTGATAGATGCGATTTCACGTATGCTGCCTGTGGAGGTGAGAAGACTGATCATATCGTCAAACATTAGAGATTTGACAAGTATGGACGAATTGTTGAGAAGGCTTGACTACACGAGTCCAATGCCAAATTTGGTACAGAAAGGTCAGAGGCACGAATTCAAAGACGTTAATACGGTCTACATGGATCATGTGCAGCAAACTGATAAGCCTGAGGAAGGAAAAACTGAAAATGTAGGTCCTCACAGGAATAATTATTTCCGCAACCACAGATCCCAAGGTTACCGTCCATATCAGCAAAGACGAGGCTGGAATAATAATAGAGGGAATTACAACAACGGAAGAGGTAGATACTACAACAATGGTTATAATCGAAATTATAACAGAAATAACCAGTACCAGAATCAGAATCAGAATTCTCAAGGTCAGGTTATGACACCCGACAAGTATCAAGAAAGAGAGAAAGAAAGTCAGCAGTATCTGAAGGAATTACGAGAAAAGGAAGCTGAAAATCAAAAGAAAAGACAGGATGTAGTGATCGATCCTGGTCCTTCTACAAGTCAGCAGGGGAACTTTGAGATTGGTAACACAAAAAAAAACGCCGATTTCTCAACGACAGTGAGAAACCATAAATACATTGCCACACCACACCTGATTACCATTAACGAAATTTACGAAGTAACTGATGAGGATTTATTAGAAGAGAGGGGAATCGTCAAAGAGGAAAGACCATGTGCATTACCTATTATTTCTGTACTGATAGATGGCCAACAGTATAAAGCTCTTATGGATACTGGTGCAATTATTTCTATCATTTCTGATGAATGCTATCAAAGTCTGCTAAAAGGAGAAAACATGGCAGTTTTACCAGTTTCTACCGTCAAAGTGAGAGGAATTTTCCAAGACAAGGCAGTGAAATGCAAGATCCAATTGCTGTTGAACTTTGAAATTAATGGAAGGAATTATGAACAGATCTTTATTGTGGTTAACAAGATCCATTTCGATATTGTGCTAGGAATCGATTTTATATCGAAGGTTGGAGCCATTATTGATATGAAGAATAGAAGTATTAGCTTTAATGATGGGTACATGATCACAGAAGAGATCGAAGAACAGGACGTGAAAAACAGTCTGGAGATAGACCTTAGGGAAGAAATTTTAAATACCATTATTAACGACGTAGAGAATATAACAGAAATACCCAGTAGAAAAACTGAAGGATTTGAAGAAATTCAGGGGGAATTTGAGGATTTGATAAAGGAATTCCAAGATATTTTCGATGAAAAACCTGGATTGATTAAAGACTATAAGTATAAGATAAGGCTGACCGATGAAACCCCTTACCAAAAGAGAATATACCCCATACCTGAGAAATACTATCAAGAAGTACGAGGGTTGATCAGAAAAATGGAGGTAGACGGGATTATTAAAAAACAGGCGTCGTCTTACATAAACCCCATCACAGTAGTGAAGAAAAGTAATGGTCAGATACGTCTTTGTCTCGATGCTCGGACCATCAACTTGAAGATTCTTCCAGAAAATGACCGACCACCTAAGATCAGAGATCTGCTTAGAAAGTTCAAAGGGAGAGCATGTTTCAGTGTTCTTGACTTGACATCTTCGTTTTACCAAGTTCAACTGGAGGAAGAAAGTATGCAGTACACTGGATTCCTATTTGACCAGACGTCATGGGACTTTGTGAGAATGCCTTTTGGAATGGTCAACAGTGGACCAGCACTCATTCGAGCACTTGATAGCAAGCTCACTGACGAAGTAAAGAAGAATGTAATCTGCTACATTGACGATTTAATTGTATCTTCACCCAACGCCGCAGAACATTTAGTGCACTTGAGAAAGTTGTTTGAAAATTTAAGGGAAGCCAATATCAAGGTCAATTTTGGAAAATGTCAATTCTTGAAGAAGGAGATCAATTACTTGGGGCATACCATTGATAAAGATGGATATCATCCAATCATGCAGAAAGTAGATGCGATCACTAGATTCCCAAAGCCAACTAAGGTGAAACAAGTCAGAGAATTTGTAGGCGCTTGCCAATTCATTAGCAGCCACTGTCCGAGATACTCTGAAATTATGGCTCCTCTGTATGATTTACTCAAGAAAAATATTAGATGGAAATGGAGTACCGCAGCAGACGAGGCTTTTGAGAAAGCAAAGGAGATGCTCAGAAACAACGTCAAACTGGAGTACCCAGACTTTGAGAAGGTGTTCTATATAGAGTCTGATGCATCAAGAATAGGCATTAGTGCAGTCTTATACCAAAAAGACGAGGCAGGCAACAAGCACTACATTGCGTTCACTAGTCGAAAGTTAAAGAAACACGAGGAAAATTACTTTACGACAGAACTAGAAGCGTTAGCTTTTGTAACAGCTTTGCAAGCTTGGAAAAAAATGTTGCTGGGACATAAGGTTATCATTATTACAGATCACAAAGCACTTCAGTTTATGCTGCAAACTGACATGTCTAGTGATAGATTGACACGTTGGGCTTTGTTCACCCAACAGTTTAACGCCACTATCATCCATCAGCCTGGGAAAGATAACTTACTGGCTGATGCTTTATCACGTAACCCTATCAAAAATGTGCAGATACACCATGTACAATTGGAGCAGCAAGACCAAGAGACCGTTAGGAGGTTAGCCCGAATCGGTGTGTCACAGAAGAGACACGCTCCAATCAGGAAAATGTACAGGTTTCTTAAGGGTTACATGGACAATACTGATGTTGACTATGCAGCTACACAGAGAGATTCACGACACTTTGTCTTGAGTGGAGACATCGTATGTAAGTATGCTGACTCTGCGCATACAAAGCTTCGAATAGTCGTGCCACCTAAACTTGTTGTCAATTTAGTGTGGGTAGCTCATCACGCAACTGGACATGCGGGTTTAGATAAAACTCTTGATACTCTTAAAGAGATGTTTATTTGGACTAATATGCGTTCCAGCATTGCTAATGTCATTCGTTCATGTGATAAATGTCAAAGAGCAAAGTATGCATCCGCTCTATTAAAAGGAAAACCTAAGGCGATGATTCCCTCTAAACCGAATGAACTCATGGCGACAGACATATTTGGTCCTTGTCCGAAGGGATATCAGGGTAATCAGTATCTGTTGGTTACCGTGGATGTCTTCTCAAAATTTGTAACAATGAGTCCCATGCAAAAAGCTAACACGAGGAACGTTGTAAGCAGACTGGAACATGCTGTATTTCCAAAAGCTGGTAAACCAGAATATTTACTTTCGGATCATGGAGCTCAGTTTACGTCCTTAGAATTTGCAGCAGATATGGAGAGGCTTGGTATTAAGCACATATTTTCAAGCGTGCGATATCCGGAATCGAATTCTTCGGAAAGATATATGGCTGAATTTTCGAAATTCTGTCGAATTTTCTGTCCAAATGATCATTCTGGTTGGGTGAGATTTGTACCCCTTATTGAGGAATGTCTAAATTCTACAGTGCAGGAGAGCACAGGAGAGGTGCCAATGAGACTTCATCTAGGAAGAAACCCAGAAAGGCCGTGGGATAATCTGTTTAACCACGTTCCTAGAGATCCCGACTTAGGAAGGCAGCAGAGAATAGACAGAGCGAAAGAACAACTCCAGAAAGCAGCACAAAAACGACTGAAAAGAGTAGCTGGAAAACGTTTTGGTGCTCCCTTAGAAATTGGAAATCTGGTATTATTACGCAGACCTGTCAAGGCTGACGTGGGTAAGAAAATCTATCCCAAGTTTGGAATAGTGTTCATGGGTCCGTTCAGAATTACGAATGCTTATAGAAACAACTGTTATGAACTTTACGATGATGAGAATAATGTCGTTTATGGCAAGTTCAATGCTGGGAACTTGAAGAAATATTATCCAAGAGTAAGCCAATAATAATTCAATTTCGTGTTCAAGTGAATTGAGATATTTATAACACAGAGTTTAAAAACAATTTGCAACTGTTTTTAAAACGTGGTGAAGGGAGAATGCCCCCGGAAATTGAATTATATTGAGACCACGATGGCTGTATTGGCAAATATGAGTAAAGTTATGAATGTCATAGTTATGACGTGGATATTCATGACATAGGCACGGATGACGTAGACTTCATACAAGTAGGCTGATTGAGCTGAGATTCTTGGTGACGTCGTGATTTTGTTCGAGAAAGATCTTGGATTTACGACGCAGTCGCAGGAAACAAGGTATTGTGCTAAGGAAGAAGCTACGCTATTGGAGGAGAGACTCGAACCAATGAACGATAGTTTGGAAGGAAGACGGAGATTGCTGAAACTACGATATTTGATTACTTTTGGCATGCAGATTTGTGGAAATCTATTTTCAGTTATGGCATTGATTTGGAATTTTGAAGAAATTAATTTTGAGTTTTTGAAATTTGAAAATCCGTCAAGTATAGCCAAATTTAAAACTTCCAGCAATGACGCAGCAACAGGCTATGGAAGGGATGGATACGCCCCTTAAGAAGTTGATAAAAGGTCGTGCACAGGAGAGAGGAGCTCTCAGATCTCATATGTCAGATCGCATATATATTTCTGGTGATATATAGTTATTTTCAAGTGATTCAGTGAAGTAAGTTATCTTTAGCGTGGTTAAAGCCCGGCGCATCGAACGAACTCGGAGCAGTTCCATTTTACGCTGCTCGAAACTAGGTGAAGTTGAAACGCTCACATTAACGTTTCCACCAGTCAAGATATCAAG
Source organism: Meconema thalassinum (assembly GCA_946902985.2). Classification (NCBI taxonomy): domain Eukaryota; kingdom Metazoa; phylum Arthropoda; class Insecta; order Orthoptera; family Tettigoniidae; genus Meconema; species Meconema thalassinum. The sequence continues at coordinate 1,073,214,345 of OX336389.2, forward strand.
CGCTAACTTCAGCCTTTATTATAGTTCTATTGGGCTGTACAACATTGAGCTGTGTACAAGATTTGAACAGTTTCACAGTTATACTTCGAAAGATATTGGAACTTTAAGGCTGCCAACAAAAGTGATTTTCTCGCCACATGAGAAACACGTTTTAAATTCCACATTATACACTACGGCTGACACGTGGAGTGCAACAGTGATATTGGAGAATACGTTTGGTATTACAACGATACATTCGACTATGGAACATTATAATCTTACAGTGCTTTCAATGATTATAACAGTAGTTGAGATGGAAGGCTAAGGCTTTAATGCAATTGGGACATATATCGTTGGAGTAAAGTAACAGCATGGAACTTCGTTAATCGTCTTTCTACAAAAGCGAGCATGTAGTGAACATCCAACTACACTCATGCATCGTGAATCCATCGCTGAATTATACCAGATAACAGTGGAAATATTTTCATACTCCACAACTACGAATATTTCTGCGGAAACAACTACATTAAACTTCATGGCGAATTCCTGCAAGAACTTCAGAGAACTTTCAAGAGAGGCCAGGGTTGTCCCGGCGCACAAAGAAGAGTTTTGCCAGAAGGATGTTTTTCGTATCCACGGAGCAGTGCAATTTCGGAGGAGGAAGCAGTTCGATTCTCCGAGGACGCTGATTCCAAATTCGAGGTCGGAGCACATCTTTACGCTGATGAATTGGAACCAACAGCAGTTTTCTTTGAAAACTTTCCTCTGGAACTTCAATCAACAGATAAGGTAGTCGTGAACGTTTCTTGTATTATTTGAGTCTTGTAGCGATATCTGAGCAACCATTCTTCCCATATTTTCTGTCCTATCTTGTGCCCCATTTTACTTGATTGATATTTCTGTACTCAGTACACTTCGATGATTTATGCCTTTTTCTTCGATTTTTGAGACATTGTTATGTCATTGGCATTCTTAATAATTTTGGATCAGTTGAGACTGATGATTTAGATTCTTTCAGTAATTTGCATATTTTTGTAGTCACGATTTGACTGTAAAGTTAACGATTTGCTATGGCAGATTTGAATTCAGACAGCGTGTCATTTTATTAAAGTAATTCTATTCAGTAAATTACTTTGACCAATTTTCTGTCATCCTCAAGAAAGAAGAATAATTAAATGATTTTAGAGCGTTAAAATCTATTACGATATCGACGATCTTTGAAATACTAGTCGTCTTATGAACATGATTGCAACATAGACATTTACCATTGCATTATAGACAATTTTATGAAATATGAACTTTTATTTCGATTTATTGAATACACTATAGTAATGAACATTTGACAGGAGTTTTTCTCAATTCTAGATTGGAACAATAATGTTTGCATTCCACAGTCTAATTGTATTCTATTCGACTATTTTGCAGTTTAGATGAACTTTGTTTGAAGATAGTATTTTTATACTGCGTTACTTTGGAGATATTAATCTCAATTTTGATAGACCAGGCAGGAGTGTCTAATCGTATTTGCTATTAAATTTATTTGTGATTGGCAAATTTTTACTTCATATCGATTCATGAATGAAACCCACGAAGGTTAAATAATAACAGTCATTATTACAATTGATGAATATAAGAATTTTTAAAGAGGAACAATGGATGTATAATCGTTAGTTCAGTGGACGTGTAAAAGTCGCTGTTGAATAATGCCCTTGAATAATGAAGGAGGTTCCCACAATAATTAATGAAGTTGATGAATTTATAAGTGGAGGATTTTTGTGTGTAGTTTGGAAGATTTTTATGCCATATATATGAAGATATATGATGAATTTTGGGCCAATTGTTGTGCAATTTTGGGCGTCTTAAGCGAAGTATTTTCCCACTGAATGTATTGTTCTTGTTCTTTGAAAGATTATTCATATGAAGATACTGTTAAAATTAACAAGAGTGTTAAATAATTTGAGATAAAGATTTTGAATGGAGGTTACCGTCACAAATATTAATAATTATTATTAAACCTTATTAAACCTGAATTTGACAGTTAAATATAACTAACCTTCATTGGTCGATTATATCATCACGATTTGAGTAATTATCAACCGGATAAACGTGTGGTTTAATGTATTTCTTGTATAAATAATATAAACAATTTAATATTGTGAAATAATTTTGTAAATATCTTTGTTAAATAATTTGAAATGATAGTGATTAATAGAAGCGTGTATTAAATTTTCAATTGTCATTTGACATTGTTATAAACAATTTATTATTGTTATAAATAATTAATGAACTTTTGTTATTAACATTTAGAGTTTTTTTTATATACTCTAAACAACGCAAGTTAAGCAAGTGGTTTGAACAATTAATCATGATTTGGGATTGTTGGAGTAATCCACTGGTGTTTGAATGAAGCATGTAAGACATTTGCGTGATAATATTTCAGTTGAGATCTGAACATTTACGTGTTTGAAAAAGGAGAGCCGAGCTCTGAGGTAACACGCTTATGCTAGGGTAGAACGAACGGGAGTCCACTTTGACGGTGCAGGTGCATTGCAGCTGGCCCGGACAACTGTGTTACTGAGGCCAAGGACGTTCCGTAATAGCCTTGTGGCTATAAATAAAATGTGAAGTATATAAACACGCAAAACAATTGATATATGTGTCTCGTCCCAAATCCCGTTTCCATTCCATGTGCATTATTACTTTTACGTTGCTATGAGCTTGAGAAAGCTGAAACATTATATGTAGAGAATACAGGTCCTACAGGAGGACATGGTTATGTGGTCGATGGCTTCTGATTGCCACGTGGATTTTGTTGTTTCATTTTGTTAAAATCATTCTTTTTGTGAAATAAATTATGGTGCAGTTTAAAGTTTCTCGTCTTCGTTCTGGTTCATTTTAAATATCATGGTGGAGGTTATTGTGTGGGCATACTTTTAAGTGATCCAGTTGACAACCCAGTCCCCGAGATAAATTTAAGAGGTAAGTAAAGGTAAGTATGAACCCCCGTATATTTTGGTGTGTTCCACAATAATTTTCTTGTTAACTATTGTGCTCTAATCTCGATAGTATCTGTCAGTGCCATTTTCATTGATGTAGCTGTGCCGGTGCGTTTGATTATTGGCAATCCGATTGAGGGGGCGGATATCTGACAGCCTACTATCCGGATATCGGGTACAGTACCACCTTACTCCCTTCCAATAACCTTCCCACATCCTACACGACCAACGCAGACACATGAACACGAGCAAAACAGCTACACTACATTACGAAGCATACACAGGGGTTGATAGACTTCATGCGTCTAAAGAGAAGGCTTGCTACGCCTTGGATCACGATGCTACCACCTGAGTATTAGGGGTGGGTCGGCAAACATCAAATAAGCATAATGCGCATCTCCAAGTGAGAGATGAGGCCACAGTTATATATATTAACCATTTTTTGTTAATTAAATACTCCCGCATGACAGGAATATATTAGTATTATGCCTCACCCTACATCTATCCGTACATGAGTGCAGATGCCTCATATCCAGATACATGCATGAGTATCCCATCCATTTACCAGGGATATTACTATCAAACCTGCATGGAATTTTCATATTTTTGCAATCCCGGGAATTACCTCCCCAGTCCACTCATTGTAAGAGCAATCCTAGTAGCATTACCGGCTCAAGGCCACCATTTATTTGAGCCCAACGATGCGCAACCTCTTCCTACCATGCTTTCAGCCCACTCTACGAATAACTACCCCCAGATCCTAATAACAGGGTACCTGACGCCACAGACCCTACTAACACCTCCATTAAGGTAAAAAGAGCATTATCGCTGGAAAGCTGACGTAGCAATAGTAGACCAGAAGTAGTCTATGCACTTAGAAGCTCTACAACCCCACAACACTGGAAATATTTTACATCTTACACAAAAATTAAATTATTTACACAGGTTACGCCCATATTTTTTTTCCAAAGGAATCTGAAACACTCTGATTGGTGATAACGGCATAAGCCAAAGGCCAAAGGCACCGCACTTTGAGAGGAAAAAAGGCAATGATGAGCCTTACCCTAGTAACTTGACGACTAGACCAAACAGACGAACCACGTAAGGTTGAGGAACTCGCGGCCTGGCCGGGCAAGCTCTGGAATCCTAGGTGCACCTAAACTGCCCCTGGGAGGAAGGGATGCTACACCCACTCTGTGCCACGGTCAGCGACGCCAAGACCTGCAGGGAAGTCTTTCTGAGGATGGTGGGAGAAATAGCTCACTCCGCGCTGGACTCAGGGGATGGCCCTAGAGACGACCCCATTATGACTAGACTTCTAGCTAAAATTAAGTAAGTAAGGCTTCTACAGCGGGAAGCAAGCCTCCTGTGCGCTGGAGTGAAATATTATTGCGAAAAGCATACTACTGCGGCCGATAAAGGCGAGGAGAAATATTATTGCGAAAAGCATACTACTGCGGCCGATAAAGGCGAAGTGAAATATTATTGCGAAAAGCATACTACTGCGGCCGATAAAGGCGAAGTGAAATATTATTGCGAAAAGCATACTACTGCGGCCGATAAAGGCGAAGTGAAATATTATTGCGAAAAGCATACTACTGCGGCCGATAAAGGCGAAGAGATTCTTATACTGCGAAAAGCAGACTACGATTGCCAATACAGGCGAAGAGGACCCCGGACGCCACCATTCCCGGAGGATATTATTACTGCCAATACGGGCGAAGAGGACCCCGGACGCTACCATTCCCGGAGGATACTACGATTGCCGACGAAGGCGAAGATAACATTATGCCATTGGACAATGTCCAATGCCCACATAAATGGCGACGCATCGGGCAGTCAGAGGGCATTAAATAGACATGCAACGAGCTGTCTACAGGGGTTACAGTGGGCAGACCCAACTATGACAACATATGGAGAACAATGGCAACGAGCAGGATGGTACAGCAGGCGAAACGTTTTGCTTTGTGGCAACGTAAGCCGCCTGTGACTAGGTTAATACTAGTTCATAATCACCTAGAATAGACGTCGACAACTAGAATTAAGGGGGCGGAATCCGGCAATTCTAGAGACAACCGGTGTTTCTAGGACTCGTGCGGGTGGTGCCCTGAGGAAGTAAATTGCCTCAGGCGATCGCCCTGGTCGAAATTTTAGCTGTAAGACGGTTGCATTTGACACGCAACCTAGGATTAAGCAAATTTACTAACCGCTGTTGCCAGGTAATGGCACAGCACATTTCGGCAATAGAATAAGGCCATCCATTCGGCTTAATAGTAGTAGCCATTTTTTTTTAATTTTCAATCATAAGTAAGATAGATAGTGTTAAGTAACGCCGCTCGGCACCTGGCGACCAAAATTCGTTGCCAGGCCCGATAATACAGTAGATTAAGATAGAATATCTCGGCACCCGGTAACCACAATTCCGCTACCGGGGTAAGACCGACAACACATTAAGAAACGGCATTACGGCACCGTATAGGGTAAGCCCGGCCATGCAGCAAATTAACATTAATCATGCTATTTTTTTTTCAGAGAAAGAAGAGCTTCAGTCAGTAAAAACAATGACACAGGAAGCGACATAGAGAATATGTCATACTAATATGTTTTTTCTAAACCTCGCCATTTTTTCCCAGGCATCGTCACCAGATATAGGAAACTGGTGACAGGAATTTCACTACCATATAGCAGTGTCATATTATTTACGGCATGCCATGATTGTGTACTATTTTTTTTTATATACGTCAACTTGCACTAATCCTAACACACTCTCACACACTCACCACATTTTTTTTTCAGCTACACACTCCAAAAAATCTGCACAGCAGGACTGGTGCCTGTGGGGTACCAGGCTTGCTGGCAGATCAACTAAACAGAAACACATAAAGCGTCAAAATGCGACGCAGATTACGACAATGAGGGCGCAACCGATTTGTGGCGGCGACTCTCATTGTCAAGTGTGAAAGCATTCACCCACAGAGGATGCTTCACAGATTAGGTATTAAGAATACATTGCAAGCGGTACGACCACTAAACCGTACCAAGAAGTGGCCGTACAGGATCAGCCGTGAGACGGCAAGCGTACGTACAAACGGGTAGCGTGCACGCGAGGTACCAAACAAAAACTAGAATTATAAGGGATTAGCGCGCCTAAGTTAGACATAAGACCACTGGAATTAATAATTTTAAAGGGTAAACTTAATACCAATTCATGCGCCCACGGGCAATTATTCCACTAGACATAAGGTCATTGTAATTCATAATTTTAAAGGGTAAACTTCATACAAATTCCTGCGCCCACGGGCAATTATTCCACTGGAAATCAATAACATTCCTAAATGTCAGAATCGCAACATAGTACATTAAACACTATATATATTTTTTGTTTGTTTATCAAGTTCACATGTGATCACTTTTGTGATACTTTCAATGTTTAGCTTGGCCCATTTGTCGGTCAAATTTTATTTATTGTTACCGAGATCCCCGAATGGTAATTATTTCTTTACAAATGTTAATTGCTTAAACCATATGCATAATCTTGTTATCAATCACTTATTCATAGATATTATAGTTCTCACCTCGTGTGTTACAGTCGCTCGCTACCTCAAGCGTCCTCACTTCCGACGTACAGGGCTTCTACTGGTTGATCCACTGTCCGCTGAGTAGTGTCGACTGACGTCACCCTGACTTTCGTTCGACCAATGGCAGGTCTTTGTCTGGTCGGGCGATCTCCACCTTCGAGAGGGTTCCATGATCCCTATTTAAGACGCCACTTGCTGGCGTTCTTCACCACTTCTGATCCACCACTTCTGATCAATCATCACTTTGGATCACTTCAACCTGCTGGTCACCGCTACTGCATCTCATGACACCATCGCTGATATCTACGCTACCGAGCAGTTACGTCACAAGATCTGCACCATGACGTATTGCTCAAGATGGCAAGAATAATTGCCAGCCGCTGTACTCTTCACCTTCACCTTAGAGAGGATACTTGGAATCGTCTTTCGAAATATTGCTGGATCATCTCTTGGAAACTATAAATGTCATTCCTGCGCAAGAAAAGAAGAGAGAGTTGACATTTTATCGATGGTGCACCTATCTCTAGGCCATGTACGCCTCCTTCCGAGAAAACCGTGAGGACTCTTTTAAATCAACATTTATGCTATCTGGAACTTTTTAAGGAGCTGGCTCTTCAACCCTCTTCAAAGATAAGTTTACTTTTATGAAGAACTTATATCGTACCAGTTATTTTACACTCTTAATCATTTTTTATGGTTCTCTCTTTTTATAAAGTGCATTTTTATATGTTAAGCTCAACTTTTCTCCAATCAAGCAAGCTTGTTTCATGGACCTTTCTATAATCTGGGTTTCTGTCATCAGACCCTCACACTTAGCTACATTTATAATCGTTCATTTCTGTGATAAGCACTTAAGTGCAATTGGTTTATTCATTATAAATTTATTATTAGGAATAAAAATTGTTAATGTATTGCTACCTACATTGGTTTTCTAGTCACGTATTTCATGCCCACTACCCCGCACCACTTCAGTCTAATTTTCTTGACCACAGTAGTTATTTTGTCCAGGCTTTCGCCTGATGCGTTTCGTTCTCCCGTATGGGGAAGTTTTAGGGCAGAACTTATTCTTCTCCATAGTGTTGGTGCCTCACCCCCGGGAAACATATCTGTTGCACCCTGGATCCCTATACAAGTTTAATATTGTGGATTTTACATTAACAATTTTTGTTCATTGTGTTTCAACACTAATTCACATTGTACGTTTCAGCTTAAGGCGCATTTTCAGCAGAGGAGGAGAGAAACGTAAGCTAAGCCGGTTTCTTCCGCATCAGACTAAACCTTACTACCTAGCAAGCTGTCATCCTCTGACTTCCAGTACTCGAAGTCACAATATTGACGTGAGTAACTAACAACTTTTAATATGCCTAACCTTGATGAAAAACTTAGCAACGCCAGAGCCTCTTGTAAGGGCAAGCTCACACGGTTTCGTACTTTCTTAACGGAGCTCGAACCCCAAGAGCGTAATCTTGACATAATTTCGCAGAGGCTTAAGAATTATGAACAAGCCTTTGAGAAATATGATGAGATACAATGCAGTATAGAAACTCAGCATCCGGACCAGCAAAGTGATAGGTTGGAAGTTGAAAAATTATATTATCAGGGATTTGCTGAAGCTAAACAGCTTATTAGGGCTTTAACTTTAAAAGAAAAACAAGAAGATCAAACTTCTGCAGCATCTTCTACATCTTCTTCACGCATTATATTACCCAAATTAGAAATACCCAAATTTACTGGTAAAGACATAGAATGGGAACCATTTTTTGAATTATTCAATTCTTTAGTACATGAGAATACTTCTATACCAGTAATACAAAAATTTCACTACTTGCGTCTGGCAGTTCAAGGCAACGCACTTAACCTGATTCAAGCACTTTCTTTGACCAGTGATAATTATGAAGTTGCTCTGAATCTTCTTAAGGATAGATATGGGAACATTCGTTTATCTATTCAACGCCATATACAAAGCTTATTCGAGTTACCTAACGTGCAAGCAGATAACAGTTTATCGCTTCGTAAGTTGATTGACACTGCAGAGCTACACGTCAGAGCATTGTCCAATTTAAACCAACCTGTAAATCACTGGGATTTATTTCTAGTTCACCTCATTTCTGCAAGATTGGATGCAAATACATTAAAAGCGTGGGAAACAGAACTTTCCCAGAATTTGCAATGCACTTATGAGGCGATTATTAACTTTTTGAAGGCCAGAAGCCAAGTCTTTTCCGCCATAGCTAATCAAAAAACTAGTAGTTCAGATTCAAAAGCCTTCTCAAAACATAAGGTTAGCAGTTCTAATCAAAGAATTTTAAGATCGCAGGCTCTTCCTGTTGATGCTCGGTCACCTAACCAAATGCAAACGTGCGGTCTGTGTCAGCAATCGCATACTTTATACAATTGTGATGAATTTAAATCTTTATCAGTAGATGAAAGACGAAAGTTCATTACGAATAAAAAACATTGTTTCAACTGTTTGTCAGGAACGCATATGTTAAACAATTGCCGTTCACAACGTTTATGCTTTCATTGTAAGGCTAGACACCATTCACTTTTGCACAGACATGAAAGATCACGGTTATCAGGACCAAGCAGTTCCAATACTAAGTCTAATTCGGAGACTTCTCAAAATAGTGCGCAGTCGTATGCTCAAAGTTCTACCTCGCTTGGCAAAGTCCAGGTTTTATTATCTACCGTGCAGGTTCTATTGAAAAATTCTCACGGAAAATGGGTATCTGTCAGGGGATTATTGGACAATGCCGCTACCAACAATTTTATTAATGAATCGTTGGTACAAAAGTTAGGCCTTCCAAAACATCCTACCTCAATAGAGGTTACAGGAATAAACTGCTCTAAATCGCAATCCTTAAGCTTTGCTAAAGTAGATCTGAAGGACTCTAATAATCTTGGTACGCAGTTGCAATTAGATTGTTTGATTATCAAGTCTATGGGCAACAATATTCCTGGCACTTCTTATCCTATTCAAAGTTGGAATATCCCGAATTTTGTCCAGCTAGCTGACCCTCATTTCAACAGAGCTTCACCCGTAGAGCTTCTTTTCAGCTCAAGCGTATTTTGGCAATGTCTTCATTCCAATAAAGTAAAAATTGCTCCTAATGTTTTCTTCCGCGAAACTAATTTTGGTTGGATTGCTACTGGCCAAATATACCGTAATCCTATTCAAACTGTATCGAATTGTTATTTTGTTGGTACCGATTTGAGCCAAGAGCTAACCAAGTTCTGGGATCTTGAGAATGTTCAGGCTACTTCTTCTTCTTCTTCTTCTAACGAAATTTTTGAAAAGTTATACAAGGAAACCACTGTCCGTAATGCTGAAGGCAGATTTATAGTAACTCTTCCACGTATTCCCAATCCTCCCGCCATTACGGGCTCGCATTCCGGAGCACTTAGGGCACTATTGGCTATTGAAAATCGGTTCAAACAAGATGCTTCTGTCAAAACTCAATATGCTTCCTTTATGGAGGAATACGAATTATCCAATCACATGGAGGTAATTTCTAAATCAGAAGAAATTGACCATCCTTTAAATGAAATAGTTTATCTAAATCATCACCCGGTATGGAAAAATTCCATAACACAAGACAATATAAGAGTAGTTTTCAATGGCTCATCACCAGATTCCAATGGAATCTCTTTAAATGATACCTTGCAATGTGGTCCCGCGATTCAAACAGATCTCACCTCTGTTTTGCTTAATTTTCGAAGGTTTCCTATTGCTGTAATCTCAGATATTAAGCAGATGTACCGGCAGATTCTCGTAAATTCTGAGCAGCAAGATCTGCAAAGAATATTGTGGCGCGATGAGAGTTCCAAACCCATAAAGATATTTAGATTGAAGACTGTGACATATGGCCTGAAGCCTTCAGCCTTTCTTGCGATTCGGTCTCTCCACATGTTAGCCGAGCAAGATGGTCATCTGTATCATCCTTTGGCCTCTGAGTCATTAAAAACGGCATTTTATGTCGACGATTTCTTGTGCTCTTTCCCTAATATTTCTGAAGCGCTCCTTGTGTGCGAAGATTTGAAATCCCTACTCCTAGGAGGTGGTTTTCCGCTCCATAAATGGACTTCAAATTCCACTGAATTTATATCAAAATTTTCATCAGAGGTCCCAGTTGATGAATTTGTTGCCATTCCTACTGATGAAGCAGCCGTAAAAGCATTGGGTGTTTTTGGTGTCCTTCTTCTGATACCTTCTCTTATCAGGTACATCTGTCAGAATCTCCCCCTGTAACTAAGAGACAAGTTCTGTCAGAAATCGCAAAGATCTTTGATCCTTTGCAATATATTGCTCCTATAGTTATTGTTGCAAAAATGTTCTTGCAAAAGCTTTGGTCATTAAAATCAGACTGGGATGAAAATCTCCCCCTTCCTCTTGTAGAAGAATGGTTAGAGTATCGCAGCAGTTTGCTGGATCTCTCCAAGGTTTCTATACCCCGCCCTTTAATTTCTAATCCCTTATACCAGCAGTATGACCTGCATGTATTTTCTGATAGTTCAGAACGGGCTTATGGCTGTTGTGCATACATAGTAGGACGTTCCTCAGCTACTCTCCCTGGATTTTCTAATTTAGTGTGCGCTAAATCTAAAGTTGCTCCACTTAAAACAGTATCATTGCCGAGATTAGAATTATGCTCTGCTTTAATGGCAACAGAATTAGCTACTAAACTAAATGTCAGTTTAAAGTTAAAATTTTCCCGCACATTTTTTGGAGCGATTCTTCTATTGTATTAGCTTGGATTTCCAAGCCTTCTTCTCATTGGAATACCTTTGTGGCAAATCGCGTTTCTAAGATTCATGAAGTCTCTCATTCTGAACAATGGAGACATGTTCCTAGCCGTGAAAACCCCGCGGATATAATATCACGTGGTTGCACGCCTAAAAAATTGATTTCTTCAGACCTGTACTGGAATGGTCCTCCTTGGCTAAGTCAGGAATCATCTTGCTGGCCTCGCTTAGCTAATCAATTTGCAGAAGAAATACCTGATGCCCGTAATGACCCTGTCACGTCGCATCTTACTTCTACTTCTACTAGCCTTTTTCATAGATACTCTTCATTTGATAAATTGATTCGTGTAGTGTGTTATATCTTCCGATGGAAATATTTAGTAATTGATCAACCATTGAAGCCTCAACCCTTTCTCTCCAGAGTCGAGTTAGAATTTGCTACTTGCAAGATTTTGTTACTTGTTCAGCAGGAAGTATTTGCTCCTGAAAAGCAAGCTCTTATAAGTGGTAAAGATTTACCCAAGTCTAGCAGGCTTTCACCACTCACTCCTTTTCTAGACCAGGACGGCATAATACGTGTGGGTGGAAGATTAGCTATGTCTAGTTGTGAGGATGGGAAAAAGCATCCCATCATCCTTCCTTCAAAGCATCCTATCACTACCCTTATAATAAAAAAGTTTCATTATAAACACCTTCATGCTGGCACTCGCACCTTGCTCTGTCTAATTCGTGAACTCTACTGGATCATCAATGGCGTTCATGAGGTTTCTTCTGTTGTCAAAAAGTGTATACCTTGCTTCAAGGTTAAACCACGGCCCGCCACGCAGATTATGGGTAATTTACCTCCATTTCGTTCAGAACCTAGTAAGCCCTTTGCTCTTACTGGGATCGATTACGCAGGTCCTTGCGTATATCAGACCAATCCCTCTTCATCTAAGCGCAAAATCTTAGGTAAACTCTACATCTCGTTATTTGTATGTATGGTGACGGGAGCTATCCACCTTGAGTTGGTTACGAACGCTTCTGTATCTTACTTTTTGGCCGCCTTTTCTAGATTTGCTGCTAGAAGGGGCGTTCCATCTGAAGGTTTTTCAGATAATGCAAAAATTTTTGTAAGCGCTTCTGATCTCTGGAAAAAAGTGTTAAGCTCCCCTTCTGCTAAAGAAAAAATTTCCAACTTTTCCTATTCTAAAGGTTTCAAATGGCATTTCACCCCGCCTTATGCTCCCCATCATGGGGGCCGTTGGGAATCCTGCATCAAACTTACTAAAAGACAGCTTAAGAAAACTCTTGGTCCTACCATACTTTCTTATGAGGAATTCAACTCTTTGATTATTCAAATTGAAGGTATTGTAAATTCCAGACCTCTGACCCCTCTTTCAAACGATCCTAAGGATCTTTTACCTTTAACACCCAGTCACTTCCTGATTGGCTGTTCGCTTGCTGCTACTCCGCCTTTGCTGGTTCGACGCTGTGATCCTAACTTACCTATCTTTTGGAGAAAAGTAGAATCTTTGCGCTGTTCTTTTTGGCGCCGATGGAAGTTAGAATATCTCAGCTTGCTAAATAGGCGTGAGAAATGGCGGCTTCCTCAACCAGATGTACGAGTGGGGGACATGGTTCTTCTTCGGGACCCATCTCCGCCTCTCGTGTGGAACCTAGGTAGAGTTATTCACTGCCACTTTGGCCGTGATAAACGCGTCAGAGTTGTTGATGTTTTAACTAGTAAAGGTCGTTATACTAGACCCATCTCTGCTATCTCTGTTTTGCCTTTCGAGTCTTAGTTTCTCCTCGTCTGTTATCCATGTTTTGCTTTGACTGATTCTTTTGTTTGTTTTCATTCGGAGTTCTCGGAGCATGATCACTTTTGTGATACTTTCAATGTTTAGCTTGGCCCATTTGTCGGTCAAATTTTATTTATTGTTACCGAGATCCCCGAATGGTAATTATTTCTTTACAAATGTTAATTGCTTAAACCATATGCATAATCTTGTTATCAATCACTTATTCATAGATATTATAGTTCTCACCTCGAGTGTTACAGTCGCTCGCTACCTCAAGCGTCCTCACTCCCGACGTACAGGGCTTCTACTGGTTGATCCACTGTCCGCTGAGTAGTGTCGACTGACGTCACCCTGACTTTCGTTCGACCAATGGCAGGTCTTTGTCTGGTCGGGCGATCTCCACCTTCGAGAGGGTTCCATGATCCCTATTTAAGACGCCACTTGCTGGCGTTCTTCACCACTTCTGATCCACCACTTCTGATCAATCATCACTTTGGATCACTTCAACCTGCTGGTCACCGCTACTGCATCTCATGACACCATCGCTGATATCTACGCTACCGAGCAGTTACGTCACAAGATCTGCACCATGACGTATTGCTCAAGATGGCAAGAATAATTGCCAGCCGCTGTACTCTTCACCTTCACCTTAGAGAGGATACTTGGAATCGTCTTTCGAAATATTGCTGGATCATCTCTTGGAAACTATAAATGTCATTCCTGCGCAAGAAAAGAAGAGAGAGTTGACATTTTATCGATGGTGCACCTATCTCTAGGCCATGTACGCCTCCTTCCGAGAAAACCGTGAGGACTCATTTAAATCAACATTTATGCTATCTGGAACTTTTTAAGGAGCTGGCTCTTCAACCCTCTTCAAAGATAAGTTTACTTTTATGAAGAACTTATATCATACCAGTTATTTTACACTCTTAATCATTTTTTATGGTTCTCTCTTTTTATAAAGTGCATTTTTATATGTTAAGCTCAACTTTTCTCCAATCAAGCAAGCTTGTTTCATGGACCTTTCTATAATCTGGGTTTCTGTCATCAGGCCCTCACACTTAGCTACATTTATAATCGTTCATTTCTGTGATAAGCACTTAAGTGCAATTGGTTTATTCATTATAAATTTATTATTAAAAATAAAAATTGTTAATGTATTGCTACCTACATTGGTTTTCTAGTCACGTATTTCATGCCCACTACCCCGCACCGCTTCAGTCTAATTTCCTTGACCACAGTAGTTATTTTGTCCAGGCTTTCGCCTGATGCATTTCGTTCTCCCGTATGGGGAAGTTTTAGGGCAGAACTTATTCTTCTCCAACATGTACACAATGTCTATGATCTGTTTTCTTTCAATTTTCTTTCTTCTAACTTCCCCATTTGTCAGGGTGTTCCGTTTTATCCCGAACCAATAAATGCCTTTTGAATATTTCCCTTAAATTATACCCTGGAACACCCATTTTTTCTATTTTCTTCTACCTTTCTTATTGCAGGGAGCACTTTTTCCCTAAGATAGGGCGGACGACGCAATCATCCGTTCGGCCCTGGGTTTTTTTCCTCCCTGCACAACAATGTAACATCAGCACCATGCATTTTTTTTCTTCATCAAACTTCCAAAATGCCAATGTCGATTTCTTTTGCAATATTTTTATGCCAATGTCAATGTTATGTATATATGTATATCCCATAACCCTCCCCTCTGAACACGAGCTGATCTCACGCACACACATCAACACGACATCACCACACGACGACGACGACGACGACGAGGAAGACATCTACAGAAGATACGAGGGGACTTCAAAAACAACCACATCGACTACATCTATAACATCAACATCCCAACCCCAAGTTCCGTTCCCGTTCGCGGGGACGCGAACTAAATAGGGGAAGAGGCTTGTACAGTACCCCAGGGGTATGCACCCCTTGGAGACCATCCCCCCATCATCTATTTAAATCTCCTAACTGGCAATCCTTATAAGTCCAGACCAACATCTACTAACACCGCAAGGACAGCTAGCCATTCTGGAAAGCTGGCCCAATCCTTGCATCACTACTACAAACAGCGACACACTATTAACTAGGACAGCTATTCAGCACAATGCTGACAGCACAGCGCCGAAGAATATAAGAAGGCGTCTTAAGGAGGTCAGGCTCTCAATCAATTATCAGTCTTACAGTGTGGCGGACCGAGGCTATGCTGGTATCATCAGGTGAGTGAGTCAGCAGGTGTTCAGAATCCTATAACTTTGTAACCTTACCCACCAATTTGTATAGACAAGTTTGTACACATTGTAACATCACTACATCCCTTAAAAGGGACTCATAATTCAATATTACTGGCCAATAAACACTTGGTCAGTACATTACACCTGCATTACTGTTTACACGCTTCTTTACGCCCTAACTCCCTTCCTGAACTCTCCGTCACTATTAGACGTGACTTACAGTAGCCAGATACTTGCTAGGGCAAGCATCATCGTATTCGCGTAC
The DNA here is from genome assembly GCA_946902985.2 of Meconema thalassinum. Taxonomy (NCBI): domain Eukaryota; kingdom Metazoa; phylum Arthropoda; class Insecta; order Orthoptera; family Tettigoniidae; genus Meconema; species Meconema thalassinum. Next base: position 1,073,229,921 of record OX336389.2, read on the forward strand.
CGGCCTGACTGCAGGAGCGGCACGCGCCATATAGCTGACGCGTGCAAGTCGATTATCTAACCAGCCAGCTGGACGACCACATAAGCCAGCGCGTCGACCTGTACGCCAAGTTCCATCCCCTAAAATACACCTAGATATTTTACAAGAGCATCCCCTAGCACCCTAACACTAAACAACACTCTACACTGGTCAGCTTGCCCGACTACGGGAAGCTACCCCCTTTTTGACACTTCTTTATAAATTAACACAATAACCCTTCCGTTTTAGATCCGACCACCCCCCATATAAGGGATCTAAAACAATATGGACATAAAGAAATGAAGTTACTGTTATTTGCAGATGATATTGTGGTCTGGGGAAGGAACACCGAAGAAGTGCAAAAAGAACTAGATGCACTGAACGAAAATATTCAGAAGTACGGCCTGAAAATCAGTATAGAGAAAAGCAAGACCATGGTGATGACAAGAGGGGAAAGACAAGGAAAGGGCACTGTGAAAATTGGAAGTCAGAGTTAGGAAATTGTGGACACGTTCAAATACCTAGGAAGTGAATTGATGCAAACTGGTAGGTTGGACATGGAGATTGGCAGGAGGGTACAGCAGAGCAATGCATTCTATCAAAGTGTAAGAAAACTTGTTTGGGATAAGGAAGTACCAAGGAAAAGCAAGGAGGTAATGTATAAAGTGTACTATGTTCCCATATTAACTTATGCAGCTGAGACTTGGACCCTGACAAGCAGGCAAGAGAGTAGAATCCAACCCAGTGAAATGAAATTCCTAAGAAGTATGATAGGAAAGACAAGGAAAGACAGAGTGAGGAATGAAGATGTTAGGAAGGAAGTTGGGATGGGAAAACTAAATGAGAGAATTGAGAAAATAAACTAAGGTGGTTTGGACATGTAAAGAGGATGGAGGAAAATAGAATACCAAGACAGATGCTGGAGGCGAAGTGCAAGGGTAAGAGAGCAAGAGGAAGACCTAGAACAAGGTGGATTGTTTCAGTGAAGAACAGCGTAAGAAAAAGAAATCTGGACTGGGACAAGATCGTGGAAGAAGAATGGTGGAAGGAAAGAGGAAAGTGGAGAAGTACCATAAATACCCCAACCCGGCAGGAGCTGGATAAGGGGAAATGATGATGATGATGATGATGATGATGTATTTTGACTGTCTACTCACAACAATGTTGCCTCTGTTGAAAGATGACTACTGCATGCTACACGCAGCCCATCTGAATGAAAAGCCATACCTACCCCAAAGAATACTGGATGCCAGGAATGAGAGCTGGTATATGGTTGGTCAGGGCACCTGGCAAAACAATAACCAACTCCTTCAACAGAGCAAAGCAGTCTTGACGTGTCTTGATACTCTTCTCTTTCATTTGGTTGTGAACGGCTTTCACTATTAATGGTACCTGAGCTTGCAGCTGTGTGTCTACCCCTTATTATTCCAGTTTTCGACGGGGTCGAGGATAAGATGCGATGAAAGTCTATGTGGCGGATGGTTTTTACGACCGGATATCCTTCCTGACGCCAACCTCATGAGAGGAGTTAATGGGTGATGAAATAAATGAAGATGAATGAAACTGGGTAAGGATGTGGAATGAGGCGGCCGTGGCCTGTCAGAGGGTACCATCCCACCATTTGCCTGGAGTTGAAAGTGGGAAACCACGGAAAACCATTTCAAGGACGGACGATGGTGGGGCTCGAAACCACGCGTCCACCGGGTCATCAGAGAGCTTGGCCCCATGACTTAACACTGCGCTTTAGCGAACGTAGCCACCACTGTCGGTTCTATAGCTAAAATAGTAACTTATCCTAAACATTAAGCATCTGCTGGCTTCCTCGGAGCCAAGCCATCAGCATGTTCTTATGTAACAATGAGTTACAAATATGAGGTTTATTTTTTTGAACCTCGAATCATAGCCTGTTACTGCCGAATACCGTGTGAATGTTACTTTATTTCTTCCTTTTTTTTCCTGTTGTGTTATTTCGTTGTGAGAATTTTAATTCTGTTCTGAGGACTGGAACTGGATACACTCAGCTTCGTGAGGCAAAACTGAGAAGAGGCGCGTTCGACAGCCACCTCAGCCATCCTGGAAGTGGTTTCCCGTGGTTTCCCATTGATTCCCTAGGTGAATGCCGGGATGGTACCTAAATTAAGGCCACGGATTTCTCCTTCCCAATCCTCATCTGAATTACAACTACACACATTAAAACAGCCATCACAATAACACAGTTTATCACACAAATTCGAAACACACACACATACCCAAGTACACGGGGCTATACGACCACGATGTCGAAAAGTCCCTAAAAGAGTCAAAAACAACAACAGAGGAGATAGATTCAATTTCCAACCCAGCATTCCCAGAAGTGGTTTTCCGTAGTAACCCACTTTTACTCCAGACAAATGCTGAGATGGTTTCTAACGGGCAAGGCTGTCCTCCAATTTCCTATTACTTCCTTTACTGTATGTACCCGTCAACGACGCCTAATGATAACTAATTTCTGATATAATAGACAGGTTTTGCCTCTCTACACTTGTGTGATGCAAAGAGAAGTGTTGCTGAGACCACAGTTCAAGTCAGGTGACAATAGACGACTGCTTGTTAGTCAACACGTCTAGACTAGAACTCTAAACTGGGGGGCAAATTGTCAGCGTGAACACTGGAGGATTGTTCCTGTCTCCGACAGACTTCAAAGAGACAGTATATCACGTGAGAAATACATTACAATAGTGCACCAACCAGCAGACTGCAGAAGGGAACCAATCGTAGTTACAGTTAGAAGTGTATCACACATTCATATTAGGGTCTGGGTCCGATTTACAATGGCTCATTGGCATCCATTGAAATATTAGAAGCAATTTTAGCCTATTTTCATCATATGAAAAAATAGGCGTATGATACCACCTTTTGTCCCTGTGTGAGTGTGACCTCTGTGTGTGTGTGTGTGTGTGTGTGTGTATGTATGTATATCTAATAAATTCTAAACGGGTGGAGTGATTTCAATGGAACACTGTAAAGACATAGTACCGTTTTGTCCAACTCTTCTTCTTTAGCCTATTTTCATTTATGAAAAATGTAGGTTTATGAGATCAACCATTGTTGTCCGTGTGCGTGTATGTGTGTATGTGTGTGTGTGGGCGTCACCCTAATGATATCTAAACGGCCGAAGCGATTTCAATGAAAATCGGTAACTATATACTATTACCTCGTCCAACCTCGACCGTGCCTTCACATTTTGATACGTCTCTCCAATTCAACATGACGGCTACGTGAAATATTTATTGGCATTCTATATATTTGCAACGGTAACAGACATCGCCCTGAAATCTTGTACGGTGATAAAGGGTACTACTGACTTCCAAAAACCTAGTACAAAACCAACATGGCGCCCAAGCAAAGTTGAAATATCATCTTGGATTGTTCACGCGATCTAACCATCTGAGTGCAGTTAAACTTGGCACAGTAAATTTAAATACACATTTTAATGAACTGGCATGTAATTTAATTCAATTGTTTTCATAACCTCAAGATGGCGGCTGTTCAAAATTTTAAAATTATGTTTTTATTTCTTGTGTCCTAATCAAGCGATCAAAGTGAAAGTTTGAATAATGAACCTACCCAATAATCTTTATCTAATGGTACATAATTCTATGGCCTACATATAGGCTATATCCAACATGACAACCATCCGAAATATTTAAACGGTTCTCAATATCTACGAATCTATTACAGCAATCAGACTGAAATTTTGTCTGTTGATAGAGGATATTATTATAAGTTCACCTATCGGACTTTCAATGACCTGGTGAGCACAATACTCACATGGCGGCCAATCGAAGTTTAAAAATTTAAATGGAATTTATTCGCGATTAAATCAAGTGAAAGTTTCAATAATGAACCTACGCAATAATATTTATCTAATGGTACATATCACTATGGCCTACATAGAGAACAATCCAACATGGCAATCATCAATGAATAACGGCAATCAAACTCAAATTTTGTAGGTTAATAGAGGCTATAAACGTAAGTTCGCCTATTGGACTTTCAGTAACCTGATGAGCACAAAACCAGCATGGCGGTGACGTGAAAGTTTCATATATGTATCTATTTTTCTCGCGACTTAAATATCCTAGCCCAGTGAAACTTAGCATGGTAAACCTTCATACAAGGTTTAATATAATGGCGTCTAACCTAATTCAATTTTGTTAGAACCTAAAAAAGTAGCAGAATAACTACCTCGTGGTGCCTGTGCTAGCATTCTTGGTCGACATGCCTCAGGTGCTGAGTTTGATTCCCGGCTCTACAAAGCAATTTAATTCTGGTCTGAGGGTTAGAACGGTGTTCACTCAGTCTCGTAAGGCAAAACTGAGAAGAGATGGTTCCTTACTTAAGGCCATGGTCGCATCCTTCCCAATCCCAGCCTCAATTACAAATACACAAAGTACTACATACACCATAATAACACACACCCGAAGTACACGCAGCTGAAATCACCACGATATCCTAGCCGCTAAAAGACACAACAACTGTAGAAGAATAAAACTGAAAACACTATAATTGCTGAAATTGTATGCCTTTTGTTCTCTAGTGAGATAAAGTAATACATGTGCTAAAACAAGAATGAATCCAATCAGGAAGTTATTTGCCCATCCTTTGACGTTTGCTCCCTTGCTCTGAACGTATTAATGTCCGAGTTCTTATGGTGTTGGGGTTGTGAAATGAACCATTGTAGAATTTAATCGACGATGTTCCACTTTAGAATGCTTTACACCTGCTCGGAAAAAATGTACGAAACCAGACAAACGCCTGTAATTCAATTAAGGAATAAAGGTATTGGGACAAGAAAAGAAGAAAGCTTTGAAGTACATCGCACCACTCATAGAAACCGACACGCTTCCTCACCTGGTTATGCCGCCCTCCCTCCCAACCCCTCCCTCTCCCTCGAACCGTGCACCTCTTTGTAGAATGTGTATGACTACTTTTTCAGGGAATGTGTTATTATTATTAATGATCTGCTTGTATGCTTGTGAGATGTTAAGTTTTGGATGGTTGTTTGGTTCCTCAGTTTAGGGGCTGCGACAACGCGGTCATGTAGCTCCGTGTACTTAGAGTGTGTGTAGAAACTGCCTGATAACCGGTGTTAATTGTGATGGCTGTATTGGTGTGTGTTAATCCGTTTTTAATTCTAGTAAGGACTGCAGAAATTTAATTTTCTAGTAGTTCCTACTTTTGCTACCAAACGCCACCGTCAACGACAACTAGTTCTGAACTTGGTTACTAGATGCCACCGAAGTCGGCTCATGGCGACGAACGTTGGAATCTAAGAGCGTTAGTCAAATCTAACCTATAATTTAAGTTCACACAAGTGTAATTAGTGGAAGGTTCTTTTACATGCCATAAATCTATGACATGGGACCGGCGGCTTTACGTTCCCTACGAAGGAAGGCATACTGAGGTATTTTTTAACGGATGTTAAGTTTTGAAGACATTCTTTCAGTGTTGGTGTACAAACTGTCAGTTGCAGATCTTCAGTCGGTCAACACGAATTTGACCAATGGCTGAGCGGCGATGCAATGTATATAATATATATATAAATAATAAATAAGTAAATAACACTCCTGGAAATCATTACATGCAATAGTTATGATCACTATTATAAAGGGGTAATTTTAGGATTAGGCGTTTCTACCTTCAAGCGGTCATCATCAGATTCTGACCACTTGCGTTGAGTTTGAAATGTATATACAAAAATAGTTTTAAATTTTTTCAGATGATGGCTGGGCTTAAGATTAAAACATAATAGTGAATCATTCAGAGTGCAATTGCGTAATTAAAACGAAACATAGTTACAAAGAAGTATCACATAGAGAACACGGCTGAAGAATAACACACTGAATAGAACGTGTGGGGGCCAGCATGAAAATATAGAATATGATGATCAATAACTGAATGAATTTTTAAAATAGAACAACGAAAAATAGCAGTAATTGAGAACTGTGTAAGTGACTTCCTATGACAGAGTCGAAACTACCAAAACGCTATACGTTCACGATGGCGTTTGGGCGTATTCTTAAGACTTGAGTTCATTAACTCACGATACAATAGCACAATTAACGTAAAATTTCGTAAGAGAGGAGTAGCATACAAAAGGCCTTACTGCCATTATTCACAGTAATATGGCTCTGAATTAAGCGCGCGCGTACTTTCAAGATGATGGATGGGCGTACTTTTCTTGTGATCCAATCAATTATTCTGGCTGCAATAGTGGATTGCAACGAAACTTGAAATTATAAAATATACAAACGAATAATTCTATGTGTTTTAGAGATACAATGTCTCAATTTAGCATTAATGTAGAAGCATAAATGGGCTTCATATTCCAAAGGCAAAAGAACACCCCCGTCATATACTCAAGATGGTGGGTGAGCATACTAATAAAACTACAAAATCAATAACTGAAGAAACAATTGTGCAATTAACTCGAAACTTTGTAAGAAACAGATCAGATACATCGCTTTCATTAATTACAAGACGATCACACGGCATATAGCAAGAAGCAGCCTTCTTGAATATATACAAGACATTAATCTTGACCGTTTATTACAGTTGCAATAACGAAACGAGGCAAATATGTAGTCTCACATAAACGCTTTCTCTGCCGAAGGCGCAAGCTATACGATTCTGTACTTTCAAGATGGTGGATGGGCATACTTTTCTTATGATCCAATCAATTCCTCTGGCTGCAATAGCAGATTGCAACGAAACTTAATAAACGGTGAGTATATCACTTAACGTTCATCACTAGAACATTCATTTATACTCCTTGAAAAGGACAATGGGTTATAACTGTACCCGTACATTTAGGAGAATATACCCTACAGCTTCTCTACTGAACATCTTGTTATCCATGATATTTTCCGTTTATTTTTACCGACATCAGTTTAACAACATACCCACGAACTGACGTACTATATCAATAAGCAAAAAACCTTAACCATTTTAATCAGTGAATTATTGTAGCCAGGAACTAAGTCAGAAATAATCTTAGCTTTTTCCCGGATTATCAAAAGAAGGATACAAATGATTCACTAATCTCTTGTGGCGCGGCCTTCTTGGCTGTCAGCCACGAGAATCGAGATTGATTCCCGGCTTTGCCAAAGAATTAATTTGTGGTTTGAGGGTTAAAACGGGTTACACTTAGCCTCGTGAGGCCAAAATGAGAATAGGTGGGTCGATTCCCACCTATGCCATTCTAGAAGTCATTTTCCGTGGTTTCTCAATTCTACTCCAAGCAAATGCCGCGATGGTTCCTAACTCAATGCCACGGCCACGTCCTTCCCAGCCCTGAACGTGGTTACAAATATGCACATTATTACAACCGTCTAATGACACATCCAAATACACGGGACTACATGGCTACGATGTCACAAAGCCCTTAAATGAATCAACAACGATGTTAAACACGAGAGTAGCACAAATGTAAAATTAGACACATGATGCACTTGTGTATGGCTGCGCGGCTCAGCGCTCACGATCTCGCCTGTTGTGCCTGAGGTTGCTGGATCGAATTCCAACGCAATCAGTTGGCATTTAAGGGTGCTTAAATGCGAGGGTGGTGAATCCGAAGATTAATTGTTCTTGTTACTGTCAATTCGTATAAGGGGCTTGGGACAATATTTTCAATTTAGCTGATAATTTGTGCTTCTGTGTGAATGCAGTAGTGTGTGTAGCTGTTATTATTGAGGTAGGGGATGGAGTAGGTACCCCAGCATTTTCCTGGAATGGGTGTGGGAAACCCTTGGGGGAAAACCACAGTAAGTATTGCCGCTGTCTGTGCCGGGATCGAAACCTCCAATCTCCCGACTTGTTAGTTACTTAGTTATTGTTGTTTTAAGGGGCGGAACTACGAGGTCATCTCCCGACTTGCCGCAGCTCCCCATCGTGATGGTGGTGAGCACTCGACTAAGCCGTGGGACGGTCAGTAGATTAACTTGCGAGGTAAAAATCCCCTGCAGGTCTATATTCTGGCACCCCGGCGTTTGTAAACGCTGCAGTACATAAAAGAAACGTAAGAACCATAACTATTATTATTACATACATTTTCATTTGAGACTGTTTTGCCTTTCAGCGTCCAGTCTAGTTTGCAAGCTTCTAATTGAGAGCAAGTCGCCTCCATGATCCCCTATTAGCAGTTAGCACTGCGCCCTCCTCTACTTCTACACCTCTCACTTTGAAATCGTTCAACACTGAATCTAACCATCATCTCCTAGGTCCTCTGCTTCTCTTACGTTCTACAGCCGAACTCATTAACCTCTCAGGAAATCCCTCCTTCCCCATTCTCTTGACATGACCCCACAATCTGAGTTGGTTGATACGAACTGCTTTATCAAGCGTGTTCATTTCTAACTCAGCCTATATCTCTTCATTACGAGTACCATCCTCTCATTACTCCTATCCATTCGTCCCAGCAATCAGTCGTGCTACTCTCATATCAGTTACCTCTAGCTTATGTATTAGACATCCAGAATCTACCCAGCTCTCACTTCCATACGGCAAGGTCGGTCTAAATATTGAGCGATGTAGGGAGAGTTTCGTAGATAAACTAACTTCTTCTTACAGAATACAGTCGATCGCAACTGAGAACTCATCGCATTGGCTTTTCCACACCTCGACTTTATTTCCTTCCCCATACTACCTTCCTGAGAGTATACAGTGTCTAAGTACTAAAAATGTTCCACCTGTTCCAATTTAGTTCCTCCTACCTGGTATTCTATTTCCTTGCGTTTCTTCCTTACCAACATAATCTTCGTCTTTGAAATGCTGATCTTCATACCATACTCCCTATATTTCTGTTCAAGCTCAAACATGTTTGCTTGCAAGCCGTAGACAGTACTTTTGATATCCTGTAGCAGCCTTTCCCCGATACCATATTCCCTCAGGAGACTCACAATCAGTATATTGTCCTATGGCACTCTATCGTATGCCTTCTCTAGATCTACAAAGCACAAACACAACTGTCCATTCCTCTCAGAGCATTTCTCAATAACTTGGCGCAAACTATAAATTTGATCCTGACATCCTCGTTGTGGCCTGAAGCCACATTCGTTTTCATCCATCTTACTCTCGGCCAAAGATCGATATCTCCTTTCTACACTTTACCCAGGACACTTATCAAAGAAATCTCTCTATAAGTATTGCAATATTTCATGTTGCCTTGTTTATAAATTGGAGCGATTGCTGCTTTTGTCCAGTTGGAGGGTACCTTTCCTAAATCCCATGCCAATTCGATTATCATATGTAACCATTTCAGCCCTCCTTCCCGAATATACATTACCATTTCTGGCCGAAATTCATCTACCCCTGCTGCTTTGTGACATGTGACATTGTAGTTTATTTACCACCCTCTCTACTGCCGCAACCGTGATTCTGTTCCCGTCCTCATTCTACGCCTCCATAATCTCAAAATCATCCAGATTAGTCTCCATTAACATTTAGCAAGTTTTCGAAATATTCCTGCCATATTCCCAGTGCTTCTTCGGAATCTACAATGAGTTTCCCTGAATCATCCAGAACACGGCTCATTTCTCTTTTACATCCATTTCTAAGATTCTGTATAACACTCCAGATAAGTCTCCATTAACATTTAGCAAGTTTTCTAACTTCTTTTGTAGGTTGATTTGTGGAAGAAAATATTCATTTTATGTAGCATTCTCGCGATTTCAGAAAGATATTTCTTGCCTCTAGTGTTGGAGCTTGGGCCAGAAAAGTGGAATTGTTTCCATGCGCTGAATTGCGCAATACATTCAACAAGAGGAGGGGTGGTTAAGTTATACTGGACGTTCACTTAGTGGGGTGGGGGTGTTAAGAAATGTACATGTTAGAATGGGGGAGAGGGGTTAAGTTTTATGGCATTTCTGCCAACGTATTTACTGGATGACCCCTTAAGAAATTTTGGTTCTCTGAATTTTAGATATAAAGAAGTTATCTGTTAATTACCACTAAATTTTATCAATTTTGACTCCCGGGAAATTTTGGGGAAATATTTCCGGAATATTCCGGATATTCCCAGGAATTTACCCACCACTAGGTAACTTATATAGTATTCCTCACATCCTAACTTCATCCAACCGTTGTACCACCACGTCATAGAGCGCCGAAACTCCCTGGCCTAGATTCCGCATAGAGCATCATGGGGTAATTACTGTGGCTATAATTTGTGTATCGATAGTTCGATAACATACACTCGAAATTGGTGTGGCAGTTAATCTGCTTGCAGCTCACTGAGTACCCAATGAACCGTTCTGTGGCTAGGAAATTTATCATCATAATGATCATATTGGTTCAGCGTTCATTTCAACAGCTGTGGTTTAGAGACTCTGAGGTGCCGAGTTTCTGCTATAGCACCATATCGTGCCAGTAAATCTACTTAAACGGGTCATTCACTTTTGAACAACCTTAATCGCCAGCCGAGAGTCTTAGGAATCGATCCAGTAACTTTAGATAACGGAATGAACTAAATTCTACAACCGCCCATGAATAAATTGTCGAATGTGAGGCACGGTAGTTGAAGGTTAATAATGATATATATTTAACGTACCTTTTAACTGCGGTCAATTTAGGCTGAGGCTAAGCTTTCAACTTTGTATGTTCTAGTAGAGCTGTTTAGAAGCTATGTTCCGTTAATAATCGATTAATTGAATATATTGAAATTAATTGAAATCGATTAATCGATTAATCGACTAACCGTTCAGTTCATTAAATGACTAATCAAATAATAGAATAATCGGCTAACAGAAGAATCGAGTAATTGATAAGTAGACACGAGATAAGGAAAGAAGATTAAATGAGAGGTAATCGTTTAAGTTGAGTTAAGCTTAATTTCAGAATGATGTATAGAAATCTATAAGAGTTACTTTTTGCCTAAATTACAAAGTGTGCTTCCTTGTTTATGTCAATAATAACCAAATAAGAGTCAGTGACAGTGGAAGGACAATCATCAATCAAATTGAGAAGGATTTCGATAAAAGAAAATGAAGAGTTTTCAGCAAAGATTAAGAATTCTTGATCAATATTTACAATTTATGAAAGGAGAACATTTTTGTTTCACTTTGTTTAAGACTAGTTTTCATATACGATATATTTTAATAAATTAAATCTGCTTTGCTTCTTTGAGAGCGTTGTAAAAGGAGCGAAGAACGTCGATTAGTCGACAAAAGATCAATTATTCGACCAAACGATTAATCGATTGAACCCACAATCGAAGAATTGTTATTTGTGACAATTAATCATTTTCTGCTTCGATTAATCGATTATTTGATAACAAATTAATCTATAAAATGTAGCAGCCTAATTTTATAGATGCACCATATCTCGCCCGCCAAGCCAGAATAAGTTGTCGGCGATTTCATGGCCTCTTGCTTCAAAATATCTTCATAATACAGCAGATTGGCTAATCAAATGTTATAATAAACATAATGATTTTATAAAGTCCCTTCATTCGATTCACGTTTTGGTTGAAATGCAAGATTGGTCACAGAAGATTAACTTCTGAATATGTAACTCATGCTTATGTTTAAATGTTGTAGTTGTTAATTCGTAGCAGTAGCTTGGGATAACTTTGCCCATCAGGCCCGAGTACTAAGATGGTTGTGTTAAACTTGTCTGACAACCTATTTGTCTCTGATGACTGTGGTATTGTGTATGGCTGTATATGGGACAAGGATGGGGTATGTACCTCAGAACTTGAAATAAGGTACTATCTCAGCATTTGCCTAGAAAGAGTGTGGAAAAACGCGGGAAAGCCAAACTCAGGATAACTACTGTCAGCGCCAGGATTCGAACCTCCAATCTCTAACCTTATCGCAGCTCCACGCCGTGGTCGTGGTGGGCTATTTAACGCGCAAGACTACGCCACGGGGTGCTTATGTTTGAACAGGGAACATTCTAGGAGTAGTGCCACCGTGCCACGGCACTACCCACTAAGAGGAACGAGAATTACGCATAATCCTGGATGAATCACTGTCGAATACTTGCAGTTCAATATCTAATTAATTTTAAATTATTTTGTAGTTTGAACAACCCGTCCAAAGAGTAAAATCAATGAGTCCATCTTCCCCACAGTGATATCGTGTGCCTGGGTCTATCCGACACGGTTGACGCATGCGCAGAGTCCGAATTGCAACCCGTTTGGCAGTCTCGCGCGTCGCTGGCAATGCGAAAATAAACCGTGCTCTGTGCCCAACTCAGTGTGGCTCAACGAAGTACAGGATGTGATGTGCAATGCCATCTATCAGTCACTGAGGTACTGGGCCAGTGCTGTGGAACTTCTAATGGGGTGGAAGAGAAGAGGGAGTGACCCAATGGTCCGAATGGTTGGAAGTGATGCGATAAGCATTGGTTATTGGTGACATAAACTGACAACCAATCGCTCTCGCTCTCATACAAAGAATGTGGGAATGAGCGATTTTTATTTCCAGATAATGTTGAAAGGAAAAATATTACAATGCTAGTAACTTCAGTAGAGGAACAGCACAAGAGAATGTTCTTTGAAAATTTAATTGGAGGAATAGAAAATTCATAGACTAATAGAGTAATAATATAAAAAGTTACAACCGAAGACACCATCAAATCGCTAAATTTTAACTCTGGATTTCTCTAAGAGAGGGCTCTGCATTCACTCAATTTAATTCAAGATACAGCTTTATACAAACAGAAACATTGTGTCCAACATTGAAATGCAAACTTGCTCTAATGAAAAGAGAAAATATATGTATATACTATACTAATTCAACAGTACAAGTTTACCAGACCAAATACTGCCAATTCCCAATGTTGGATGGATTTTGAAATTTTACCTACCGGTATGCAATTTTATATGTGGAAAATCGAACCCTTGGTGAGAAGTGAGGATGTAAACTGCTCTGCTATCATGTTATGTAAATATCTATATTTTCAGAATGTTTAACTTGGCACTGCCCCTTTTATGACCTGGAGCCGCCACTGTGTTTAAAAGCAATTGGAGTGACCACTTGTACATTCACTACATAAAATACATTTTGTGTGGAGCCTATTTCAAATATGTGTGTAGAGTATATTAACATTAACCGCCCTAAATAATTGGACTTCCTTATACGTGTTGACCGACTAAAGAGCATTTTGTTTACCTAGAATAGCCCCATTTATAGTTCATTCAATTTCCTCGCTAACAATCGGTGACTCAAACGTTACTGCGCAGTGGCTAGCATTCTTGGCTGTCACCGCGGAGCCACCCCAACACCACGGGGCTGGCGGAATAAATATAATAATAATAATAATAATAATAATAATAATAATAATAATAATAACGTTATTGGTTTTACGTCCCTTTTAACTACTGCAGATTTTAGAGACGCCGGGGTGTCTGAATTTTGCCCCGAAGGCGTTCTTTAACGAGCTAGTAAATCCACTGACACGGTTCCCTCGCATTTGCGCATCCTCAAATGCCAACTGACTGCGCCAGGATTCGATCCTGAAACCTTGGGCACTGTAGGTGATAATGTTACCACTGCGCAACGCAGCCAGTCGGGTAAATGAGAGAACTATGATTATGGTACACCACTACCACAGGCTTAGTGAAGGTAGTGATTGTCCAGCGATATTGACACAAGTATGATGTCTGTAGCCCATTAAAATGAAGCAGCAACACAATATTTTATGCATTATACAAAGATTTTAATAATAATAATGATGATGATTGATGTGTAGCCTAGATCCGGGTCCGATGCTGGTTTTTCGAGTTGACGACCGTGGGCAATCTGCACGTCGTGATGAGGATGAAATGATTAATGAATATGACACAAACATCCAACCCTGGAGCCACGGAATTAACTGAACAGAGTTAAAATTCAATGACCCGACCTTTAGGTCTGTATGATTAAATGCTGGCATCCTACCTTACATACGAAGCTGACATTTGAATAATGATTAATGCTTTATGGCAGCATTCTAGGATAACCATCAACTCCTGCTCAGCGACAAGTTGTATTGGGAGTTGAACCACATGAAAATGGCTTAATATGTCTTGTTACTGTCCGGTCAAGGATCATTGATATGGGATTGTTGAAATATTTGTCCAGTGGTCAAAGAGTCAGGAGGAATATTGTGGAAGACAAGGGGACGAGCTTCCAAACTGCAACGAGCTCTTACACATTGAATAAAATGCCTCCACTAGAGAACCAGGCATGGAGTACTCACGTGTGACAATAAGTGGAGCCAAAGCAATTGATGGCTGAGGAATGTCAGAAGTCAGTAGAATGTTGCTATCATTACAAAAAGTGGTCCATTCTTTGTAGGAAATGGCTAATTTATTAAAGGTTTACTTTTAGAGCCCAGATAATAGGCCATTAAGCCATGGAAGGATTGCTCCAAGAGGAGGATGTTGGTAACTGCCTCAAGAATTTGAGTTCGGATATCTTTTGGGTGAAAATACAACGTGTAGGCTATATCACATTATTTTTTCCATGTTCTTTTCCCGTGAGTTTCTATTCCATAGTACAGTGTGTTGTTGTTGTTGTTGATTCTTTAGGGGCTTTGCGACAACGTGGTCATGTAGGCCCGTGTATTTGGGTGAGTGTGAAATTTGTCTGATAGTAAAACTCAGCAATTTTTCTAGGTTTGTGCCGTGTCTTGTGTGGGGTTTCGCCTAGGACACCAAGCTGGCTCATCAGCGGGCTATAGGTGTCCTCGCCCAGTGTTCTAGGTGAAACCCCACACAAGACACGGCACAAACCTAGAAAAATTGCTGAGTTTTAATTTACTGGCCGTGAAAGCCAATATACCATCTTTAGGGAATCCTTCATAGGGAGGTTCAGGCTGCTTGAGCTTTTAGTTCTCGCAGTAAAGTGGTGCAGTTGCACTCTATATAAAGGGAGGTAGCGCGCAGTTTCCTACCCCTGTGGGGGTCCAGGCGGGAACACCAAGAGCCCGCTGATGAGCCCGCTTGGTGTCCTAGGCGAAACCCCACACAAGACACGGCACAGACCTAGAAAAATTGCTGAGTTTTAATTCACTGGCCGAGAAAGTCAATATACCATATATTTGTGTGATAGTGTTTTTGTGATGGTTGTATTATAGTGTGTATTTGTAATTGAGATGAGGATTGGGAAGGAGGCGGCTGTGGCCTTAAGTTAGGAACCGAGTCGACATTTGCCTGGAGTAAATATGGGAAACCACGGAAAACCACTTCCAGGATGGTTGATATAAGGATCCACCTCTTCTCAATTTTGCCTCACGATGCTGAGTGTACCCCGTTCCAGCCCTCGGACCATGATCAAATTCCTTGGCAGAGTCGGGAAAAGACCCCAGGCCTCCGCTGTGATAGCCAAGAATGCTAGCTACTACGCTACGAGGATCAATGTTACAAATTATATCTCTGTACATAGAGAAATGTTTCTGACTGCCTGGGATTTGTCCGGAATATGCGCCTAAACGGCGTCACTGATCTCAATGAAATTTTCAATGAAGAACTTTTGACCAGGACTGCCCAGGTTTTATCCCGCGATACAGGCTACTAGGATATCGGAGACATAGGGAGGGCTTATTCCTCAATACCTGTCTAAAAACTGATCGTGAATTTGGATATTGTGATACATTAATAATAATGTTATTTGTTTTACGTCCCTTTTAACTACTGCGCTATTAGAGACGCCGGGGTGTCGGAATTTTTGTCCCGAATGACGTCTTTAACGTGCCAGTAAATCCACTGACACGGCTCCCTCGCATTTGCGCACCCCCCAAATGCCATATGGCTGCACCATATGCAACCTCGGGAACAGCAAGCGAGAACGTTACCGCTGAGCCACGCAGCCAACCATATTGGGATACACCTGACATAACATTGCCATAGCAACATAAATTACTTTTTCCGACTCTTATTTCCCGCAGTAGATCATGACTTTCACTATTATGTATTTACTTCTCTACGAGGAAAGTAAGTTTCGTCATTTTATGTTCGACGATGTCGAAATGTAAATATTATATGTCAGAAAACTGTATCATAATGAGGGTCATTATAACACTATTTTTCATTATGAAAAGGTTTCTCCCACCAATCAGAGCTCAAGAAACAGTTGTGTGACCAATGAGGTAAGGATAGCATCGCACCTGCGCTGACTTCCACAGCCTTATATTTTAAATTTCACTGCGTGGCTTCTAGTGTTATAGTAGGGTATTCCAGGAGGCCATGGTATTCTATGCGTCCCATGCGCTCTGTTCAGTACATAAAACTGGCGAAATCTCGACAGATATTTATGAATATTTATTTTCGAACATAAAATAGTTATAATTATCGTCGAACATAAACAGTCGTATGCAACTCACCTATAATGGTAATTAAGACATTCGTATGTGAAAATGAAAATCCACAGCCTGCTTCCAGTCTCCGACCGGGTCAGGAATGGAATGAATGAAGCCCCCATCTAGCGGCGAGGATTTGAACTGTGCCGGCTGCCGAGGCCTGACGCACTCCTCTGGGGCAATGATTAAATGAATGACAGATGAAATGAAATGATAATGGAGAGTGTTGCTGGAATGAAATTTTGACAGGGAAAACCGGAGTACCCGGAGAAAAACCTGTCTGCCTCCGTTCTGTCCAGCACAGTTCTCACATGGAGTGACCGTGATTTGAACCACGGACCCAGCGGTGAGAGACCGGCGTGCTGCCGCCTAAGCCACGGAGGCTTCTTACATTCGTATGTAAATTATAAAACTCGCTCCGCTCGTTTTATAAACATACTCGTGTCTTAATTATTGCCCTTGTAAGCTCATTGCATAATGTACTATTTTTGCACGAGCAGAAGGTACACCAGGTGACACAAACAATCGCCATAAGAATCCATAACCAAGGCTGGTTCAACGCTGGAAGGAGCGTCAGCAGAGGGGGAATGACGCATGCACAGAATGCCGACGAATATAGAGGAGCAGCAGACCGGCGTGCCCGATATAATTCGAGTACAACTCAGATGGCAGACAGACGTGTACCGACAACGTGGTCGCCAATGGAAGTGCGTGCTGCTATCCCGTATGAGTGGACACGTGGGAGTAGTGTGTCGGTTATCCACGAACGCCTACAGACCGTGTATGGTGAAGTGGTCATGCCTCGTCAAATGGTCGGTCACTGCTGTTGCATGTTCAGTGAAAGACGTCAGAGTGTGGAGGATGATGATTGAAGTGGGCGTCCCTTCATATCCACGAATGAAAACAGCATTGCTCGAGTACAGGACATGGTGTTAGTGGACAGGCGCATAACAGTGGCAGACGTGGCGTCCACACTGCGTATTGGTCGTGCCCGGGCCCATCACATGATCCATGGTGTGTTGGGTTACCGTGAAGTATCCGCAAGATGGCTGAGGAGAAGCAGGCTGTGCAACAAATCCTTGCGTCGCTGGGCACCGAGTTTTACCAGAGTGGTTTCTTCAAACTGATTGCTCGCTACGTCAAGTGTCGCAATCTCGATGGCGACTATGTCGAAAAAAAATGCAAGGCGTATAGCTCATGATGCCAATGTGTAGGACAGTTTGGCAATAAAAGGTCCCTGGAAACAAAATGCGAATGTTATCTTCGGAACTTCCCTCGTATGTAGAAAGGCTCATTTGTAAGGAAACGTTTTGCTCCAGGATATGTCACGATACAGTTTTATCATTTCAAATGATCTTGTCGACTTCGTCGTTATGCTTGGGTCTAACGTTATGCGTTACGGTTACGGCGTGTATGACGTCATGCAGCAGAGTGTACCTCCCGCTCCCCGTTCCCCGCGCGGGAAGCGAGTGCGTGACGTCATGCAGCAGAGTGCACCTCCCGTTCCCCGTTCCCCGCGCGGGAAGCCTACGCGCTAGCTGCGGGATACTGATTGACTTGCAACTTGTTGATCATGAAGCGTTCCCGTGATTCTTGCTATCTCTGTACTTGTGGATTCGTTCGTTAAACTTGCTTACTTACAGTACAGTTTACAATTTGTGCAGGGTAGTAAAGTTTGTTAATAATGGAGTCTGTGGATCGTTCGTTAAACTTGCTTACTTACAGTTTACGTAGAGTGTGTTAATAATGGAGTCTGTTGACAGTATTAGTGCTATTATATCTACTAAAGCTAAATCTCGTGCTGTAATGGAGTCTGTTGAAAGAGTCCTGGAGCTTCGAGCGAAGCGGGAAGCCCTCCTGAGCTTTTCTAACATAGCATTTGTAGCATGCGTCATTTGAAATGATATAAAGTCTAGTCTCTCAGACTGACTGCATCTTTTATACATGTCAGTCCAGTCAAACGACAAGGTGTTTGTTTGTCAATAAATACGAAGAAAACATTTTACTACCCTGTCAGCGAATTGTTACCGATGGCGGAAATCGGCACTAATGCGCTGCGCACAGCCACACGCCTGCGAGAGACGTGCAGTTGTCACCAGCGAAACCTCATCGCATGTCGTGTGTGTGCAAGGTTCTTGCTGGGTCGTGCGCTGTGAGGTGTATTCTCATTGAATGACTGTACATTCGTTCCCCCTCTCGCCCCGCACCCGCA
This sequence comes from Meconema thalassinum, assembly GCA_946902985.2. NCBI lineage: Eukaryota > Metazoa > Arthropoda > Insecta > Orthoptera > Tettigoniidae > Meconema > Meconema thalassinum. The sequence continues at coordinate 1,073,248,474 of OX336389.2, forward strand.
CGTCTAGCGGTAACAATTCCCTGGCAGGCAGTCTTAATATTTTCAGTATGAGGGGCTGCAATTAATTTCAAGGCAGAAGAATCCCGACGCAATAACAGTAAGGTCTATAGATTACAAGATGCCAGTGGTAAAGACCAGGTTATATTTAAGAAGTCTTACCGTGAAACACCATGCATCCTGTATGAACTATTGGCCATGTCTTGAAATGGAAACAACAATCAGGCCCGCTTGCTCCGGATGGCCGAGAACAGCACACACTATGTAACAAAAAAAAACTAGAAATACTGCAGAAACACTACAGTTGTAAGGACTATACAGTTGTTTTTTAATAACTGCTGCTGGACGTGGAAATGTCAATAATGTAAGAATTGTACGCGGAAAAGCCCTGAATGAGACTTCTGTATCAATCTTTGTGTTTCACACTGCTCAACGCAATTTGTATTTCCAAGTACCTCACAAAAAACTTGTCAAACGTGTGATGCATTTGTTGTAGAGATAAAAGGAATGGTAGATGGACCTGAAAAGGCAAAGAGTGTTGTTTATTGTGATTTGCATTTACGTTAAATCAGAAGGAAAGTGTTCATCTCGTTAAAATTGTCGAAATAAACTATGGCACAAAGGCGTACTTAAGTTTCACTATCAGACATAATTATCCACATGTGTGTTATCAACTGGGTTGGCATACTATACAGTAAGAGACAGTTGTGGACTTTCAGTCTGGGTGTACGTCTCATGTACGTATGGAGCGAGGACGCCACTTCAAGAGAACCTCAGGAAATTGCTTCATGCATTGTGGAACATTAGTAGACAAAGGTTCTTTCATCAGTCACATGTTACAGTGGCAGCTGTGGAAGACAGAAACGCAACATTTACCTGGGTCACATGTTATTAAACAGAATGTTTAATGCCCGGCTTGAGCTCTAATTCATTTGACAGTGACTTTGCAATTATTCAAAGAGCACTGATGTGTACTCAACAGAACTCTGCTTGACTGAGATTGTATCGGCAAAAGGGAAAGAAAATTAGTTTACACATCACTCACATGGACAGCAGTATATTTAGCCTATTTTCATTTATGAAAATACAGACTTATGAGATCACCTTTTGCTCTGTGTGTGTGTGTGTGCATGTGTAGGCGTGTCCCTAATAAATTACAAACAGCTAGAGCGATTTCAATGAAACTCGGTAAGATCATAGTACTATTTCATCCGACCTCGAACGCACCCTTCAAATTTTATTACGTCTCACCAATCCAACATGGCGGCTGTGCGAAATATTTCACCGGCATTCTATATCTCTGAAACTATTACTGATATCACCCTGAAATTTTGAAAGGTGATAAAGAGCACTACTTGACGTTCACCTACCGGACTTTCAAAAACCTGTAAAGTGCAATACGAACATGGCGGCCAAGCGACGTTGAAACATTTAAATAGAATTCTTTTCTAGCGATTTAACCATCCGAGCGCAATGAAACTTGGCACAGCAAATATTTATACACATTGTAATGAACTGACATCGAATTTAGTTCAATTATTTATACAACCACAAGATGGCGGCTGTGCGAAATTTTAAAATCTGGTTTTACATTGCTTGTGTCCTAATCATGCGATTGAAGTTTGAATAATATACCTACGCAATAATCTTCATTTAACAGTCCATAACTCTATCAGGGGCGTATATAAGGTGGTAGATGTGAGGGATCCATCTCCCCCCCCCCCACCCGAAAAAGGCCAATAAAAATTAAGAATGTGTTGCTTTGGTAAAACCATAAAATCATTTTTAAATTTGGTTGTACCCTAATCTTAACTTATTGGCTAAGTTATAAACAATATTAAAATTGAAATTAGACTACCTCGTCGTGTACCAGCTAGCATTCTTGGCTGCCACCCCGAAGGTCCGAATTCGATTCCTGGCACTGCCAAGAAATTTTAATTCTGGTCTGAGGGTTGGAACGTGGTACACTCAGCCTTGTGAGACAAAACTGAGAATGCCACAGTACGGTACTTTTGAGAAATAAATTATTAATTTGTAAAAACAAAGAACTGTTTACCTTTCTGCTTAATAAATTGACAAATATTTAGATATTTGCCATTCATCCTCCATAGGCCATAGCAGAAAATCCATTAAGTATAAAATTTTATTTGTGTGTTGTGTCGTATTTTACAACTTTTTTTTGTATTGCCACTAATTGTAGGCTATATAGACTAAACTTGGACGTTTACAATTAACTCTTATCTAAAATAATTACACAAAGTTATATGCTCTAAGATACTGGCTGATATTTCTGCGTATTTTGCGGAGACACTCTCCTGAGAATACTCACAATTTTCCAGGATAGTCACCCCCCCCCCCCAGAAAAATGTATATACTGTGCCCAATTTACAGATTGGATTGTATTGTTTTTCCGCGAGAGCTGTTCGCGATGTTCGAAGGGCGTGCCTGTCCGCTCTTGAAACACGCGCTTGCTGTGTTAAGCGGCCGTGAACCAGATGGCAGCATGATGGAAACTTGGAGCGCTAGCTGTAAGACGCTATATTCAATTTGAATGAAATGAACGAAGAAATAGACATGCCGGAAGATCAAGAGAATAAGGCCCATAATTTTCTACGATTTATGCAGAATTTTTTTATTGGAATAAGATAAAGAATGCCGGAGATATGTGTGGTTTTATATATGCATGCGCATATCAGAGACGTAGTGGTCAAGACCGACCGAGCGACAAGCAGATTTAAAAGAACGCAGGGAAGACTGCAGAGGTCAGTTGAAGAGTTGAAAGTTGAGATTTGAGAGTTGACAGTTGACAATTCCAGTTAGAGGTGTAGTTGAGTTCAGTTCGTCAGTCCACGAGTTCAAATTTTGTTCACGAGTTGTGAGTTATGAGTTAACCACAGTGACAGTCGCAGTTCGAGCGTAAGGATAGAGTGATATGCAACTCAGGCGAAGTGTGCTTGGAGCACCAGACACGCTAAGCGTGCTGTTAACCTTATTTTGATATGTGGCTTGTATCAGGCAGCCATTTCTTAAAGCTGTACGCATGATTATACTCGCTGGGGATCAATCTAAAGAGCAAAGCGACGTGATTTAGCCTACGATATTCGGGCGTGTCGATTTAGTTGGCATTGTTGAGGAATACTCATTACCCAACGTTAGGGATATGTTAGATGGGGAGTGACGATTTAGCCGGCATTGTTGAGGAATACCCATTACCCATAGTCAGCCGTCGGAACTTGGGGCCAATCTGTTACACGGATTTGTGTGGGAAAATATCCCAAAACCAGAATTTAGTCAACGATGTGGGGCGTCGGCGTATAGATTTATTCGGCGTTGTTGAGGAATACTCATTATCCATGGTAGGCAACGATGAAAATAGAATAGTGGATAGCAGAATAGGAATGCTCATTAAGGATTTGATCGCTGCAGTGGAAGTCAGTCATATGCGGTACATGCTACAACACGTGGCCATTTATGAACTGCATGGTGTTAATAGATATTTAAATCCTGAGTGACTGTCGGGAAACCGCGGAAAATTCGTTATCGTGACCACGAATGGGAGAAGCCATGACGATGATGTGTTTTAAACTTCGCACGATGTGCATCTTTGTTAGTGACACCGTAACGATCCTACGAAGGACATTATGAACTTAGCGATGGTGCATTAAACTACTGGGGGTGAGATGGAAGCAGACGTTTTGTAAGCTGGCCAGGACAGGATGGCGTGGTGTCGTACACATATGTGTGCCAACTTTAGTGTGTGTTATCGTAAGCCAGGAGTGTATAAACCAACTACACGGAAATGGAAACGCCACCACATCAACCTTGGATCATCACATGAATATGTAAGCTAGAACTTTACATTTATTTTACTTGTCATGACTTTCACAAGACCTTTATTTAACCCCTTCTCAGCACATTTTCTCGGCACATTTTCTCAGCACGTTTTCTTAGCACGTGTTATCAGCCGACGTAATTACAATTTACGCATATTTGAGAACCAGGACCAGAGTCCAGTATCTTTGTCAAGCTTCAGATTTTGCAGATATTAGATGGTTCAGTTATAATAGTCATGTTTAAGTTTCGAAGGAACACGAGACAATTACTTCATTTGATTTCTTGAACGACGCATTTATGTGTTCGCTACATTTTTATGTATTCGGAAGTTTTGGACCAGCTAACACTGGTTGTGGTCGTGATTGAATAAATATTTGATTAATTAATAGCTGAAGTTTAGATTCATGTAATAATTATGATAAGATTTATCGAATCCGATTTTTCTATGATAACAATTTTGAGTAATTATAAATTTGGAATAATAACAATAATTGTGAATAAGCATAATAAAATCATAATACAGGGAGCGGCAAAAAGATCTGACGGTTTTTAAATCATAACAACTCAAACATTTTAAATGATACAAACTCTTTTATTACTTATAACAGCAAGGTGTACATGTCAATTAATGGAAAACATGAAAGAACAATAGATTTTAACTTTTAAGATTTGAAGATAACGTCTTTCAAATGATGCCCATCTTTTGCCATGCATTCTTCCAGTCTTGCACTGAAGCTTTGCATAGTCATTAGGCTTCAACTGCTGGACAATAACCATTTTAAACGGATGAAAATGCAAATTGAAACGCAATATTCGTCTCACTGTTCGATCAGACATTTGCAAAGCAGCAGCTTGTTTACGAGCCGGCCGCCGTGGACTGGTTTCCACAGCTTGTCTCACTCGCTCAACATTTTCTGGTGTCCTGGCTGACCTTGAACGGCCTGTCGACGTACGTTTTAAGGCTGAACCCGTAGCTCTAAAATTACTCACCCATACCAAAATTGTGTTACGGGATGGAACGCGTCCCCTTCGACTCGCTCATCCGTACAACGACATAAACCGTCAGATCTTTTTGGCGCATGGCAAAAGATGGGCATCATTTGAAAGAAGTTATCTTCAAATCTTAAAAGTTAAAATCTATTGTTCTTTCATGCTTTCCATTAATTGACATGTACACCTTGCTGTTATAAATAATAAAAGAGTTTGTATCATTTAAAATGTTTGTGTTGTTGTGATTTAAAAACCGTCAGATCTTTTTGCCGCTCCCAGTAATTATAATAATTTTGAATAATAATAATAATAATAATAATAATAATAAAAGGAATAATAGTCGTAAATAATAAAAATATTAATTAGCCATGATTATGAATACATCTCGGCTTAGTATAAAACAAAGTCCCCGATTCTTGGATGTTACGGGTAAACTCGAGAACCACTGGATGGATTTTGATGCGGTTTTCACCATTCTGTACAGGATATCTTAACGATGATTTTTGTAGAAAATAATTTATATATGATCAAAGGAAGCCAAGCAGTAACGATTTAAGTGGAAAAGTCGAAGAAAAGCCTGGCGTCTGAGCGCTTTGTAAGCTTACGCTGGGCAAACCGTTAAAACTTTCTAAATACTATGAGTGTAAGAATTGTTCAGCATGAAAAGTTCTACAAAAAAAAGTCTGCGAGAGCATATGTCTATCTTCAATATATCGCCCACTATAAGTGTTTTTACGTTTTAATTTCTTCCAACCATGCCCATTCAACTGCTGAAGCGACAGTTTACGAGCTAGCTAAGAGCGAGTCTATCACCCCTGTTACAGCCTAGCTAGTGGGCAAACCTATGGCTCCAGATACAGCCAGCAGCAAACCGTTGAGTCGTGTTGAGTTTAGACTTCTGAGGAGGGTGGTTGTGTTTGGAGTTTCCCTGGATGTGCAATTATGGTTTTCTTCATTTCGCCTGTGAAACACAGTCATGTTAAGTTTGGACGGAAGGGGGATTTGAGTTTCATTCACCTCGCCAATCCCTGGAAGTGCAAATCACATTTCACCTGTGAAATTTTCGTTCCGCAAAATTCACAGTCAATTTAAGATTGGACGGAAGGGGGATTATATTATATTAAATTATATTGATTGGCGTATAATCTCTACTTAGTATAAAACAAAATCCCCGATTCTTGGATGTCACGGGTTATCTCGAGAACAACTGAATGGATATTGATGCGGTTTTCACCATTATGTAAAGGATATCTTGAGGAAGGTTTCTGTAGAAAATAATTTATTTAGGACCAAAGGATGCCAAGCACTAACGATTTCAGTGAAAAGGTCGAAAAAAAACGGGCGTCCGTGTGCTTTTTAAGCTTACGCTAGGCAAACCGTTAAAATATCTATGTACTAAGAGTGAAAGAATTGTTGAGCATGAAAAGTTCTACCAAAGTGCTCGGGAGAGCATATCTCTATCTTCAATACATCGCCTACTATAAGTGTTTTTACGTTTTCATTTCTTCCAACAATCTCCATTCAGTTACTGAGGCGACAGTTTACGAGCTAGCTAGGGGCGAGTCTATCGCCCCAATTACAGCTTAGTTAACGGACGAGCTTATTGCCCCAGATACAGCCAGCAGCAAACTGTCGAGTCGTGTTGAGTTAAAAACTTTAGAGAAGAGTGGTTGTGTTTGGAGTTTCCCTGGAAGTGCAAATCGGCTTTTCTTCATTTCGCCTGTGAACTTTTCGTTCCGCAAAATTCACAGTCAAGTTAAGATTGGACGGAAGGGGGATTTGTGTTTCATGCACCTCGCCATTCTTAAATTACGTCAGACATGAAATTGTTGCACATGCATCTCCATGATAATATAATTAATAGTCCAGTCAGTGATTTTAACCCATCATGCCGAGACATAAAACGGATATTAGTCGTTGTTCATTGACATTGGAAAAAAGCACTTATCACGTAATGTATTCATAACTGTTCCCGGGCGAAGTCGGGTCGGGTTGCTAGTATTTAATAAACAAATACTTATTGCGATGTAAAATAATTAATGATGAATTGTAAATTGTGGGTCATTAAATTATATTAATAATGATTAATGTCAATTAATGATGAATGAGATGAATTAATAAGAACACATTGAGGTGAATATCATTTAATGATGACTGTAAATAACAAGTTTAAGGAGGCTTGACTATGATCAATGATAATTAGTCGTGATTAAATATAATTAATGGAAAGGAATTAGGAATGGTGTGATTAATTATAATTACTTGACAATGTTCATGTATTATGAAACAAAACAGAGTAATGAAGAATGTGGAGATTGGTGTTATAAAAATGTGATGAAACAGCAATAATAATAATAATAATAATAATAATAATAATAATAATAATAACATTTCAATAATTTTGGAATAATATGATGAGTGGTATAATATGAGATAACTATCAAAGGATGTTACAGTATAATGGATTAAAACAATCTTGGAGGATGATAATAATCAGTCTATTGGTGCAGAATTTAAAAATATATATAGTGACGTCATGTTCATGAAACATTAAAAAAACGGTAGGCTTCTGTTGGAATAATGTTATGTATATGTTTGGGGAGAATTTGTGAAGCAGGTGAAATGTCACAAGCATTAATATAATGAGAAGAAATAATAACAATAAAACAACTATGGGACGGATAGTTTGGATAAATTAAATACATTTTGGATGAGTTGCATGCCAGTGACATGACTCAAGAGATGAAGCTTATGGTACTTTTGTGATGAGTTATAAAAAAAGAATATATAGGAATAATGTAAGCGTTTTTTTTTTTTAGCGTATGGCTTTTAGTGCCGGGAGTGTCCGAGGACATGTTCGGCTCGCCAGTTTTGTAGCTGCTTCGAGACGGACACCCAATGGGTGAGCTACAAGTACCGTTGGGGAGGGAAGGAGGGAAGTTGGAATGTAAGGACGAGGAGTTGGAAGGTAGCGGCTGTGGCCTATAGTTAGGGACCAACCCCGGCATTTGCCTGGAAGGAAGATGGGAAACCACAGAAGACCATCTTCAAGGTTGCCGGCGGGGGGATTCGAACCTCCTCGCCTCCCGGATGTGAGCGACTGCCATCAGTCATGCCGTAACCACCACGGCTAACTCACCCGGTAATGTAAGTGTTAAGGGAATGCTATAGATCCCTATAACCAATGTGTATAAAAGAAGGGTTAGACGTAGTGATCGTCCCATTGCATATGTGAATTATGTGCAATTATGAGTAGAAAAGAAGGGATGTTTGAATGCCCCATTAACAAGCTCATCCAGTCTTCGGTCAAATTCTAAATTAATTGCTGAGCTTTTCACTCACCACTTCAAATGCTCAATGTAAACTTAACTTGATGTTGATAAAATCCCATTCATTTTGAGATAGCCTTAAAAAATCCCATGAAGGTGGATCAATTAGAATAATAATTCCATTATGTTGCACGACTGATTAATAAATTTAATGAATAGCTGACACCATCTGAATACTGATACTGTCGCAAATAGGGATAATATTTACTGCAAAGTGATTAATGTGTTATTATTATCGAAGAACCAATTAATTAACATCACGACGCGTAATTCATTATTGTCACACATGAGTTAATTTTGAAAACATACAATTATAGGGATGGATAATGTATTTATTCCACATCCTGGAAGGTTGATTTGAAACCATTTACCTGTATCCAAAAATTTACACTTAAATTGTACAGACTATGATGGTGAAAATTTACATGAACTTAACAAATAAGGTTGGATAATATTTTGGAAATATTAGTGTGAAAATCTGAAAGACAGTGCATGAATAATGATTCAAAGTGATTTGTTTTCATAGATGTCAGAAAGAACTAATATTAAATCTGAACATCTAAACCTCTTGTAAATATCCGATTAAGGTTGAGTGGCAGATGGACTGATATTTTCTGCTCACTTTATCACCATCAGTGCTAGTTATAAATATTTTTCAATTTGTATACGATATTGCATAGGATTTTGATAGTATAGACAGGCACACAGGGAGACAGGATGTGTTTTTACAGGAGAGTGTTTTAGCTTTCGTTTCTTCCTAGGAGGCATTTATTTTACTTCAGGGTGCTTCAGAAGGACAAAATAAAATTGTAAATATTGTTTTAAAACTGTATTATTTGTGGCATTTTCTAAAATCCCCTTTCTTCCTTACTGATGTGTGGATTTTGGAATCAGCCAGCTAGTTAGTTAATTTATTGTGTGCCCAGATAGACCCTGATACTCTGATCTCGTGCTACCGCTGATTTCAAAATTCACACGTGTGTGTTCGGGCGACTCTGGTCAAACGGGCACAATATGCCCCTGAACTCTATGACCTATATATATAAATCCAGCATGGCGACCATCCGAAATACTTAGGCGGTACTCGATATCTACGAATATATTATATCAATCAATTTGAAATTTAGTATGTTGATAGAGGTATTAACATAAGTAGGATATATGAAAATAGGCTATTTAGTTCTTCACAGAACTACTTGTTTATTCCTGCAAACTACTAACAGGAAAACATCTAGTGAAGGAACAAGAGTGAAGCAGTTTGAGATTCGTCACATTGATCTCCGTGAAGACAATACACACCAATTCACTGCATTCTACAGTACTCCGTCCGCTTCGTTGCGTAGTGGCTAGTAGTCTTGGCTGTCACCACGGAGCCCCAGGTTCGATTCCTACCTCAGCCATTCTGAAAGTGGTTTTCCGTGGTTTCCCACGCCTACACCTGGCAAATGCCGGGATGGTACTCTACCCGTATCCATGGTCTTACCTGTTGAAATCCTCTGGAAAATTGGATCGCAGAATCTGGAAGTACCCGGCAGAAATAACCCCCAAAATTCTACCAACTAGGATCAACCAGGGATAAGGACATCTCAATATAAAAGAATGCGATAATAAAATGCCAGTGATGAAAGAACAAAATTAAAAATTAGCTCTAAATGAACTCGAAAACTCTTAAAATTATTCGAAGTGAAATGCCATGTCCTGTGGTTCGGATTCCACGTAAAAAGGAGGTCCCGTGGCTCATGATCTCGAGATTAACGGTCACGTTAAACTACAAGCTTCCTTCCTTTCTTAAAATTATCTCGGGCGTTGGACTAAGCACTGACAAAAGCTGCCCACTGGTTCCCCTAGCACATTCTGTTTCTAATATAAATCACCAAATCATTGTAGAATTGAAATTAAATAAGCAGTTTATTAACTGAAAAATACGGATTGTGGACCTACATCCACTCAACAAAAATGTAGATTCTTATTCATAGTGGCATATTATAAAATAAATATGCACGTAGCCTACAGCTGGCTAGAATATACTGTAAAAGTTGCCGTATTAAATACTGTTCAAATCGTGATTGATGTAAGCATGGTTAATCATATTACAAATTATTTTACAGAAATACCCGCAATATTATGTCATTAATTAATTATTTACAAGGATTTACCTTTAATTTCATTTACTGAATTTCGCCATTCCAAAGACTAGTATTTAATTATTTCTCATTGCCAAAATATGTCTAATTCGACGAACAATTAAGGTACCGGTAATCGAATGTGTGGTCTATCCAATTAATATTTCAGTTATCTTGAATTAATATTCCAATTATTACTGCAATTATTTTATCAATTATTCTTACGTTTTTCAGATCAGTTTCACACTAGATAAATGCGTTATTATTAACAATCAAATTCAAGTGAATTGTTTTATACATTAATGAGATTTTAATGGTGGGTTTATTCAGTTACTAGACTTCTAGTTTCGATGTTCGTGACTATCTCACGTTTAAATACACTTCCATACAACACATTTCGACGATAGCTCAATAGCTTGCACAATACTCAACATTCCTAATAAATATGATAATATCTCTTCACATGAGATTCCAAAAATACACAATAATTTCAGACCATCCATTGATGTCGAAATATTCTTCAAAAAGCTCCATTATAACACAACTGTTATATTATCAAAAATTGCAAAATAGCTCTCTATAGCTGTTAATATTATTCCACACCTTTTCAAAAATTCATAAACGTGTCTTACAAACACCCAAATATATCATGGTTCATAATTTATACAAGCATCGAAGTGTTAATTTACTTTCACAAAAACTGTATTAAACAATTATATTTATAATTATTCCAAAATGTCACACTGATATATGACGGAATATAATTTTATACAAAATTGAGCTTCATTCTCAATTATACTTCGTTTCGTCTTAATTTCAATGTTCACAAATATATATCACAAGGTATTATAAATTATTACTGTTAGAGAATTAATTCAGATTCGCATAAACGAATTCAGAAATGGGTCCTCCCCTTAAGAAATACGTATGAATCTACACCATGGAAAAGTGCCTAGTATTAGTAGAATATAAGTAATCCATTAGAATCACACGTTATTAAATCAGGAGTATTCCAAAAAGAATAATGAATATCGAAATCTGAACGAACTATAACTCAGTAAAAATATCTAAATTCAAAACGTGATTCAAAAGTTTGGCTAATATTGCCTATTTCAAAACTACAATTTTCCACTTTAAAATACCATGCTAGATTTAAATGACAATTACTAGCTCGACGAAAAATATACAGTCATTCTAAATGATATGCTGTATGAACTGTCGAGAATATTATGTTTCCTTATTCAGAGTCAAACAGAAATAATGCAGAAAAATGTTCATGTATTCGTGGTTGGACATCGTCTTCCTAATTCCTATACTTATATAAAGATATCGTAGTCTTATTCCTAATTCTTCTTAAATGTGCTTCTTCTCAACTAATTATAATGCTCAGAATTATTACCAAAATTAGAAAAATGATGTTTTAAAAATAACACTACGTTTAACTACTGAAATGACAATGTAGGTGCATCCTTTAATAGGACCAAAACCTAAAATAGAACATCGAACAGAAATGATAAAAGTATCAGATCTAGTTCTCAAATCCATTTTCTAACTACTTAACACAAATTGGTGAAAAGGACATTTTATCGATATGACATGACTCATACTGTCTACGTATAAAAAGATTTCCAGCTACCTTAGTCGTCTTGATGAACGTATAATGTATGTTGGAACATACATCCCTTGTAGAGATCGAATCCTGATCCATAGCGTTGAGTAGTTGAAGTAGTGGTTAGGACCGTCGGTACTCGAACCCAACACCTCTCCGCTCGAAACTGCTATCCGGAACACAATGTTCATCATATGGAAACTGACTAAGTCCATTCGTAGAAACGAGAAAGATACCACTTCTATTCTCACTAGAAAATCCATATCGTGTAGGTAATTATCTCAGTGGCATTATAGATTGCCTTCAGCCTTCTCTTGAATAGCCTTCTGCTAGTAAGATCCATTATTAAGTGAGAATCATTTCTATTTGTTCAATTCCGCTAGTGTGTTACATTTCATTTCATTGCCTAGCCATTCATAGCTTTCCGTGTAGTAGACTGATATATAATTCCTTCCATCATAACGTTATAATATAATATAATATAATATCGTATGGCCTCGGGTGCCTGGTGCAAGCTTTGTTAATTGACACCCAGAGGGTAGCTTGCATGTCGAATTTCGTCCTTCCTTTGAACGCTGTGAAAGTCAAGGAGGTTAGATATCTAAACCTCTTGACACTACAGCGCTTGCAAGTAGAGAATGGAGGAACTTTGTGTTGGCGGAAAATCCCGAGATTAATTTTGCCATTGAATACGGCCTATTGAATTCAAATGGGTTCTTTAACATGCCAACAACGTATGACATGAGTGTCGTGATTTTTGTCGCCTTTCAAAAATCACTTACCATGGCCAGGAGCGAACCTGCAATCTTGGGGTTGGTAGTCCGACACTATAACCACTCACCCACCGTGGCAAGCATATCATAACGTTAATATCCATGTAGAATTTTTGAATGATCACTGGATAAATCAGAAGTCTTTCGGTAATGGCAATACTGTTGTAGAACAAACTATGCGAAACGTGAAATTCACTATATTCACTGTCATGTTGCACCAAGTTATACCTGGGTTACCGCTCGCCCCAAGTGTATCTCGCGTTTCTTGCCTGATAGCCAGACGAACCGTACCGTACCGTACTCACACACAACGCACTAGGTAAAATTTGTACATGGAATAGTTGCTATGGCGAAGCCAATTAACGCGACTGTAAGTCAGAATACAAGTGAGTCTCTCTCCGAGCCGGGCGATTCACAGCTGGACAAAATCCTACCCATAACACCACTGTCCAGTCGATATAAGAATCGATATTGACGTGGCTCAATTGCGATAAACATCTGGTGTAGTAATAAGAGTATTAATAATTCCTTAAATGTCTTCATATCATTTCCTCTTATGTTACAATGTAGTTCCAAATCGTCGATCCCCTCAGTAATCTCAGTAATAGATTGTAGCTGTATGTATGAGTGCCATGCTTTCAAGGCAGCCATCTTGTGAAGTAACTATACTCTGCAGATCATATGGTCCGAGATGCGTTGCAGCGTTGCTTATCATTTCCCTAACAGAGCGACAGCTCTCGTCTGTTTGGCGTGATGTTGACATAAAAATACCAGATATGCTTCTGAAACAAGTCAGTATTCCAGGGCTATACAAAATACTGGGACAGTACTGTGCCCGTAAAAATCGAGAAGTTAATTGTTGATCATCCAAAGCACAGCTGGATTGTAGAATAATGAATGTTTCCGGCTAAGTGAACAATTAAAATCACGCCAACAGGCTCTTCGGGATTATACACAGTAATCTACGAGCGTGTTATGGATAAAAACGAACTAGCTTTAATGGGTAGAGTATAAAACTTACCTTAGTCTCGGGGCTTTGTTGGATAAAAGGACATCCTATCAAAATTAGGCTGTTCCATAACAAGTTTCTGCTTATAGTATAAAATAAGGTACACGAAACACGGCGTATAAAAATATAAATATATTAATAAAACTAAATAACAATAAATAGCAAATGACACCCTAAAATTCTTACTCATTTACGCCACTGAAGTACTCAAGACTTCCCACATACACACAAACCCACATACACACAAACATTCCTAATTACAATATCTAAAAACTCTGCCATTTACGAAAACATAAAATAATAAAACAATTTATTAGAGATTTAATGAGCCTTGCATTCCAACTAAAACGTTTAACTTCCATGGCGTGTGCCTGCTGCATAGCTGTTTTACTATATCGTAAAGCTATGACACGGTCCACAGATTTTTCATTCATAAAACAAACTCAGCTGCGAAACTGGTTTAATTATATAACAATCTGACCTTGAGAGATTAATGGGGCTTGCTTGTATTGCAGCTGTCAAAGATCCCGTCTCGTTCTAGCATATGAAATACGTATAATGAACTCAGTGAAATCACATCGTCTTCTCCATCATTTAAACGTTACAAAACTCTTCCTAAAACAATAATTCTAATGACAAATACACACACAATTTACTACACACTTCCTACCATCCACTTACGCCATTTGCAACTGACGAAGTTTCCATACACGCCTCATTCATCGCTATCGCAAACACTCACTTCAAAAGCATATACTCCTAAAAGCTAAAGACAATACTAAAAACATGAAGTAAAAATTATTATTACAAATAATGTAAACCCTTAATTAAACAATTATAAAAATTTTATGTACAATATCTACACACGTATATCGTTCCAAAAACATTTACTCTCAAAACAATATTTCTCAGATAGCAAGATTATTAATACTATCTCTGGTTTAAAGTTTCCCTTCTTCAATGCTATAAATATTTACAATGCTATACCATCAAAGTCAAAATTGGTTAGTTGTCATCATCGGTTTGATATGACCGATCAGCAAAGATGAGTTAATATTATTATTACAATTCCAGGTTTAATATAGATTAATAATAGTTTAGTGGACGAGGATTATATAACGTTTCCCAACGTAGTTCCGCCTACTCCCGACTTCTATGTCGTAGATCTAATCACACTTAGGAGTTCTCCATAACTCTACTAATACACAACATTGCTTTAGCTACTTCTCACAGCAGTAATTCAATACAATTAATAAGGCAATACCCTCGTATTTCACAAATATCTATATACGGCATGAATCTCTCGTATATATCCAATACACAACTTTAATGACATCACCTCAATTGTTCCCAACAATTGTTCAATAGTACTTGCATTACTTCCTCCTAGCATTTAATCGTTGTTCCAATCCACTGCTTACATGTTAACAGCAATATCTGTTCTAATGACACACTTGTCGTTCTCAAAACGATTTTAATGAATGATCTTAGAGGTTTACTAAACGTTGTTACTCTGATAACAATGCCAAGTCTCTATACATTTAATAACAAGAAGTTCCGTGAAGAACTATACAGCCTACTTTTCATGCCAATGATTATTCTACAGTATATGAACCTATCTAGAATAATGACGAAATTAAGTTGGTAATATCGAAATATCTAATTAGTTTATAATATACCTGGTATAATGTAGCCTAATAGAGCACTAAAGTTGGCAGCCCTGGTGACTGAATATATTCTTAGTTCCATCTCTTAAGGTACAGAATACAAAATTTGGTTGAAGTCCAATGGACGTTACATGCAGTTAGACACTGGATCTATCAGCACGCGTAAAAGCATGTTGGCAACAATGTCATGTTATGATATCTTGTTGTGCCAATTTTGGATGAAATCCATTTGTTAGTATAGAAGTTACATGTATTTTAAAATTGGACATATCAGCAGGCATAGAATCATGTTGGCAGCACTGCCTTGTATTAATTACTCCAAATTAATCTAGAATGTCAGGTGCTATACGTGTGCAAAGTATAGAGCTGTTGGCTTGCATACTTTCTGATATATTGATATTAGGGTAAAAAAATATAGACAGCATTTATTAACAGTTGGCAGCCCTGATTGCTCTTAACAATACTTATAGTCATATCTGTTATGGTACACATAGCACATACGAAATTTGGTTGAAATCCAACTGATAGTATAGATGTTGCATGTATTTAAAAATTGGTACTATCAGCAGGCTTATAGTCATGTTGGTAGAACTGACGGATATAAGTTAGTCCAAATTAATCTAAAATGTCAGAATATACGTGTGCATAGTTTAAAGCTGTTGGCTTGCATACTTTCTGATATACTGGTATTTGGATAAAAAATAGAGACAGCAATTATGAACAGTTGGCAAGCCTGGTGACTCTTAAGAATACGCTCAGTCATATCTGTTTATGTACAGATATTACATACAAAATTTTGTTGAAATCCAATTGATAGTGTAGAAGTTATATGCATTTAAACATTGGACCAATCAGAAGGCTTAAAATTATTTTGGCAACACTGTCATGGTTGGCCTCCTGGAAATTAAACTGAAATAGTATTATCTACATGTGTGCCAATTTTGGAATAGCTCCCATGCATACCTTGCAAGATATCCAACATGGAGCTCAAATTTCTAGTGCGTTTTTTCAGCAGTTGGTAGCACTGACATCATTTTCAAATATGGAAGAGAGATATTCCGGTGCACATCTTTACTTATACTAAATTTGGTTTTGATTGCTGCAGCCGTTTAGGAGTTGATAGGGGGGGACACACACACACACAGCCAGACAGACAGACAGACAGACAGACACACATTTTCCCGGATTGATCTCATAAGTCTACTTTTTCCTCATTTTTGCAAAATGTGAAAAGTAGGCTAAGAATATAAATACACATGTTTCTCCATACTGATCATTACTACAAAGCTACACGGCTGCAATACTACATTGACAAATAACGTAGTGTTACATTTGTGTATTAATAACAACTCGTGTTATTTCAACGTTCAGTAAGTATCAATCACGACTGGATGAGATTCTATCTAACTTTCCCAATTGTCGGATGAATTATCTTTCAAGAAGATATATACATTTAATGAAGGCCAAAACCTTCCTTCAACTCAATATAGGTTTGTCAACGACCGAATGTATCATCATTCTACACAAAGAATGTTCATAAGTACTTGACTTCATGTCGTAATCGTAACGAATATAACTTGCTAGATCGACGGATTGTTTATATTAATGGGTGATATTTCACAGTATATCACGCGTAGATCTCTTCTCCTAACTAAAATTCCTCGTACAATAAGAATACCCAATCCATTTTACTCAAAAATGAATTTACTAAAATATCAAAGACAAATTGTCTGAAATCTTGAATTAAAAATCGAAAATCGTCGAATAATAAATTCATAAAGTTTTTCCAAGTGGAAAATAAATTCTCAACCAAATTGACTTCAGTTCAGAAACTGAATCCTTAAAGTTTTCAAGTATAGATGACTAAAGACCATCATCCTATACGATCTTGTAGAATAAACTTGCTAAACATCGAAATGAAAATACATGAATTACGAGGGTTGGGGCAAAAGTCATGGCAACTACTTTTTGTCTTGTAGATATGTGAACGGATCACAAATGGATATGTGTCGTGTGGAAGTTATGCAGGCATATTGTGTATGCAGAACAGCAGATGGCTCTGTGATAGCTGGTAGTAGTGCAGCGAGGGCTGTGAAATCAGTCAGTTGGTGAGTGTCGTGCGAGATGGAAGTAACCCGTGTTGAGCAGCGCGTTTACATCAAAATAGCCGTTCTCCGAGGGAGAAATGCGATGGAATGTCACAGTGAATTGGGAATAATGCCCTACCATACCGCACAGTAGCACGGTGGGTAAGAAAGTTTCAGCAAGGACGTGTGCCAACCAGTGATGAGCAAATTTCGGGACGACCTGTCAGTGTGCGGACCGACGTGGCACGTGCCGTCATCGAGCAGCTCCTGGATGAAAACAGACGATGGACGCTACTGGAGGTAGAGTGGGCAAGTGCCATCGAGAAACGCACCGTCCACAGGATATTGCGTAATGAGCTGCACCTACGCAAAATCGCATCGCGGTGGGTACCGCATGCACTGACGGAAGTTCAATGGTGGGTGTGCTATGCAATATGCTCCGACCACCTTGCAACAGGACAGCGATCAATTCTTGTCACGAATAATCGCCATCAATGAATTTTGGTCCAGGGCATACGAACCAGAACTGAAACGTCAGTCCGCGGAGTGGCGACATGCTGGATAACCAAGGGGGCAGAAGTTCCGTCAGAATCCTTCCCCAGTCAAATTGATGGTGATCATCGTGTATGACGTCAAGGGTGTCGTTGTTTGCCACTTTGCTCCACATGGCAGAACAGTGACCGCACAGTACTACAGGGACTTCCTGGTGCGACAGGTACGACGTGGCGTTCGGGAGAAACGTCCTGATCTTGTGGACAGTGCAATAATCCGGCACGACAATGCAAGACCACATAAAGCAGGTTGTGTAGGGCAGCTACTGCGACGTTGGGGATGGGAAGAACTGGAGCACCCACCGTACTTTTCCGACATTTCGCCCTGTGTCTTTGATCTCTTTCGAAAGATTAAGGAACCACTACGTAGGCGGTTTGCAACACGAGAGGACATTGCTAATGCTGGGCGCCAACAGGTGACCCTATTCACACATGGTGCGGCAAATGCTGAGGCAGATGGTATTCAGCGCCTCCCACATTGTTGGCAGCGTGTGGTGACAGTAGCAGGGGACTACTTTGAGGGTCTTTTAGGCCCAGGTTTGTAATGTCAACTGTATGTGTACAGTTTTATCATTCTTTTGCACCGTGAAGGCCATATTGCCCTGTATACTATCGTAATAATTTAAATTAGTGTGTTACAATATTTCGGTTCTATTCATTGTCCACAAATGTAGTTAACACATTGTCCTTTCGTCTGTATATGTCACATTTTTCAACCGGACTGGTATCTTCATGAAGAAAAAAAAAATAGTTGCCATGACTTTTGCCCCAACCCTCGTAAATATGGGGAATTGTTGTTCACAAATGCTGCCATAATACTCAAACTACTGAATAATGAAAAACATTTCTACCTTTGTCTTGTAGACAATTGAAGTTCATATCAGGTATTCGAAAATACCTAGCCGTTTCATTTCCCAGGTATGAATTTTTGAAACCAAATCCGTTCCACGCCAGTGGACGCACAGCGACCTTGGGGATAGAAAGATTTCCTCCCCGGCAAACACTCGTCTCCTCCGGACATCGAACCTCGTTCCTCGAACATGGACTCCATCTCGAACAATCACCGGGCCTGGTATCTTCTATCTTCTGTCTTCCCGTTGATGACTCTTCATTTGCCGACATCTCTCAAAAGTTCTCCATCATTGTCGAGCAATATACACGCAATAGTATCATTGTTACAAATAAATGTGTAAGTTGTACATCGAATCACTATCGCCGATGTTAATGTTCATTTGGTTGGTCAATGAAAGATTATATTTGCTCATAGTCGAGAATTAATGTACATGAAATTACATTAAATGTATTGGGTGGAAGTGTACATAATGTTTCATGTTGTCTCGGCATTGTAAACATCCTAGATGCTATACATATTTTCATTGGTATATAACGATGTTCCATGTTGTCATTCACAACTCTGTATCGGCATACCCCAGTCGCACAAAAGCCTTAATCCATCATCTCACTCATTATCAATGTCTTATAAAACAATTCCTCTTGATAAATGTTTGTAGCCATCATAATGTTCAAATAATACAAAGTCTCAATGTTCATATAGTATCACTCTAGTACTCACTTATTTCCGTAACGTGGACTTGACTATGCTGTATTCTCGCCGCACTCAAAAGTGTTTCTTTTTGCTGAGATACGCAACTCTCTCTGACAGATATAAATCATCCTGTCTAATTTCACAACATATTCACTTCAAATCTTCATACACCGTTGCTATGTATCTAAATGTATATATTGGATACAATTTACTTTCGCTAAATTCGAACTCTTGTTCGTTATAGACTATTATTGCCTTCGCTCAACTTCACTTAGATTGATTAGCGAGGCTCCTACTATAAGCTAGCCGAGATCGGCGTTGTCTCTCGAGCCGGGTCTGTCCGTACTCGGCTGAAATCTGCGGGAATGAACTGTCCCGGGTAACACGTCTTGTATCTTCGAAGTCGGCCAGAATAAGAACGCTTCTTCAAGTCGACCCCGCCCCAACTCGCCTTAATGCCGACGCCATGGTTGGTCCCGCGCAGTTAATGGCGCGCACTTGTAATAATGCTTATTACAGTGAATGTCTGCCCTTTTGCGACATTTAAAGTATTACTAATGAAAATGAAAATCCACAGCCTGCTTCCAGTCTCCGACCGGGTCAGGAATGGAATGAATGGAGCCCCTATCTAGCGGCGAGGATATGAACTGTGCCGGCTGCCGAGGCCTGACGCACTCCTCTGGGGCAATGATTAAATGAATGACAGATGAAATGAAATGATAGTGGAGAGTGTTGCTGGAATGAAATTTTGACAGGGAAAACCGGAGTACCCGGAGAAAAACCTGTCTGCCTCCGTTTTGTCCAGCACAGATCTCACTTGGAGTGACCGGGATTTGAACCACGGAACCAGCGGTGAGAGGCCGGCGTGCTGCCGCCTAAGCCACGGAGGCTTCCCAAAGTATTACTAATATCTTCTCTTAATTTTCTTGATAATTTCAATGGAATAAAATTGTTATATGGGGCTTAAATGGAATAGTTAATCACATTAACTAGGTAAAATCCATATCTGCTTCCATAAACCCTCCTATCATTGGCTGTGGGCATATATCCAATGATATATTTTATAACAATTAATTGGTAATATTTCGCGGTATTGCCTTGTTGCTAGGCACTTTTCAATGTTCTAGTATATTCTGTAGCGTCTCTGATCACGTGACTGGCTTCTCCCACTGCCTGCGTTCGCTAACAAAGCTTTCTCGAGCCAATTTCCAGGATTTATATTGCAATGTTAAACTGTATCATGGGGCTCGAAAAATATCATCATTTTCATCATGTAGCATTCAAATTTCGGGTGCAGTACCTAACTTAAGGCCACGGCCGCTTCCTACCCAATCTTACCTCAATTACAAACACACATACTAGTACAGACATCACAGTGACACAGGTAATCAGACAAATTCTACACACACCAAAGTGACCACGACGTCACAAGCCCTCTAAAGACTAAAAAGAACTCTACAGCGTAGCCGTGCGTGTTAAATTGTTCACAATGACCACGATGAGGAACTGCAGTAAGTTTGGGGATCGGGAGTTTGAATCCTGACACTGACAGTGCCTATCCTGAGAATGGTTTATCCCGGGGCTTTTCCACACTCCCTCCAGGCAAAAATAACTCATTTTCACGATAGCCACTGTCAGCGCCGGGATTCAAACCTGTGACCTCTGGACTTCCTGAAACTGCCCGCGCGGCCGTGGTGCACGATTTAACGAGGACAGCTACGCCACGGGGTTGCTTCTAGGATGACTCAGCTGTGAATCGAACCCATCTCTTCTCAGTTAGGCTATCTTTAAGAGACATAGTAGATTTTGTTCCAACTCTCAGACCAGAATTAGAGTGGTCTTTATTTATTAAGCATTCCATATAAATGAACCAAACCAAACCCTCTGGCGCTACAGCACATAAAGGGCCTAGGCCTACCAAGCGTCCACTGGCCAGCCATTTGGCCTGCAGATTATGGGGTGACGCGTGGTCAGCGCGTCGGGACTTCTCGGCCGTTAATCTTGGTCTCCGTGACCGGGGCGCTGTCTCATTGTCAAACAGCAACTCAATTGACCTCACGAGGCTGAGTGCACCCGATTCTAGCCCTCACGTCAGTTACTAAAATCCCTGACGGAGCCGGGAATCGAACCCGGGGCCTCCGCGTGCAAGATGCATCCCGTATACACACACTAAAATACAATGATAGTTTAATTTAAAACCTCCTAAGTTCTTTGATTAATATTGTTTTAACCAATAATTAACAATTCATTTATGTATAGCCTATATACAGACCGGCCCCATGGTGTCCCACCTGCCACACACCCGGAGGCCCCAGGTTCTATTCCCGGCTCCGTCAGGGATTTTAGAAACTGACGTGAGGGCTGGAACGGGGTGAACTCAGCCTCGTGAGGACAATTGAGTAGCTGTGTGTAAGTGAGGCAGCGCCCCGGTCACGGAGACCAAGATTAATGGCCAAAGGGAACCTGATACGCTGACCACGTGTCACCCCATAATCTGCAGGACAAATGGCTGGGCAGTGGTCACTTGGAAGGCCTAGGCCCTTCGAGGGCTGTAGCACCACTGGTGGTATATTGCCTTTCACGGCCAGTGAATTAAAACTCAGCATCTTTTCTAGGTCTATGCCGTCTTGTGTGGGGTTTCGTCTAGGAACACCAAGCTGACTCATCACCGGGCTCTTGTTGCCCGTGCCCGGATCCTCACAGGAGTAGCGAACTGCGCGCTACCTCCCTTCTTATGAAGAGCACCTGCGCTTCTATACAGCGAGAGCTAAAAGCTCAAGCAGCCTTTCACCTCCCAATGCAGGCTTCCAAACAGGTGGTATTTTGGCTTTCACAGTCAGTGAATTAGAACTCAGCAATTTTTCTTGGTATTCCTAGGCGAAACCCTACACCAGACACGGCATAAACCTAGAAAAATTGCAAAGTTATATATATAATGTACGCTCAAGATAATAGGGCTTCATACTATCCCGTGGTGTAGTGGCTAACATACTTGGTTGTCAACTCTGAGGTCTGTGTTCGATTCTCGGCTCTGCCTAAAACACCAATTCTGGTCTGAAGGTCTGAAGGATTAAATAGGTTTCATTGAGCCTCGTGAGGCAAAAGCTGAGAAGAAGTGGGATTGATTCCTTCCCACCTCCATCAGGGAAAAGGTTTTCCATAGTTTCCAACTATGCAAGTGATGGGATGATTATTAACGGACATTGTTCCACGGCCACCTCCGATCCCATCCCAACCACAATACAAATACACACGCTACTACTGACACCACAATAAGACAAGTTATCAAACAAATTCTGGTCTCAGGGCTGGAACAGGGTACACTCAGCCTCGTGAGTCAAAACTAAGAAGAGGTGGCTTTGTTTACCCCTCAGCCATCCCGAAAGTGGTTTTCCGTGGTTTCCCGCTTCTACTTACGGTGAATTCCGGGATAGTTCCTAACGTAAAGCCACAGCCATTTCCTTCCCAATTCTCACCTCAATTACAAATATACACACTAATACACCCATCACAATAACACTGGTTATCAGACAAATACCCCCCCCCCCCCCACACACACACACACGGGGCTAAATGACCACAATGCCCAAGCCCCTCAAATGAAACTAGTACAATAACATTAAGCCGGCCCCGTGGTGTAGGGGTAGTGTGGCTGCCTCTCACCCGGAGGTCCCGGATTCGATTCTCGGTTCCATCAGGGATTTTTAGAAAATGGCATGAGGACTGGAACGGGGTGCACTCAGCCTCGTGAGGACGAGTAGCTGTCTGACAGTGAGGCAGCGCCCCGATCACGAAAACCAAGATTAACGGCCGAGGGGACCCGATGCGCTGATCACGCGTTATCCTAATACATGTATCTGCAGGCCAAATGGCTGGGTAGTGGTCGCTTGGTAGGCCTAGGCCCTTCATGGACAGTAGTGCCAGTGATTATGTTGTGTTATGTTATTACAACAACATTAATGTGTTGACCTAATTAAGTAGGTGCATTGGCGTTTCACCAACATACACCTCAGGTGATGAGAGACGTGCTAGGCTTTCGGTTCGTGAAGCCTAGTTATTGTTGTAGTTGTTTTCACTTGAGGGGTTTGTACAACGTGGTCATTTATCCCCGTGTACATGGGTGTGTGTGGAAACTTGTCTAATTACCTGCGTTGTTGTGATGGCTGTATTCGTGTGTATGTTTGCAGTTCAGGTGAGGATTGGGAAGGAGGCATCCGTGGCCTTAAGCTAGGAACCACCCCGCATTTGTCTGGAGTACAAGTAGGGAAACCATGAAAAACCATTTCCAAGATGTCTGAGGTGTGAATCAAACCCATCTCTTCTCAGTTTTTCCTCACGAGGCTGAGTGTACCCCGTTCCATAATGGCTAACGTAGTGATAGAGCAAGGAAGTAGTGCTGCAGACTGAAGTCTGTACCTAGTTGGTCGTCAGAGTGCTACTAATTGACCTTAAGCTGTTAATTAAGGGTTAATACGTTCATTTCAATTTGATTCTCGTCCAACTTGGTCATTGCTTGTTAACATTGGAAATGGCTCATTTCGGACTCCCAGTGACAATATCGACATGAGCAATCAAGTCAATGTAAAATATGGTGCTCTCACTCGAACTGAATGGATTGAGAATCAATACTGCAGGAAGAGTGCACATTAAGGGTTCAATATCGCTAGAGGAATCACAGGAGAGACTGGCGTAACTCAGATGAATAGGAGCAACAAGTTCGCGAACTCAACATGCTGGTATCCCAAGAATAACGGAGGCCATACTGAGTGTCGTCCTAAACCACACTTTCTCACACTCAGTCCAAGAAAGTACTGTGAATATATCGCATTTTCAGTTCTTCCATTCAAACTCGAAACAAAATTAATGATGATGATGATGATAATTGTTGTTTAATGGGGCCTAACATCTAGGTTATCGGCCCCTAATGGTTTGGGTGATAGTGAAAGATCAGATCAGAATGAAAACTATAACTAATGCTAACTAGAGACGTACTGTACAGCGTGATCCGATTCAACACGGAACTGTAAAATGGGTTGCCTACCCACCTGCAATCAGCTTGAAATATGCTCGCAGCGCTTTAGCGACGGTGCTGAGTTCGATTTCACTGATTTCCGCCTTCTTATGCAGCATTGCACAGTATTTTTCTCTTTCAAAATATATTTACACAGGCTTCACAATAAGTTTGAATGATTTCTGTTTCAGAACTTGTTATTTTACGCCTCTGTTAATGGCTTTTGCAGAGCATTTCTATAAAATAAAATTTAATTTTACAACATAGTTTATGACAACACAATGTATTTTTGTGTTTTATTTTATTTATACCACAATTTATTGCTTTTTAACCCAATGACACAAAACGAGATACAATTTCGACATGATTTCTTACAAAATTGAGTTTAATTAAGAATAAGTTTCAACGATTTCTATTTCAGAACTATTTACCTGCAACAATGTAAAATGATAGAACGTCGAACACAGGCAGTTTAGTCTTACTTCATACTCCAGGACATCTTGGAGTATTCTACATTGGTGGAGTTGAATAACTAGCTTTTTCAACAAGATGGTCATCCAGCGCATTCCTCCAGACTGGCGAGAGAAGGTTTAAACCGATTGTTTCCTGGCCGTTGGATAGGAATTGGCGGCTTTATAGAATCCCCACAACGTTCATCTGATCTGTCCGTCCTGGATTTCTTCATTTGGGGCTACGTCAGGTCGAGAGTATTTTTAAGATCACCAAAGCCTTTGCGGAAATTACTCCTCAGATGTTGTCGAACGCAAGAGAGAACTTCATGCGACGACGGCTCTCTGCTTGGAAAATGATGGACGCCACTTCGAACACCTTATGTAAATGTCCATTCGCAGCAAATGTAACGTCTGTGATAAAATAACTTTTTTAGTCGCATCGAAGACTGATTACACTTTGGTAACAAATCATTTCCAAATTGTGTCTCGTTTTGTGGTATTGGGTTAAAAAGCAATAAAATACAAAACAGAAATACATTGTGGTGTAATAAACTATGTTGTAAAATAAAATTACATTTCATAGAAATGCCCTGCATAAGCTATTAACAGAAGCGTAAAATAACAAGTTCTGAAACAGAAATTTTTCAAACTTATTGTGAAGCCTGTGTATATATATTTTGAAAGAGAAAAATACTTTGCAATGCTGCATAAGAAGGCTGCAATCAGTGAAATTGAACTCAGCACCGTCGCGTCGCTAGCGCGCTGCGAGCAGATTTCAAGCCGATGGGTGGGTAGGCAACCCATTTTACCGTTCCATGTTGAACCGGAACACGCTGTACATACTGGAAGAAGAAATGGTAAACAAATAAAGGATAAGGCAAATAAAAGACAGGAAGAAAAAAATGCCCTCGACCCTCGAAGAATGAGGAATGAGGCACTTGGAAGGAAGGAGAGCCATGAAAGGCCGATAGGAAAGGGGAAAGAGGAGGGAGCCCGCCCCAAAGTAAGTGGAAAAAGGGGGAAAAACAGACCCAGCTCAGGAATCCTCCGCGGTCGCCAACTCCCGAACTCACCAGCCGTGAGCCCCTGTGGTTGTAACAATATCAAGAGTGCACCATGAAAAGAAAAAGAAGGCTGACCCCTCGCAGAAGGAGGGTATCAGGAAAGATGAGAGAAGGGCCAATGATGGCGGGAAAGGAAGTGACTCCCTAGGCCTCGGATACCCTAATACCGTCAGGGTTTGAAGAGAACAAGAGTTGACCAAGAGAGGTCGACAGGAAAGAAGACGGAGATTAGCCGGCACAAGTAAGTGGAAGCAATGCCGGACTCAGCTGGGGGCCCGTGGTCAAACAAAATTAATTCTTCACTTATAAAATCACGTCATGACGTGCTACTTACAGGATATGCCTCGTGAGTTCAGAGAGTAAATATCAAAAATAATAATAATAATTAATAGGGGCACATATAGGGTGAAATCTAGCAGCAGCACTGGTACAAGATGGATAGAAGAACGCAAGAAGCAACACAGTGAGATTATGAAGAGATTTTGGGAGAAGAAGAAGGTAAAAGTCAGTATGTCAACTAACAGGTTCCAGCGTGCTTTATGAGTGGGCAAAATGAAGAAAGAAAGAAAGAAAGAAAGAAAGAAAGAAAGAAAGAAAGTTAGAAAAAAAATAATAGGCTTAACTAGTATGAAATAATTATGTTTTATCACAATATAGTTCCTGAAACAAACGTTGATCTAGTGTATGACATGGAAAATAAGTCAATATGTAATTGAATGAGAGCCTCCGTAGCTTAGGCGGCAGAATGCTGGCCTCTACCGCCGGGTCCGTGGTTCAAATCCTGGTCACTCCATCTGAGATTTGTGCTGGACAAGGCGGAGGCAGACAGGTTTTTCTCCGGGTACTCCAGTTTTTCTTGTCACAAATTTTATTCCAGCAACGCTCTTCACTTTCAATTCATTTCATCTGTCATTCATTTAATCATTGCCCCAGGGGAGTGCGAGAGGCGTCAGCAGCTGGCACAGTTCATATCCTCGACGCTAGAGGGGCTTCATTCATTCCATTCCCTGACCCGGTCGGTCGACTGGAAGCAGGCTGTGGATTTTCATGTAATTGAATGAGGCGTTTTGAGATTTTTTTTTAAATGTAGAATTGATGAAAATTTTTCTAAATTAGTTATTCGTGTAACTACTTGTTGGGTGTGGAATAGTAATAAGGTTGTGCCTTCAGTTACCATTACAAAATTCAAAATTCGCAAACGTTAAAAATACGGTATTGTTTAAGTTCAGAGGTTTAAAAGAACCCTAGGGGTGTATATACCTCACAGTCCCCCATAAACAACGACAAAATTTAAAAACTTCTAGACCTTTCATTTATTGACTTGGTGTTTAAATGAATGTCCTGAAAATATTACAACTATTATTCCCATTTTTTTCATTAAGATCAGTCGTTTAGACTATTATCTAACAATAAGTCGTACATTTTATCTCACCCTCGAAATCATATTCCAATCTCCCACCTCAATATCTTGGTTGTTGTTGCTGTTTGAGTCTTCAGTCTTTCGACTGGCTTGATGCAGATTTCCATGTCTCCCTGTCCTGAGCTAATCGTTTCATCTCTACATAGCTACTACGCCCTACATCCGAGAAAATCTGTTTAACATATTCTAAACTTGGTCCACCCCTACAGTTCTTATCTTCGACCTTTCCTTCTATAACTTAGTTTCCTATTCCTGGATGACTTAGTATGTGTCCTACCAACCTATCTCTTCTCTTCATAAGCAGTCGCCAGAATCACCTCTCCTCTCCCATTCGTCTTAATACCTCTTCATTCGTAACCCTATCTACCCATCTGATCTTCATCATTCTCCTGTAACACCACATTTCAAACGCTTCAATTCTCTTTTCTGCTGCTCGAACGGTCCAAGTTTCACTTCCATATAGTGCCACGCTCCAGACAAATGCCTTCAAAAATGACTTCATAATACCTAAATCTATATTCGATGTCAACAGATTCCTTTTCTGTAGAAATGCTTTCCCTGCCTGTGCTAACCTACTTTTTATATCCTCTTTGCTTCATATCTTGGTATGAAATAGAATTTCGGATGTACTCTGATTCAAGAAGGTCGAAGAAATATATTGTGTAAATATAGAAGGTCAATAATTTGGAGTTAAGTATATATGTGGCCTAATGTATCCCCCAAGCAAAAACAAAAAATTAAAAAAAATATTATTTCATGTAAAGCTAGTTTAGATCTTTCAAACGACGATGAATTTTCGTATTCCTTAATAATTTATTGTTCATATTAATTAACAGTCCCTTGTACCCCGCCCCAACATTTTCGAAAAAAAAATATATAAACATTCTTGTGACTTGAAAATCCATATAATCAGCCCCATATTTTCAGTATTATCAAAACTACCGTTTGTACGCTAATCCGTGTCACACAATTTCCCCCCTAGTCTCCCCTGTCCCCGTCTGAATTGTTTAGCCAGAAATAGAAACTATAATGGACTTAAGTGTTTTGCGAGCTTGAGGTGCCTTGGGAGCTATCGACCTTATTCTTCATTAGTTCCCCATAATGAACTATACAGACAATTTAAAGAATTTTTGGCAAACTGCACCTGCTGGTTTAGGAGTTGGAGTTTTTTGCATGATACCTGAGAGTTTCTTAGAGACTAGCAGATTAACTCCGCTTCCTCCTGGTAGAAATACGACGCCATATTAACACGATTTGTAGGCCC
This sequence comes from Meconema thalassinum, assembly GCA_946902985.2. Classification (NCBI taxonomy): domain Eukaryota; kingdom Metazoa; phylum Arthropoda; class Insecta; order Orthoptera; family Tettigoniidae; genus Meconema; species Meconema thalassinum. Next base: position 1,073,277,200 of record OX336389.2, read on the forward strand.
CTGCTTCCCTCACTCGATGACCTCATGGTGTAGTGACTAGCATTCTTGGCTATCACCTCGGAGGTCCGGGTTCGATTCCCGGCTATGTCAAAAAGCATTATTCTGATCTGAAGGCTGGAATAGGGTACACCCAGCCTCGTGAAGCAAAACTGAGCAGTGGTGACTTCGATTCCCACCTCAGCCATCTTGGAAGGGGTTTTCCGTGGGTTTTCACTTCTATCCTGGCAAATGCAGGGATAGTTCCTAACTGGAGACCAAACTGCCTCCTTCCCAATCTTCACCTAACCATTACAAATACACACACTAATACAGCCATCAGACAATATTCTATACAAATCCAAGTACACTGGGCTTAATGACAACGATGTTCTAAGCCCCTCAAATCAAACAATAACAACAAATATATTTGTCTAAAGAGGAAGTTCCGTTTAAAGAATTTAGGCTACAGTTTCATAGCATGAAATACTTTTGTGTTTCCTAGCATATTACTTAGATTTTTTCTGGTACCGTATTGTGACTCTCAGACATCACGACAGTTCAGACTGCAAACGATGTTTACACACACGTACGCGGAGATGACTACTCTACCTGCAGCCCTTCACACCCAGCAATTTCTGAATAACAATAACAACAACAGTAAATTAGAAAGCAAATTTTCATGCAAAGCACAATAAAACTACCTTAGAAGGTTCTGATGTTGCTGCGTTACTGCTAATGTGAAAATGAATGTCCTTTCGTTTTCATAAACTAATGTGCGAGAATGCATTACCCATTTCTGACATGCGAAGAGAATTTCCATGTCCGCATTACGAACACATAATAGCAAATGGAAACAACATACCCGTGGGCTAACTGGTTTAGATTCCATTATTGTATTAGTGGCATAATAGAGTTAGAAATCATACATCACCAGCTCTACTTACAACACATCGAAATATCCGTGTTACAACTCCATCACTGAAATCCACACTATCGACGCTAAAGCACTCTATTACCAGAGCATGCTAACTGATCAGTCTTACCGTGACCAATACTAACTGCCATATATCACGTAAATACTGAAAAATCTATGTTAATCATTTACTGTGACGAAACAATTAATGTTTGGCACTGCTAGTATTGGAATGTTTTGGTTTTCTAGGCCGGGGTAATTTAACACAACAAAATATCTCAAGATATTATAGCATATCTGTTGTGGTTCCTCCCAGATGTGCCGATTGGGCACGGCAGCAGATGTCGGCGCCCAGCCTTTGCACGCTCGGCGTGCTAGCTATGCCGCGCCACACGCCGGCAAGCTGGCTCGTGCCTGTCTTGGCTGGAATGCCTGCCCTGACTGCCGGTGCTGCGACAGCTCTTCACCGCATCTGACCGAGTCAAATTGGGATTGCCAGCACATGTAAACAATCTGTTTTATTTATATTTTCATTTTATTTTATTTTTGTAATAAATTAGGGGAGCGTGATGGCGTAGTGGCTTATCTGCTCGTCTTTCACCCGGAAGGCCGGGGTTCGAATCCCGGTGACAGCGGGGTGGAATTACCACCTGAAAAATCACGTGGCGTCAGGAAGGGCATCCGGTCTTAAATTCCTGGCCAAAACCAAAATGAGCCTGGCTGACTCCGGTGACTCCAATTAATTGGGAAAGGCCGAAGAAAGTTATTTTTTAAAATAAATTTTCTATTTTTCTTTCTTTTCCTTTTTTCTTTTACTGTCCTATTTTCTTTTTAATTTTGCGGTTTATAGTGTTTTCTTCACAAACACCCAGTCCCCAAGCCAGGAGAATTAACTATAGGAGATTAAAATCCCCTTGGCCCGGCCGGGAATCGAACCCAGGAACCATAGGGCCAAAGCCCAGCATGCTAACCAATAAGCCACGGAGCCATACAAATGTTTCGCACGTTTCTCCACGTACCGTTACTTGCAGATTACGTACTTAGCATTAGAACAGTCATAAATACTCATTTATGACAAGCAATTTTGGTCACATTGGTTTTTAGCCTACTTTTCACATTTTGCAAAAATGAGGAAAAAGTACACTTATGAGATCGATCCGGGAAAATGTGTGTCTGTCTGTCTGTGTGTGCCCCCCCCCCCCCCCCCCTATCAACTCCTAAACGGCTGCTGCAATCAAAACCAAATTTAGTATGAGTAAAGATGTGGACCGGAATATCTCTCGTCCATATTTGAAAATGATGTCAGTGTTACCAACTGCTGAAAAAACGCACTAGAAATTTGAGCTCCATGTTGGATATCTTGCAAGGTATGCATGGGAGCTATTCCAAAATTGGCACACATGTAGATAATACTATTTTAGTTTAATTTCCAGGAGGCCAACCATGACAGTGTTGCCAAAATAATTTTAAGCCTTCTGATAGGTCCAATGTTTAAATGCATATAACTTCTACACTATCAATTGGATTTCAACTAAATTTTGTATGTAATATCTGTACATAAACAGATATGACTGAGCGTATTCTTAAGAACCACCAGGCCTGCCAACTGTTCATAATTGCTCTCTCTATTTTTTTTATCCAAATACCAATATATCAGAAAGTATGCAAGCCAACAGCTTTAAACTATGCACACGTATATTCTGACATTTTAGATTAATTTGGACTAACTTATATCCGTCAGTTCTACCAACATGACTATAAGCCTGCTGATAGTACCAATTTTTAAATACATGCAACATCTATACTATCAGTTGGATTTCAACCAAATTTCGTATGTGCTATGTGTACCATAACAGATATGACTATAAGTATTGTTAAGAGCAATCAGGGCTGCCAACTGTTAATAAATGCTGTCTATATTTTTTTACCCTAATATCAATATATCAGAAAGTATGCAAGCCAACAGCTCTATACTTTGCACACGTATAGCACCTGACATTCTAGATTAATTTGGAGTAATTAATACAAGGCAGTGCTGCCAACATGATTCTATGCCTGCTGATATGTCCAATTTTAAAATACATGTAACTTCTATACTAACAAATGGATTTCATCCAAAATTGGCACAACAAGATATCATAACATGACATTGTTGCCAACATGCTTTTACGCGTGCTGATAGATCCAGTGTCTAACTGCATGTAACGTCCATTGGACTTCAACCAAATTTTGTATTCTGTACCTTAAGAGATGGAACTAAGAATATATTCAGTCACCAGGGCTGCCAACTGTAGTGCTCTATTAGGCTACATTATACCAGGTATATTTTGAACTAATTAGATATTTCGATATTACCAACTTAATTTCGTCATTATTCTAGATAGGTTCATATACTGTAGAATAATCATTGGCATGAAAAGTAGGCTGTATAGTTCTTCACGGAACTTCTTGTTTCCCCTTGTTTTCGTGTTGTTTCAATTGGATTACATATTTACAATATACTGAATACCGTTTGACGTTCGACTGATCAACCACAACACAGCAAAGGCAGTACGGCAGGGAGTGAGACGAGAAAGCGAGTGAGAGAGTCATCGCTGGAAGGCCGTCCACGCCAGAAGCACGCCGGCGCGGCGTGCTGTATAGACACCTCTGGTCTAGACCCTTGTGAGATAGAAATTGTAGCTTGGCAAGATCAACTGAAGACCTGAGTGAGGGCGCTGCAGGCGCGAGCGAGTGAGCGAGGGAGCAAGGTAGGGAGAGCACGTTATGGGCGGCGGGAGAGAGTGACGCCATTGGTAAATCTTCCTCACGTGTGCGCTACCCAGCGCCAGTTGGTTTCTGTGCAAGTCACGTCTTTCCCGGCAGCAAATAGCAGTAGATCCAGCAACATGATGACTAGAGGGGCAAGGAAAAGCCTAGTAGTTCGCATATTTTTCGGGGCTTCAGATGAACTAGTCGCGCTGTACTTGCTATGTCCCGTCCATGAGGCGCATTGCAGTGCTTCTTAGCTATAGGAGGCGAGATCTTCCAGCTCCTTGCTCCCTATGGATCCATTTGCTATTATGTTTAATGTTCGTAATGTGGACACCGAAATTCTCTTCGCATGTCAGAAATGGGTAATGCATTCCCGCACACTAGTTTATGATAATAAAATGACATTAATATTCGTATTAGCAGTGATATAGCAACATCAGAACGTTCTATGGAAAATTTTGGTCTACTGACGAGCCCAGTCGGTACACCTGGGCGTGACCTCAGCAGACACGGCTGTAATAAACTGCTAGTACTGTAGAACATTATTTTATAAAAATCATAAAGCAAACCATATTTTCTGGAAATTTCTTATTCATTTCTCGAGAGCTACAGCACAGATTTAGGCCTACGTGAAACCTACTAAAGACATCAAACTGCATCTTCTGCTCAAGCTTTCTGGCAACTAGTTCTTGGAGGGAGTAAAAATAATGGCGGAAAGTATACTGAAGAAATACCTCTTGAGGGTGTGGTGTGACTGAACTGTATGCTGAACATGCCACCAGAAGAAATAAACTCTAGGCCATGGCCTTGGATCTTGACCATTTGGGGATGTACTGAGGTACTGCCGCCACCATAAAATCAGGTTCTTAATTGCTGTGGTACAGCCTGATCTTGCGTACGATTGTACTTTCGTAAACATTGCGGGATTTGAAGGATGCGTGACGCAAGAGAATGGAGAATTTCAAGTCAGCTGATGTACTACACAGAGAAAGTGTCGAAGGTTTGGGCACAAATTTAACGCAGCCATAGATGGTGGAAAGGTCCACAGAAGGTTCAAGATTGTCTATATTGGAGCTATTCCCATGATCGTTGGAGATATTTGATGGAGCCAGACATTCGAGGAAATTACTCGAGAGAACCTAGTGAAGACGGCAAGAATTTAGGTGGAAAAGTTTAATAGAGTAACGAGCCTATTTGTCGTAAATAATTGGGGATGAGATGAAGTAATCGAAGCATGCATTTGGAAGTCAGAAAGTGTTTTGACGTTGTCTTTGTTGGGGAGCACGCAACACAGTACACATTCTGCAAAGTCAAGAGAGCTTTTCAACGAGTGTGAACGGTTATAATTGATAGGCTACGGCTCGAAATGAGCGTTAAGTGCACGAGACTTGTCGTGAATCTTTATTTTTAATTTTATTCAGCACACAGACTTACAAGATGATAATCGTGAACTCAAACGTAGCTAAATTTAATTTTTGAGAGGAATGTTTAGTGAAGTATAAAAGTTACGCATGTTCGAAAAGTGTAATATCGAGTGCAAAGTTACTGTGAAATTCATCCAACATTTCTACGTGAGGAAGTGTTGTAACGACGCTCTGTCATGCTATAATCTGACGACGGGCGTGGTTATTACGAAGAGAAATACCAACGATATCCTGGAGGAATGTGACGACTAAGGAAATGAATGGTGACCACCGAAACAACATGAGGAAGTGGGACAAGTTTAAATGGAAACATCGACGGCGCAAGTCGTCTGAGCGACGCATCAAAAGGTAAATTAAGAGCTGTTGTCATCAGTAATTGGTAGTAAAGTTGCCATGATTTTCTATTCGAGTATTAAATATTTTATAAGTGACGCCAGTCTTCGGTAATGATTTATTTTTTGTTGATGTTGGAAAGTAACAAAATGGGGGCGTTTTGGTTGTTTATTAGCTCGATAGAAGCTTATTTCGATAGTCAGTATAGACAGTAGTGTTGATATTAGGATAGACTTGTTGTGGTTATTTATATTTTGATGAAGTTGGAAAGCAACAAATTCGGAATGTTTTGGTCGTTTATTAGCTCGATAGAAGCTTATTTCGAGAGGCAGTATAGACAGCAATGTTGACATTAGAATACGATTTGTTGGTGGTTGCATGGTAGCAATTCATAGAATTGAGGATTGACAGGGACCTTCTAATGTTTTGCTTGAATGTTGTATACGGAGAGAACATGCCAATGTTTGAAAGGAAGTTGCTAAGGGTAGGTAAGCGGTGGAAAATAGAGTGCTTCTGATGTTCAAGACGTGGGTGAGGTACATGGTGTAAATCGTACTGACGCTGACGTGTTGAACGGGAGGGAACGTGAAGCTGGAAGTAGGCAAGTAACATGTTACATTTTATGTAGCCATTCAGAATTGTATGTAGTAAACACAGATCAATAAATTGTAAGCGGCTTCTCAGGTCGAGTACATTGAGGTGATTTAGAATGGTGGATCTGGCAAAATGCCTTAATGGAGGATTGCGAGCTTTGACCATTAAAATGCAGAAATTAAAGACACTGTAATAGGTATTCGGAGGAAGTCGGGTTTGAGCGATTATCATGTATGTGAGGAAGTTAATGTATCGCCAAATGTTTCTTAGCCGAGTGTAGTCCTTCCATTCAGACTCTTTTAGCTCAATGTTTCCCTTGCCTAGAGACTTCCATTCCTCAAGAATTGAGGTCATTTCTGTTCTACACTTTCTCTATCTTCATTAGTACCCTCATATAAGGAAGGAAAATGGCTAATGACGATGGATTTAGGCCCCTTACTATTTAATTCTGATTTGCCTCGTGAGGCACAACTGAGAAGAGGTGGACCAGATTCCATGTTTAGCTAGGAGTGCTTTTCCGCGGTATTCCACTTGTACTCCAGGCAAATGTTGGGATGATACATAAAATTAACACCACCGGGGCCCCCCTACTTAAACAAAGCCCCAAATACACACTAGTATAGCCAACACAATGACAAAAGCTGTAAGACTGATTGTATACACACTCAAATGCACGGGGAAGTCGTAAGCCCTTAAATGAAATAACACGATTCCAAATAGGTTGTTAAATAAAAGCACTATCGTCATATAAACATTCGCAAGCCAAAACGTTTCAAGCAAAAGGCGCGCACGGGATTCCAGTAGAGTCAGATCAATGATTCACTTTCCTTACATTCCTGCGATGTCCATCTCCCTTTTGGTTTTATGTAAGCCATATATTCGGCAGCCTTGAACTCGGGTTGCGTGTCCGGCACTCTTTAACTCAATATTATACTGTATCTTGTAACAGTGCCGTGATGTAACCGTGACACTGAACTACACCGTTCCTCCAAGCCGTAAAGCACGTTCTCTTGGCGTGTAGTAGTTTGAAAATTGAGGATTTGCGAATCAAACCAAATTAAGTCCAGTAAAGTAACTTTCCACGCGGGCGGAAAGAGTTCCATTCCCCAAGCTGTGGCGTACCCGTGAATGTAAAATCGTGCACCACGGCCTCGAGGTCTACTTCAGCAAATTCGGGAGATCGTAGGTTCAAATCCCAGCACTTACAGAAGCGAGAGTGGTTTTCCCCGGGTTTTTCCACACTCCCTCCAGACAAATACCGGGATAGTACTTTACTTCAAGTACCGGGCCACCTACCCCATCCCTGTCCCGAATACAGTTACACACACTACTACAGTCATCACAGAAATACAGGTTAGCAGACAAAGTTCAACACACACCCAAGTACACGGGGCTGATGACCAAGATGTCCCAAGCCAACAAGGTTCATTCCCAGCTGTATCATGGGAATTTTTCTGTTGTGATTTTAACGTTCCTTCTTACTGCTGCGGATATAGAGACGCAGAGGCTCCGAATTATTGGCCTGAATGGGTTCTTAAACTTACAAGTAAATCTCTTGACATGGGTTTTTAACATTTAAGTAATCTCAATTGCCAGCCGACTGCGACTCCGACTGAATCAACAACAACAACAACAACAACATGCCTTTGTTCACGATAACAAAATAGCCTACTTAACAAACAAACCTATTCCTTTCCGCTTCGCCCAGCTATGACCCACGTAAGTTAACTGTGTTTGAAAGAAAGGAAGTTTCGCAGGAAAGTAAATCTCATGGTTATAAGCCAAGGGACTGTTTTCTTGCTTGAGCTTTTACTGTTGTTCACTAACCTGCGGTGTAGCCGTGCACGTTAAATCATTCACCACGACTGCGATGGGGGAGCTGCAGCAAGGCTACTGAGAGCGACCATCCTGAGTGTGGTTTCTCTTCGTGATTTTCAACATTTCCTACCAGCAAATGCTGTGATACTGTAGTACCTTATTTTAAGTCGCGGGGCACCTACCATATCCGTGACCCGAGTAAATGAATACGGACAGCGGTGGCTATGCTCGCTAAAGCGCAGCGCTCGCTCATGGGGCCACTCTGCTGACTCGGTAGACGCGTGGGTTCGAGCCCCACCGTCGGCCGTCCTTGAAATGGTTTTCCGTGGTTTCCCCATTTTCCACACCAGGCAAATTATGGGATGGTACCTTCTGACAGGCCACGGCCACTTCCTTCCTCATCCTTGCCCAGTTTCATTCATCTTTATCCATTCCATCTCTCATCCTGGCGCGCAGGTCGCCCACGGGCGTCGACTAGAATGACCTGCACTCAGCCTCTCAGGAGGCTACACGACGAAAGAACAATAAAAACTAGTACAGTAGAACCCCAATTATCCGAATCAATTGTGACCGGTCTCCATTCGGATCATCAAAATTTCGGATAATTGGATTTACATAGCCTACATGGTATACATACATGTGTATTTTAAAGACAAAGAGCTTATTTTCGGTACTGTATACATTTTAATTATGTAATTAAATGAAAAGCAACACTTTTACATGTTGTATAGCGTACGTACTTAACGAGTGCTCTACAATAGTAGTAAATGAGAGTCATTGTTTGTTGAACATCTTGGTCAAAGTAAGCTAATTATCCCAATGATGTTCGCGCTGGGCCTACACTAGCTTCGTGGAGGGAAGGACTAGAGCGCGCGTAGACAGAATCATTAATTTGCGAATCGCAGTACGTTTCCGTCTTCTTTTTTTCTATCTGAAAGCGATTCGGATAATCAGCGATTCGGATAGTCGGAGTTCGGATACTTGGAATTCTACTGTAATTACAGCTACACACACTGATATAGTTACCACTTAAACACAGGTTAACAAACAAATGTATCACTCACCCAAGCACACGGAACTGATTAACAAATATGCATTAAGCCTAAAAAATCTTTTTTTCGGTTTTCCCACTTTCGTTCTCCGTGCTTACTGACACAAGGCGCTTATGGGCTAAACACACAGTAAGCTTCAATTGCTCCAGTTGGTGGAGAAGGAGAGCACATTCTCTGACTAATTTGATGCATGATAGACTAAGATCGCTCGGTCGATGGCATACTGTCGCTTTATTATGCACATCCTCCATCACTGAGACTTCCTACACCTACTCGTTACTTGTTGGAGCTGTGAGACAGTACTAGTAGCAATTATGTCAGCTATCACTAAGGCTCTTTGCTCTGAATACAACGCCGTGTCTCTCTTTGATAGCTGCAAAACTCTGGTAGAAAAGTTTCCCACGCGGATCACTGCGTCCAGGGGCGGATCTAGGGTTGGGCGAGGAGGGCGACCGCCCAGGGCCCCGCGCCATGTTTTTTTTATTTATTTAATTAATTATACTTTTCAAACTAATTTATATATATATATATATATGTATATTCAGTGCAGCTATGACCTCTGTTGACCGTTTAGCAAGTTTAGATTTCCGTGAAATGATAGAAGACTTCAGGCGGAAAAAAGTGGCAAAGTAATATTTTATTGTTTACATAATCTTCTTCAAGGGGACTTATAGGTTTCTTTCAAATTATTTAAAAAAATGTACTGTAGTGTACTCAAAATATTGTAACTATTCTTTTTATTATTTTTACAAAACTACTTTCCATTTGATTTCATATTTTTTTAATTTCCTATTGTTGTGGGCCCCGCCTTATCATATCGCCCTGGGCCCCGCAAGTCCTGGATCCACCACTGACTGCGTCAAGGGACCAGATGATAAATTAATAAGATGCGCCAAGTGTCAATGAATGAAGCTTTCGCTTCTTTAGACAGATATGAGGCCTAGTTGAGAGTTATGAACAGATTCCTGTATATTGGTGAATATAAGAAATGTTTATACAAATTCTGTTTTTCCCCCTTTTGGACGCCATCTTCCTATCGGCATCGTGAACAACAGAACGCCACCTGTCAAAATGCAATTCATGACTGTAATACAGCGCATCGCTTTGGAGTCTTCTTAGATCATTGTCACTCATAAACTCTCTCGATTCCACCATACTTGTGTTTTAGATCCCTTAGTTGGGGGTAGTTAGATCTAAAACGTATGTGTTAATGTACTAATTTATAAGGTGATGCCTAGGAGAAGGTAGCTTCCCGTAGCTGGGTAAGCTTACCAGTGTAGAGTGTTGTTTGGTGTGTAGATGCTAGGGGGTGCTCCTATAAAGACGTAAGTGTAACTCGGGGGATGAACCTCTGTGTGCGGGTTAATGTACTAGCCTCCCAGCTGGTTGGAGAGAGTTATATAACCGACGTGCTTGCGTCAGCTATGTTGGCGACTCGCTGCTCATGCAGTCGGGTCGCTGCGGGAAGTACAATGAAACTTGAGCCAGCAACTATTTGGCTACTATTGTCACGGTCACTCGTGACGGGAATCAGGAAGGGCGTTAGGATGTAAAGAGGCGTGTAATTAGTAAGACAAGTGTAGTTTACTGACCAAGTGTTTATTGGTCAGTGAGTATGAAATTGTAAGTCCCTTTTAGGGGAATGTAGTAAATGTTATAAGTTTAAGTGTACAAGTTTGTGGACGGATGTTACAAAATATAGGATCTCTGAACACTTCACTGATGCTCACCTGGTGATAGCAGCTTGCAGCAGAGCCTCCGGCGACACACACTGTATGACAGATAATAGGTCCCAAAAGACCTCACTTCTTATAGGTCTTGCTGTTGTACTGTCAGCATTCCATTGGCATAGCTGCCCCAGTTAGTTATAGTGTAGATGTTTATGAGTGTGATGCAAGTGTTTGGCAAGCCTTCCAAGCTGGTCGGCCGCCCTTGCTGTGTAAAAGATACTGTTCTGGACTTATGATGTTTGCCAGTTAGGGGTGATTTTAATAGATGATGGGGTGGCTTCCAGGGGGTGCAGCCCCCCGGGGGCCTGTACACTTGCAACATTCACGGCCAGTAGCGTAATCGGGAAAGAAAATCCCCTACCACCACCGTGAAAAGTAGGCTATATTTAGAGCCACCGTTCTCAAACTCAGGTTTCACGCCATAAAAAACTACATTGAGCCCTGCTTCACTATTTATTTATTTTTTTCAGTATTTCGGCTTTTGGTTTTATCAAACAGTATCCAGCCACAATTGTGTTTGGGTCTTATTGTTGTTGTTGATTCATTTAGGGAATAAGTGGCATCGTGGTCATGAAGCCTCGAGTACTTGGGTGAGTGTGTGTGTGTGTGGCATCAGTCAGATAACCTATGTCATTGTGATGGCTGTAGATATGTGTGTACAGTGCACTCCCGATAATTTGCGTGCGGATAATTCGTTTTGCGGTTAATTCGCGGGTGTCCAAGAGTATTTTTTTTAAATAGAAACTCTCACAGCAACTAATCATCACGCTAAGTAAAGCAATCTCTCCGTCGTTTAAAAGAATGTTGATGCAACACAATGCGTAAAGACGAAATCATTGAGATTCGAGAAGACTGAACTGCATTTCTCTGCATTGTAACAGTAGGCCCAATTGCGCAATCTTCGAAACATACGAGCATGTTGCCGCGAGTGGTATAGCACAGATTTCCTTTATCTTGGAAGCTCAAACAATACAAGAGGAATGCACTTTCACTCGGAACCTACCCTCCCTTTCCCAACAGCCACACCCCCAAGGTCGCTGATCTGCGAGTTGTGAAGGGTAGATGCGCGGACAGCGTATTGTAAACAGCGATTATTGCGTAATGGCACAAACTTGCGCGACACCGAGAACGTGCTTGTTGGATGCTCTTCATGCAGTCAACAAGTCATGGGAGAAAAATACCGCTACCACGCTCGTACAAAAGCAAGCGCTTGCCGACTTCTGTGACGACGATATTTTGAACGGGCAAGTTAGAAGTCAATAAAGACGATTATAATTTATGACATGAAAGCAAAGAAGAAATAGCACGGAATTTGACTGTTGGTGAGGAATACGGAGATCCAGTTGATATCGAGTGCGGGAGGGATGCAACGGGAATCCCGAAAGTTTCCCACAGTCAAGCTAGTGTGTCTCTATTCACACTTATCTCTTATATAGACAAACGAGATGAATTTTCGTTCTCATATAATGTTTTCTTCGGAAATGTGTCATCCAAAATTAGAATAAACTATCTAAGAAACAAAACGTGATGACTGTTTTTTGTTTTAAATATTAATGTAGGCATAATCCACAAAGGCCTACCTCTAGCCTAGCATGTCTTATAAGACACTACCTAGTACAATCAAGTGTTATAATTATTATTTTGCGTGTTCAAGCCTATTTCAATATTTTGAACAATAGTTTTGTTTTTACTAGGTTTAACAAAAATAATTGCGGATAATTCGCGGTTTTCGGAAATTTGCGGAAGTTCGTGCATTAATTACCGCGAATTAACGAGAGTGCACTGTATTTGTAATTGAGGCTAGGATTAGGAACGAGGTAGCCGTGGCCTTTATTCAGGTACCATCCCAGCATTTGCCGGGAGTAGAAGTAGGGGAAACCACGGAAAATCACTTGTAGGACAGATGAGGTGAGAATCGAACCCAGCTCTTTTCAGTTCTGCTTCAAGAGACTAAATGTGACCCGTTCCAAGCCTCAGGAACCCTCAGAATTAAATGTCCTTGCATAACCAAGAATCAAAACTAAGCCTTTGGACACGGAGTCTCAAAAGTACGCGGAGTCCCAAAAGTACCCCGAGACTACAGAAGGCGGCTTCGTGTATTGAGTGAAGTACAATTTTAATGACACCTTTCTTTGAAATGATGCATGATAAAATTAAGGGCATTACATACACCTGAGGCTCGTTCCATTCTTGAAAGCATTTGGTTTCATCCACTACTGGCTTGCTGGGCCTATCGTAGCTTCACCAGAGCCCCGTTAGCCGTCACTTTTCAGGGTTCTTGTAGGACCTTCACAGCTACCGTAACGGTCCCGGGGCACACGAAGTCCCCACTGTACTTCGGCCCTACAGGCAATACCCTACTTTGTGCCGTTGCCCGTCTTCCACGACGTGGACGAGAGGTTGGATTTATGGGAGACCCGAGGCTCGTTCCAAAATACACACATCAAAAAAAGTTTTGCATCACCTCGGTTCCAAGAGTTCCGGAACCGTTAAATACAAAGGGAATAGAGATCAACACAAACAACATTTCAGCTCGTTTTATTGCTCATGAGACCCACACATTGCATGTTGTACCATCATACAGCTAGACTTTCAGCATTTGTGGTCCAGATTGGAGTACACACCACTACCTCTAATACCCAGTAGCACGTCCTCTTGCATTGATGCATGCCTGTATTCGCCGTGGCATACTATCCACAAGTTCATCAAGACACTGTTGGTCCAAATTGTCCCACTCCTCAACGACAATTCGGCGTAAATCTCTCAGAGTGGTTGGTGGGTCAAGACGTCCATAAACAGCCCTTTTCAACATATCCCAGGCATGTTCGATAGGGTTCATGTCTGGCGAACATGCTGGCCACTGTAGTCGAGCGATGTCGTTATCTTGAAGGAACGCATTCACAAGATGTGCACGATGAGGTCGAGAATTGTCGTCCATGAAGACAAATGCCTCTCCAATATTCTGCCGATATGGTTGCACTATGGGTCGGAGGATGTCATTCAGGTATCGTAAAGCCGTTTCGGAGCCTTCCATGACCACCAGTGGCGTACGTCGGCCCCACATAATGCCACCCCAAAACATCAGGGAACCACCACCTTGCTGCACTCGCTGGACAGTGTGTCTAAGACGTTCAGCCTGACCAGGGTGCCTCCAAACACGTCTCCGACGATTGTCTGGTTGAAGGCATATGCGACACTCATCGGTGAAGAGAACGTGATGCCAATTCTGTGGGGTCCATTCAGCATGTTGTTGGGCCCATCTGTACCGCGCTGCATGGTGTCGGGGTTGCAAAGCTGGACCTCGCCATGGACGTCGGGAGTGAAGTTGCGCATCATGCAGCCTATTGCGCACAGTTTGAGTTGAAACACGACGTCCTGTGGCTGAACGAAACGCATTATTCAACATGGTGGCATTGCTGTCAGGGTTCCTCCGAGCGGCAATCCGTAAGTAGTGGTCATCCACTACAGTAGTAGCCCTTGGGCGGCCTGAGCGAGGCCTGTCATCGACAGTTCCTGTATCTCTGTACCTCCTCCATGTCCGAACAACATCGCTTTGGTTCACTCTGAGACGCCTGGAAACTTCCCTTGTTGAGAGCCCTTCTTGACACAAAGTAACAATGCGGACGCGATCGAACTGCGGTATTGACCTTCTAGGCATGGTAGAACTACAGACAACATGAGCAGCGTACCTTCGTCCTGGTGGAATGACTGGAACTGATCGGCTGTCGTACCCCCTCCGTCTAATAGGCCCTGCTCATGCATGGTTGTTTACATCTTTGAGCAGTTTTAGTGACATCTATGAACAGTCAAAGGGACTGTATCTTGGATACAATATACACAGTCAACGTCTATATGCCGGAGATCTGGGAACCGAGGTGATGCAAAACTTTTTTTGATGTGTGTATAAGCCAGTGAGATGAGGTTCTTGAGAAGCAGTATTGGAGCTACAAAGATGGACAGAATAAGAAATGAGAGGACCAGAGAATCAATGAAGGAGGAACCATTACAGGATGGTATAGAGAAATCTAGACTTAGATGGTATGGACATGTAAAACGAATGGAGGAGAAGGGAATACCCAGGAGGATACACGAGACGAAGTGGGAAGGAAAGAGACTGAGAGGAAGACCGAGGAGACAGGTGGCTGAAGTGGGTGGAAGAAAGCGTGAAGAGAGGAGAAGACTGGACAAGGGTGGAGGCTGAGAGATGGTGGGAAGACAGGACAGAAGACGTTGGAGAGGCTTGTGTTCCAAACAGACCCGGCCAGGGAGTGGCTGGAAACTGTGCAAGATGATGATGATGACATACACCCATGCTTGAAGCAGGAGTCGAAACGATCATGAGCCTCACACCTCGTGCTACTTGCAACAATGTGCAGTGATTATAAACAGTAGTGGATGCGTGGTGCAGCAGTAACATTCTTGCCTCCTGTGTCCAAGGTTGCAGGATTGAATTCTGGTAGGTTCGAAACCCACCTCGGCCGTTCTGAGAATTCCCTCCCCCCTTTTTCACCACTAGGCAAATGTTGGATCGGCTCCTTTCAACAGGTCCACGGCCAACTTCCTTTCAAAATCCCTTCCCTGACCCTTCCTTAATTAGACTCAAGTTAGCGGTCGCCTGGGCGATTGGCCTGTCACTATCCCCAGTTGTATCTGCGGACAATGTGCGTTCAGCTTACAGACACCGTCCTTGCGAAGGTAGAGAAGTGATCCCTCACAGAATCAGTGGGTGAAGCCGAACTGAGAGGATAACCGATTTAAAAATATATATTATTATAAATATTTTCTGAAGTATAAATGCACATTAACTACGGAATTCACACATCACAATTACTGATACGCGTGGTGTCATACTAGGCTGTCAGCCCTGAGGTCCGGGTTTGATTCCGCTGCTCTGCCAAGAAATTTAATTCTGGTCTGAGATTTGGAGCGGAATCCACTCAGCCCTCATGAGGCACGACTGGGAAGAGGTTGAATCGATTCCTACCTCAGTTATTCTAGAAATGGTTTTCGGATGTTTCCCACTTCAACTCGATGCAAGTACCGGGACGGTTCCAAATTAAGACCAATTCTTAGACTCAATTACAAATACACACACTACTTCAGACACCACCATCAGACACAGTCTACACACACCTAAGTACACGGGGCTGAAATAACCAGGATGCACAAGACCCTAATTGGTATATAACAAAAACTTGCCTACTCACATAAATGCATAGTGACAGTTTCCCCTAATGTTTATATGTCTAGTCCTAAAAGAGAATCCGCAATTTTAAAAAGGTGCTTTAACCAACTTATATCTATGAATTTGTAGTTCACCACATTTGCAAGCGTCCGCCTCGTTGCGTAGTGGCTAGCAGTCCTGGCTGTCACCGTGGAGACCCGGATTCAATTCCTGGCTCTGCCAAGAAATGTAATTCTGGTCTGATGGATGGAATG
The DNA here is from genome assembly GCA_946902985.2 of Meconema thalassinum. Classification (NCBI taxonomy): domain Eukaryota; kingdom Metazoa; phylum Arthropoda; class Insecta; order Orthoptera; family Tettigoniidae; genus Meconema; species Meconema thalassinum. The sequence continues at coordinate 1,073,293,236 of OX336389.2, forward strand.
GGGTACACTCAGCCTCGTGAGGCAAACTTGAGAAGAGGTGGGTAAGATTCCCACCTCGGCAATCCTGGAAGTGGTTTTTCGTGGTTTCCCACTTCTACTCCAGGCGAATGCTGCGTTGGTTCCTTACTCTAGGCTACGGCCGCCTCATTCCCCCAATCCTCCTCATCTGCATTACAAATAATACAGCCACCACAGGGGCGGTCGCAGCCAGAACTTTTGGAGGGGGCCCTAAGCCCATAAGGAGGGGGGGGGGGAAGGCATCCGTCCTATTTTTATATACAGTAGGCTATCTTTAATTTTTACTGGTAGCATGTCGCATAATATCATAAGGACTGAAATTCGTATAATAACCTATTAGTTTTATAAAAATCGAGGAGAGGGTCGAATAGACTCTAGATAGAGAACACATATAATACAATTTAAATCTGTTTATTGTAGGTATCTGATCAATGAACAAAATCCAATCGCCTTGTCTTCATTTTGGCAAACCGATCAATTACTTTCTCCACACTGACTTTCGTTGACCGATGGCATTGTAACAGAGCCAGTCCGGTTAGCCTTTCTTCCGGCATTTGGGACCGTAGCCAGTCCTTCAGCCGTCGCAATGTCGGGAGTGGCGTTACTCACAGGCAACGTCGCCAAAACCTGCAGGAGAGTGTTGACTGTAGGTGTCAAGCTTTGAGAAGCAGCTACCATTGACTCAATTGCAGTTGATGGCAATTTCTTCCCTGCCGACTTCAATCTCAACCATCGCTGTCTCCATACAGCGTACTCTCCCTGCAAGTGGCGCCCGTCGGAAATTAGCAAAGGCTGATACTTGATACGAAGAGCCTCCAAACATTGCACCACTGTTGGGTCTTCAGCCGGTTTGTCAACGCAGATTGCAGGCATCAAGTCGAATGCGGCCAAAGATTCATTTGGAAATTGTTCCTTGAGATCCTGCACCACATGCTCGATCAGCGGAATGAAGACAGTTCGGCGGTAGAACTCTTCGGGTGCGTCAATGTCAGCTGGAACGTTGGACCGCTTCCTCCTGCCTGCTCTTAGGGGCAACGCCACCTCAAACTCCAGTTCTTCCGCAAAATATTATCTCGAAGTACGGTTCAGCATTCTCACGTGCAGTCGAAAGCGCCTCGATGGTGTCCATGACACCCGTGGAAGCCATCACCAAGTCCAAAGAATCGTCCTGACGAAGAAGGCTCAAAGGCCGGGTTTTACCTAGGACGTCGCACAGACACAACATTGAAACCACAAATTGCGTATCACACAATGATTGAATGAGGGATTCGGCTGCACTCGATGTGTCGCAGTCCTCCCATTCTGCGATGATTTCTAAAGTTCGAATTATCTTAACTAAGAGTCTCTCGAACTGTAAATAGCCATCATGTTTTTCACTCCACCTCGTTTCACACAATTTGCCAAAGTCTTCGCCCAAAACTGACAAAAAAAAGCTTTGTATCTTTTAGGAGATGATCTAGCAAAGTTAATTGCATTTTTCATCAATGCTGTACCATTACGAGTGGGCACTACTTTTGAAGTTTTCGCTAAGCTGCTGTTAAGGGCGTGATTGTAGCATGGACACCTAGAACCGCAAGGTGCCGCTTTCAAAAGTTCCTGTACTGCACCTATCGTTTCCGATGACATCACCGAACAGTTATCCGTGCCTACCCCAACACAAAGCTTAAGATCGAGTGAGAGCTTTCTAGTGAGATCTTGTACAACGTGACCAAGAGCAAAGCCTGACAATTTTGGTTCCCCGCCTTGAATATCGTCCTCCCTAATAAACTCGTAGACGTCCGAAAATGTCATAAAATCTTCGTGCACCTTCTCTTCGTGGACGTAGCGAAGTGACAATGCAAGCTGTTCTTTTAGAGAAATGTCTGATGTCTCATCGAACATGACGGAAAACATGCCTGCTACTTTCACCTTCCGAACAATGTCTTCTTGGATTTCCTCGCGACAGCACTTAATCAGTTCATTTTGTGTTCTATTACTAATATACGTAGCCCGTGCTGATGCATTTTCAAGGTGGCTACGAAGAGTTTCGTCTCCGCTTTCGACTCGAAACTGAAGGAGTTCACGGAAGTTTCCTTCATTTTCTAAGGGGTCTGGAGGGCTGGTCTCACTCTCACAGGCAGGTCCTGTGATGTCAAAATTGGAACTGTCAAGTCAAACCTTTGCTCTCTTCCCTCTCTCCTCTGCCTTTCTCTTTCTCATTTTTCTTTCTCATTTTCTTTTCTTTTTCTATTTTTGAAGACCGTTTGGGGGGGGCCATGGCCCCCCTGCCCCCCCCCCCTTGGGACCGCCCCTGAGCCACCACAGTAGCACAGGTTATCAAACAAAATGTTATACAAACACACCCTAAATACGGGGCCAAATGACCACGATGCCAAGGCCCTTCAATTTAAACAACAACGGTAGCACAGTGGTTAACGCATCTAATGCTCGACTGCCGGCATGAATCTGGCCACAGGCATAGATGTGTGTGTTGTTAGCGAATCTTCATTTATGTAATAAGTAGTTCCGTGAAGAACTAAATATCCTATATTCATTATCCTACTGCAGGACACGAGAAATGAAAACAACATTTTTAAAAATTGGACTTGTGCCTTTTTTAAGTCTCGTGAAATTCCATTAAATTAGAAGTCATTATAATTATTAAGGCCTGTATGATCATATACCGTGCCACGTTTTACAGCGCTCGGATGAAAAGTCGCATGTAAATTCCATTCAAAAGTTTAAATTTCGCTTGCCCGCCATGTTAGTTTTGTGATCACCGGGTTACTAAAAGTCCCATAAGTGAACTTAAGTTTATAGCCTCTATCAACGTACAAAATTTCAGTTTGATTGCTGTAACAGATTTGTAGATATTGAGAGTCGTCTAAATATTTCGGATGGTCGGCATGTTGGATTGTTATATATGTTGGCTATAGAAGAAATATTACGTCATAAGTAAAATTAAAATGAAGGTTGCTGTGTGGTTTAAATAAAGGCCGAAAACAAAAAATATATGATGTTTAAGTGGTTGGATGCCGTAGCTTTGAGAACAGGGGAGGTTTGCAGATCGGAAAAATCGTGCAGTTTCGTGACATTTCCCCCGACCCTTACAAACCGACAGGAGAAACAGCATTGCAAGCGGATAAACTCAATTTTACGCCATTCCACTCTTCAAACGACTGAGCCTGCTTTGAGCGCTGCTTGACAAGTCAGACAATCGGAAATCTAATCATCCTCGCAATTTATTCCTGAGTAACATGTTAAAACTGATGTAGCTGGTTGCTTTCTTGGAACTGAGGAAACGTAGCAAACATTTCATAGTAATATAATTTATTAAGATGCGCCCTGAATAACATTAACTTGTTTACAAAGAACATATTCAGTTACATAGTTAAGAGTTTTCTAAATGCCATTAGTCCTTAGCATATTCTGACAGAAATTTCGATCGTTTTGTGTAACTGATTAAAATATCATATTTTTCGCACTTTTCACTACACAGCTTACACACTGGGATAATGGTACGATTTAATTTTGCATATTTCATAATGGAATCCATGAATTGCATATCTTATAATGAATGACATGCCTTTGCTTTTGATTTTCTTTGGTCCAGGTTCGAACTTTCGCATTCGTGGCATAAAATTCAGTATCTATTTTTTTTCCTTTTCAAGATTATTTTCTTTATAAGAACATTGAATGGTCCTGTGGATGGTAGCAGCATTCTAAGTCGAAGATATTCAATGTGGAATGTTTCTTTGTCTAACCCATATACCATTCTTGATGGCACTGATTTGCTTACCCTTAGGACATGCTTCAGGAGACGTGATTTTATTTTCTAAATTCCTTGTAGGTCGCTAAACGTCACAATCTTCCATATGATATTGATTCCGTAAGTTGCAATTGCAGATATTGTGATATTAAATATCATTGCTGTTGTTATAGTTATGATCTTTTATTGAAAATATCGCTTTGGTTCTCTCGTGTATGTGATGGCTGAACGGCGACTCTGTATTCTGCAACGTCACTTCAATATATTTAAATTTGTTAACCACTTTCAGTTCTTCTCCTGTATTTTGCTGAGAATTTCCCTCCTTTTCTGAATGTCATTTGGATAGTTATTTTTCCATACTTATATTGAGGAAATTGTTTTCCACCCATAGGCCTATATCACGATCATTTAAAAGTTCTTGAAGATGATTCTTGTTTTTTGACCCCAGGCTCATATCATCTGCGTACATAAGTAGTGTGATACCAGTGATTCAATCATTTTGACACTGTGACTCCGGCATCATTTCTATAAAATTGTATAGCAAGATGTTTGCTTTCTTTTGTTTTGTTCCTTTTTATTTGTTTTGCTATAGTGTCCCTAATTTCTCTCAGTAAATATTCTACCGCATGTCATGCAGTTTATCCTTTGCGGAATCCGAACCGGCATTCTGGTATCAAGTTAGCAACTTCTTTTTCCAAAATATCCTTTATGATTTTCATTAATATTTTAAAAACACTGTCTTCAAGGGCTACTCGTCTATATCCATGTGGATCATTTGTGCTTTCTAATCCCATTGAATAGCATTATTATTCGACAAGACCTCCAGTTCTCGGTGGGTAGATTATTAGCTTGCGAATAACCTAACCCCCAAGGGAAGATGATGAACTAAAAGAAGTGGGTTTCGGACTGGAGAAAAAGGATGGAGAAATAGGACGAGAGTCCAAAAGAAGTTATAATTTTAACTTTAAGTATACTCAAAGGCAGCTGCCACTGCAAATCCGCTTTCCGATACCTAAAGTGGGCGAAGCTAACAGGAAACGCAGCTGGAACTTGGGCTATTCGCAAGAAAGTTGCTGTAGCGTATTCCCTCTCAAGCATAAATATACCTACTATGGGGAAGGGTGGTGGTCTGGCAAGACAAAGAGTAACAGATTTATTGTGTATCTGTTCAAAGGAGTTTGTTTCTAAACAAGTATTTTGAAGAGTACAAATAATTTGAATCCGCCTTGATATTTTAGTTCTTGAAATTGTAGAATTTCTAAAGAGCGACCGAATGCTTTTTTTTTTTTTTTCGTGTAGCCTCCTGAGAGGCCGAGTGCAGGTCTTTCAAGTCGACGCCCGTGGGCGACCTGCGCGTCGGGATGAGAGATGGAATGGATGAAGATGAATGAAACTGGGCAAGGATGTGGAATGAAGCGGCCGTGGCCTGTCAGAAGGTACCGTCCCAGCATTTGCCTGGTGTTGAAAATGGGAAACCACGGAAAACCATTTCAAGGACGGCCGACGGTGGGGCTCGAACCCACGCGTCTACCGAGTCAGCAGAGAGCTTGGCCCCATGACCTAATGCCGCGCTTTAGCGAGCATAGCCACTGCTGGACCGAATGCTGCCAAGAAGGATAGGGATAAAGCAATTATACCCTTGGGATTAATTTTGGTAAGAGTACCAATAGTTGCATTTAGAAATGACTAAGCTTTTACCCAGCAAGGCGCCGACTAAAAGTTTAGACAATGAGAAACACCTAAATTTTGAAAAACCAACCATAAGTGGTAGAGAGAACCTCCACAAGCAGGAAGCTGGCGTAGCGAGCTATGCTTGCCTTACAGGCCAGTTAGAATTAGCTATCAAAGCTAAGAGAGACTTTACTAAGTTAGTAACTAAGAGTTCTTGCTCAAATGCAACAAGTGGTGAAAACCCTATCAATAGATTTATTTTTATTAAAGAGGGCATAAACCTAGGAAGAGTCAAGGAAGACAGGATCTTGCCTAACCGTTATGTTTGAGAAATGATAAATCAAAAGAACAAATCTTAATTTATTTAACAATGTAAAAAGAAGTAGTTTATGTAACAAATATATAATTTTGATTTTGTAAACAATTGGGGTCGCAGACCTCCTAAATCATTCAAAGCTTGCGCCAGGCAATTGACAATTCTTTTGGTTTTAAACCTTTTATATGCTTTATAATCTTCGTAAGATTTTGAAATGTTGTTAAGATTAACAAATGGGAAATTTAAAGATAATTAACGTAATTAGGGTTAAACAATAAATCAAGTACAAGATGTGTACTTTAAGGATTTCTAGATAAGTATCTTAGAAATATGAACAAATAACAACTTCGAAAGTAACAACAACAAAAAACAGGAAGAAATGAAATAGAAGTTTCTATAACTTCTTGTATTAATACAGAACTACTTTTGGCGATTATACAAATAGGGCAGGTCACTTATTGTGAAACCTGAAGAGAAAAATTGAAAGGAAGTTTCTAGAACTCCTATGTGGGTAGGGATCACGAGAAAAATGGGGCAAATTTCCCTCTCGTGAAACCTAGAGATAGCTCACTTTTGAGTAAAAGGAATTGGATTCCGTCATTAGAAGGGAGAAACAATATACTTTAAGGCATGTACTAGACACGAAGTTTTACAGACATTAATTCGTTATACGTGGAGCAAGTAAGGGAGGGCACTTATTGAGAGTGACACCTCATTGAAAAAAGACCTAAAGTAACAATTTTATTATTTTAGTTTGTTAGTAAAGGGTTTGGGAAAGATCAAATGGGATTGTGGAAGAGTGTTCATGGCCGTATTTATTGTACTCGGACGAGCGCGACGCGGATGAAAAGTTTGAACAGGCACTGTTTTCACTATAGTCTGTTGATATAGTTGAAAAGTTCACTGTAGTAGCACAAAAGGTTTATAGAAAGAAAAGTTATTGCAGTTATGTAAAAGTTGAGTTTTGGCTTGAGAGAATTATGAGTTGTAGTTTCTATGGGCGGCAGTTAAACACGGCAGAAAATTTCCCACGTAGGAAGACAGTTTATGTGGATTAGAAGTTTATTCTACATAAGTTTCTCAGCAAAGAATGTATTCCCATATCAAGTGGAAAATACATGACAGTATAACTGGTAGATAGAGTGTAGGTTCTGGAAGGTTCCAGAGCAATGATGAGTTGTTTAAATTGGGTAGAAAATCCCTCGGCGGAAAACTAGATTATATAGACAGTGGGTATTTTAGAAATATCCCTGGATGTGAGATAGAATCTCAGAAAATCTTTCATTTTGAAAGTTAGACTTGATAGTTCGAGTTTGATCAAGAAGATCTCTAGAAAGCAGTTATTTTGTCACATATAGCAATTTTCACTGTCTATAAAATCCAAATAAAAGCATTGAGCCTTTTAAAAGCGATGAGAATGTGGTTAAAACATGAAGTCGGTACTTATCCTTGCTTCATGAAGAAGGCGATGTTGCTGTTGACGGTTGATTCTAAAACTCGAACATGGCGTCGAATTTAAAAGTTTGCCTCTAGAGTAGAGGAGGCGAGCTTTAGTTAAGCTCCAACTGACTGGTTTGACTTCAGACGCACAAGTGAGACCCGCTCAACGGAGCGCGGAGAGACCAGGGAAGGGAAAAGAGTGGGAGTATGAGACAAAAGGAATACATATAAGAATAGCCAACATAACAGAAGTAAATTTTCTCTTGATGAAATGGTCTTCAAAGAGTTGATAGTAGGCGTCACTAGCGCAGCCTGGTGGGTGAAAAAGAAGACGAAGTTCTCTTGATCACGGAGATGATAGCTGGCGATAGTGACGAGATCTGGTGGCTAGATTGGTAAGGAAGTCCTCTTGTACAGGGAAGAATTGAGGAACTTCAGAGATTCGCTGCTAGATGACGCTAGGTGGGTCATGGAAGATATATATCTAGAACAGACTTACAGGTAGTGTAAGAGACATATACCAACAAAGAGAAATCAGGATATCACTGTTGGTGTTTGCGGAAAAAGGAAGGGATGAACTAAAGCAAAGAGAAGCAAAAGCTTACTCTGTCTTACCGTGTATTCCAAAGAATACACCACTCGGGTGTGGATCCTGATAATGAATATCCATTGAATAAGTATGTCCACAGTGGAAGTAGGATTTGCGTTGAGCCTTTTCCAAAATATCCTTTAGGATTTTCATTAATATTTTAAAAACACTGTCTTCAAGGACTACTCCTCTATATCCATGTGGATCATTTGTGCTTCCTAATCCCATTGAATAGCATTGTTATTCGAGAAGACCTCCAGTTCTCGGGTGTGGATCCTGATAATAAACATCCTTGAATAAGTATGTCCATAGTGGAAGGTGGATTTGCGATGAGCTTTGTATACGTTCATTACAAATCTGGTTAGGTCCCGAAGCTTTCTTCCTCTTCACTTTTGTTATTGTACGGTACCCTTCGCATACACTGATGATATATGTATTACGAATGATGGTCTTCTATTGCCGTTATTGAATGCTTGGAAGGTGTATTCCTTGTTATTTTTGTTTAACAACGGACTGAAATGTTCCTCCAATTTCTCTATTGGAACTTCTGATGGCTTCTGTGTTATCATTTTCTTCAGCGCTATGAAAGGGTCATTATACGTCCCCTCTGCTAATTTCCTTGCCTCGAGCTCAATAGATGTTCCCTTTTTCTATTGAAGTAGTTGATTGTTCTCTCTTCTGCGTTGCGCGTAATTTTGCAAATCCCAATGTGATTCAGTGTTCCTAGCCTTGTATAAGTCTGGTCACTTTTGTCACATGTATCGAGTTCTTTAAGTATTTCTCTTTTCTTTTCTTTCGACGGCCCATTTGTACTGTCATTTTATTTCGCTCCCGTAAAACCTCCAAACAAGTGTTAATTAATTTATCAATCATTGTAATCAAACAAGATTATGTAAGCCTGTCAAATGTATCGCATTTTAAGACCTTACCTTCGAGCGTTGCAGTTTCATTCCTCCCGGCACATACTGTATTTCAAACTGGTGTGCATCTAGTCACTGCAGGCTGCCGGTGTCAAGTTACGTCACTGTGGCTCCTCGAGAGACCTATGGTAAGCCTACATTTTTGTCACGAGGTCATGGTCTTCTGGAATATTCTTGGCCACTATATAAGAAGGTGCCAGCTTCAGCTCATACTTGCCATTCTCTTCTCTTCGTTACGCTACAGATCTTCACGCAGATACTTCATCATTAGCCACTGCGCTAACTCGCCTATGCCATGTGTGTATTACTTTGACTAATCTCTTCGTAAGACAAAAGTGATCGCCGACTGTTATATTCGGCAACCGTATCCAAGTTGGGTGTCTTCTTCTGCATACTTCGAAGCCACAGCAGTACCCCAGACTGCAAGCAAACTGCAAACTTCTTCTATAGACACTACAGGTGTCTTATCTTCCAGAAAGAAGAAAGGAAGATTTGTATTCTCTCCCCATGGCACGCTAGTTCTGAGGCCACAGACGCCTCCTTCCAAAGGAACAATCAAGATCTTCTACGCTAACTAGCCAGCCGGAACTTTTATGGAGCTGGCTCCTCAAGAACTTCTTTCTCCGATCCTTATGAAAAGATAAGTTTATTTTATGAAACTTCAATTTTTATTAAGGTCATTCATTTCACCCTCAAGTTTTTTAAATCAAGGTGTATTTCATAGGTTGGTTAAGAGCAAGTATTTTAATGGACACTATTTTTATAGGGTTTCTGTAATCAGACCCATACAACCTGTTGCATTTAAACATCTAGTCATTTCTGCTTTAAGCACTTATGTGCATTTTGTTGTTTACGGTAATATCAATTCAAAAGTATTGTTGTGATTGCTGCTACTTAGCAATAAATATTATTAACCTAGCTTTTGATTTTCTGGTTTTGTATCAGGAATAAGGAAACAAAATAAAAAAAATTGGTTCCCATTTGAAAAACGTCACGTGACCATCAAATTACCATCCAAACCTTCTCCAAATCAACTACGGCATATAGCATGTTCATTCCCCCTGATTATCAAGCAACTTTTATTCCGGACAGTTCTCTATACTGGCCTGTTTGCCATCTCTTGATGAATGCAGTACATTTGCATTTGTCTGTTGGCACAGCCTAGAGTAAAATGTGGCTTTTCACCGATATCTCAGTCTCACTCATGGCTGTGATTATATGGAAGCTACTGAGGTACGGGTGGTGCTTGGTAATGAAATCCAGGGCACAATCCGTGCCTGTGGATGCTGTGAAAGCTTCTACTCATAGGGTTAGTAATGCTGTGCTGACTCAGTGAGGAAAGCAATGGCAAACTACCTCACTCCTCATCTTGCCTAGTACGCCTCAATATTGCGATGCCTTAGGTTTGTGGGTATCTACCCACGTAACCTAATGGCGGTACTTTTTGAGGATCCAACCAGCCTTCGGGCGGACTACCTAACAGACAGTGCTCTAAACAACGCTTACTTTTTGAGATATTGTACAGTCTCAACTTACGTGGTCCATCCGGTATATTTGATTCTGTACGCCAGGTTTGGGTCTAATAAATGTCTTGTCCAATTATCCAGTGATTCAATTAATCGGATTTATTTGGTTTATCTTTGAGCTATGAGTCAGCACGTTCGTCCTCTTTACATGATAGTAATATAAATGAAATGAATTCATAAATTAAAGATAACACAGATATCCATGCACTATGCTGGAATCGAACCGACAGCAGGTGCAACGTACAGTTCCCGTATCTCACCAGATGGCCCTTAGCTACGCTTGCGAAAGACTTGAAATAAGGTCCCAACCTGGTATTTTCCTGAAGTAAGCACGGAAAGCCTCGAGGGGGAAAGTTCAGTCAGGATGGCTGCTATCAATGCCGGGTTGTGCTCCGTCTCACTGGAAGGAGGTTCTAGCATTGAGCGGGAGAGTCTGTTACCAATAAATCCAATATATCCACTCGCTCACAGAATACTGCTAGATTCTTACACGACCTTCGCCTTCGAAACGATTTCTTCACTTTCAAAGCGACCTCATGGTGTAGTGGCTAGCATTCCTGGCTGTCGCTCTGGAGGTTCGGATTCAATTCCCGGCTCTGCCAAGAAATTTAATTCTGGTCTGAGATTTGGACCAGGGTACACTTAGTCTTGTGAGGGAAAACTGAGAAGAGGTAGGTTCGATTCCCACCTCAGCCATCCTAGAACCTGTTTTCCGTGGTTTTCCCACTTCTACTCCAGGCAAATGCTGTGATGGTTCCTAACTTAGAGCCACGGCTGCCTCCTTCCTAATATTCACCTGAATTACAAATACACACATTACTACATACATTATAATAGCACAGGTTATCAGACTAATTCTACACTCCTACATGCATTATATTAACACAGGTTGTCAGACAAATTCTACACACCCATGTAGACGGGGCTAAATGAATACAACGTCCAAATCCCTCAAATGAATCAACAACAACAAAAATCACTCTCGAAGCGAATTATTACTCATCAAGTGATGGTTTGGAATTTTCGAGATATCGCTATGTGGATATTGGTAGTTGAATTGTGCATTAAATTGCAATGCCACCTTAACTTCAGTGGTAAATAATTCACACTCATTTTTCTGTCTCTCTGTTGCTCTGGTCTGATCCTGTCAACACGGAGATCCTTGTCCAAATCTCTTCCTTCGAATAGCGCCCATAAGCGAGTCGTGAACCACGTCCAGATTTGGTAACATCATCCCGCAAAGCCCATTTGAATTCACCCGCGAAGCGATCTGATTGGCTAACTTCAGCAGCTGATAAAATGACACCGGGGCGAGACATCAACTTATTTTTTCAAATTATTTTACTGTGTGACCAACCCTCTAATGCTCATATACCCGATTCACTTGTGTCCGACCACTCTGTATTTAAAAGGCTATATCTTGTTGTGTTATTCGGTAGCGCTGGGTGCTATAATTAATTTAAGGAGTATTTAAGATGTGGTAGAGACGAAAAGCTTTCTGATATTTCTCTGATTGTTCAAGAAGTTTTCTTTGAGTTATTTGTTTGTAGTTGACTGTAGCTGTAGCTGTAGCTGTAGCTGATTCTTCTGTTGATACTGAATTAGTTTGCGGAGTTTGAGTTGTTAGTCTTATATTGTCGGAGAACTCGTTTGTTATGTGGAAGGTACTCTTCTAGACTCAATCGCGAACAGGTGCTTTTAAGGGACACTAGGACTGAGTTTTTAGGCAAAAATGACAAAATAATTGTTTTTTGTTTTTCTCATATATGGATCATTTCAGTAAAACAGTTTTCATTAGGGCTACCGATGAGACACGGATTGACGTGTACCCGTGTAACCCGTGACACGTGTACACAGGTTGGTACGCTCTAAGAATCCGTGTAGCAGTAAGTACACGGGTACACGGGTACACGGGTAGTACCACCCGTGTACCCGTGTATGAAGGTCCGCGTACACGGGTTTCACGGGTATATATGTCTTATCGTGTGCCCATGTGGCTTTCTCGATTTTGGAAGAATGTTTTTGACATTTTGTTGCACTAATGGCCCATTTAATTGAAAAAATTGTAGAATCGGGAAGACGAACACAGCAAACATAAAAATATAAAGTTTTTGCTATTACGAAGAATAAGTGAAACGACAACACTGCGTATTTTGTGAAAGGATGTTTTCGAAATACTATGAACACGGCACCGAATGATTCAAATTTTCGGGCACCGCGCATCCCTTATTCGTTAGGGCGCCCCTGGTGGGCGTTCATTTCAGTACGAACATAGTAGTCAAACCACAGCTAGCACGCGCTGCGTGGTAGAGGAGAAGCAGTTGGGTGTGGAAGTACGCGGAACGGAAAGGAGATAAGGCCTATTGCTCTCTATGTTCTCCTACCGAAAACAATGAGTATCCCTGTGCTTGTGGGTCTACGGGAGCCATCGGACGCCACTTGAAAACGATACACCGGAAGATGGAAAATCAACAAACGTCGCCAAGCAAACGTGGATAAGTAATTATGTATACAAATTGTGTAACGCCATACGTATGCGTAAGCGTACCGTGGTTACCACGACCTCCTACAGAAATGTCTTTCCGATTTGACAATAAATAGTCTAGTACTGTTTACGTTGGTTTTGTTTACATACGACCAACTTCTGTGAACAACACACTTTCATGGCTAGACGCAAGCGCTTCCGCGACACTCCCACCGCCTTTGGTCATTAGGCCATGTCATCAGCGCCGAAGGCGAAGTGGTGTAGCGCCGGCGCCGCGGCGCTGCCTTCCTCAAAGGGAACTGGGCATATGTTGAAATTTACCGCTTTCCCAGACATTTCAGTCTAATGTAGACTACTTGACTGATTCGCTACGATCTATATTATTTTCGGTTCATGCCACCGTCACACTCGCTTATCCACTTACCGCGCGCCACCATGGCAGCACGCCGCCGCTCACTCCGTCGCGCACCGGTATTTAGCGTACACGTTCAAAAGGAATACACGAGCCTTACAGTAGTCGCATATGATGTGTAACATGTGACATGTTATCCTACTATGTGTGTCCCGGGAGCGCAAATCCCTTGTTAACAGTGAACTCTGTTGGTCATTGAAATAACTACTTGTATAATCCAGTGCAAATTCCTGACCTTAATAGATCATAATTGTTACTTGCTAAGACGTTGTATCTTAATCCATTGATAACATTCATTTTGGGAGGACATATTTAGGTCTGTGTTTACAGCGTTGGTCTCCCAACCTGCCGGCTGGGGTTCTAATCCTAACAGAGTTGTATTTTTTTGCTTGATTTTTTATATTTATTGTTATTTGAGTACTGAGGCGTTATACAATTGAGCCTTATATTGTGAAGTTTACAATGGAAAATATATATTAAATTAAAACAAAGTTCTCCAATGGATCTGCAGTAGTGACATCTACCTTCAACTAGTTGAATTATGGTATGCGGGAGCACGGCCGACTGGATTCGCTCGCATCCAGTTGGCCATGGCGGAAGCAATCCACTGCCTACTTGATGCGAGCTGCGCTCTATACCGGCCAGTTAGTAAACCAATGCCAGCGATGTTATTGAAAATGGCCTCTTTTTGCTGATAGAGTGCACTGCTAAGTATCGGCGTCATTAAAAATTAGGTGTGCATAAGGTATATTAAATGTGTTTCCCCCAGTGATACGTTTAGACCAACGAAGTTTCAATTATTGTTAGTGGTCTGTGTTAATATACTGAATTCCTATGTTGTTTGGAGTGTTTGTTGATGCGATATAGATTCCACATAGCCACATGGCCGACAGTACATCGAGTGCTTACATTAAAGAATACAGCAAAAGTATGAAGATTTAATAAATCGTAATTGTTTTCAGCATGAAAATGATTTATTGTAGGAATATCTTAAATGGGGTCTCTAAACCTTGAACTAAACTGTATGCGATATACATTCTCCATAGCCACATGGCCTACAGTATGTCGTTGTACCGATCTCCGCCACCACGCGCGCTCATTGATTCCGTCCCATGCACTTCCGTCCCTTTTCCAAAATCACTTCCACAAAAATGTCCAGCTACCGAGTGCCACAAAAATATCCAGATACCGAGTGGAAAGATGTTACACATCAATAAATAGCGATAGTTCTTCGCCTAAGTCTTACAACTCTTCGATGACGTATACTATTTAGATGGTGGATTGTTGAAATGAGGGAAGTAGCATACCGTAAATTATAAAAGGTCCCAGCAATTAGACAGATGGGCTTATCGGGAACGCAACGGTGGCGACCTACGGGAGCTTCAGGACGAGCGTGCGCGGCGTGGGGTTGTGCCTGGAGGCGTGTGCCGTGTACATAGACAATTTCACAGATATTAGCGAATCAGTCGAGTCATCCTGCTCTCCGAACAGAAATGGCCGGACAAGAGTGCATTTCAATCGTTGTCAAGTGCAATATTCACGGTGGTGGTGCGTACCGGCGAAATGGAAAGGCGGTGATCTTGTTTATCTCCAATGCAATTTTCCACGATTTGCGCTTATAATGCACAGGACCTTCCTCGTTGCGAAGGCTTTCATTTCGCACCGACATTAAAAATGATATGGTATTATTACAGGCATGAAGCGGAGGCAACAAAGGAAGACACTGAAGATGGTGACCATGTTGATGATGAGGAGCAGGAACAGGTACGGTCATCCCGAGCCAAGAGACGACGCAGGCGACGCGTGGAAGGTAACGCACACCGTCCGTGCGATACCATACGCTCAGAGGAAATACATCAGGCTCTTGCAAGGATGGTTGCTGTGAACCAACTGCCTTTGTCATATTGTGCCAGTGATGGGTTTAGGCAGTTCATGGCAGTTGTAGAGCCCAATTACTTGTGTATTTCAGAGGATGCCCTTAAGCGGAGACTGGTTCTACTAGCCGATGGTGTCAGAGAGAATGTGCGGTGTGAACTATCAGCGGCATCAAGCGTTGCCCTTACATCTGACTGTTGGACATCTCACTCACTAACCTCTTTCCTGACGGTAACGGCTCACACCATCGACTCCCAGTGGGTTCCAAAGGTGATGACGCTTACCACGCATGAAATGGAAGACCGCCACACCTCAGAAAATCTGACATCGGAATTGCAATTGGTTGCAGAAGAATGGAATGTGCAGGACAAGATCACCGCCATCGTCACTGACAACGCGTACAACGTCGTCAACGCTGTGCGCGCTCATGATGTGCTGGAGAAGGATAAAGTGATTTGTGCTGCACATTCTGTACAGCTTGCTGCAAACAAGGCTCTTGCTCATGGAAAGGCTGCTAATGTGTGTCTGAATGCAAGAAAGTTAGTTGGCCATTTTCGGCACTCTAACGTTGCCGCTAGTGCGCTGACAAAAATGCAAGCACAACTTTCAATGCCCGAACAACCCCTGATTCAGAGCTGCAACACCCGCTGGAATTCAACTTTTGCCATGATCGAGCGCCTTTTGAAAAACAGGAACCCCGTCAGCAACGTCCTAGGTGACCGGACATGCACGCCAATGGCCACAGCACCGAAGCTCCAAGTAACTGAACAGGAGTGGCATCACATGGAGGTTTTAAACGAGCTCCTTAAACCTGTGGAAGTGGTAACCACTCTCTTTTGCGGTGACAATTCTCCCATATCGATGGTCCGGCCACTAATGCAGACGCTAATTAAAATTCACCTCAGCACCCAGGAGTTGTCGGACGACAGCTTCCTAGAGGACGTGCAGTCTACCTTGGTCTGTGAATTTAACGATCGGTTCGGCCTCCTATGGATAAATGATAGTACTGTCACAGCCAGACAGATTGCATCTTTCCTCGACCCGAGGTATAAGGATTTGGTAGATGAGACAGCAGAGGCTCGACGATGTATTCGCGACAGAGTGCTTCATAAGCTTCAGAGCGATGCACCAGCTGAAGTCTTGGTTAATCCCGATCAACCCTCCACCAGTAGTGCCCTGGAGTTCTTGTATCAAATGCCATGTGGGAGAAAGAACCGCCCTGAATCTCAATTTGAAGATTTTCTTTCGGAGGCACAGATTCGTTTTGACATGAACCCGTCCGAGTGGTGGAAAGCAAGGGAACACAAATATCCTGCGGTTGCTGCTCTAGCGAAAAAATACTTGTGTATTCCAGCAACATCCACAAGCTCCGAAAAGTGCTTTTCCTCTGCTGGAAACATTGTCACAGCCAAACGGAATTGTCTTCTGCCATAAAATGTAAACCTCTTAGTATTCTTGTTCCAAAACAAAGCTTTCTTAAAGTAAATTGGTCAATGAGTCATAATTCTAGAAATTGTTGTTCTTATTATACTGTAATATTTTGTATTCGTTTCCTACGCCTGATATTTTAATTTTGTTGTTTCGTTACATTCTGGTCAAATGATAGTGCAAATAATAAATTATATTCCGTTACATATAGTTTTGTATCTACTCCTCTCTCACCCTCGGAACTAACCTTTATAATCAATCAAATAATTAATTAATTTCACACTGCTTCGATTCGAATAAACGCGTGCGGACACATTGCTCACGCAAACACGATTTCTAAATGCATGTATAAATGGCACGATAATGCCGTGAACAGATGTTCGAGCAAGGTTACCAGACACGGCACTCTTTAACAATATTCGATGTGACCCGTGTACCCGGTCGTAATTACACGAATACACGGGTACACGGGTAAATAGTAGAAACCGGATTCTTAGCACACGGATCTTAAAAACACGGTTGTGCGGGTACACGGGTACACGGGTAATAGGGAGCACTAGTTTTCATGCACTGCCATTTTTAAAGGCTCAGCGACATTTTTAAATCTCCTCTTCGTAAGAAGAAGATGGAAGGCAAATCATATGAAAGTAGGCTATACCTTAAAAACTAGAAATCCTAGAAAGTAGGTTAACTCAAACGAAAGGTCTCTATGCTCTTTCCCTCTACAACAAAACATTGTTTCTTTCAGATTTTTTCCAGCAAAGATTCATTAGGTGAGTGAGCCAAACTGGTTAATAGAGCATTCGATTTTATAATAGTACATTATGCAACGAGCCTATAATGGCTATAATTAAGACACGCGTATGTTTATAAAACGAGCTTTAGCGAGTTTTATAATTTCCATACGAGTGTCTTAATTACCATTATAGGCGAGTTGCATACGACTGTTTATGTTCGACGATAATTATAACTTTATTACATGTTTTAACATAAATATTCATAAATATCCGTTCAGTAACTAGAATTTTGTGATCGGGTGGTGCGCTAGGTAGCATATCTCCATGTTCCAAGCTCTCTGGCCGACCGACGCATGCGCTCTGTGTGCTTGCAATGCCATATGCAGGCCATATGTTTACATCTGCCGCCCCTCAGTAATATTGTCACCGGAGTCGTTTCAAGAAAATGCACTGTGTAGAAATTAGTGTTGGTGATTCTAAGGTACAGTGCTATTTCTTGTCTCATATTCGCCAGTTTATTTACGCGAACATATGGACGGTGCGTATTCCATGTCGGTAATTTATTATAGTTCGATGTTGTGTTTATGTCCGACATGTTGGATTTTGAGCGCATGCGCGAAGGTATCGTTACCTAATTGGTCAATGAACGAGCTCTGATTGGCTGGAGAAACTGTATCATAATGGAAAACAGTGTTAAAATGACCATCATTATGATACAGTTTTCTGACACATAATAGTGAGGGTCTAACATAAAAATGCTTTTATCTCCAAACAACATTTTTATGTAATCAAAATACTCCATCTACATGAGATATTCACCCATTTTACTCACCAATTCACTGGATGTTCAGAAAAACATGTGTTGTAAGATAACATTGCAATATCTCCAGTCACTTTGTAAATTACAGACCAAAAATAGATACGGGCCTTACAGTAGTCGCATATGATGTGTAACATCTGACATGTTATCCTACTGGTATACTACACAGCTTGGACATTCTTAAAATGTTAATTTACGCTTCATTTTCAGACTGGTACTATGATGAATGTATAGATCGAATTGGAGATATGCTACTGTCACACTTGTAGCGCAGTGGTCAAGCTGTTAGTCTCTCACCAAGGTAGACCGGGTTTGATTCCCGGTCAATACATGTGAGATTTTCGAATTGAAATGCCATGTCCTGTGGTTCGCATTCCATGTAAAAGGGAGGTACCGTGGATCATGATTGTGAGATTAATGGTCACGCAAAACTACAAGCTTCCTTCCTTCCTTAATAATTCATAATAACAAAGCGACACACAACGTCGACTGTACTCTCAAATACTGCGAGCACACTCCTCAGTAACTACACACATCAAAAAAAGTTTTGCATCACCTCGGTTCCAAGAGTTCCGGAACCGTTAAATACAAAGGGAATAGAGATCAACACAAACAACATTTCAGCTCGTTTTATTGCTCATGAGACCCACACATTGCATGTTGTACCATCATACAGCTAGACTTTCAGCATTTGTGGTCCAGATTGCAGTACACACCACTACCTCTAATACCCAGTAGCACGTCCTCTTGCATTGATGCATGCCTGTATTCGCCGTGGCATACTATCCACAAGTTCATCAAGACACTGTTGGTCCAAATTGTCCCACTCCTCAACGACAATTCGGCGTAAATCTCTCAGAGCGGTTGGTGGGTCAAGACGTCCATAAACAGCCCTTTTCAACATATCCCAGGCATGTTCGATAGGGTTCATGTCTGGCGAACATGCTGGCCACTGTAGTCGAGCGATGTCGTTATCTTGAAGGAACGCATTCACAAGATGTGCACGATGAGGTCGAGAATTGTCGTCCATGAAGACAAATGCCTCTCCAATATTCTGCCGATATGGTTGCACTATGGGTCGGAGGATGTCATTCAGGTATCGTAAAGCCGTTTCGGAGCCTTCCATGACCACCAGTGGCGTACGTCGGCCCCACATAATGCCACCCCAAAACATCAGGGAACCACCACCTTGCTGCACTCGCTGGACAGTGTGTCTAAGACGGTCAGCCTGACCAGGTTGCCTCCAAACACGTCTCCGACGATTGTCTGGTTGAAGGCATATGCGACACTCATCGGTGAAGAGAACGTGATGCCAATTCCGTGGGGTCCATTCAGCATGTTGTTGGGCCCATCTGTACCGCGCTGCATGGTGTCGGGGTTGCAAAGCTGGACCTCGCCATGGACGTCGGGAGTGAAGTTGCGCATCATGCAGCCTACTGCGCACAGTTTGAGTTGAAACACGACGTCCTGTGGCTGAACGAAACGCATTAGGCCTATTCAACATGGTGGCATTGCTGTCAGGGTTCCTCCGAGCGGCAATCCGTAAGTAGCGGTCATCCACTACAGTAGTAGCCCTTGGGCGGCCTGAGCGAGGCATGTCATCGACAGTTCCTGTATCTCTGTACCTCCTCCATGTCCGAACAACATCGCTTTGGTTCACTCTGAGACGCCTGGAAACTTCACTTGTTGAGAGCCCTTCTTGACACAAAGTAACAATGCGGACGCGATCGAACTGCGGTATTGACCTTCTAGGCATGGTAGAACTACCGACAACATGAGCAGCGTACCTTCGTCCTGGTGGAATGACTGGAACTGATCGGCTGTCGTACCCCCTCCGTCTAATAGGCCCTGCTCATGCATGGTTGTTTACATCTTTGAGCAGTTTTAGTGACATCTATGAACAGTCAAAGGGACTGTATCTTGGATACAATATACACAGTCAACGTCTATATGCCGGAGATCTGGGAACCGAGGTGATGCAAAACTTTTTTTGA
The DNA here is from genome assembly GCA_946902985.2 of Meconema thalassinum. NCBI lineage: Eukaryota > Metazoa > Arthropoda > Insecta > Orthoptera > Tettigoniidae > Meconema > Meconema thalassinum. Next base: position 1,073,313,215 of record OX336389.2, read on the forward strand.
TGTGTGTATATCATTCATTATTCTCAAGACTCTCATACAATTCGTCGTAAACAATCAAAACATGCCTTCCTACAATCATGAAATGACCCAGTCTCAGCATTTATTCCACTCATATAACAACATTCTGTTACGCATTTAATATTTGACTAGCCTACTCAACCACAGCTTGACAATAATGCCGCTTACTTAAATGTCATTTGTCGTCTTTGTCCTGCCCCATGTGATGTCAACCTTGAACGTGAAGCTTCATAAACTGCTCAATGACAAATGAAAGTCGGTGAAACATTTGGCACTGTGCTCGTCAAACCAGTGCCTGCTAAATGCACTGCCTACTGTATTACCATAATATTCTCGCGCTACAGAGCACACACTGCCTTGTTTCCAATACACACATTTTCAATTGTTATTGTAAAAGGGGGTGTTTTACAGATATTGTAGTTTATAATACGGAACTTATTTTATTAGATGATTTGTAGCTTCCACCAGCACTAGCCTAAATAAAGAATACGATATGGATCAACTAGATTAATAGACGCGACACCGCTCATAACCTTAAATTCCTCATAAACAGGTCCTCTTCATTCACAGACCAACACGTAATTTCATATGGATTCTGTTAAAATGAGTCATATTGATATGATAAATATCGTTTAAAATGATAATATGGTAGCTGGATCGATCGATCGAGCGGGCAGTGCATACTTCCGTTGTCCACCACTGCCAGCTAGTACACTTCCGTTTGATCGATCGAGCGGGCAGTGCATACTTCCGTTGTCCACCACTGCCAGCTAGTACACTTCCGTCCAAATGATCGAGCGAGCAGTGCATACTTCCGTTGTCCACCACTGCCAGCTAGTACACTTCCGTTTGATCGATCGAGCAGGCAGTGCATACTTCCGTTGTCCACCACTGCCAGCTAGTACACTTCCGTTTGGTCGATCGAGCGGGCAGTGCATACTTCCTTTGGATCCACCACTGCCAGCTCGATCGTTCCGATCCACTTCCGCCCCTAATTTTCAAAATCACTCCCACAAAACTATCCAGTAACCGAGCGGAAAGATGTTACACGTCAAAATAAAAATAAACTATGAAAAATTATCAAAATTCATAAAACATGATGGCACATCAAGAAAAATTAATCTGACAGCATACATGCATCACTTTCCTGAATTATCTCAATGTTATAATATTTAGAATAGATTTATGTATATGTAATGAAAATATCAAGAGTTTTACACAATTTGTAATGCGCGTGGAGCATTTTGATCATACGGTATATTTTAATAATATAATTTGTAAAAAATCAATTACATTTCATCCAATTATTTTCAAATTTGGTATGTGACTTAGTGATACTATTCTAAGTATGCAGTTTAAATTTCAAATCATTCTGACAACAAATGTGGACGTTAAAAAATTCAGTCCCAGTGTCCCTTAAATGTATTACATCGTAAATAGCAGAATACCAGTTGTACTCCCGTACCTGGAAATCTTCAGTAGACGAGCGGAGATGTTATCTTATTCAGCCGAGATAGTTACATATTGTTCTGAGCACGTGATGACGGACGTGTGTCACTGGGTCAGCGTGGCTGGCGTGCTCGCGGGTTACCCCGAGACTGAATGGAGTTATCGAAGTGTGCGAGATGTGGAAGCCGTCAGACGGCAGTTTTTTTTTTAGCGTATGGCTTTTAGTGCCGGGAGTGTCCGAGAACATGTAGCTGCTTCAAGGCGGACACCCAATGGGTGAGCTACAAGTACCGTCGCGTGTGGAGTGTTGTCTGGGGAGGAACATTTGAATGTAAGGACGAGGATTTGGAAGGTAGCGGCTGTGGCCTATAGTATAAGGGACCAACCCCGGCATTTGCCTGGAAGGAAGATGGGAAACCACAGAAGACCATCTTCAAGGTTGCCGGTGGGGAGATTCAAACCTCCTCGCCTCCCGGATGTGAGCGACTGCCAGCAACCATGCCGTAACGACCACGGCTAACTCACCCGGTAGACGGCAGATAACAGCTACATATAAAAACACGTGTGAATTCAGCCTGAACTTTATAACTGAAACAAGTATTGCTAGAGATGTATTCACAACTGTAAATTTTAATCTGTACGACAATCTTCATTCCAAGGTTTTATTTTACCATGTAATTGTATGTTAGGGCCAATTGTGACTCTGTACGGGACAAGAATCCTTGCCTTTGCACAGTTTATGGAATATTATCATTTTACCGGATTTTAAATTTTTAAATTGGGAGGATTACCTCATGAAGTTAGATGATAATGATTGTAAACAAGGATAATTATCCTTGCTGCACTTCTTCTCTACAGTGTACCTGAAACTGTTTTCATTTGTTGTGTTAGTGAAATGTATATCAGACCAAGGTGAGAGGGCAAGTAATAAGCATTGCTGTAGGTACAATCACAAAATGGTCGCTCAACTGTAGAGCATCATAAAGAAACATTACACTAGAAGATAATTTACTAGAAACCACATATATTTTATTTGATACTTCAATTATTTTCATTAATTCAATTCCTGTAAATGAAAAATATTTTTTGGTTAAATAACTGATCTGATTTGGGCAGTATTTTGAATATTTTAAGAGCATTTCGAAAATACAACATTTTTATAGTCTTTTAAGGATAATCCTTACACACAAGTCTTTTACAGTTTTGTACTATGAAGTTTATTTTCAGACAAAGAACAAATGTGATGCTGACCAACAGCATAATCGAATATAAATAATCAATATTCAATTACTTGCATCATTATTTTATAATAGTTTCTTATGGCAACTTGTGCATATTGCAGATGAAACAAGTCCATTAAACAACTAATAATAATATGTTTATTGACAATTAGATTTCAATATTATTAATGTTATTTGTGACGTTTGCTGGCGTAGAATAATTATCTCTTATTATTCGATGGAAATATTGAAAGTCCTTCTCACACTGTCGTTTACTAATAATCGCAATGACCGTGAGTAACTTTTCTTGCTTGCTTGGCACACACGGCAGAAATGTCGATAAAATATCACAAGTTCTGTAGCTCGTTATCTCAATTATAATGTTCGCTTCTGAAGTCGCAGTGTAAAAGTTGCTATTCAATAACGATGTTTAGCAATACATTCAGTCAAGTAGCAAAATATTTCAAAGTTCCACTACTGACTAATAAAATATCTCAAGTCCACAAACGCTGATATATTATTTTAACGGGACTCTCTTCAATGAGTCGTGGAGGCTTCACTGGTACTTGCCGGTTACACGTATTCTTCCTCCCGCACTCAAAAATTTCGAAGTCCATAACTTGCACAATATTAAAGATAGCTTTGGAGCCATTTTTCAATGTTCCCTTATTAACAATCGATTTAACCACTTCCAAAAGCGAGATTTGCGCAGATGCTACCTCGAGCATGCGAAAATGAGTTATGCCTCTCCAAAAGTTTCTTCCCTTTTCCTGGGCGCCCTGTGGTATCGTTATGTACCAATTTTCCTCGCTATTCTTAATTTTCAAAATATCTTCTTACAGAATGATTTCATACAACCCATAAAATAACCATTCAATCGACGAAAATTTTATCTGTATTCTCATATAAAATTGTTCTCTTCTTATTTACTGAATTCTTATGTATCTAATCCGTCTGAGCGCTAATATCGTCTTCTACCTTTGGCTCGTTCAAGACGCGTGGTCAGATTTAGGTGCGTGTGCACACCCCTTCTTTTCTTAAAGGTTATGCCCGTTTTTTAATGGGACAAGCGATGCCCCGGCTGACATCCCGGCGCCATTAGAATAAACGGCCAGAGAGCGATAAGAAAATAGTGTGAGGATCTTTGTTTGTAGTGATGGCTAAGCTAGCTCGCTTGCTCGCTAAAGCGCAGTGTTAGGTCATGGTGCCAAGCTCTATGCTGACTCGGTAGCCGTGGGTTCAAGACCCACCGTCAGCCGTCCTTGAAATGGTTGTCCATGGTTTCCAATTTTCAACTCCAAGCAAATGCTGGGACGGTACCTTCTGACAGGCCACGGCCGCTTCCTTCCACATCCTTGCCCAGTTTCATTCACCATCATTTATTTAATCTCTCATTAACTCCTCTCATGAGGTTGGCGTCAGGAAGGGCATCCGGCCGTAAAAACCATTCGCCACAAAGTCTTCCATCGTATCTCATCCCCGACCCTGTTGGAAAACGGGAATAATAAGGGAGACATACATACATCTTGGTTCGTAAATATTAAAAAAACAATCAATTGCTCGGGTAGGCAAGAGACAGAAGCATCTCGGGTCGTTTAAAGGGTGGGGGTAGAAAGGGCTCGACGAACCAAAAACCAAAAAAGCACACTAATAGGAATTACCAGAAACAAGAAAATAAGAATCCAAGGTAAAATCAAATACACTGATCCTTTGTTAGGTCAAAGGGTATAAAAATAATGGCTTTATCCTAACACACACAGGTATCAAAATTATGTTGGGACCAAGACCAGAAAATGAGAAAAAATCAGAGTCCCTGAAATAGAAAATTTATTTAAAAAAACCTCGTGGATGTTCTATTGAGCGTTCACGATAAGGAGATCGCCTGGCAGAAATTTAAAAAAAAAACTCGGCGCACACGCATATACAGCCCTGGCATGGAATACTGACATGTCACAAGGAACAAAGAAAATAAAATGTCTGGTTGTGTGTATGACCAGAGTCGTCGTATTGGCGCTCCGACGAAACGAGGTCAAATGAGTAGTCCCAGTTGTGTAGCTACTCTAAACTTTGGATACGTATTAGCCTTTGAAGATACGAGTGCTGGTGGCCGAGGTGGGAACTATTATTTTTACATGTGTAACGTTGTCAGCCTGCGTGGTTAACAGGTACAGTTGCACGGGTAGGATATGACTCAACTCCAGTAGCCTCAGTCATCGTTGTCCTCTCCGTTGGGACATGTGCTCCTGTTACGCTTGGCTGTGCAGTTGCGAAACAATTGGAAACGCACCATTCTTAATTCGCCCATTATTATTAATTTTTACGTTCACAGTTCTCAATATAACTTCTGTCTTAACACAAGTAGCGCGTATTACCCATTTAAGATTTGAGCATGGCTGCGCCACCGTTTGTTGATTATTGTAGCAGGAGCCCCGCGGGGTAAAGCGGAGGACACAGTGTGATGACACAATGCAGTCTTCACATAAGTCAAGCAGCATTGCACGCGCTACGTGTCTAAGAAGCGCAGATAAGCGTCACAGGTGCTCATGTCACTAAAACAGCTACTGGAGCTGAGTCGTATCCTACACGCGCAACTGTACCTGTCAACGAAACAAAGTGACGTGTGTCACATTTAAACACAGAATAGTTCCCATCTCGACCGCCGGCAATCAATTCGTGAAAGGGTAATAATGCTGCTAGACTCCATCATCGCTGTGTCCCCCTCCTCGTCCCGCAAGGATCCAGCTGCTATGATCAACAAACGTTGGCGTAGACAAGTCTTACTTACGTTGAATGACAGAGAGTTGCATTGCAATGAATGGACGTTACGATAATGAATGATAATGATCGTGTGGCCTCCGGAGAGGCCGAGTGCAGGTCTTTTTACTTGACGCCCATGGGCGACCTGCGTGTCGTAATGAGGATGAAGTGATGATGAAGACTTCACATACACCCAGTCCCCGAGCCACGGGAATTAACCCCAGGGGATTCAAATCCCCTGATGGCTCGGACGGGAATCGAACCCGGGGCACTTCGGGTCAAAGTCTAGCACGCTAACCATTTAGCCACGGAGCCGGACGACGTTACGATGAGTACCTCCTATGAACAAGTGTCCATCATCTCAGAAAGTATGCGCTGTAGGACTCTTGTTAATTAGACCCTATTTTGCGAGGGGTGTACACTATCACCTTCTAAAATTTTGGATACTTGTTTTCTAACACCCTGTATATCAGTTGTACACACCGTCCCTGCTGAAGAGCGTGAGTGTGACCATCTGAGCTTGCTGCAAGAATGATCTAGCTGCCGATAGTGAGTTTACTTTCCAAGTGCATGACTTTCAGTGTTACCACCTCATGGTGTAGTGGCTAGCTATCTTGGCTGTCGCACCGAAGTTCTGGGTTCGATTCCCGACTCTGCCAAGAAATTTGATTCTGGTCTGAGAGCTGTGAACGGGGTACACTCAGCCTCGTGAGGCAAAACTGGGAGGAGGTGGGTTCGATTCTTACATCAACCATCCAAAAAGTGGTTTTCCGTGGTTTCCCATATCTACTCCTCGCAAATGTCAGGATTTGTTCCTAACTTAAGGCCACGGCCTCATTTATCCCAATCCTCACCTCATTAACAGTTACACACACTAATACAGACACCACAATAATACAGATTATCAGACAGATTAGAAACCACACACCCAAGTACACGGGATTACATGGCCACGATGTCGCAAAGCCGCAAAATGAAGCAACAACGCTTTTAGTGTTTATCGTCCTAAGCCAAACAGCCTAAAGACAGTCTTTATCGGCATTTCATCTATACTTACAATTAGAGTTGCCTTGCAGGCTGTTCCAGCCGAGCTGCTCGCCAGTGAGCAGCTGAGTACTCACCGCCTTGCGTGAGTAAACCTGCAACATGCAATACAGCTCCGGTGTTGGGGCTGCCGTCACTGCGCGGTGAATACATCGAGACTGGCAGAAAGCGTATGGACTTGTGTTATGACCTTCGCCCTGTGACGTATTGGCTATCAACCCACAGTCCCTCTCCAACCATACTCCGAGCATCACTGCTGAGTACTCGCGTGTACGCATACTGAAACTCGTGGATTTGGAACAGCCTGCCTTATGGTATAGCATAGCCTATATATGGTCAATACGGTGTTCATTGGAAAGATATTTCATAAAATGTGGCTTTCAGTGCTTCCTGACCTGGGAAATCGTGTGGCTTAGTCATAAAGGAAGGAAGCTTGTAGTTTAACGTGACCGTTAATCTTGAGATCATGAGCCACGGGACCTCCTTTTTACGTGGAATCCGAACCACAGGACATGGCATTTCACTTCGAAAATCTCACATGCATTGACCGGGAATCGAACCCGGACCGCCTTGGTGAGAGGCATACAGCTAGACCGCTGAGCCACCACGCCCCCCGGCTTAGTCATAAACCACTCCACTCTGTGTACATAGAAATACTGTGTAGAGTTAATTAGCGTATAACGTCATAATTGTCCTATTCCAGTGATGTAATATAATTTTTAAATGGATTCAATAAATAGTCTGGTTTCATTGGCACATAGGCCTACTCGGAGAGAAAACAAGAATAGATCGTATGGCCGGGATAACCTCACGAAGTGCTTCCGAGAACAGCGTACTTCGTTCGCACAGTTATTGACAGACTGCATTGTCATATCGCTGGAATTACATTAGTCTCAAGTAAGCTGTTAGCAAGTACAGCCCATGGGTGTCTCTGTTGTGACATTTCCCTGATGTCTCGTGACAAGACACATGAACTAGTTTTGCTCACTGACATAGTTCAATTTCACATGGAAACCTACATTTTCTCAAGAACAGTTTATCGAAAAGATGATAATTGGTAATAAACGCACAAGGGGCGTGAGCATATAACTTTGTGTAATTATTTTAGATAAGAGTTAAGTGTAAAATTCTAAGTTTATATAGCGTACAATTATGATGATGATGATGATAATTGTTGTTTTAAGGGGCCTAACATCTAGGTTATCGGCCCCTAATGGTTTGGGTATCGTGAAGATGAAAATGAAATGTAAACTATAACTAAAACTAAATTATATACCAGAAGAAGAAATGGAAAACAAAAGGAGAATAAGGCAAATAAAGGACAAGAGGCAAAGAAATGCCCTCAACCCTTGAAGAATGCGGATTGAGGGACTTGGAAGGAAGGAGAGCCAGAAGACAGATAGGAAAGTGAAAGAGGAGAGGGTCCGTCCCAGAGGTAATGGATAAAAGGGGGAAAACCGGACCCAGCTCAGGAATCCCTCAGGATCGCCAACTCCCGAACTCACCAGCCGTGAGCCCCTGAGGGTGTAGCACTATCCAGGGTGCACCAGAAGTGGTGAGGCTACATACACCCTGCCTCCTTGAAGGACTTGAGCAGAAGGCAGGAGATAATATGAAAAGAAAATGAAGGCTGAACCCTCGCAGAAGGAGGGTATCAGAAAAGATGAGACAAGGGCCAATTAAGGCGGGAAAGGAAGAGACTCCCTAGGCCTCAGATACCCTAATACCGTCGGGGTCGGAAGAGAACAAGAGTTGACCAATGAGGTCGACAGGAAAGAAGACGGAGAGGAGCCCGGCACAAGTAAGTGGAAGCAATGCCGGACTCAGCTGGGGCCCCGTGGTCGCCAACCCACGTCCCACTAGATGTGAGCCCCTGGGGGGAGCGTACAATTAGTGGCAATACAAAAAAAGTTCTAAATCACAACACACAAATAACATTTTATACTTAATGAATTTTCTATTATGGCCTATGGAGTACGAATGGCAAATATCTAAATATTTGTCAGTTTATTACGCACAAAGGTAATAAGTTATTAAAAAAAGATAATGTATTTCTCAAAAGTACCGTACTGTGGAATTCTCAGTTATGACTCACTAGGCTGAGTGCACCCCGCTCCAACCCTCAGGCTAGAATTAAAATTTCTTGGCAGAGCCAGGAATCGAATTCGGATCTCCAGGGTGGCAGCCAAGAATGCTAGCTGCTACACCACGAGGTAGTCTGATTTAAATCTCAATACAGTATCGTTTATAACTTAGCCAACTTATGATTATAGTACAACCAAATTTACAATTATTTTATGCTTTTACCAAAGCAACACATTCTTAATTTTCATTGTTTTTCGGAGGGGGGGGGTCGGGCTGGAGCCCCCACAGCTCCTCCCTTATATACGCCCCTGAAACGCACTAAGCGACGTAGTGTTTCTCGGATTCTCTGCATAACTCATTTCCTGCAAATGGGTTTCAGGGAAGACAACGCTGAATTGCCATCACTATATTCAGTAAGTACGGTGAAATGTCAAGTAACGTAACAGGATTTTAAAATACTGTATTTTGTCCGCTTCGTTGCACAGTGGCTAGCATTCTTGTCTGTCACCGCGGACGCCCGAGTTTCGATTCCCTGCACTGCCACGAAATTCAATTCTGGTGTGAGGCTGGAACGGGGTAGGCCTACACTCAGCCACGTGAGACAAAATCGAGACGAGGCGGGTTTGATTCTTACCTCAGCCATCCTGGAAGTGGTATTCCGTGGTTTACCACTTCTACTCCAGGAAAATGCTACGATGGTACGTTATGTACGGCCATGGCCGCTTTCTGCCCAAATCCTACCTCGATTACAAATACACACACCAGTACAGACAACACATTAAAACAGGTTATCGGACAAATTCACGACACACCCAAATTCATGGGTTTTCCGTGTCGCACAGCTCCTAAAAGAATAAAAAACAACAAAATATACTGTTTGTTCGGAATTCTTTTTCATCCGTACGGCGCAAAATGGTGGTGATTGAGGTAGTTGTGTATGCCGCTGCTGCTGTTTTTTATTTGTTTTTTTTTTCGTCGTTTCATGGGACGGAACATTGAGACCCAGAAATTCAGTGACAAATGTGGATTGAGTACCAAGCATATATTTCGAAATAATTGGTGATTGTGACAATATCAAGATATCGTGAGTAAACATTTTAGATATTATTAGAAGCCATTTTTCAGTGTTGCCTAGGGAATCTAATTTTAATGTTTTTCAGTTGGTCAACACGAGTGTACCCATTTAGAATGGGCGGGGAGTTACGATGAATTTCCTAGTGCCAGAAATAAATTATATCACTTACTTATACACTTAATAAAACACTTCTCACATAGCCCCCCATTTATTTCTTATAATCAACATTTTAGTGTACAGAATCACCATTTGAATAACTTTATAAATCCACCGTTGGAACAATAGAGCAGTAGGCTACATGGTTGCCGTCTCGGATGATGCCCGCAATCTCGAGACTTGTTTGTGCACATCTGTTTAAAGCTGATATATTATTTTAATTGGGTTGCAGTGTTCACCTTATGCTCACAGCCAGCAATCTTTTTTTTTTTTGCGTATGGCTTTTAGTGCCGGGAGTGTCCTAGGACATGTTCGGCTCGCCAGTTTGTAGCTGCTTGTAGGCGGACACCCATGAGGTGAGCTACAAGTACCGTCACGTGTGGAATGTTGTCTGGGGAGGAAAGTTAGAATGTAAGGACGAGGAGTTGGAAGGTAGCGGCTGTGGCCTATTGTTAGGGACCAACCCCGGCATTTGCCTGGAAGGAAGATGGGAGACCACAGAAGACCATCTTCAAGGTTGCCGGTGGGGGATTCGAACCTCCTCTCCTTGCGGATGTGAGCGACTGCCAGCAGCCACGCCGTAACGAACTCGGCTAACTCACCCGGTACAGCCAGCAATGACCCTCAACTTGAGTGGCCTTCACACGAATTGTAGATCTATTGTCTAAAACTAGGGGTCAGCAACTGGGCCAGCGTTCTATGCTAGCAGTTAAATAGTCGGATATTTTTCTTATTTTTTTTCTTTTTAATTTTTTTTTACTCTACATTTTATTTCGGTTTCCCATTTTACTTTTATTTTCAGTAATTATATCAGTAAGACGTCACAAACACCCAGTCCCCAAGCCAGGGGAATTCATAACAAGAGATTAAAATCCATACGACCCGGCCGGGAATCAAACCCGTAATCCTTCGGCCGAAGCCTAGCATGCTAAACAATCAGCCACGGAGCCGGACAGTCGTTAGCCAATCTTTACCAGCGCGTGAGAGGTGGTGATGATTGCTGTCTTAAGGGCAGGGACATCGTGGTCATCTACCTCTCCACGTGAGAGGAAACTTGTGTCAATGAGAGAAAGATATACAGAATAATGTTACGCTGCCAAATTTCATAGTATTAAGTCTTAATGAGATTCAATGTTTCGCGAGGGATGAGGAGTTGAGGATTTCCCCGAGTATCATTGGAGCAGTCTATCGAGGAAACATTGTAACCCAATCAGTTTCTTAATAAAATAGCATTTGTGAAAATTGTAACACCAAGAAGCAGAAGAAGAGTACATGTGAATGAAATGAACTTTATACCACAGAGAGGTACATGGCAATACACAAATGACTAGGATTACAGCACTGTACCTTGAACATTCAGTATGGCGTGAAGCCCCTAAACATCGTGGGAATGGCTTAGGTAGAGCGATTGGTCAGAGAGGATATGATAACTCAGCGTGCACACACACCAGAGCCGTTACAAGTCTCGCGTCAATAACGATTTTGCCCTTTCTATGGATGGTCCAAATAAATTTAGGAATGAAATACCAGCACAGATATTATCCATGTGATCTGGCCAACATGTATGCAAAGTTTAACCTTCGCGATATTCCCTTCTTATTGTTAGAGAAGTTCTTCAAGCCAACTGACCCTAACTCCATATTTGTTAGCCCCAGTTAAAAGTGCACATACCAGTACAGATTACAAGACAACACGGGTTATCGGACAGATTACACAAAATTCTAATTGCAAGGGACTGATGAACTTAATGTCCAAGATTCTTAATTTTTTATGAACTACAGAAACCGAAGATACACCATTTAGCAAGCATTGTTCTGCAGTCGACGTATAAGGGTGGCCTAGTTAATCCATGATATTGATGTCCATTAATCATTTAAAGTGAGTAGGTGTTGATTGAAATGTACAGTCATCTGTCTGGGACACTGCTTCACTTATATCAAAGTTTCCGACATTTTACGCAAGAGATGAGATTTTCCAACGATATCAAGGATGCTTTCATCTTTGAACGTGTTAGGTGAATGTATTTGACAGCTCAGATGTACGTGCCAAATAGTCCGGAAATAATATCCGCTTGTGTGGGATGATTGGATTGGCGCCTCACGTGGCACGGATATGTCCGTCAAGTTACAGGTCGAAGTAATCATGTCAGGTGTTTAACGCTTACAGTACGCTCCTTGGTTAACAAACAGGAAAGTTGTGAATCGTAACAATGATATCCTCAGATTATCAATTTATAATTTTCAGTCGGTTATCACGCTATTTGCCCAATTTGATTGAACGGGGGTACAATAGAGGGTGGCGCAAACGTCTCCACACACTCGGGAAATGTATGTATTTTGGTTGGTACTACGTATTAAAGAAAGCTTTCCAGTCGGTCAACACAAATTGTGCCCAATTAGATTAGGCGGGAACACAAGTATTTACAAGTGTTAGAGTTATTAATGTTGAGAGCAAGCCTATCACACTGAATTTCCGAACACCATTTAAGAGAAATGCAAAACAGTAAATTTACTTGTGGCACCCACTCAGTAAAACAAGGTACTGTACAGTACGAACTATTTCTGCATAACCCAAGTTACATCAATTAACTTTAAAGAAATTAGCAGCCACACGCAAACTGAATATTTTCCCATCAACCTTCTGAAGTTAAGGGGTAAATGTTGAGACCCTGGATCCATACGTCCTGGATTGATTCCCGGCTCTGACAAGAACTTTAATTCTGGCTTGCGAGTTGGAATGGGGTATACTCTGCCTCGTGAAGAAAAACTGAGAAGAGATGGGTTCGATTCCCACCTCAGATGGTCAATAAGAGATTTTCCGTGGATTTCCACTTCTATTCAGGTAAATGCCGCGTTGATTCTCAATTTAAGACAACGATCGCCTCCCTTCAAAGGCAAGCCTCAATTACAAGTACACTCTACCCAGCCATCAGAATGACACAGAGTAGCTGACAGCTCCCAAATTTTCCCTGGTCGTAGCTTCAGAAGTATCATGAAGGGTTAAGCTGGCTGCGTGGCTCAGTGGTAACGTTCTCGCCTGCTGTTCCCAATGTTTCAAGATGGAATCCTGGCACAGTCAGCTGGCATTTGAGGGTGCGCTGATGTGAGGAAGCCGTGTCAGTAGATTTACTGGCACGTTAAAGATCCCCTCCGGGGCAAAATTGTGTCTCTAAAATCAGCAGTGGTAAAAGGGACGTATAATAAATAACATTATTATCATGAAGGGTTAAGAACCAAAGTACTTTCTGCACAGTTACTTCAATGTCAGCACTTCTCTTTCCTTCTGGGAATTGAAATGCAATTGAATTTGGCTATACAGGTAATAGTTTTTGAAAAATATATTATTATATTTGCAGGAATATTCGTTGGCTAGTTTGTCCAATTGTGATTCATCCTCCGACTGCAAACTCAATCATTTTTCCTTTATACTGTGTGCGCACATATGCAAGCTAGTGGAATCAATTTGGTTCTTCAATTAATCGGAGTCTTGTCTTGTTATGATGCCTTTGTTGTAGCTGTTACTTCTCTTCGGGGCTTGGTGCCGTAGTTATCAGCTCGGTGTACTTTAGAAGGTGTAAAATTCATCTTAAAACGTGTGTTATTGTCGTGACTGTAATATTGTATATAGGCCTATTTGATATTGAGCCTAGGATTGGGAAAGGAGTGGCTATGGTCTAAGGTTAGGATACATCCTGGCATTTGCTTGGAATAGAAATAGGAAGCCACGGAAAATCGCTTCTAGAATGGCTGAGGTGGGAATCGATCTCATCTCTTCTAATTGTCGCCTCACGAGGCTGAGTGTACTTTTCTCCAGTCCTCAAACCAGAATTAAATGTCTTAGCAGGGTCTGAATCGAATCCAGGACTTTTGGGACCGGAGCTTCAGTACATACTCCGAGATTACAAAAGGCGGTTTAGTACAAGGCTCTCATTTATGTAGAAGTAAGGAGAGCTTGGGAGCCCGTCAGCCTGTTTAGCTTAGCCGTGAAGGTAGGGGAAGTGTACTGGGTATCGGCAAGATTTAGCAGGGCTGACCAAAGTTCCGTATCGGTGCGCACCGTCATTAAATACAATACAAGCTTTCTAATCACTGTGCTGTATTATAATTGCTTTGAGGTAGTGTTATAAAGATATTTTAAATATTGTTCTTGGTTGTTGTTTTAAGGCACGTAACATCTAGATCATCTACCCAGAAGTATTATTACTGGAAAGGTTGTGGGCTCGAATCCCGGCTCATTAAGTTAGCATTTAAGGGTGCTTACATGTAAGGAAACCGTGTCAGTACATTTACTGGCACATTAAAGATCCCCCTCGTGGCACAATTCCTCCAGTTTGACGTCTCTAAAAGCCGCTGAATTTTGGAAAACCGCAATACCAATAACATTATTATTTATTAATATTATTGGAATTCAATGGTTAAGTTATCTGGAAGTGACCTCAAATCTATTATCAGCAGTCGTCTGAGTGTAGTAACATGAATAATCTTTACAAGAGATAAAGAATGTGAAGTTAGAAACAACCATATTTCAAAAATGAATTACATATTTTTCTTTGAACTTGCAAAGATGTTAATCATGAATGCACCTTTCTATCAGTAAACCCAATGTCACGCGGTCAGAAAATGATGCTGTATTTCCGTCTATAATTAAATGGCGTAAATATTCTTGAATATCTAAGTCATTTCTTTGTTAAACCTAGAGGCATGATTGTCTGTTAGAATGTCATCGAACTCGCATACCTTTGTGAATGACTAAATTACAAATTATTACGTTCTCCATCAATAAAACAACCTACTGTACAACTATAACACTACTGTACATATTTCACTGTACAAAAAACATACACTTACCACACTGTTCCTTCCCTTAAACTACTCCCCAAAAAATATACATCAATATAAGAAATCAGAACCACAATTCAAAAAGAAGATATGAATAATAATTATCATTATCATTATTTTGCTAAGGGTTTTTCGTCCCATGTTTTACAACTGTAGCTTTAAAGGCGCTGGAGTGCCAGAACATTGTCCTGAAGGGGATCTTTAATGTGTCAGTAAATCTAATGAAACGGCTCCCTCGCATTAAAGCACTTCCAAATGTCAACTGAATACGCTGGGATTCAATCCGGCTACCATAAACACAGCAGGCGAGAACGTTCCCACTGCGCCACACATTCAACCAAAAATCAAAAAGAAGTATGCGGTACTTCTCAAACAGAAAAGTAAACTACCGGCTATACTAAAACTAAGTCATGATGCGACAACGAAAATAGTAGGCTATGTCAAACTAAATACTGATAACTTACACAAACAAGTAAATTCGTGAAGAACTAAATAGCCTATTTTCATATATCCTACTTATGTTAATTACCTCTATCAACATACAAAATTTCAATTTGATTGCTGTAATAGATTCGTAGATATTGAGAACCGTCAAAATATTTCGGATGGTCGCCATGTTGGATTTTCATATATGCAGGCCATAGTGTTATGTAGTCTACTGTTAAATGCCGATTATTGCGTAGGTTCATTATTAAAACGTTGAATTCGATCGCATGGTTAGGACACAAGGAATAAAAACTTAATTTTAAAATTCCGCACAGCCACCATCTTGAGGTTATGTAAATAATTGAACTGAATTAGATGCCAGTGCATTTCAATTCGTATAAATATTTGCTGTACCAAGTTTCACTGCGCTCGGATGGCTAAATCGCGAGAAAATTCTACTTAAATGTTTCGCTTGACCGCCATGTTCGCTTTGTACTTAACAGGTTCCTGAAAAATACATGGTTGAACTTTTAGAATTGCCTTTTATCACCGTACAAAATTTCAGGGTGATATCCGTAGTAGTTTCGGAGATATAGAATGCCGGTGAAATATTTTGCACAGCCGCCATGATGGATTGGTAAGACGTATGAAAATGTGGGGGGCCAGGGTCGGGCTTGGACAGAATAGTAGTACTATGTACTTGCCGAGTTTCATTGAAATCGCTCAGGCCGTTTATATTTTATTAGGGAGACACACACACACGGACAAAAGGTGATCTTATAAGCCTATTGTTTTCATAAATAAAAATAAGCTAAAAATAAGCAAGTGGTGGTGATTGTAGTTTAATCACCAAAACATCTAGGTCATCTGTCGGCAAGGGAATATGCAATGATATTTAATAAGCTAACAAGGCTTGTGAGACAGCGTGATGATTCACAGGCCTATTAAAAAACAGTTAACAGTAATGGCCACTGGAAAGTACCTTAATTAACTGCTAGTGACATCAAGTTTATGTAATACAATACAACTAAATGTGAATTCCACGTGAGGTTTCTGTTATCACTATTTTACAACTGATACACAGATCCCGGTAACCGAGGTAATTGTAGTTTCTAGTTCTTAGATGCATTCATACCTAACTGATGGTAAGCGTGTGATGAGAATGATATGGAACTAAGATATTCTAGTGGTTGCGAGTAATATGGTTTAAGTACTATCTGTTAAAAAGTTATCAATGTTAGCCCTATACTGTGAAAACCATTGAGATGAGGCAAAATCCCTGTTTTATTAAACATTTCAAAATTGAAAACCATCTTAATTTAAAATAATTACACTACCATTGCTTCTCACGGGTTGCCGTGTTTTAACATAGCGACCTGATGCAGGGAACTACAATTATGCTGATTATTTATTATTATTATTATTATTATTATTATTATTATTATTATTATTATTATTATTATTATCATCATCATCATCATTATCACCTTTCCTTTGGTGTGAACCTGCCACATACTCACTCTGCAACTAGATCCAATGGTCAGCCCTAAGCCGTGATGCCACAGCGCGCTCGTCGCTTGTCACGGTGTGTTGAGGTTTGTGAATCGAGACTGCCCCGACATCGAGTGGAGAACTCACGGAAACTTGTAATTCAAATATATCGATTGTGTGTATCGAGTGTATGTTGTTGTGTGACGAGAATAAAGTGTAACAGATGCATACTTCGTGTGGTGTGATTTAAACCCAAATGTCGCCTTCGGAACTAGCGGTGTAGTCGCCCATAAAAGTACTCCTTTCTATCAGTTAAGCAGCCATGGGGAATCTATCGCTGAATATTGTAGTCAGTCCACGTAGGATAGCAGAGAGGTGGAAGGGACTGCACGTGAGACCAAACGGTAAGCGTGTGAATCGGTACGAGATTACGTCGTCTGTCGTACGCCAACCTCCCTCTTCTTTCTTCTCCACTCGAAACCAAAAGAATCTGGCTAAGTCTCTGTCACTCGGGTTCAAGGAGAGTTACAAGAATGCTTGAGTGCCATCTCCGATACTCGTTTGCTGGAACATTTTACTCTTTCTTCACTGCGTGATGAGGAAGGTAGAAATTATCATCTGTAGGATCATGTGAGGCAGCCATGAGCCATGTCGACGTCCTGCTACTAGAGACAGGTGCTTCACACTACATCAAAATTCTATGTTCCACTTGGCATCCTCACTCCATTATCCAACGTGGGAAAGGTCTTTTTTCAGGACACGTTATGTAGGGGCATAAACTGGGACGACATTTTTCCCTCAGAATTCTTAACAAGATGGCATTTTTGGATTGCAAGCCTCTCTCACTTATCAACTAGAATGGTTCCACGGTGGCTGGGAACGTCTAATCAAATATTGGATATTTTTTAAGTTCATGTTTTCTATGACGCGTCTGAGAGAGCGTACGGAGCAGTATTCTACGTGAGAACACAATTCCACAATAAGATTATTGTTCGTCTGGCATGCAGCAAGAACAGAGTGTCCACAGTAAAGAAAGTGACACTGCCAAGACTAGTGAGTCTGGCTGCTTTGACGGGTTTGCACTAACTTATGTCGTTCTGTCAATCAACCGGATGCGTCATTATGAACGCGACGAAAGTGGGTCGACTCCATGGAGGCATTAGGATGGAAACGCAGTGACGCTAATCGCTGGAAAACGTTCGTGTACAACCGTGCACGGAAATTCAAGTACATCTGATTCCAAGTCAGTGATAACATTGTCCGACGAAGAAAATCCAGCAGAACTTGTATCACGTGGAATGTCAGCGCAAGAAAAACAGTCTTCCAAGGCATGGTAGCACGGACCCTCATAGCTCTCGGAACATTCGGATACCTGGCCTCCCGACGTATTCTCAGAGGTTTCACTTCCAGAGACCGGAAAGACGTTTCAGCAAGTGCTGACGGTCAGTACCTGGGAACCTCCCATCGATTCCACAAAGCACAGCTCTTACTAAAAGGTGTTGCATATGCCTGCTTGGGTCCTACGTTTCATCCATAACGCAAGGCACTCCGAGAAACTCACCGGCCATCTAGCCACAAGGGAACTGGAAGCTGCAGGACTGCGTTGGATCCGAATAGCCCAGCAAGAAAGCTTTACTACCGAATATGACGCCTTGTGTGAGAAAACAGAACTCCCGAGAAAATTGGACGCTTCACCCCTTTCCTACAGGATGGCCTCATACAGTGGGAGGACGTCTTCAGTGTGAAGAATTGACGACACAGTAAAGACATCCTCTCTTTCTCGACAGTTCTCATCTATTTGCGAAACTACTTATACAACAGACGCATATCCGCCTACATCACTTGGGTGTGAAAATCATGCTATCGGATCTATGTAAAGAACTTTAGGACATCAACGCAAGGCAGTCGGTCAAGAAGGTCATTCACAGATGTCAGCCCTGAAAAATTGCCAAGAACGACCGAGGTTACGAATTTAAAGCTCCTCTGCCAGCTGCTCGAGTTCAACTCACGCAACCATTTGCCGTCACAGGTGTAGATTTCGCCGGCCCACTTTATGTCAAGCAGTCCACAGAATCATACATCGATCTCTTCGTGTGTGCTACGACACTGTGCCTTGAAGTAGCATCGGACATGAGTACATAAAAGTCCCTGAGGGCATCAAGAAGGTTCTCCAGTAGGGGAGGGATACCACACACTGCAGTGGCGTGGCGTGGAATTTTTTCGAGGGTAAGCTGTGAAGAAGA
Source organism: Meconema thalassinum (assembly GCA_946902985.2). Lineage (NCBI taxonomy): Eukaryota > Metazoa > Arthropoda > Insecta > Orthoptera > Tettigoniidae > Meconema > Meconema thalassinum. Next base: position 1,073,332,017 of record OX336389.2, read on the forward strand.
CTGAAAGTATTGGCTTACACCATAGAGCAACTTCAGCACTTGGTTCTAGCGACGCCCTTTTCAATGTAGAGGTTGATATCTGAAGTAGCAACAACTACTCAATCGTACACACATAATTATGAGACCTTCACATTAAAAAAAATGAAGAAATTGTAATGCAGCACAGGTCATTATTCCCTTTTCAATCTCAGGCATGCCAATCCATGTAGCTGTATTAAGGGCGGAGTAAATTATTCAGCAGGGTTGGCGAGCTTTTCTGATCGTGTGTCATTTGACGATTGAACAGTGTGGCAGTTTGTGCTTTTGTTGTTCGCATTTCTTGGTCTAAGGAGCTAAATATTCAGGTTATTACCTGTAAATTTTCTATTATGACTGGCTGCGTGGCTCAGCGGCAACGTTCTCGCCTGCTGAGCTCAAGATAGCGGGATGGAAGCCCGGCGCAGCCAGTCGCAATTTGAGGGTGCGTAAATGCGAAGGAGGCGTGTAAGTAGATTTACTGGCACGTTAAAGATTCCCTTCGGGGCAAAATTCCGGCACCCCAGCGTCTCTAAAAGCCTCAGTAGTTAACAGGGACGTAAAAACAATAACATTATTATTTTATCATCTTAATGATCTTGTCGACTTCATCGTTACGCTGGGATCTGGCGTTACGTTACGGTGACGGGACGAAATGTGCCCAGATGCACTGAGGTGTGTGACGTCATGGTTCGGATTCCACGTAAACAGGAGGTCCCGTGGCTCATAATCACAAGATTCACGGTCACGTAAAACTACAATCTTCCTTTTTTTTGTGTGACGTCATAGTACCGCTAGGTGCATGTGTTCCCCGACAATCTCTACTTCGTTAGTATAAGACAAAAATCCCCGATTCTTGGATGTCACGGGTAATCTCGAGAACCACTGGGTGGATTTCGATGCGGGTTTCACCATTCTGTAAAGGATATCTCGAGGGAAGATTCTGTAGAAAATAATTTATGTATGATCAAAGGAAGCCAAGCAGTAACGATTTCAGTGAAAAGGTCGAAAACAAACTTGGCATCCGTGCGCTTCTTAAACTAACGCTGGGCAAACCGTTAAAAATATCAATACACTATGAGCGTAAGAATTGGTCAGCATGAAAATTTCTACAAAAAAGTCCGGGAGAGCATATATCTATCTTCAATACATCGCCTACTATAAGTGTTTTAGACTGGATGGAAGGGGCACGTCCCCGCGCGCTCTGGTGAGCGTGCGGCATCCCGCGCGCTTGACCTTGCTTTGCCCTTTGTTTGCACTTGCCGTTCGCGAGTAATTTGAAACAAGATAAGCAAGATAAGTATTATGCAGATATTTTTCTAACATTTGAAGTGTCTTTGGCTTCGAGCGAAGCGAGAAGCCTCCAGCCTTTCTAGCATTTTTCAGCATTTGTAGAATTTAGAATGATACAAAGTCTAGTCTTTCAGACTCATTGTCACTTTTTCTATTATGGGACCTAAGTGAACATTAAAATAATAAACATGCTACTAGTAATAGATAACCTTATGACATTGCATTGCATGTTCGGATAATATTTCTTTGCAGATATTCCCCAAATTACACTGACGTAGGCTTTCACGGCCAGCGTAGGTATCTTCAGAGTAGCCCAACAACCCGACAAGTTGCTCTGAATATCATTCAAATTAGGCCTATTTTCAAAGAGTAGGTTTAAAGGATAGATCATTTTAAATGCACATCCGTATAATTTGAATAATATTTTAAAGACATATCACATTATTTAAAAAATAGTTGTTGCTTATTGCATTAGAAAAGAAGTTGCCATTGATGCAAAAAAAATATTACGTAAAGCACGATTCAAATATAATAATTTGAAAAATATGCATTTCAAAGGAAAGCATTCACTAAATTATTGAGATAATTTCTTAGAAGCAAGCGATTTCTCCGACGAGAAATAGAAATATTAGAAGTGAAGTGAATATGTATTTGCCACCCCTGTTGTGCAGTCTCAATTTTGAAATATCCATGCACCAAAGAGTACAAACTAAAAGGATATTAACGCAGGCTACTAATCGCTAAACATGATAATTTATGTCGTACCGTACGGTAATTTGTTCAACTATACACTAAAACACAATAATATCTAGTTACGGTACCGTATACTAAATTTTGCTAATTGCACTCAAAAACATACAGTTGTGAGTATACCGGACGAAGCAGAATTGCAACAAACGCACCCATCAAAGGTGGGGTCTGATGGTCAGAAACTTTCTCCGCGCGATGGAGGGTGGGGACTAGGGAAGCGCGCAGTGCTGGTGTTCCATGCTCACGAGGGCAAGCTCGGTAAGCTGTCCTTACCGAAGCAGACCCTGTGACTTGTTTTGACGTCAGCCCTGTGGCTTTGGAACGCCACACCCCCTGTCTTAGCCAATCAAGGACGACCTGACGTTCTTAGTGTACCACTCCATCGGCCATAGTGGTGTTCCGGGCCAGAAGGCTCCTAGATGTACACGAGCCGTTGTCATAGCAACCAGCCGCGCTCTTTCTCTACAGATTAGTGGTGGACGATCGTGAAGAACTAGGGTAGAGAACGAGGAACTTCATTCAAAGCGGCGATTTTGCTGTTCGTCGCGCTTTAGAAAGTCATAATATAAACTTCATTTTTATGAGAATATGCTAGGTAAGCGGTGCTTACCCCGTGGTATTGGAGAAAACGCCACTGACACACTGTGTACACCGACAACGCGAAGACGTTCCAAGCAGCAAATGAAGAACTGACCATTCTCGCCCAACTGTTCACTTATCTACGTAAGAGCCAGCACTTCGCTCACGTGAAAGTCTCCTGGAAGTTCATCGCTCCACGGGCGGCTTGTTGGGGAGGCTGGTGAGAAAGAATGGTCGGTACAACGAATTGGTGCCTGAGGAAAGTGTTGGCACGATCGAAGGATGATGAGGAGACTTCAACAACTCTATTTGTGGAAGTACAAGCCACCCTCAACTATCAGCCAATTATTAAAGATGGGTCCGAGATAATAACACCAAGCCATTTCTTGAATGACAAACAACTGACGGCGCTGCCCATTGGTCCAGAGCTCAATGTCCACAATGACCCCTGAGGAAAGAGCTACAAGACTACTTTCTGAAGAGATGGAAGAAAGCGTATCTTCTGGAACTTCGGAACTACCACGAAGTCATGCGCCAAAAGCGAAGATCGGCTGAGTTGGAGACGTTGTCCTTCTTCAGGATGACACGCATCCAAGGCACATGTGGTGGAGGGCCCGCATCACCGAAAAAAGACCTGGGAGAGACAGGAAGGTGTGGACTCTTATCCTACGGACAGCCGACGAGACCAAGATCAGCAGTCCCATATAACTGGTCTTCCCCTAGTGATTGACCAGAGTGGAAAGGATGTAGAGGCCTGTGAACAGAGACTGCCCCGACATCTAGTGGAGAACCCGCGAACTATTGTATATCAGTTATATCGATTGTATGTATTGAGTGTATGTTGTTGGATAACGAAAATAAAATGTAACAGATGCGTGCTTGGTGTGTTGTGATTTAAACCTGACAATGTGACTGTCACTCATAGGTCTTTGCTCCGCCCCCAAAGCTATACGCGGTCCCAGAGCTAATCGCCTCTGCCTGGGCAAGACTGATGTCAGTGCAAGGCTTGAGACATCATGGTCCTCAGCTCCAACAGCTAAAAAGATAGACATCCTTCAAATCCACGGTCCTATCAGGGTGGCCACGTCCTATAGTCACTCTTGATTCACTCACAGCTCATCTTAAGACCTTTTTGGTAGACTTTGGGATATGGTTTATGTAAATCTGAATTATATCTCGGAAGCTCGATGTCAGGGGTAACTTCAAGTTTCAGTTTTGAAAGCATGTTTTGGATAGTAATAATGATATGGGTTTTACGTCCCTTTTAACTACTGCGGCTTTTAGAGACACCGGGGAATCCCGAAGAGGGTCTTAAACGTGCCAGTAAATCTACTGACACGGTTCCCTCACATTTAAGCACCCCCAAATGCCAACTAAATGCACCGGGATTAAGTCCTGCTATCTTGGGATCAGCAGGCGAGAACTTCACCGTTGAGCCACGAACCCAGTCAGCAAGTTTTAGAGTCAATAGCTTTGAATGAGTGTTTTCTTGTAGAAATGCTATGCACGATATATTAAAAGCAGTGAAAATGAAATTGAACAATATTTTTTTTATTACTAACGTAGTCATTGTAAGGTATACCCAATCCAAAAAGGAAGACGCTTTTTTTGCACGTAAGTTTTGATACTTTGCACCGAAATACAGTAATACTCTATATACCCTGGTACTACAGCCCATGAAGGCCCTAGGCCAACAGAGCGACCGCTGCCTAACCATTTGGCCTACCTCACTGTCAGACAGCTACTCAATTGCACTACTCAATTGAGTGCATCCCGTTCCAGCCCTTACGTCGGTTCTAAATACCCTGCCGGAGGCGGGAATCGAACCCGGGGTCTCCGGGTGAGAGGCAGGTGCGCTACCCCAGCACCACGGGGTAATACTCTATAGTGGTATTATTAAACTCCTTGCGGGATGGGACGTCCATTACTAGCTCAACAAGGGTCCGTAAACGTGTGTCTAAGAGCGAACAGCGTCAAGGCCGTCGCGGTGCAGGTGGTCATTCTCGGTGGTGCTTGCCAACACATAGGCTACGTACCGTACTTTAAAGTAGTTCAATTCTAAAATTTGGTGATTAGAATAAAAAAGTGACAGTCAGTCTGAAAGACTAGACTTTGTATCATTTTAAATGCTACAAATGCTGAAAAATGCTAGAAAGGCTGGAGGCTTCGAGCAAAGCTCGAAGCCAAAGACTCTTGACATGTTAGAAAATTATCTCCATAATACTTATCGTGCTTATCTTGTTTCAAATTACTCGCGAACGGCAAGTGCAAACCAAGGGCAAAGCAAGGGCAAGCGCGCGCGATGTCGTCAAGCTCACCAGAGCGCGCGGGGACGTGCCCCATCCATCCAGTCTAAAAACACTTATAGTGAGCGATGTATTGAAGATAGAGATATGCTCTCCCGGACTTTTTTGTAGAACTTTTCATGTTGACCAATTCTTACGCTCATAGTATATTGATATTTTCAACGGTTTGCCTAGCGTAAGCTTAAGAAGCGCATGGACGCCAAGTTTGTTTTCGACTTTTTCACTGAAATCGTTACTGCTTGGCTTCCTTTGATGATAAATAAATTATTTTCTACAGAATCTTTCCTCGAGATATCCTTTACAGAATGGTGAAAACCGCATCAAAATCTATCCAGTGGTTCTCGAGATTACCCGTGACATCCAAGAATCGGGGATTTTTGTCTTATACTAACGAAGTAGAGATTGTCGGGGTACACACGCACCAAGCGGTACTATGACGTCACACACCTCAGTGCATCTGGGTACATTTCGTCCCGTCACCGTAACGTAACGCCAGACCCCAGCGTAACGACGAAGTCGACAAGATCATTTAAAATAATAAAATTATTCGTGAATACAAATGCCGTACAAATTTTGAGAGCTTTGAACTTAAGAGTGTAATGCCGTAATAAATCATGTTTGCAGAAAATAATTAAATGTATTAATATAACCATTTCACGAATTGTTTACTTGTGTCACACGTCAGCCTGCTTCTTTGACAGGTACAGTTGCGCGAGTAGGATATGTCCGAGCTCCAGTAGCCTCACTCATCGTTTAACTGTCCGTGGTAACATGAGCTCCTCTGACGCAATGCTGCTTGACTTATGTTCAGACTGCACTCTGTCATCGCTGTATCCTCCGCTTCGCCCCGCGGGGCTCATGCTACTATAAGCAACAAAACCTGGCGCAGCCACGCTCAGTGGCAATCAAATGTTGAATGGGTAATACCTTCACTGCAGTACTGCGTATCTGAGGAAATTGTTATTTGTTGTTTCATTTGAGGGTCTTAGATGATGATGATGATGATGATGATGATGATGATAATTGTTGTTTGAAGGGGCCTTACATCTAAGTTATCGGCCCCTAATGCTTTGGGTGATCGTGAAGATGATAATGAAATGTTAACTACCTGTATAACTAAAACTAACTACTAACTTATATACTAGAAGAAGAAATGGAAATCAAAAGGAGAATAAGGCAAATAATGGGCAGGAGGAAAAGAAATGCCCTCAACTCTCGAAGAATGAGGATTGAGGGACTTAGAAGGAAGGAGAGCCATGAAAGGCAGATAGGAAAGTGAAACAGGAGAGGGTCCGCCCCACAGGTAATGGATAAAGGGGGAAAACCGGACCCAGCTCAAGAATCCCTCGGGGTCGCCAACTCCCGAAATCACCAGCCGTGAGCCCCTGAGGGTGTAGCAATATCTAGGGTACACCAGAATTGGTGTGACTACATACACCCAGCCTCCTTGAGGGCCTTGAGCAGAAGGCAGGAGATAACAGGAAAAGAAAAAGAAGGCTGACCCCACGCAGAAGGAGGGTATCAGAAAAGATGAGACAAGGGCCAATTAAGGCGGGAAAGGAAAAGACTCCCTAGGCCTCGGATACCCTAATACCGTCGGGGTCGGAAGAGAACAAGAGTTGACCGAGTGAGGTCGACAGGAAAGAAGACGGAGAGGAGCCCGGCACAAGAAGTGGAAGCAATGCCGGACTCAGCTGGGGCCCCGTGGTCGCCAACCCACGTCCCACTAGATGTGAGCCCCTGGGGGGAAGGGTCTTAGACATCGTGGTCATTCAGCCCCATGTATTTGCGCGTCTGTGTCTAGAATTTTTCTGATAATCAGTGATTGTGGTGTCTGTTGTTGTAGTAGTAGACTAGTAATAGTAGTAGTAGTAGTGTACTTTTACTTTGGCTGAGGATTGAGAAGGAGTCGGCCGTGGCTTTAAGTTAGGAACCATCCCAGTATTTGCCTGGAGTAGAAGTGAGAAAAACACGGACTGGCGCTTCTAGGATAGCTGAGGTGGGAATCGAACCCACCTCTACTCAGGATTGCCTCATGAGGCTGAGTGTACCCCGTTCCAGCCCTCAGATCAGAATTTATTTTTTTGGCAGAGCCAGGAATCGAACCCGGACCTCTGGAGCGACAGCCAGGAATGCTAGTCGCTACACCACGAGGTGGACCTGAGAAAGTTTGTTCCTTCCATTTCTTTCCTTATGTCTCTTCATCAAGCCTTAGTAAAGTGTGGAAATACAATTTAGTCTCACAGTGCATTTTATTCAAAGTTCATACTCCTCTATAACATAACATAGGAAAAGAAGCTGTTGAGTATGACTTTACCGTCAGAATTCGAACCCGAAACTCTTGCTGTTCGAGGAGTTGTGTTTAGCCACTTGCACCAATGCGGCTATGCCATGACAATGACACAATATCCAAGTCTTAAGAGAGAGAGCATTCCTTATTGTTCCTCGATACCCTAGAATTGACACCAGAGCCATCTGTGTGCAGTAGTCGGAACCTCACGTTAGGGAGCTATTCTCTTAAGTCATTTCTATCATAAAACAAATAGTTCTGAAAATAACTAGAATCCTAACTTGTATTTCCTTACATCAATCCTAAGCAAGTTTCACAGTGTATTAATATGTTGCCTTGAGAATGACCAGCCGAGAGCGCTAACGCGCTACCTCGTGCCTGGCTGGTATCGGGCGAGCGTGGGTTCGAAACCCACCTCGGCCGTCCTGAAAATGGTTTTCACAGCATGGTGGACAAGGAGTAACTGCTTTCAGACTGTCTACCCTACTACTGAAACATGTCTCCCTAGAGCCGTCAGCTTGAATTTGTGGCTTCACCACAAACTGACCAAGCTATAATACAGGGAGTCCGAGAATGTTCTCCGCAGTGCCTACAAGCTGCTGCGAGAGATTACGTTACCAGTTACGTTGGCAGCACGGCTGTCGCTTGTATCATAACAAGCAGTAAACTTTATACTCACCACAGCCATTCATAACATGATGTTGCACTCTTCCAATAATCTAACTGTATGCACTGACGAATTCGACAGCCCACAGCCCGCACATGTGGCCTTCACCCTATCAAGGCAACTGTGCTGCCAACTAAACGGATGACGCAACCACTCGCAGCTGCACGTAGACACTGCGGAGAACATTCTCGGACTCCCTGTAGGCCTACTTGCCGCATAATTAAGAAGTTTCGTAACTTTGTTACTACCACGCATTTCGTTGGAACGCAGCACTTCTGAGACTTGCTACTTGTGCATTCTGTCTTATACCTAGGTATTCCTTCACAGATGTATGTCCTGCTATTCGTTAAGAGCACTACAGATGCACACAGTATACAATAATTGATGACGGAGTGTTGCAGCGGTAAGGTTCTCTCCTAATTTGTCTAAGGTTACAGGATCGAATGTCAACACAGTCAGTTGACATTTAAGGGTACTTATAGGCGAGAGACTATGTCAGTAGATTTACTGGCCTTTTAAAGATCCAATTCGGACCAGAATTCCGGCACCCTGGCGTCTCTTAAGCCTTAGTAGTTAAAAAGGGATGTCGAACCGTTAGGATTATAATTTTCTATGGTTGATTACCCTGCCTCGTGTACTAGGTTTTTTATAACTTATTCTTCATCATTTCATCCTGATCACGACGTGCAGTTCGCCCACGGGCGTTGACTCTAAAAACCTACACAAAGCCTCCCCGGAGGCCACAAGCCATTATTATTATTATTATTATTATTATTATTATTATTATTATTATTATTGCAGAGACTCTGTGGCTTAGATGGCAGCACGCCAGTCTCCCACCGCTGGGTCCGTGGTTCAAATCCCGGTCACTCCTTGTGAGATGTGTGCTGGACAAAGCGGAGGCAGACAGGTTTTTCTCCGGGTACTCCGGTTTTTCCTGTCACAAATTTCATTCCAGAAACACTCTCCACTATCACTTCATTTCATCTGTCATTCATTTAATCATTGCCCCAGGGGAGTGCAACAGGCTTCGGCAGCCGGCACAGTACATATCCTCGCCGCTAGATTGGGGCTTCATTCATTCCATTCGACTGGAGTAGACTGTGGATTTTCATTTATTATTATTATTATTATTATTATTATTACTTAAACTCAAATTTAATCATTCAGAATCCTCGTACATTTACACAAATGTGCGGTTACACGCTAAATTACACCCTGACGGCACTGGAACTGTGTTATACAGGATGTGAGGGAATGTGAAACGGAACTCATAAGTCATACTGCAAACAAAATGGCCTATTTAATAACTTCCTATGTTGATTTAGCCTAACCTTCCGGAACTGAAAACTTCCGTGCTTCTCTAGAATGTGGTGGGCTGTAAACATAGCTGACGAAGTGTTGCGTGCTGAGTAAGAACTCGGTCTCACCTTGAAACATGTGCTGCACTGCATCATCAGACATCTTGTATGCCTCGTGGTGTAGTGGGTGGTATTTCTGGCTCTCGCCCTGGAGACAAAGGTTCGATCCCTACTCCACCAAGGAATTTAATTCTGATGGTTTGAGGTGCTGGAACGGTATCGTTGACATACAATTCACTCTGGTATTAATTTCGAAGACGTTCACCAGGCCATAGAGCTAAATGAGTTTACTTTGATCATAGGTCCTAACACCCCGTGGTGTTGGGGTAGTGCACTTGCCTCTCACCCGGAGGCGCCGGGTTCGATTCCCGGCTCTGTCATGGATCTTAAAAACGTACATGAAGGCAGTAACGCGGTGCACTGAGCCTCGTGAGGACAATTAAGCAGCTGTCTGACAGTGAGGCAGCCCCCCGGTCACGAACACCAAGATTATCGGCCGAGGGGACCCGACGCGCTGAATACGCGTCATCTAACAATCTGCAGAACAAATGGCTGGGCAGCGGTCGCTTGATAGGCCTAGGCCCTTCATGGGCTGTAGTGCCACGGGGGGGTTATAATCCTAACACCTGGTGATCCACTGGACATTTAACCTCCAACCACCCCTGCTGAATAGTGCGCGTGATGGCGCAGTGGTCAAACTGCTTGCCTTCCACCAAAGCGCAATGGGTTCGATTCCAGGGTAATGTATGCAGAAATTTCTAAGTAAAAAGTCTCGAACGGTAATTAGGATTCCACATTCAAAAAGTCCTGTCGTTTGTTATCGCTGAGCAGTGCAGTAGTGTTACTATTAGGTCGTTACTTCAAGACTACCTCGTGTTGTAGTGGCTAGCATTCTTGATTGTCAACTCCCCTCCACCCTCACCCCCCAGAAGGTCTGGGTTAGATTCCCGGCTCTGTCAAGAAATTTAATTCTGGTCTGAGGGGTAGAGCGGTGTACACTGAGCCTCTTGAGAGAAAACTGAGAAGAGGTGGGTTCGTTTCTCACCTCAGCCATCTTAGGAGTGGTTTTCTATGGTTTCCCCACTACTATTCCAGGCTAATGCTAGGGTGGTGCCTGAATAAAGGTCACGGCAACCTCCTTCCCCAATCCTTAGTCTCAATTGGAAATAAATACACTTATACAGCCATAACAATAACACATGTTATCATATAAATTCCACACATAGGTCTACATACCCAAGTACACGGGGTCACATGACCACGATGTCACAAAGTCCTTAAATAGCTCAACATCAATCTAAGTAAATCCCGTTCCAGCCCTCATACCTGAATTAAATTTCTTGACAGAGCCACGTATCGAAGCTGGATTTCAAGAGTGAAAGGCAAGAATTCTAGTTGCTGCGCCACGAGATGGTCTTCCTAAGTGAAGCAACAACAACTCTAGTAAGGCAATTAACTTGAAATATGGGCTGTAATATTTCCCCTTCTTTCTGGCACACGCTTTTACTAAATATCCGTCGATAGAATTCAAGTGGCAAGCGGCCAGATTCTCGTAAACACTTCATAAAAACAGTTATATTCAAGATAGCCCTTCCTACCTGGGGTACGCGTAACACAGTTTGAAAACCACTAGTTCCCATGAATGAATCGTGATATACTTTCTGGATTGGAATCTGAGAGGTCTAATAATTAGGAGTGCTTTACAGATAAGGAGAAATTATTTGAAAAACTGTGCCTTTGGTAAAAAAAGATGTTGTGCCGTGAGAAATTAGAGGCATGCAGGAACACGGTGTAACGCAACGCTAAATGCGAGGGACAAGCAGTACGCAACTGTCTCAATCGATCCGGTGTGTGCGCTGCTTTGTATCGACCACTTGGTTCACACAGATCTATAACCTTCCCAGAACAATGAATAAAAGCTTCTGGCTACAATACTGCTCGGAATTCAGGATTGTTTCCAGTCAAACCAGCCCCCTTCTCTGCCATCAACTTAACCCTTGAGAACTCACGTGAAAAAATATAACACGAGGACTGGCGCTGACCCAAAGTGTATCACTCACTTTTTGTCGTAGTCGTACGGATTTTTATGAAGTAATTTTACACCTGGTGTCTTCCTATGAACTATTCCCAATATCAAATGAGGTTTATTTACATTTTTTTTCAAATTGAACAAGCAGAAGAATGACGATACACTTCGTAACAGTATCATTGGCAGCGAAGCAGTCATATTAATTTTTCTGAACAAAGGAGATGACTAAGGTGTCCCTAGACCCTTAACATGGATGAACAAGAACGCGAGCTATGTGATTGTAATAATAATAATAACCCCTGGCACTACAGCCCGTGAAGGGCCTAGGCCTACCAAGCGACCGCTGCCCAGCCATTTGGCCTGCAGATATTGGGGTGACGCGTGATCAGCGCATCGGGTCCCGTTAATTTTGGTTTTCGTGATCGGGGCGCTGCCTCACTGTCAGACAGCTACTCAATTGTCCTCACGAGGCTGAGTGCACCCCGTTCCAGCCTTCACGTCAGTTTCTAAAATCCCTGATGGAGCCGGGAATTGAACCCGGGGCCTCCGGGTGAGAGGCAGGCGTGCTACCGTACCCCAACACCACGGGGCCGGCTGCTATGTGATTGTGCTGCACCAAAATAGGTTGATTTTCCCCCTTATATTTTCCAGATTGTCCCGACTGACGTAAGCCGAAAATTATTACGCGGGGATTGGCGCCATGGGTAAATCTGACCCGACCGTAAATAATATAGAAATAACTTGAGTGGTCAAAAAGCTATGGACATGCTTCTTTTGCAGGGTGAAGTTCAAGGCTAGGAAGGAAGGTACAGTGAGCGACGGGAAATAAGGGCTGACCAAATCGAAAATATAGAGCATTATTTTTTAAGCCTCGGGTCAAAAATACCCATGCGCCAGTCCTCGCGGGTTAAATTAAATTTTAAATTATACGTTTATTCCAAGTGGAACATTTGACTCGGTGGCAAATATTTACATGTAAATGCACAAAATAGTTAAATCAATTTACAATCAAATCGATTAACACAACACCACTTATTTTTATTTATTTATCGTATGGCTTTTAGTGCCGGGAGTGTACAAGGACATGTTCGGCTCGCCAGAGTCTGTATCTGCTTCCAGCGGACACCCAGACGGTGAGCTACACGTTCCGTTCAATTTCAAGTACTGTAGTTCCAATCTTCGCCACCAGATTTCAATGATACCTAGTGGCGAACGTTGGAACTTGGATAGAGCGTTCTAACGAAATCTAACCTAGAAATTTAGCTCCACACAAGTTTAGTCTGTGGAAGGATATTTTACATGCCATACATCTATGACATGGGACCGCCTCCGAAGGAAGGCATACTGAAGGATTTGTAACGTTCTTAAAAAATCCCACGACTTTGACCGGGTTTGAACCCACTATCTTGGGCACAGCAGTTCAGCATGCTACGCCACCGAAGCCGCTACAACACCACTAACTCAATAATATACATCAACACAATCGTAGAATAACCTTGTGAAAATTACTACGGAAATATACAGTACTCACTAGCCTACTTAAAACAATTCATCCCTGGAATATCTTACACACAAATATACAGTATACCCTTCACCGTTACATTTCATTGTCTCCATTCTTTAGCCATCGCCTGACCTTTTCCTTGAATTCCCCCCCAGGGGCTCACAACTTGTGGGACGTGGGTTGGCAGCCACAGGACCCCAGCTGAGTCCGGCATTGCTTCCACTTACTTGTGCCTTCTTTCCTGTCGACCTCTCTTGGTCAACTCTTGTTCTCTTCCGACCCCGACGGTATTAGGGTATCCGAGGCCTACGGAGTCTTTCACTTTCCCGCCTTAATTGGCCCTTGTGTCATCTTTCCTGATCCCTCATTCTTCGAGGGGTCAGACCTCTTGTTTTCTTTTCATTGTATCTTCTGCTTTCTGCTCAAGGCCCTAAAGAAGGCAGGGTGTATGTAGCCCCATCACTAATGGTGCACCCAGAATTGTGGTACATTCTCAAGGGCCCACGTCTGGTGAGTTCGGGAGTTGGTGACCCCGATGGCTTCCTGAGCTGGGTCGGGTTTTTCTTCTTTTTCCATTGCCTTTGGGGCGGTCCCTCTCCTCTTTAGATTTCCTATCTGCCTTTCCTGCTTCTCCTTTCTTCCAAGTCCTTTAATTCTCATTCTTCGAGGATTGAGGGCATTTCCTTTCCTCCCGTCTGTCGTTTCCGTCATTCCTATTTTGGTTTTCCATTTCCTCTCCTAGTATGTAAGTATGTAGTTAGTTTTAGGTTTAGTTTAATTTCATTTACATTTTCACTATCACCCAGACCATTAGGGGCCGATAACCTAGATGTTAGGCCCCTTAAAACAACAATGATCATCATCATCATCATCATCATTTCCTTGAATTCACACACACTTTCTGCAGGGGGGTTGACTATATTTTCTGGTAAACTGCTCCTCTCTCATTCACCCCTCCCTAAATAGGACTACTTTCTCCAGTTGTTATTCCACCGGGTGAATTTTGCCTGAATTCATGATCATGCCTCCCCTCATATATCCCCTCAGTCTCCAGTCTACCCTTAATATCCCCGCATGGCCCTTTCCCCGTATAAGCTAAGCATATTCTTACCCTCCGCCTCGTTGCGTAGTGACTAGCAATCCTGGCTTTCACCGCGAAGGCCCGGTTCGATTCCCGGTTCTGGCAAGAAATGTAATTCTGATCTGAGGACTGGAACGGGCTACACTCAACCTCGTGTAGCAAAACTGAGTAGAGGTGGGTTCAATTCCTACCTTAGCCATCCTGGAAGTGGTTTTCCGTGGTTTTTCACTTCTACTCCAGGAAAATGCCGGGATGGTATACCTAACGTTTTTTTTCGTATGGCTTTTTGTGCCGGGAGTGTCCGAGGACATGTTCGGCTCGCCAGTTTTTGTAGCTGCTTCGAGGCGGAGTACCGTTGGGGAGGAATGTAAGGGCGAGGAGTTGGTTGGAAGGTAGCGGCTGTGGCCTGTAGTTAGGGACCAACCCCAGAATTTGCCTGGAAGAAAGATGGGAAACCACAGAAGACCATCTTCAAGGTTGCCGGTGGGGGGATTCGAACCTCCTCGCCTCTCGGATGTGAGCGACTGCCAGCAGTCAACTCGCATGGTCAGGTGGAGGGACATGTATATGCCTTCCTTACCACCAGCCCTATGGAATCTTCCCCTAGTTACCCCCAAATATCTCCTAATTTCACCCTTCTCCCCCCGCAAATTGTAGTCATACTTAATGTTGCTCCAAACGTAACAGCCAGGCTTTAGTCTACATTTAATGTTTCGAAGCCATTTTCCAGTGTTGCCTAAACAAACGTATTTATTTTTCCACATTGTCGCAAATATTGGCCATACCAAGTAGTACGAGAGGTATTAACCCACCACTTTCTTCACTGATATTGTTTTTGTTGTTGATTGATTTAGGGGCTTTAAGTCATCGATCGTGGTGATCTAGCCCCGTGTACTTGGGTGTGTGTTGAATCTGTCTGATTTTTGTGTCGTGTGGCCTCCTGAGAGGCCGATTGCAGGTCTTTCTAGTCGACGCCCATGGGTGACCGGGATGAGAGATGGAATGGATGAAGATGAGTGAAACTGGACAAGGATGTGGAAGTAAGCCGCCGAGGCCTGTCAGAAGATACCGTCTCAGCATTTTCCTGGTGTTGATAATGGGGAAACCACGGAAGACCATTTCAAGAACGGCCGACAGTGGGCTCGAACCCACGCGTCTACCGAGTCAGCAGAGAGTTTGGACTCATGACATAACGCTGCGCTTTAGCGAGGGTAGCCAACGCTGTCAGTGTTCTGCCTGATAACCAGTGTCAATGTGATGGCTGAATTAGTGTGCGTAGTTTCAATTGGGGCTAGCATTTCGATAGGAGGCGGCCGTGGCCCTACGTTAGGAACCATCCCGGCATTCGCCGGAGTTAAAGTGAGGAAATCACTGAAAACCACTTCAAAGATGGCTGAGATGGGAATCGAACCCACATCTACTCAGTTATGCCCCATGAGGCTGAGTGTACCCCGTTCAGACCAGAATTAAATTTCTTGGGAGAGCAAAAAGTCAAACCCGGACCTCCGGGGCGACAGTTAGGCACTACACCACTAGGTGGTCTATAAAATTTCTCATCTGGCTTCTAAATTGCAGCGAGAATTTAAAATAAGTATTACTTTCTAGTCCCATTATCTACTCTTTCAATAAAGAAAGCTTGTAGTTTTACCTGGCTCTTATTCTTGCGATCATAAGCTGCGTTACGTCCTCTTTACGTGGAATCCGAACCACAAGATATGATTTTTCATTTTGAAAATCACAGGTGCATGGGAGTCGAACTTGGTCCACCTTGGTGAGTGTCAGCAGTTTGAGCACTATCCTATTCAGATAAGGATTGGGAAGAAGGCGGCCTTGGCCTTAAGTTAATAATCATCCAGGCATTCGCCTGGAGTCGAAGTGGGAAACAACGCAAACCTCCCCTTACACCGACTTTTTCAATAATATGCAGATACGCCTTTCTTTTGCGAACTATTAAATATACGGTTGTTTGGCTTTTCTACTGTTCAATTTAAATGGGTTTTCACTAAAGCTACGAAATTCAAACATAAAAGACGAATAAAAGTAATCACGCACTCACGGTCTATTGATCAGCTGTTGAGCCAGATGATGGGTATCACGCTCCAGGCACATCGCTAATTACAGCACACATACACTGATAATAAAGCGACAGTAGGAATAATGGAACAAAGCGCTCCCCAACCACGCACGTGTGTAATTGCGCAACTGGATAATAAATGATAGCGGTTTTTGTTGCTGTTGTTGTTGTTGTTGTTGACTGATACAGTTGGTTAGGGGTAACAAAGGTAGCGAGTTCGATCCTGGCTCAGTTATATTGTATTTAAGGGTGTATAAATGTGACAACCATTACTGTCATTCAAAAATTCATACAAAGAATTTCTTAGTCATCGAACAATTAGATGGAATGGCTTTCGTCAACGCGAAAAAACAAAGAAATAGAAAAATGTATTTTACAACAGTACTTTAATAGTAGACCTACATAATGCAACAGTACTAAAATTCCAATACACTTAAACTGGTGTAATTACACTCCACTATGTGTTATTACTAGGGCTCGGATTTTTAAGTAAATACATATTTTTTATGTAAATACATATTTTACGCATTTTTTCTATAAATACCTAAATTCCTGCTTTTCACTTATTAGCACAAAAAAGAGATAATATAAACATTTTTAAAATCGGTATGCTAGATCTTTCAGTGTAGGCCTATCGCATTTTGTTCTGTGTTACTTCAACGGGGAAGAACCTGTGAGCTATCTAATCTTCATGCAGAGTGTATGTCAGCTTGCAACTGTGTTATTCTTAACTTGTCATCCCGTGCCACTCACTGTGGAAGCCGGGGATTTCCTTGTCCATAGCCATATTGCACCACATGCTAGACCTCCCCCTCCCCCAGCTACCTGGAACCAGTGTCACTTACATGCAGTTCATTTCTGGCACTGTGAAGTGTAAGGCAGCCAGTGAGTCTGAGCCTAGCCACGGTACAGGTCAGACGTTCCTGCCACGAGCTCCGAGTCAAGCGATGCCAAATTGATGGTCCATCATCCACGCCGCTTCTTCGCCACAGCCTTCGAGACTCAAACCTGCCCTAGCCATAAATCGATACCCATTCCCGATTCCAAGCCAACAATCTCCTTCCCTTTCAACCGTTACCCATTGTTACACCCAAGCCATTGTTGCCTTCCCACCTACCGCGCCATTCCACGTCAAGCAAATCCCATCACCCTCGAGTTGCAGCCAAGCAAAACTCTTCCCTCCAACCCTGCAGCAGCCAAATAATTAATTCCATTAATTAATTATTTAAATTTTCCGCCTGCGCGCACATTGTCACGGCTACAACCGAACAACTGTTAACCTTGTGCGACAGGCATTAACTTCTTGGGCGAGCCAACCTACCTCTTAAAGGTCTGCGAAAGCATTTGACCACTTCATTCGTCATTCTTCACTTTTTCATCTACTCATTCATCCCGCTACTACTTCACACACAACATGGACGCAAACTTCGACGCCCTATGGGGTGAAGTATGCGAAATAGCTGCAAGATCCCCGAATCACGAACACACTTGCAGTCCACCACAACCAACACCGCGCCATGGCTCCTTTCCGGACTTCGATTTCGGACAGGGGCTATGGTACGAATCACCCACACGGCGAGCCCCCAAGAGCACGCTGATAGTCATCCGCCCGCCCCAAAACCACATCTACATGAGCTCACTTAGAGGAGCAGTAATCAGTGTGCTCACACCCATTGCGAAGTTCATCACACAGATTGAGGAACTTCGCAACTATCACATCGCCATCACGCCAACAAACGACAACCGCCTAAACACTATAATGAGAGCGCTCATGAGCCATCCGGCCATTCCCGCATTCACACTCATTCCATTTCACGTCACAACAAACGAAACAGCTCAGACACAAACAGATGACACGTCCGAGCCCAAACAGGAGGATCAAGCAGACACAATTCCCCTCCCACCGCCCATGCCGCCTACACTCAAATACACAAAGGCTTCCCAAACACATTCACCAGAACTCTTTCAGGAACACTCGCAAACCGAACCCAATGTGGCCGAGACATGGACACAAACACATCTTGCGCACATCCGGCCTAAGCGCAAGCACAAACTGACTCAATTCACCAGCCCAATAAACCACACAATCATAAACAGATCTACAGACACCAAACAAAGTTCCAAGCCAACAACGCAAGAAAACAATGGCTCCCAAACAAAGCAAGACACCATTCCCTCACAGGCAGTCGCCCCTCCTTCAGAGAGCGATGTCACACCAGACAATCTCCCTCCCCCTGAAACAGTAGAATCAAATCCCCATCCAAAAACACCGGCGACTCGTCGCCCTCCTCCCAAACCACACACTACACTCACATTTCAATGTTTCAACTGCCAGCGATTAGGACATAATGCTGCTAGTTGCCCCCACGAGGCTCGCTGCAACCGGTGTGGAGGTAATCATCACCACGCCGATTGTAGTGTAGCCAGAGACAAACCAAGGTGCGTCAACTGTGGTGGTGCGCATGCGGCCTCTTATTCCGGTTGCGCTTACATCAAAACCGCTATCAGGCGACGGCAGTTGAAATACAGACAACGCGAACACCCTAACATCCCCGCCCTCATGTCTCTCAAAATCTCTCCCCCTCCTACTAACACCGACTCAGTCCTCACACAGCTACTACAGCTCCTTTCCCAACTCTCAGCCATCCCATAAACATTCAGCCGAAATCGAACCCTGGATTCTGGGACCGCTAGGTGCCTGCCTGGGGGCTGGGTCCGAACCCGGTCGCCCGGGATGGCGCTTGGCGGACCAGGAAGCACACTACAGACCATTCAAGCATAACCTAATAATTACAACACATCCGCAACTCTAAATTACACAAACAACATTATTCTACGCATTTAACTCCACTCAATCCCTCAAGTCTATCCGACAGTTACTGCAGTCGAACACAGGACCCGCTGGATCGTGGCGGGCCGACACGGGGATTGGGCGAAAGCCTGTTCACTGGGGATGGCGCGCTGCGGGATAGCGGGGCTCATACATCAGACACACATCTCAACTCCAATTTCGAAACCCATAACTTCATTATTTTAACTTAACTTGCTAAAGCCGTAACTCTCAACTCCATTTAGGAGCACAAAAATTTGCATATTCACGAAATACAGAACAGAGACTGCAGAACTCGGATAGCCAATCACAAGCCAGGATACAACGTCCGACTAACTTTTTCACCCAAATAGCCACACATTTAAACGAAAATTAGCTTACAGCATAGTCGATACCGCAAATTACACTTTTTAAAACAAAAACAACAATTTTCACCTTCCGGAATACACAAAAACAGGCCCAAACCTAACAACCAATCACAGCCCAGAACAGACGCCCGCTCAGCCGGCACATTCAAATTACAGCCAATCACATCACAGCCCTACACTACTTACAAAATCATTAAATTTATCATCATTCCCAATAGCGAGGCTTATTATTATTATTATTATTATTTTATTTTTAAACCAACTAACCTACTACAGGTCTTCCATCTTTCATACTATCAAACGCCAACCCACTAGCGGTCTGTCTTCCTTCCTAAAGCTTAACGACATAAATTCAAATCATTACATTATTATTATTATTATTATTATTATCATTATTAACAAGCTGAAGCAACTGCTGTTCTCGCGCCTGGGACGCGAGGGGTGTGCTGCGGTCTGGTAAACGAGACTTTTTCCGTTTAAATAACAAGTTTAGTCTACGCAAATCAACTAACAAAAGTTTATATTTTCCCAACGATAAAATTCCCCAACATTAAAATACGACATAGGCTTATTGCCAAGAACTTTAAATCACGACAGGGACCTCCGGGGAGGCCGTCGGTCGCTTCGCGACCAACGGCTGCCCCGGTAGGCGCCTCTATTCTTTATTTTTATTTTATTTCTCAATAATAACGTTATACCACCTAATTCAATTTACAACATTTTAAATCCCCTGTTCAAGTTACAACCCAGGCTAAGGAGCGCTCAGCCGCACCGGTACCTGGTCCACACACCGCTGGCTCGCTCGCTTCGCTCGCGCAGCCAGTGGCACTTTAAATGATTAGACGAAGTGTAAGGCAGTTCTACGATGCCTAAAGTAAAATCAACTACAAGTTATCGTCTGTTGCAGAATTTAAAGATAATTTTACTTCTGATGGGGGTGATCTGTTCTGCCAACCATGTGGGAAAGCAATCATGGCTGAACAGCGATCTCATGTTACACAACACCTCAAGGGCAAGAGACATATTGCCGCAGTTTCGCGATAATCGTCGGTCATTTGTGATGGACAACCTGAAGATGTATCTCCTTGTCTATTGTAATGCTTCAGCAGTCAGTGAGACACAGCATAAATTGCATTCGTGAGTACTACATATTGTTTATATTCACATTAATAAACTAAATTGTAATTAAATATTTTTACGTTTTTGTCACATATTTCAGGTATTTTTAATACCTAAAAATCCGAGCCCTAGTTATTACACATAAAATGACTATGACTATTTACGATCAAGTAACAAGTGGGATGGAGTATAGTCCAACATAAGACAAGATTCTAAACTTATAGGTAATCCCTGAGATTTTTAAAAACTAACCAAGTTGGCATTCGAGCAGTTGGCAATAGAATTCTATGGATTGACCAGCAACCATCTCGTAAAACCCTTTCTGAAAGATTCTATGGGTAGTTTGTTATTGGTTTTGCGACCCTTTTAACTACTGTCGCTTTTAGAGACGCCGGGATGCCGGAATTTTGTCCCGAAAGGGCTCTTTAACGTGCCAGTAAATCTACTGACACGGCTCCCTCGCATTTGCGCACCCTCGAATGCCAACCGACTGCGCCAGGTTTGATCCTACTACCTTGGGAACTGCAGACGAGAAAGTTACTGCTGCGCCACGCAGCCAGTCTAGTTTGTTATTAAGGGGGTTGGTACAGCTTGTGTGTGTGTTTGAGTCTTCAGTCTTTTGACTGGTTTGATGCAGTTCTCCTTTCCTCCCTGTCCTGAGCTAATCGTTTCATCTCTACATAGCTACCACACTCTACATCCGAGGCAATCTGTTTAACATATTCTAGCCTTGGTCTATCCCTACAGTTCTTGTCTTCGACCCTTCCTTCCATAACTAAGCTTGCTATTCCTGGGTGTCATAGTATGTGTCCTACCAACCTATCTCTTCTCTTCATTATCAGTCGCCAGAAACATCTCTCCTCTCCCACTTGTCTTAATACATCTTCGTTTGTAACCCTATCTACCCATCTGATCTTCATCATTCTCGTGTAACATCACATTTCAAACGCTTCAATTATCCTCTTTTTTGCTGCACCAATAGTCCAAGTTTCACTTCCATAGAGTGCCACGCTCCAGACAAAGGCTTTCAAAAATGACTTCCTAATACCTAAATCTATAATCGATGTCAATAACAGCTTGAAAACTTCCGTTGTTCATATTATATTTTAAAATATAACTCTATTCATCTAGTTCATTTTGGTGAAATAATTGTATAAATCTCTCTATTAGTTTAGGAGTTATGATTTTTAAAGCTAGGCATTGCACAGGCTATTTAAGGAGTCAGATGACTTTGAAAATGGTTTTCGTGGTTTCCCATTTTCACCACCAGGCAAATACCGGAACGGTTTCTTTCACCACGTCCACGGCCGATTTCCCTCCAAAATCCCTTCCCTGACCCTTCCTGAAAAGAAAATGAATGACAATTTGCTGCGTTAATAAAATTATTATAAATTTGTCGTTCATTTTCTGAAAACTGTATTTTTCAAATCCGTTTCCCTCGTAACTCCTAAAGTATAAGGTGTATTACAATGGATGTTATCTGACGTGTTCTAAGTGATAGGGTCCACAATACTGACCAAAATTGTGAGCCTTGTTTGGATGGTTGGTTGTAAGAAAAAATTTGCACGAAACAATAATTATGCAAATTTATTTCACGATTGCGCATTCTTAACACATGTACATCTTCCAGAACCAAGCCGTGGATTGGATACAGAAGGTATCTGTTCCTGAATGCAAAGGTATCCTAACAGTCATACTAATTTTGATTTATCACATGATTAAAAATACTAAACGTAGTAATAGAGTTGTATACGAGGTCAGTCTTGTAGCTGTTGCCTTATAAAGCAAACTCCAATAAACAGAGCACAAATAGCTTAATAAATGTTTCACTTTTCAGGGAAACGGTGAAACCCGATAACTTTAAAGTCGACATTTTGAAAGATGTTTTAAAATGTTTAACTGTGCCGATGACAGTATTAACAAGTAGTTCCGTGAATAACTACCTACCTTCCATTATACATTTGCACATGTAAGCCTAGCCTACACATGAAGTAGTTTTCATGTTAAACATTGCAAAACATCGCATATGGTAGAATCGGAGATAACAATGGTTAACATTTGAAGCTGTACCAACTTCCTTTATAAAAGCTTTATTTCTACCTGGTACAAAACAAGTCCTCGATTCTTGGATGTAACGGGTAATCTCGAGAACCACTGGATGGATTTTGATGCGCTTTTTGATTTCTTGAGAAAGGTTTCTGCAGAAAACCATTCATTTATGACCAATGGAAGCCGAGCAGTAACGATTTCAGTGAATCGAGTCGAAGAAAACCCTGCCGTTCATGCGCCTTTTAAGCTACGCTTGGTAAACCGTTAAATATATATATATATACTATGAGTGTAATAATTGTTCAGCATGAAACGTTCTACAAAAATGTCCCGACAGCATACATCGCCCATTATAAGTGGTTTTTTTTCGTTTTCATTTCTTCCAACAATCTCAATTCACTGGAAATTTAAATTACTAGCTTCGAGGCGAGTCTATCACCCCAGCTTCAGCCAGCATCAAATTGTCGAGTCGTGCCAAGTTAAGACTTCAGAGACGATTATATAGTTAGGAGTTTCACTGTTCACCTTGGTTTTTCTGAATTGCGTCTGGGACCTGCCGTCCGTATGCCTTTTAAGCTTACACTGGGTATACCGTTAAAGATACCGGGCGAAGCCGGGGCGGATTGCTAGTTTCTAAGACAAAATGCATGTTCTAATATTTACTTAGTCTACATCTATGAACATCAATAAAGTACGAACATCTAATGTTATATGAGTGAATTACAGTGAGTGGAGGCAGTAAGTGGACTGGCTTACTCTTAGAAGATTAAATACAAACACATTTATTACTGTTGATATAGAACCTTCAATGATAAAGAGGTTTATGATGTGAATGTGGAGGAATATTTGCAACTATGCGAATAGGCATTGTTTGCATTTTAAGAACACTTATAAAATGTGAACCATTTCCAAAAAGGAATTAAAGTAGGCTAATCTATAGCCTAGAATGCTGTTTTGGACGCCATGTACGGGAGCTCAGGGGTACACAAGATCTCGAGAATCAGTTGCAACAAATATGGACTGAACAGCTGCATAAAACCATACGAACCCTGTGTGTCTCCATGCAGCCTGTATCGAAGTCAGAGATGGAGCAAGAAGATACTAAAGTCTGTTCGACGAGTCGAGATAGTGCAAGTAAACACGGTTGTACACGTGATTGCAGGGCTGTCCGCAAGGGGTGCATAGAGCTGTGCATGTTGAACGTACACCAACTTCAGTGCTGTGTACAGCCTACATGTGACGCGGGCTGACTTATAGGTTACATGCTACAGCGCGGTTTATTTATTGTTCGTTTATGTATTTATTTATTTCATTAATTAATGAATGAATGAATTCATTAATAAGTTCTTAACTACTTATGACAGGCAACAGTATACAGTGCAGCACAGCACTTGGTGCAGCAAGTATTGTATTTTCTAGGGCTACGGCATGACTAATGATCTCGGAGCTTCTTGGCTACCCCTGTCTGGCAGAGCCGATGACGTGAACTGGGCGTGTTTCCCTGTCCGGGTAGCCATGGACACTGTCTCGACTCGGCGAATAGACTTAAGAGCCTCCATGTCCCCTAACACAACTGTTAGTTTGCTCTGATATTGCAAATACGAGGCTCTTTAAGTTTCTTCCATTTTATAAATAAAATGGAAACATAGTTCGTGAAAACCTTTATTTGCACCAGATACAGCAATATTTGAGCTATTTTTGGACATAATCACCACGAGAATTGAGGCACCTGTCATATCGTGGGATCAACCTGTGTGTGCCTGTGTCATAGAAGTCTGTGCCTGGGAATGGAACCAGTGTGTAACATTCGTTTTCAGCTCTTTGCCAGAGTGAAAATGCTGACCGGATGACAGGAATTTCTTGAGGTGCAAGAAAAGATGGAAATCTCTGGGAACACGATCTGGACTGTGCGGTGGATGATCAAACAGCTCCCAGCCGAACTCCTGCAGAACAGTTGATGTGCGCCGAGCCGTATGTGGTCGAAGCGATTTCCATTTTAACTTGCACTTCAAGAAATGTATGCCGTCAGCATTTTCACACTGATGAAGAGCTGAAGACGTATGCCACACGCTGGTTTAATTCTCAGGCAGAAGACTTCTACGACATAAGAATACAAAAGATTATTCCACGACATCACCGGTGTTTCAATTCTAAAGTCTGTTCGCCGAGTCGAGATAGTGGAAGTAAACACAGTTGTACACGTGATTGCAGGGCTGCTTGCAAGGGGTGCATAGAGCTGTGCCTGTTGAACGTACGCCAACTTCAGTGCTGTGTATAGCCTACATGTGAAGCGGGCTGACTTATCCGTTACCACGCTGTTCCAGCCGATCAGCTCGCCAGTGATCAGTGGA
Source organism: Meconema thalassinum (assembly GCA_946902985.2). NCBI lineage: Eukaryota > Metazoa > Arthropoda > Insecta > Orthoptera > Tettigoniidae > Meconema > Meconema thalassinum. The sequence goes on from OX336389.2 coordinate 1,073,356,683, forward strand.
GTACTCGCCGCCTTGCGTGAGTAAACCTGCAACATGCAATACAGCTCTGCTGTTTGGGCTGTCGTCACTGCACGGTGGATACATCAAGACTGGCAGGAAGCGCATGGACTTGTGGTATGACCTTCGTCCAGTGACGTATTGGCTATCACCCCCAGTTCTTCTCCAACCGTGCTCCGAGCATCACTGCTGAGTACTCGCGTGTACGCATACTCAAACTCGTGGATTTGGAGCAGCCTGGGTTACATGCTTCAGCGCGGTTTATTTATTGTTCGTTTATGTATTTAATTAATTAATTAATTAATTAATTAATTAATTAGTTCTTAACTGTTTATGACAGGAAACAGTATACAGTGCAACACAGCACTAAGTGCATCAAGTCTTGTCTTTTCTAGGGCTACGGCATGACTAATGATATCGGAGCTTCTTGGCTACCCCTGTCCGTCAGAGCCAATGACGTGAACTGGGCGTGTTTCCCTGTCCAGGCAGTCAAGTGACCACGTGCAAGTATTTACGAGCACTATCTCCACTCGACGAACAGACTTTAGTGGTAATTATGTCAAAATACAGCTCAAACATTGTTCTATGTGGTGCCATAAAGATTTTCGTTTAACTATGTTTTCTTTCTTATTTAAAAAATAGGAAAAATCCTATCTGGATGGGCCTCGTATTGACGCACACCAACGTTAGTATAATCCATAGCAAGTTTCATGCAATTACCACAATTTATTCCCTCTTGGTGCGCGAACGTTTTGTCGGCCAGTGTATTTCTCGACCTACTGCACATCTGCTAACTCTGTGTGTCGGGGGCGTGGTGGCTCAGCGGTCTAGCTGTATGCCTCTCACCAAGGCGGTCCGGGTTCGATTCCCGGTCAATGCATGTGAGATTTTCGAAGTGAAATGCCATGTCCTGTGGTTCGGATTCCACGTAAAAAAAGGAGGTCCCGTGGCTCATGATCTCAAGATTAACGGTCACGTTAAACTACAAGCTTCCTTCCTTCCTTTTGCTAACTCTGTTCTCACATGTGAGCAAACGTTCAAGAGAAGGAAATCACAGCCAAGAAATGAGAATTATGACTGTTTCTGTATGCATTGTGAATAGAACGGTTATCATTAAACTTTATACTCAAGGAAATTAAATACCCGGGTTAGTATCGCTGATTTAAGAAGTCAGAGAACAATGCGGTGTGTTGCAAATCATTTAAATATAAGGAACGATAAATTCCTCCTCTAAATATTCTTACAGATACGACTTCATCTACGTTCACATATTTATGAGCAGCACAGCCACATCCCTCTCTTGTAGCCTGTGTTATTGTGTTGTTTCTAGACGTGTAAATATATTATATTCTTTGCATTTAGAATTGGGTAACGTATATTGTTCATGTTTATGAAGTTTAATGCTTTTCAGTCAGTCAAATAAATGAGATTAATCTCATGTATTATTATTTTTTTTTTCAGGATTAGGGAATAAGCCTTCTCAATTGGGTATAATCGTGTTGACCGACTGAAAAACATTAAACTTCGTTTACTAAGGCAACACTGAAAATGGGTTCAAACACAATAATGTTGTTCATGTTTCATCTTTGGTAATCAGCTCCATGTTCTTTTGTGTGCATGGTATTTGTTTGATAACCTGTGTCAATGTGGTGACTGTTGAACAACAATTAACAACAATTATTTAGAAATTATATAACTCACCGGCCACGGTGACCGAGAGCGCTAATGCGCTACCTCATGTCTTGCTGGCATTTGGAGAGCGTGGGTTCGAATCCCACCTCAGCCGTCCTGAAAATACGTAGTTTTAGTGGTTTCCAATTTTCACCACCAGTTAATTGCCGGGACGGTTCCTTTCAACAGATCCACGGCCGACTTTCTTCTAAAACCCCTTCCCTGACCCTTCCTTGATTAGACCAAAGTTAGCGGTCACCTGGGCCATCGTCCTGTCACCATCCCCAGTTGTATCCGCTATGTTCAGCACCCAGACACTGTCCTTACGACGGTAGAGGAATGATCCCTCGCTGAATCCGAGTTGGGAGCATAAGCGATTTAAAAAAAATCTATATATGGTTTTAATAATTTTATATTACCTTACGGAATATTTTTTTGTTGTTTCATTTAGGGGCTTGGACATCTTGGTTATCAGCCCCGTGTGTTTGGATGCGTGTTGAACTTGTTTGGAAATCTGTCTCATTGCAGCCTGTATTGAAGTGTGTACTCGTAAGTTACTGTATATTAATAAGTCTGGAATAGCGAAGGAGGTGACCTCTGTCCTTAAGCTTAGAACCATCGCAGCATTTGCTTGGAATAGGCATGTGAAACCATGGAAAACCATTTCTAGGATGGATACGGTGACTGTTTTGCCACATGATGCTGATGCTCACCATTCACGTCTTATTTGTGATCCTGTTTGTTCGCTGAATGCCTGAATTTGACGGCTTATTAATATCATATTACTTATAACATATGGCGGCCGAGAGCGCTAACGTGCTAGCTCCTGCCTCGCTGGCATCGGGAGAGCGTGGGCTTGAAGCCTACCTCGGCAGTCCTGAAAATGGTTTTCGTGGTTTCCCATTTTCACCACCAGGAAAATACCGGAACGGTTCTTTTCGACAGGTCGATGGCCGACTTCCTTCGTAAATCCCTTCCCTGACCCTTCCTTAATTAGACCAAAGTTAGCGGTCGCCTGAGCGATTGACCGGTCACCATCCCCAGTTGTATCTGCTTCAAAGTGTGTCCAGCTCCGATACACTGTCCTTGCGACAGTAGAGGAATGAGCACTCGCAGAGTCTGTGGGTGAGCCGAACTGGGAGATTAAGCGATTTAAAAAAATATACAATAATGTATCTGCTAACAAATTAATCAGTTAAATTAGTTCATTAAAACACATCAACATATTTAAAAAGTTGAGCACTTCAACTTTTCTTAACGACAGTTAACCAATTTAAATGATTCTTGCGACAATCGAATACTTGTGTAATGCACTTTTGAAATAGTTCCTGAGTAATGGTGTGTTGGTCCTTTTTGTCTTATTTTATAAACTACTCCCTCCGTTCCGAAATATCGTTAAGAAACGTACCATTTATGGTGTTCCAATACATGGTATAGATATGCAAAATATTCCGGAATAAGGAACACGGAGCCATGATTTATTGTAGTAACAACTACTATAGTCTACATTTACTACATACACAAAACATGTCACATTTGTGTAATGTATATTGTTCCAAAACACGGGTAGTAGGTACGTTGCACCTTCGCCAAATAGAACCACTTCTCATGTATGTGTACGTACTGGCACATTGCCTTGAAGTGTCCATTAGGTTCCACCATGGATAAGCAAAACTGCAACGGTTCACGTTTGTTTACATCCGTTAGAAGGGGCTTTACTGTGGACGTTACTATCTTGATTGTGTTTCCCTCTTTCAAATACAAAAACAACGTTGTTGGCGGCATCCATATAGCACACGCCAACGATCGAATAGTCCCACATTTGTGCAGAGGGGTGTCTCTGGATTTGTTCAATTGAACAGCCTATTATTTGCGCTAACGGCCACACTTTACTTTTTCCGCGAAGTGACATTAGCATCCAACTTTCCCTGCTCATACTGTAGTTTAGCATGGTGCCATTTCCTCAAAATAGATAAAACTTGATTGCAGCGATTTTGATGGCACCCTTCTGTAAGGTGCTACCTCTCTTCATCGGTAGTAGAAATTGCAGAATGCCATTGCGGCATTCAGCTGTCAAATGTTGTCATTTGGACGTTCTACGTACCGTACATATGGTGTTTTTGCTGGTCTTTGGACTTCCACTGGAACGCCACGGCTGGTAGCAGCTTGATTCATGTTAATGATTAGCTATTGCTCTATGCTTGTTTTCACTCCCCAGTAATACCCTACCAGGGAATTGTTACCGCTAGACGTGGAGCGCGGCTGTTGTGTACACATTACGTCAGCTTGCCTCGTTGTGGCTGCAGCGAGCAGTTGCGGAGCAAGAGGAGAACGCATATACAGTCATACAATGAGAACACACCGCACAGCGCACGACCCAGCACGATTCATGCACACAAATGACATGCGATGAGGTTTCGCTGGCGACAACTGCACGTCTATCGCCAGCGTGTGGCTGGGCGGAGCGCATTAGTTACGATTTCCGCCAGCGGTAACAATTCGCTGGTTGGGTAGTACATGAACAACTGTCACGACCACGTACGAGAGAACCACATTCACTACTGAACAGTGAACACATTGGGACCATCAAACCCTTGCACATCCGCGCCTGCGCAATAATCCCACACTTTGACGTCATTTCCATACCATATTTTGGAACGGAGGGAGTAAATCTTAATACAAATTAAGAAACAACTGTTCAATTGTTGAACATTGCTTCGGCTTGACAATGAAGCCTTCTTCAGCTAAAAGTTCAATTAAGAATACTAATTAAGTTATCGTTGTGTCAAAACTATAAATTTCTGATTACAAAGAACAATAATTTGCTATAACTAAACCTCAGAAATAATTATTAAAATAAATGGATATCCTTACAAAGAATGAATTAAAATATTTATATTTGACAATAGAAATTTGATGTTTTCAGTCGGTCAACCCGATGGTACTTAATTGTGATGGGTTATTCCCTAATCCTGAAAAAAAATACGTGAGATTAATAAATACACTTGGATGACCAGTTTCGATCGTCAAGCGATCATCATCAGATCCATTACACTTAGGCATTGTCTAAAACTATGGGTGAAAGTGTTAACAATATGTACACTTATTTAGGTGCAGTATTAGTTAAAATAATGCAACTGAAGTCTGTTCGCCGAGTCGAGATAGTGGAAGTAAACATAGTTGTACACGTGATTGCAGGGCTGCCCGCAAGGGGTGCATAGAGCTGTGCCTGTTGAACGTACGCCAACTTCAGTGCTGTGTATAGCCTACATGTGAAGCGGGCTGACTTCTCGGTTACTTGCTACAGCGCGGTTTATTTATTGTTCGTTTATGTAGGCTATTTATTTAATTAATTAATTAATCATATATATAATTTCAGTGAAGCCTCCGTGGCTTAGGCGGCAGCACGCCAGCCTCTCACCGCTGGGTCCGTGGTTCAAATCCCGGTCACTCCATGTGAGATCTGTGCTGGACAAAACGGAGGCAGACAGGTTTTTCTCCGGGTACTCCGGTTTTCCCTGTCAAATTTCATTCCAGAAACACTCTCCACTATCATTTCATTTCATCTGTCATTCATTTAATCATTGCCCCAGAGGAGTGCGTCAGGCCTCGACAGCCGGCACAGTTCATATCCTCGCCGCTAGATGGGGGCTTCATTCATTCCATTCCTGACCCGGTCGGAGACTGGAATCAGGCTGTGGATTTTCATTTCATATATTATTTCAGTAGTATGCATCCCTCCTGCAGCGCTCACAAGAGACCGATCGTGAAAAATGAGCATTCAAATGAAAGAGAATATACATTACCAGTGACGCATTGCAATCTAATTTCATAATTATCTATAATTTCTTTAAAAAATGACCTTTAAAAAACTGTACGAAGTGTGCGATTTGCAGTTACTGTTGCTGCAGGAAGATACGCTCCATAATTGGTGTCCACTTCACATTTTGGCCGCTGTGACGCCTTTTTTAAGTCATTTTAACATTCTGAGGTCTTTCCTTTATCATTTTGCATCGATTTCAGAAACAGTAAATCAAAAGAATGTGTACTCAAATCGTATAATTTCATTAATTAGCAGTGACGAATTGCATTCTAATTTCATAAATATCAACTTTTGTAAGAAGTGTGTGATTTGCAAATACTGATGCTCTAACATTCTGAAATTATGAGTTCTCGTCTAAACCCTTAAAACTATTAAACGTTAATTAATTTACAGGTTTTCCTTCTGCCTTCTAATATCGATCATTTCGAATAGTTTTCAGAAACAGTAAATCAATGGATTGAGTACTCTAATCGTATAAACGGTGAGTGTTACAAATACTGTTGCTGTATCTTGCTGTAATTATGAGTTGTCGTCTAAAACCTTAAAACTATTGAACGTTAATTCTCTTAGGGATTTTCTTCGCATGGTGTTCAGAAACAGTAAATCAATGGATTCAGTACTCTAATTGTATAATCGGTGAGTGTTACGTCGTCTAAAAGCATAAAACTATTAAACGTTAATTCATTTACAGTTCTTTCTTCTATCATATCCCATGGTTTTCAGAATCAGTAGGCTAAATCAATGGATTGGGTACTCAAATCGTATAACCGGCGAGTGTTACTGCTAAGCTTTCAATCAATGGACTCAGCACAAACATGATTTAAGCTCATCCGTCTAAACAATGGATGTATTATATTCCAGGTTTGTTAATATGCCGCGATACAGGATTTTCTTCTGCATTCTAATTCCATAAATATCGATTTTTGTAAGAATTGTGCTTTTTGAAAATACTGTTGCTCTAACATGCTGCAATTTTAGTTGTCGTCTATAAATTAGCGGTGACGAATTGCATTCGAATTGCATAAATATCAATTTTTGTAAGAAGTGTGCGATTTGCAAAAACTGCTGCTCTCACATGCTGCAATTATGAGTTGTCATCTAAACCCTTAAAACTATTAAACGTTAATTATTTAACAGGTTTTTCTTCTGCATTCTAATTTCATCAATATCGATCATTTCGAATGGTTTTCAGAAACAGTAAATCAATGCATTGAGCACTCTAAATCGTATAACCGGCGTGTCTTACGGCGTCTAAAACCTTAGAACTATTAAACATTAATTCTTTTACAGGGTTTTCTTCTATCATTTCCCATGGCTTTCAGAATGACTAAATCAATGGATTGGGTACACAAATCGTATAATTTCATAAATATCGAATAACCGATGAGTGTTATGATGATCCAATTTTCAGTGATTGCCTTCATAAGTTAGGGAACGTACAACTTGGAATTCTGACTGAAATGTATCGAATAACTGGTGAGTGTTACGGCTAAGCTCTCAATCAATGGACTCAGCTCAGAAATGGAATCAACAGTGACGAATTGCATTTTAATTTCATAAATATCAAAGAAAGAAACCAGCCACAGCACGCTCTCATGCTGACGCTCCACTCGGGATAGCGTAAGCACCCCTGTAGGTAACGTGCAAAGGAGTTTAGCGTTGAGCGCTACACACAGGACAAGGAAAGCACCCCTGTAGGTAACGTGCAAAGGAGTTTAGCGCTGATCGTTGCACTTAGGAACAAGGAAGCCTCACTGTAAGCGGGGTGTGAAGAAGTTTTCCAACGAGGGCTGTCCTGATAAGGGAGAAGGAGGCTCCTCAGCCAACAAGATAAAGCAAGAAATCTTGACCAAGATGCTTTCATAAATATCGAATAACTGGCGAGTGTTATGATGATAGAATTTTCAGTGATTGCCTTCTTCAGTTAGAGAACGTACAGCTTGGAATTCTAACTGAAATGAAAATGGTGTTCTTTAATCATTTGGTTGAAATAATAACATAACAACCTTTCTCTTTAAGTCACTCATTATAAACCTATTGGGGAAAGTATGACTTATGAACATACGAGATTTCTCGCACGGGTCCGCTAGATATTTCTTAACTGCTTATGACAGGCAACAGTACACAGTGCAGCACAGCACTAAGTGCAGCAAGTCTTGTCTTTACTAGGGCTACGGCATCTCGGAGCTTCTAGGCTACCCCTGTCCGGCGGAGCCTATGACGTGAACTGGGCGTGTTTCCCTGTCCGGGCAACCAGGGGCACTGTCTCGACTCGGCGAATAGACTTTAGTCAATATTGGTTAGTTATGGTCTATGTGATGTTACGTTAAGATGCTGAATATGGTGATTGACCTCCATATTTGCTTGCTTTGTGTGAATATGTGATTGTTGTTAAATGACCAGTTCAGATTATATTGTACACACAGGCTACTTATCTGGATGAGTCGTGCACGGTCCGGTTGAGAGCACTTAACTTCGTCGCTGTCTGCTCTCGTAATAAGTAACCAACCCTCAGCCAGGCGTGGTCCGGGAACGGAATCCATGGACCGCAATGTGCGTTCGAAATGTCGATGTTCATGTGCCCTGCAGTTCACATGTCTACGCGCATTTTGCTGCATCCTTCATCGACCCACGAGCCGAGTGATTCACCGTTCAACGAGAGCAAACAGTGACGAAGTTGCTGCTCTCAACCGGATCGCACACGACTCAACCAGATAAGTAGCCTGTACAATACAGTCTGAACTGCCCATTTAACAACAATAACATAGGCCTATTCAGACTAAGCAAGCAAATTTGGTGGTCAATCACCACTTTCAGTATCTTAACAAAACATCACACAGACTATAACTAACACATTTTGACTAGCTGCATTATTGTAACCAATACTGCAACTAAATGAAAAATGAAAATCCACAGCCTGCTTCCAGTCGACCGACCTGGTCAGGGATGGAATGAATGAAGCCCCCATCTAGCGGCGAGGATATGAACTGTGCCGACTGCCGAAGCCTGTCGCACTCCTCTGAGGCAATGATTAAACGAATGACAGATGAAATGAAATGGTAGTGGAGAGTGTTGCTGGAGAACCCGGATAAAAACCTGTCTGCCTCCGTTCTGTCCAGCACAGATCTCACATGGAGTGACCGGGATTTGAACCACGGACCCAGCGATGAGAGGCCGGCGTACTGCCCCCTAAGAAACGGAGGCTGCACTGCAACTAAATAAGTGTGCTTATTGTAAATACCCAGTAATTTCACCCATACTTTTAGACATAATTTAATAGCCTACGTGGGATCTGATGATGATCGCTTGACGATCGAAACTGGTCATCCAAGGGAAGGCCTATTTTTTAATCTCATGTACTGTATATCTTTTCAGGATTAGGGACTAACTCATCACAAATGGGTGCAATCGTGTTGACCGACTGAAAAACATCAAATTTTGATTACTAAGGCAACACTGAAAATGGCTTCAAACACCATAATATTTGACAATATTTACTTGTATACAGGTGTTTCGAAGAAAGTGTCCGATATTGCAACAGGGGCTGGAATTGGTCAATACGAGAAGAAATGTTCCTATAAACATATGTCCAGAAACAAATTCCTGTTGAGATATGAGCCATTTTACTTGTATTGTGTATGTACACATCAGACAATGGACGTCTTCCTACCAGCTACTTGACTGTCACTCACGTTTAGCAGAACACGCGTTGGGCAAACATCCATCCACACCACCAACCAGGAGCTGTGATGATTTCAGCCGGTCTGGCCACGGATACCATCTGCACGTTACAAGAGATGCTCCAGATGGTTACCACATGCTTTGGCTCTTCTTCGCAAGAAATCCCCAACTCGTCCGATAACACCTGGCTGCTCGCGGTTGTGGGCACTCTCATTGGTCACACGTTCTCGTAACATCTGCACATTGTCGATGGCTGTGGCACAGGCCTACACCAATGTCTTTACATGTCCCCATTTTAAGGTCGAGAGAAGGGGGAGGCCATGCTACTACCATTTTCTAATCCATAGCAAAAAAAAACATGTTTGCCATTTCCCTCGAGAAATAACTCCATCGCAATGTTTACGTCATCCACACAGCACGGGGTCAACAGTCTGGTGTGGGTACAGCACTGCACTGCCAGCACAACCGCATACTATGACTGAACATCTGACTCATGCAAAGACCTTCAACGGAAGGACGCCTGCACCACCGAACATAACGCCTTCCCCATGCGGGTAAAATGGTGCATATCTCAACAGGTAGTTGTTTCCGGACATATGTTTATGGGAACATTTCTTCTCGTTTTGACCAATTCCAACCCCTGTTGCAATATCGGACACTTTCTTCGAAACACCCTGTAATTATGGGTACGGTAGCGGTAGCTTATTAAAATTAAGTTCTCGATGTATAAATCTAACGTTGCAGTCATCAAAAAAGCTCAAAAACACGTTGCCAATGTTTTGTGATAATTTTGAATGTCGAAGTGCTCCAGGTAAGAAATGAGGTTGTCTGAAGCTTAATGTGTTAAATACGTAGGAGTCAACCAATTACGGAAGAAGAAAACGTTGGAGCACATCCACGATTCGTGTAAAATTCAATAATTGATGGTTCGGTTTGAATTATAATCTTTGACGTGTTGTCATAAAATCTTTTAACGAAACTACTATTGAGACGATTGGATCCTCTTGTTATTTACTTTTGCAAATAATTCGTTAAGTGCGTTATTCGTAATTACTTTAATTTTAACAATAAATTGACCAGTCGCCTCCGTAGCATAGCAGTCAGCATGGTTAGCTGCCGCCCCGGAGATCCTGGGTTCGATTCCCGGCTCTGCCACGAAATTTGAAAAGTGGTACGAGGGCATTTAAAAATCAAAAGAGCTTGCTACACCTTGCTCACAACGGTTTGAGCGGCTAGCTAAGGTGATATGAGTAGAGAGATCAAAGGACGGAAGGAGGGAAGGAATGGAGGGGAGGAATGTAGGAGGAAAGGAAGGAGAAAGAACGGAAGGAGGGGAGGGAAGTAGGAGGGAAGGAGAGAAGGAAGGAGGGACAAGGAAGGGTGGAGAAGGAAGGAAGGAGGGACAAGGAAGGACGATGTGTTTTTATGACATTCCAGGAATTCAAAATATTATTTTCATCTGCAGATTAAAAGCCTCCGTGGCTTAGGCGGCAGCACGCCGGCCTCTCACCGCTGGGACCGTGGTTCAAATCCCAGTCACTCCATGTGAGATCTGTGCTGGACAAAACGGAGGCAGACAGGTTTTTCTCCGGGTACTCCGGTTTTCCCTGTCAAAATTTCATTCCAGCAACACTCTCCACGATCGTTTCATTTCATTTGTCATTCATTTAATCATTGCCCCAGAGGAGTGCGTCAGGCCTCGGCAGCCGGCACGGTTCATATCCTCGCCGCTAGATGGGGGCTTCATTCATTCCATTCCTGACCCGGTTGGAGACTGGAAGCAGGCTGTGGATTTTCATTTCATTTTCATCAGCAGATTATCTTAAGACTGTGGCGCTGTGCATCATGGCTTTTCATATTCTTCCCCTTGATTTTTTATTTTTCGGTGTCACCGCGGAGGTCCGGGTTCGATTCCCAGTTAATGCATGAATGATTTTCCAAGTGAGATTTCACGTCCAATGGCTCGAATTTTACGTTAAAAAAAGGTCTCATGATGACTAGTGATTGCGAGATTCATGGTCACTTAAAACAAAAAGCTTCCTTTCCTCCTTCCTTGTCCCTCCTTCCTTGTCCCTCCTTCCTTCCTTCCCACCTTCCTTCTCCCTCCTTTCCTTCCTTGTCCCTCCTTCCTTCCTCCTTCCTTCTCCCTCCTTTCCTTCCTTGTCCCTCCTTCCTTCCTCCTTGCTTCCCACCATCCTTATCCCTCCTTTCCTTCTTTGTTCCTCCTTCCTTCTCTATTCTTCTTTGTCCTTCCTTCCTTCTCCATCCTTCCTTGTCCCTTCTTCCTTCTTTCTCCATCCTTCCTTGTCCCACCTTCCTACCCTCCTTCCTTGTCCCTCCTTTCCTTCCTTGTCCCTCCTTCCTTCCTTTTCCTTTCTTCCTTCCTTGACCCTCATTTCCTTCCTTGTCCATCGTCCCTTTTTCTCCTTTCTTCCTTCCCTCCTTTCCTTCCTTCCCTCCCTTCCCTCCTTTCCTTCCTTCCCTCCTTTCCTTCCTTCCCTCCTTTCCTTCCTTGTCCCTCCTTCCTTCCTTCCTCCTCCTTTCTTCCTTCTCTCCTTTCCCCCTTCCTTGAACCTCATTTCCTTCCATGTCCCTCCTTCCTTTTTCTCCTTTCTTCCTTCCCTCCTTTCCTTCCTTCCCCAGTTTCCTTCCTTGTCCCTCCTTCCTTTTCCTTTCTTCCTTCCCTCCTTTCCTCCCTTCCCTCCTTTCCTTCCTTCCCTCCTTTCCTCCCTTCCCTACTTTCCTTCCTTTTCCCTCCTTCCTTCCTCCTCCTTTCTTCCTTCTCTCCTTTCCCCCTTCCTTGAACCTCATTTCCTTCCATGCCCCTCCTTCCTTTTTCTCCTTTCTTCCTTCCCTCCTTTCCTTCCATTCTTTCCTTCCTTCCCCAGTTTCCTTCCTTGTCCCTCCTTCCTTCTCCTTTCTTCCTTCCCCCCTTTCCTTCCTTGTCCCTCCTTTCCTTCCTTCTCTCCTTTCCTCCTTCCTTGACCCTCATTTCCTTCCTTGTTCCTCCTCCCTTCTCTATTCTTCTTTGTCCTTCCTTCCTTCTCCATCCTTTTTTGTCCCTCCTTCCTTTTTCTCCATCCTTCCTTCCCTCCTTTCCTTCCTTCCATCCTTTCATTCCTTCCCCAGTTTCCTTCCTTGTCCCTCCTTCCTTCTCCTTTCTTCCTTCCCTCCTTTCCTTCCTTGGCCCTCCTTCCTTCTCCTTTCTTCCTTCCCTCCTTTCCTTCCCTCCTTTCCTTCCTTGGCCCTCCTTCCTTCTCCTTTCTTCCTTCCCTCATTTCCTTCCTTGTCCCTCCTTTCCGTCCTTCTCTCCTTTCCTCCTTCCTTGTCCCTCCTTCCTTCCTTCTCCACCCTTCCTTGTCCCTCCTTCCTTCTCTCCTTCCCTCCTACTTCCCTCCCCTCCTTCCGTTCTTTCTCCTTCCTTTCCTCCTACATTCCTCCCCTCCATTCCTTCCCTCCTTCCGTCCTTTGATCCCTCTACTCATATCACCTTAGCTAGCCGCTCAAACCGTTGTGAGCAAGGTGTAGCAAGCTCTTGCTGATCAATCAAATGGACCATTGAAGAGGAAATCAGTTGCGTGCCAAACAACACTTGTTCCTTGCACCTAAACGGTGACGGTATATTTCTCAAAGGCAAAGCCAATCCCATTCGCACTGATGGAAAAGGTAGGGGCTGAGTTGGGCTTAATGGAGCTTGGCTGTAATATTGACAGGGTTCTCTACTCAAAGTGTGCCCACCTCTTGTATGTGTGCCAAACCTGACGAAAAAGTACTGTATGTCTTTGAATGAACTGTTGGCCAACCATGAACTCACATGTGTAAAGTGTACAGTCTCCACAATGTCACAGGTTATCAAGCATATTCTACACTCACCCAAGTATTTGTTCAAACCCTGATTTGTTCAACGTCTGTCATTGAGTGAACTACTAGCCAACCATCAAATTATATCTGCAAGATGTGCAGTCTCCACATCATCACAGGTTATCAGACATATTCAAAACTAGTATGATGTTCAGCCCCCACAATAACACAGGTTAACAAGCAGATTCAACACTCACCCCAATATTTGTTCAAACCTTGATGGCAATGTCTGTGATAGAGCGGATTATAAGTCAATCAACAAATCACATCTGAAACATTTGCAGTCACCACAATAACACAGGTTATCAAACAAACTCCACACTCACACAAATATTTGTTCAACTGACGGCAACGTCTGTGTTTGAGTGGGCCATCACCTCACATCAACAAGATGTACATTCACAGTAACACAGGTTACCGTATCATGCAATTTGCACACTCGCTTAAGTACACGGGACCAATGGCTGTTACGAAGCAGCACCAACAGAACTTTAATTCACGAAATACCACTTTTCCCGCAGTTTAGGGGTAGCGCGCCTGCCTCTCATCCGGAGGCCCCGGGTTCGATTCCCGGCTCTGCCAGGGATTTTAGAAACTGGCGTGAGGGCTGGAACGGGGTGTACTCAGCCGCGTGAGGACAATTGAGTAGCTGTCTGACAGCGAGGCAGCGCCCCGGTCACGAAAATCAGGATTAACGGCCGAGGGGAACCGATGCGCTGACCACGCGTCACCCCAATATCTGCTGGCCAAATGGCTGGGCCGCGGTCGCTTGGTAGGCCAAGGCCCTTGATGGGCTGTAGTGCCAGGGGTTATTATAATACCACTTATTGCAGATGTACTTAATAGTCCTAGGAAATAGATTTTTTGTCTACGTAAGTTGGTTGTTTAGAAATGGAATATCTCTCCAGTTTAACTGCCCACTGACGAGCTCGGAGTTTCTATAATATGATTGAGCCGAGCTATTGCCCTGTGGAATTGAGGCGACACGAGCTATTAGGAACGTAGCCAGAATCCGTGAACTGGGAAGGGGGGCTAACCTGGTGATCAAGTTGTTCAATGGGGTGTGACATAATTTGTTGTTGCTTTATTTAGGGAATAAATGAATCTTGGTCATCAACCTCATACAGTATACGTGTGTGTCTGGAATTTGCCTGACTACCTTCGTTACTGTGGTATTCATAGTAAATTACTCCGTACAAGTGAAATTATTAAGGCCTAGAATTTCGATAGATGCCCTGAAGCTTGTAGGTACAATCCAAGCATTTGTCTTGAGTGAGTGTGTAAAAGGAAGAGTTACACTAGAATTGCCTCTGCCAGTGTCAAGATTCAATTGTGTATCTCCAAACGATTTTGCAACCCCAGTCCTCGTGTAAAGCCCATTTGGCTACGGAATTCGATCGTGCGGTTTGCTTACAAAATAATGTACAGTATATATCCCGTTGCAAAGCTATAGCTATACTGTGCGGTGAAGGAATGGAGAGAGATGAGAATGTCCCTTAGTCCTTTTTATGAAAACGCTTTCTTGATTTCAAAGCATAACAGGTACTTAACAGAATTTACTTCCAAGTTGACAGTGTACAATTGAGCAACGTCTTTTAATTCTTTCTTCTTTTATAAATATTCCACTATTTTCTCTATATCACTAGTGGTGCTCTAAATGCTGCGGAGATGACCAAATTGACAGGCAATGTGGCGCAGAGGCAACGTTCTTGCCTACTGTGCCCAAGTTTTCGGGATCAAATCCCAGCGCACTCAGTTGAAGGTGCTTAAATGTGAGTACATTTACTGGTACGTTGACGCCACAGGGCGAAATTCCAGGACTACGACGTCTCTTGAATCCTTAGTAGTTAATAAGGCCGTAAAACCCACAATATTAAAATTATTATTTACATTATTATTATTATTATTATTATTATTATTATTATTATTATTATTATTATTATTATTATTATTAAATGACTAAATGAGGGTGTGCGACCACCACATAACATCCCTGGCTATGTCCCTACGGGCTATCAACGCGGAGACCAATCGGAGTCCAGCCTGGAGAGACAGGGCTGTCAGTTGTTGAGACAGCTGTAATCCAAGCATAAACCCATCAGCGGGCACTCTTGCCGGACTAACTTAATGCAACAGTCAAAATAATTTCTTATCAGCAATTTTCATATTTTTCGTTTACAAAGCAATTTATTTGTCAAATAAATGCAGTGGTTGTCTGTCGTGATGGTCCCTGGCCTGTTCGGACCGCCATGGTAGTTTTAACGTATGGTGCAGTGTCATATTATCTGTGCTCAAAGCATAGTCTTAACCCATTCCGCTGCGGAAGCACGAAGATCAGTTCAATCCAACGGGCATCTGTCTCGTGAAGCCACAGTCACACTGACTGATGTGTTGGAGACATGAAGTTACTGTATACTCTCGTGCTTGCGAAGGAGACTCATATTTCTCATCCAATCTCACCTCCACTAAAGAGACGGGCCACCAAGTGAGACAATCACTAAACAAACTAACAAACTACGTATAGTTAAACATTTGTAATTAATAACGTTTTTGCACTGTATAGCCATTTTCGTTACGTTGTTCATTCCTAGCAGCTGCAGTTCGTCTAAAAGGGGCTGAGGATTCTGAGAGACAATTGTTTACAGTGCTGCTCCGCAGGCATAAACCACCTCGTAGTGTAGTGGCTAGCATTCTTGGCTGTCAATCCTAAGGTCCAGATTTTATTTCTTGCTCTGCTATGAGATTTAATTCTAAGATAATGTTATTGATTTTACGTCCCTTTTAACTACTGCGGCTTTTAGAGATGCCGGGGTGCCAGAACTTTGCCCTATGGAGGATCTTAAACGTGCCAGTAAATCTACTGACATGGCTCCCTCATATTTGCGCACCCTCAAATGCCAACTGGCTGCACCAGGATTCTATCCTACTATCTTGGGAACAGCAAACGAGAACATTACCACTGAGCTACGTAGCAAGTCAAATTTGATTCTGATCTGAGGGCTAGAACAGGGTACATTCAGCCTCGTGAGGCAAAACTGAGGAGAGCTGCGTCCGATTCCCACCTCAGTCATAGTAGAAGTGGTTTTCCGTGGTTTCCTATTTCTACTCCGGGCATATGCAGGGAAGGCACCTAACTTAAGGCCACGGCTGCTTCCTTCCTAATCCTCACCTCGCATACAAGTAAGTACACGCACTACTACCATCGCCACAATAATACAAGTTATCAGACAAATTCCATACACACACCCAAGTACATGGGGTTGAAATGACCACGATATCTGAGCCCCTAAATGAAACAGCGACAAAAACAGCTAAGGCACAGCACAACTGAACCTCAGCCGATATATTGAACTTCAACGTTACGGACGTTGAACCCCAAGATGAACCGCCACTGATTCCGAGTAACGAAGTGATATGAAAACAGCAATGCCAGGTTGCGTTTATCTACAATATCACCTACTGCAGGGACGGGCACTACGGCCAAAGGGCCAACTACTGTACACTCCTCAATGATATCCCGTACCGCCCATGGTTCGATCCCATCCGGCCAATGCATGAAATGTCAGGATTGTGTGATTCGGATTCTAAATAATACTGTAGGTCACACAGCTAATCACAGACACGTAAGACTCTATCCAAGCTTGCTTTTTCTTGTTCTGTATTCCTACAACAAAAATCTAGTTCGTTTAGAGTAGACTACAATGAAGGCTATAAATTTTGTAAGCAAACACGGTGGAGTATGGGAAGTAGAAACGCTATTTTAAGAGCTATTGATATGCTCCTTGAGACATTCAGCTGGAACTTCTTTCTCTTTTGAACAGCTTGAATCTAAAAAAGTTATTTCCCCATGAGTCATTGTTAGAATTTCACAAGCAGCCCAACGAAAGGAAATTTCAGAACTTTAATCGTCGAGCTAGTAAAATTTTAAGCCTCTGGTTCCGCCCACATTTGAGAAGGATTATTCCCGCTGATTAAGATCTACAATTCGATGTTGAGGAGCAAACATTAGCGGTATAACAATAATAATAATAATAATAGCTTTGCTGACCTATTGTTGTTTCTTCTATTTGGCCAGAATACAAAATAGTTTATGCATCCCTGATTTGGCACATGGCTTTCCAGCCCAACTGCCCGCTGGTTGCTTTGGAGCTGCCAGCTGTGAGTGAGCAGATATTCCAAATGGTGCAACAAATACGTTATATTTATTGTGGTGGGGAGATGAGATGAGTTATTGGTTATTAGTTATTAGACCTACCTAGAAGTAACCACATTTCGAATTTCGACCTCCAGAGTGAATGTTCAGTAGCCACGCGATTTCACCATGACGTCGAATAAGTGGATGCCAGTACTAATTTTGGAAAACTCTGTTGGGGTATATTCCTTTTTTTACTGTTTATTCATTTTAGGGCCTTTGTGCATCTTATTCATCAGTCCCGTATACATTTCTTGTAACCTATGTTTCTGTATTGACGATAACAGCATCAAGGATTGGGATAGCTGCCTCGGTACTTGAATAAAGTTTCATCCCAGGAATTTTCAGAAAGAAGTGTGGAGAAATCTGGAGGGCAAACCCACGCTCAGGATGAACCTGTCAGCGTGGATATTCAAATTTCGATCTTCGGACTTTCAGCTTTCCCTCACAGTCGTTGTGCACGACTTAACACGCCTGGTTACACTGCAGGGTCTCTTGATGTACATGCAGATAAAGAGAAAAATTCTTCTTAAATCAAGCACAGTATAAATTTTGACAGAGCTGAATAGCTCCTGTAGAAAGACATCAGTCACTTACGTGAATTGCTGCGCTCAACATTCTGACATGTTATAAACAGTGATCAATCAGGAGGCAGTTTCAATACTGCTATTTTATTCCCTCCAAACCGAGTGTTAAAGAAACATGTAAATGCAAAGCAACAGAAACGACCTTAATACCGTAGTATTCTTTGTTGTTGATTCATTTAGAGGTTTGACCATCGTGGTTATTTAGCCTCGTGTACTTGGGTGTGTGTAGAATTTGTCTCATTATCTGTGTTCTTGTAATGGATGTATTAGTGTTTTTATTCCTAATCGGGGCTAGGATTGGGAAGGAGGTGACCGTGACCTTAAGTTAGGAACCATCCCAGCATTTGCCTAGAGTAGAAGTGGGAGACCACGGAAAATCACTTCCAGGATTGCTGAAGTAGGAATCGAACCCTTCTCTCAGTTCCACCTCACTAGGCTGTGTGAATTTCGTTCCAGCAGTCAGACCAAATTAAAAGTTTTTAGCAGAGCCGCGAATCGAACCCCAACCTCAGAGGTGACACCCAGGAAGTCAAATCACTGCGCCATGTCCTGTTTTGACCGAAACAGTCCCGTTTTATATCTATGTCCCACTTGTCCCGTCGGTTACATGCAGAAGAAGTATTCGTCCCATTTTTAAAAGATTATTATTAATATTTATTATGATAATAATTATTATTACTTATTAGGATAATGATTATTAGTAGATAGCTACTACCGATTCTGCGCCACAACTTTCTGAACATCCCTCGTACCAGCCCTCAACCCGATATCTCGCGAACCAATAATGCCAGAGACTTGTGTGAGGTGTCAAATTACTCGGATAATTTGACACCTCTCACAAGTCTGTACGTTTACGAGTTCGCGAGATACTGTATAATAAACAGATGAACTAGCAGTTTGCCAAAATTTGGGTTAATCTATAAAATAAGTGTTCTACAGTAAAGGGGGCTTCATCCTGAGTAATTTGACTCCACACACACAAGTCTCTAGCACAATTGGTTCGCGAGATATCGGGTTGCTTACCGCCAGGGGCCCACCACTAGTCACGTGTTCAGGGGCGTGGTGGCTCAGCGGTCTAGCTGTATGCCTCTCACCAAGGCGGTCCGGGTTCGATTCCCGGTCATTGCATGTGAGATTTTCGAAGTGAAATGCCATGTCCTGTGGTTCGGATTCCACGTAAAAAGGAGGTCCCGTGGCTCATGATCTCGAGATTAACGGTCACGTTAA
The DNA here is from genome assembly GCA_946902985.2 of Meconema thalassinum. Lineage (NCBI taxonomy): Eukaryota > Metazoa > Arthropoda > Insecta > Orthoptera > Tettigoniidae > Meconema > Meconema thalassinum. The sequence continues at coordinate 1,073,375,722 of OX336389.2, forward strand.
ACTACAAGCTTCCTTTCCTTACTAGTCACGTGCGCGCGGCGGCCATGACACTCGATAGGACCTTTGGCAAAATCAAAAAACTAAAAACAAAATGGTAAATAAAAATTGCATATAAAATAAATTAAAACATTAAATAAAATTAAAAAGTAAAACAAACAAAATTTTCAAAATATGCAGTTAGGCACTTTTTCAAAATTTTAAAAATAAATAAATGGTAAATAAAAATTATATAAATCGGAAAATTTTAAAACATTTAATAAAATTAACATTAAAATAGGGGTAAAACAAACATTTTCAACATGTATAGTTAGGCCCTTTGGCAAAATATGAAAAGTAAATGATCGACAGGAAAGGGGGCGTCATCCCGAGTAATTTGACACCTCACGTGACCCTCTCCGATCTTTGGTTCAAAAAGTCTGATATCGATGACCTTGTAGTTTTGTCCTTTGACAAGATCTAAAAATGAAAATAAATAATAAATAAATATTACATAAATTATGAATTAAAACAATGAGTAAAATTAAAATCAAAATATCAATATTTTCAAAATGTGTAGTTAGGCCCTTAGATAAAATTTCGGAAAATAAGTAGTTTTTAAGAAAGGGGGCGTCATCCCGAGTAATTTGACACCTCACACAAGTCTCTAGCATTATTGGTTCGCGAGATATCGGGTTAAGGGCCGGTACGAGGCATGTTCAGAAAGTTGTGGCGCAGAATCGGTAGTAGCTACCTACTATTATTATTATTTATTTTGATAATAATAATAATTATAATCATATTGAAAGCGATCATGCACACTCTAGAGTTTTATTTTTGTACTGATCTACTTGCATTTGCCAATCCTCGGAGATTTTTAATGTGCTATTTAATACGTTAGCCATCATGTTGGATTGGCGTCAGTGATGAAATCGGGAAAGGGACGGTCCGTGGTGAATACTTTCTTTCCATCCCTCGTACTTCGTAGTTACCGGGTGAGTTAGCCGAGGTCGTTGCGGCATGACTGTTGGCAGTCGCTCACATCCGGGAGGCGAGGAGGTTCGAATCCCCCCGCCGGCAACCTTGAAGATGGTCTTCTGTGGTTTCCCATCTTCCTTCCAGGCAAATGCCGGGGTTGGTCCTTAACTATAGGCCACAGCCGCTACCTTCCAACTCCTCGACCCTCCCTTCCAACTTTCCTCCCCAACGGTACTTGTAGCTCACCCATTGGGTGTCCGTCTCGAAGCAGCTACAAAACTGGCGAGCCGAACATGTCCTCGGACACTCCCGGCACTAAAAGCCATACGCTAAGAAAAAAAAAACTTCGTAGTTGCACTCTGCTCACCGAGTCTCACATAAAATGAATTGGCTGGTACTGAGCTATATTATCTTTCTCCATCCGCTGTTTCATTCTCCAGAGCCCTCTCTTAGAGCTTGTTTACAAGCTGTAGTTGATTCAACTAGCTCTTTCGCTCCAACTTCATCAACAAGTCTAGCGTTCAAGGAATTATTTGCTAATTGAAACACTACTGATTTCAAAGCCGATACAAACAACTGGAATAAAACAACAACAGCACGTGAATTGTGAATAACCTCGTTTAACTGCGGCGGGACCGTGAAACACTGTCGACATACATATAAAATACGCTTCGATTTATAATTCAAGTGAATTGCAAACCTCTTCATAATGAATTGCAATGCAAAGAGAAATGGATTTACGGACGGAGATCGCTGGTATTATGGGAAGAGAGAACATTTGTAGGTTAGTCTCCGTGCTTCTTTCATTATTGTCTGTCTCTTTGCGTAGTGGCTAGCACTTTTGGTTGTCATCACGGAGGCCCTGGTTCATTTCCCGGCTCTGCCAAGAATTTTAATTCTGGTGTGATGGCTGGAACAGGGTACACTCAGCCTCGTGAGGCAAAACTGGGAAGAGGTGGATACAATTCCAACCTGAGGCATCCTGGAAGTGGTTTCTCCATGGCTTCCCACTTCTACTTCAGGCAAATGCCCGGATGGTCCCTAACTTAAGGCCACGGCCGCCTCATCCCAATCCCCATCTGAATTACAAATACACACACTAGTACAGCCGTCACAATAACACAGATTATCAGACAAATTACACACACACACCCAAGTAAATGGGGCTCCATGACCACGATGTCGCAAAGCTCCTAAATGAATCAACAACAACAAATTCTCAGAACCTCAAGTTAGTTAATTTGTAATGTAATGTTTTGAAACCATTTTACAGTGTTGTCTACACCAACTGTTAGTTGTAACTCTTCAGTCGGTCAACACAAGTTTGCCCAAATTTATTTAGTGAAAAATGAAAATCCACATCCTGCTTCCAGTCGACCGACCGGGTCAGGGAATGGAATGAATGAAGCCCCCATCTAGCGGCAAATTTATGAACTGTGCTGGCTGCCGAAGCCTGTCGCACTGCCCTGGGGCAATGATTAAATGAATGACAGTTGAAATGAAATGATAGTGGAGAGTTTTGCTGAAATGAAATTGTGACAGGGAAAACCGGAGTACCTAGAGGAAAACCTGACTGCCTCCATTTTGTCCAGCACAAATCTCACATGGAGTGACCGGGTTTTGAACCACGGACCCAGCGGTGAGAGGCCGGCGTGCTGCAGCCTAAGCCACGGAGGCTCTTTATTTATTTAGTCATTTATTTATTTATTTATTTATTTATTTATTTATTTATTTATTTATTTATTTATTTATTTATTTAATTATGTATTTATTTATTTATTTATTTATTATATACATTGTACCCAAACCCAGTCATTTGAGCAAACTTGTATCAATCGACTGAAGAGGAGTTACAACTATCAGTTCGTCTATTAGTGACATAGAGGGCAAGGATGTCCCACATTTTTCTGTCTTCCTTCTTTTCTTCGGTGACGGGGATTTAACCTAAACGTTGTCGTCATAAACTGTCTTCCTTTACTGTATGATCCCGTTAACGACGGGAAAAAATGAATAGTGTTGTAATTATAAAGGTGTCGGATTGGAAAAGAAGCTCCGGAACATGAAATAGAATAGATCTGAGGTCCGAATCTCAGTACTGACAGCGGTCATTCTAATTAGGGAACGCATCTCTCCATTGCAGTCATGGGGCGTGAACATTTTGGGTGTTGTGCGTGCTACAAGGTAGTACTCACGCTTATCTGAGGAAGATATTCTAATATTTGATATACCTCATAGTAACTTTTACCAACCGGTGTAGCTATGAGCGTTAACATGCACGCTACAGCCGTATTCACTAGGCGAGTGAGTTCAAACCCCATCGTCAGCCGTTAATGAAATGCCATTTTGTGTTCGCAGGAGCTGCGGGGATTTCTGCCGAGCGTCCGGGGTCTCGCCGGTCGGTCGTCACTTGATGGGCCCCAGGGTGCCACCGTGCCATTCGCCCGACTTGCAGGCGCGCCATTGGACGTTATTATTATTATTATTATTATTATTATTATTATTATTATTATTATGCTGGCTACGGTCGCTAAAGCGCAGCGTTAGGTAATGGGGCCAAGCTCTCTCGGCAGACGCGTGGGTTAGAGCCCCACCGTCGGCCGTCCTAGAAATGTTTTTCCATGGTTTCCCATTTTCAGCACCAAGCAAATGCCTGGACGGTACCTTTTGACAGGCCACGGCTGCTTCCTTCCAGATCCTTGTCCACTTTCATCCGTTCATCTCATCTCTCACTGCGACGCGCAGGACACCTACAGGCGTCGACTAGAAAGCAAGTTCCGTTTGGGAAAAAAATGAGTACAGATAAAGACAAACTATTTATTGCAAAACAAACTCCACATAGCTCTCACCATTTTGGTGGCACAACTTTTTGTATGCCTCCTTCATAAAACGTAGCCGCCTGTGTTGTCAACAATTTCATGAAAAAGTGATCTTGAAATTTGTGGAAAGTTCGGAGAACGGTTTTCCTTGGCGGAACACGTCAACTACACATTAACCAACCCACTTCGTTCGTCAGCATGCACTTGATCGTTCTTCATTGAACTGTCGGATCCATTTCATCACTCATCGCATTTTCTCCGTACACCTCGCAAATCTGTCGATCAATGTCGACTGGTTTAGTGTTCTTCGCATTTAGAAAACGAATGATAGATCTATAGTAATTTCACAAGCGGTGGGATTTTCAATCAACTTCTCCATTCTAACCAAGCACTATTAAGCGTAAACAACAAACAGTGATCTAAAAATGGCGTCATCTTCTTCTCCTTGACTCAGAGCAACTACCACGCATGCGCCAAACTGTGATTGCAGCGATGTCGGGGCAACATTTAAAATCGAAACTTACTTTCTGAACGTGCCTAGTATTAATGCATGGCAGATGGAGTAGGGGCAAACCTCACCTAATATCTCCGTCTCTGATGGCAAAATTCTTATTTCACCTATTAAAACAACATTTGTGATTAATTTAACTTATCTTGAAAGTGTTCGTGTATCACACACAAGAGGTAATATCAAAATATAGTGACCTCGTTGCATAGTGGCTAGCATTCTTGGCTGTCATTAAGGTGACCCGGGTTCGATTCCCGTCTCTGCTAAAAAAAAAGTAATTCTGGTCTGAGGGTTGGAACGGGGTACACTCAAGCCTTGTGAGGCAAAACTGAGAAGAGGCGGGTTCAATTCCTACCTCAGCCATTCTGAAAGTGGTTTTACGTTGTTTCCCACTTATATTCCAGGCTTCCTACCCAAATCCCATCTCAATTACAAATACACACGCTAGTGCAGTGACATGGGTTATCAAACAAATTCTACACACACCTAAATACACGGAGCTACATAACCACGATATCGCAAAGCCCGTAAAGGAATCAACAACACCAGCAACAAAATATAGTAATGGAGCTAAGGACTTGTTTTGAAGGGATTGTAACATTCGAGAAGTTTTGAAAAGTTTGAATGGTGTATTCTGGACCGCACTTTCATTTCTTCATAAAGTTCAATGATTTTTCACATCTTAATTGTTTACAATATTACGGACTGATTATCAGCTTATTTCTAACATTTTGTAAAAGTAGGTATATGAGATCAATCTTGCCAGTCTGCCTGTTAGTATATCGGTCTGTCTGTTTGTCTGTTTGTGTGTCTGTTTGTATGTTTGTAGCCTATATCTGTTTGCCTGTTTGTATATCGGTCTGTCTGTTTGTATGTCTGTATGTTTGTATATATGTCTGCCTGTTTGCCGTCCGTCTGTGCACCTCTTTATAACGTTTGAATGTCTGGGCCGAGAATTCTACAAAAAGACAGGGTCTTTCACTCAAAGTGGACACGCTGAGCTTAGGGTCGAGAGAGCGCCCGTAATAACAAGCACACATAATAACACATAATCGAAGTCACATGTCACAGAAGATGTCGAAAATGTTCTCCACCTGCATCTACACATTTCTGGGATCTTCTAAGGAAATTTTCATTTACACGCATTAGTCCATCTACCGAGATAGCCTCAATTTATCTCGTGATATTTAGTCTGAGTTCATCTAAAGTGTGAGGGTTTGTTGCATAAACCTTATCTTTCAATTTCCCCTATAAATAGAAATTGAAGCAATAGGCTTTAACACTTAGCAATAACACGTTATATAATTTCGAAACACAATAACAATTAAACAATAGCCACGGACACACGTTATAAACTTATAACATGTGTAACTTAAAATAGGCTATAAACAAAATAACGAAGTCTACTTTACTCGTCAAATACTGCGCCGCAACTGTCTCATCTGAGTGTTGCAATGTGCTCGTCTGACCTTTGGCTCGACCTTCTACCTTCAGTGCCGCGCCAGCCGTGCGGCCAGCCCCACTTTGAGTGAAAGACCCTGTAGATGGGAGCAAGGCAGGAGGGTACTCGTGATGAAGGGACAAAGGCTAAGTTAGAAATGAACACGTTAGATGAAGGTGCTCGTATTAGTCGACATAAGTTCGTGTGAAGAGATTGGGTGGGGAGAGATTACCTAAGAGGTTAACGAGCTCAGCTGTAGATGACATGACAAGGGGGGGAAGACCTAGGAGGCGATGATTGGATTCAGTGTTCTACGATTCCAAAGTGAGAAGTGTAGAAGCAGAGGAGGCTGATGATAAAGGATTATGAAGACGACTTGTTCGCAAACAGAAGTTTGCAGACTACACTGGAAACTGAAAGGCAAAACAGTCTGAAACGAAAATTAATGAATGAATGTGAAAATCCTCTTGGATTTGGTTTGCGATCGATCTTTGAGTAAACGATCGAAGACAGTATTATTACAACTGAGGCATGGATGCTGTAATGCCAAGGATGGCTAAGGTAGGAGGTAGTGGTTCACATTTCACATGAACAAGGATCTATTATGGGGGATGAAGTTACACACTATTATCTTCCCCTATTACTGTACATCCAATTAGTTCGATCAGTTCTGTTCATAATAATGTACAATGAACCCAGGTCGGTAGACACTATTGTTGCTTTTAGAGTGGTTTCAGTTTCCGTACTTTTGAAATCCTCGCTCACAATAGAGATGAAGGTATTGTGTTAAACGTACCCACGCGTTTGGTTCTGACTGTTAAAATATAAGAGTTAATATAAATCTGGCGTAAGGCAAGAATTAAGTGTGTAGATATGATGCAAGGAATTATTAATCTATAGGTTGTGATCCAGAATTGGGTCGCCCTGTCTTTCGGGGAGAGGCACCATCGCTTTTCAAAGAGTAAGCCTGAAGACGTCCGATACTCTGCTCTTCAAAGACATGAACACGGACAAAGAGTTTTTACCAATAGAGGTCGTGGTAGGTCAAGGATCACATTGAACATTTGTGAATAATTTGTTGTAATTTAGCTCTTCAATAATTAAGGAGCGTCGGAACTAATGCCGGTAAATTGACTCTTACTGCATATGTGCGTTTGTGGTCCTGGGAGGAGTATTGAGTGAAAAATGATTTAACATTTGATTCTACAGTGAGAGCCTTCCCTATAGAATAGAACCTCGCCGGGCCGTGTGACGGACCGAGAGTGATAAGTCACCACCAGTTGACTAGCAATTGCCGATTACTCAAGAGCGGGTCGGGAAGCCCCGAATGCTGTCATTGCATTTATTACATACGGAGCTGGCAAGACACCTTAGTTGAGATAGTTACGACGTGTGTACTGTAGGCTATCTCGTATCCAATGAACATGGTCAGATATGCAACAAAACATAGAATATCCCTAGTGGAAACTTATCTTCTCAAGAAGAAGTCTTACAGTAAATGAGTTCGTAAGTTTCAGCACCGTGCGATTTATACTTGTGAGAGAATCCCAGACAAAATATAACTTATACAGAAACAATCCGCGTACTCTGGAGGCTCTCGAGAACGAAATAACTGCACTGATACCATTTATCAGTGAGGATAAATTACCGCGAGTGTACCAAAACCTCCTAAGTTGCTGCAATGTGTGTTGAGAAATTGAAGGACAGTATTTCCAGCAACTACTCTGAAATTCATGTAAGTAATGTTATTAAATACGTCACAAATTTAAAATGTGTTGGACTAGTTGGGCGCTACGCTGCTGCTAGCGCCAGTGCTTTGCTCGAAAGGGGCTAGCCACAGTGCACCGGCCGTCACATGGCGCATGCGAAGTTCCGTTCTGTAGAGAAGGCTCTCCCTGTATAAACATCTAACTTACTATCAAGATCTGCTCAATCTACCTTAACAAATCGTTTGAAATGTCACAAAGTTGTCAGTATATATTACGTTCTGCAATAATTGCTTTGGTCGCCTCCGTAGCGTAGCGGTCAGCATGGTTAGCTGCCGTCCCGGAGGTCCTGGGTTCGATTCCCGGCTCTGCCACGAAATTTGAAAAGTGGTATGAGGACTGGAACGGGGTCTACTCAGCCTCGGGTGGTCCAAATGAGTAGAGGGGGTTCGATTCCCACCTCAGCCATCCTCGAAGTGGTTTTCCGTGGTTTCCCACTTCGTCTTCGGGCAAATGCCGGGATGGTACCTACTGTAAGGCCACGGCCGCCTCCTCCCCTCTTCCTCGTCTATCCATCCCAATCTTCCATCCCTTCCCATCCCTCATGAGGCCCCTGTTCGCTTTGCAGGTGAGGCCGCCTGGGCGAAGTGCTGATCACACCTCCCCAGTTGTATCCCTCCCGACCAGATATTCCAGGCTACAGGACACTGCCCATAGAGGCGGTAGTGGTGAGTTCCCTCGCTGAGTCCGTGGGAACCACCAACCTAGAGGGTAAATTGACTAAAATAAAAAATAAAATAAAAAAATAAATAATTGCTTTGCTTGACTTAGCCTATCGGTTTTTGTTCCGATGCTCCTCAATTATTATCAAATTTCACAATTTTTCATTAGGAAATATTTGCAACAAACAATAATACTAATAATAGTAATAATAGTCTATTAATTTACTAGCAACCCGTATCTTTAACGGCGGGATTTTTTTCGACTCGATTCACTGAAACCGTTACTGCTCGGCTTCTTTTGGTCATAAATTAATGTTTTTCCATCTCTTGAATGAAGTACATTTGCATTTTTCAGTTGGCACAGGCTAGAGTAAAATGTGGCCTTCCACCGATGTATCAGCCCCACTCATGGCTGTGATAATATGGAAGCATTGAGGTATGGGTGGTGCTGAGTAATGGCCTCAGGGCGCAACTAGTGCCTGCGTGTACTGTGAAAATGAAAATCCACAGCCTGCTTCCAGTCTCCGACCGGGTCAGGAATGGAATGAATGAAGCCCCCATCTAGCGGCGAGGATATAAACTGTGCCGGCTGCCGAGGCCTGACGCACTCCTCTGGGGCAATGATTAAATGAATGACAGATGAAATGAAATGATGTTGCTGGAAAGAAAGTTTGACAGGGAAAACCGGAGTACCCGGAGAAAAACCTGTCTGCCTCCGTTTTGTCCAGCACAGATCTCACATGGAGTGACCGGGATTTGAACCACGGACCCAGCGGTGAGAGGCCGGCGTGCTGCCGCGTAAGCCACGGAGGCTTATGCGTGTACTGTAAAAGGTTCTAATCATACAGTAAGGTCGGTGCTATTGTTCTGACCCATTGAGCAAAGCAATGGCAAACTACCTCACTCCTCGCCTTGCCTAGTATGCCTCATTATAGTGCTACCTTATGTATTTTGTGGATATCTACCGACCTAACCTGTGGCGGTACTTTTTGAGGATCCAACCAGCCTCTGGGCTGACTATCGAACAGACAGTAGGTCAGGTGTTGGGAACGTAAGTTTATTTTGTGGACACTTAATGCAATCAATATGCTTTGCCTTTAAATTTGTGTGCTTTTAATTTGTCCTTAGCTGTTGCTTGTGACTGGTTTTTATATTTCAATGATGACATTTCGATGGTTATTTCCCCTAAGTCATTATTTTGTGTTGTGATTTCTGCTGGCATATTTCATTTGTTCGATGTCTGCCCATCTCGTTGGGTGGAAATCTTGATCATGGTTAGGTCCGGTAGTTTAGAAGGTACTGTACAGCAGTTCAGGAGTAAATCCCCTTGAACACTTTCTCGCCTCTCACTTGACAGCATACGCTTACGGTCAGCTCTCGACTCTCAACCGAGCACAAGTGTTCTCACGAAGTACTTCAGTGGTACTGGGCATATATTGGCTTAATGAATAGCCTACTATTACTTCACTGGACAACATGCCGACAACATAGGGGCTAAAATTATCATTCAGCTTGTTACAGATACATCCAAGTTATTGTAGCTGTAGGGAACAGAATTGTATCATCATCAACATCATCATTCTTAATATTTCCATTTCTTCGGTGTTGGGGATGAGGTGACATGTTTTGTGTGGGCGTTTATTCTACAACTGGATGCCCTTCCTGAAGCCAACCTCATGAGAGGAGTTAATGAGGGATTAAATGATGAGTGTTGTTTTAAGGGGCCTAACATCTAGGTTATCGGCCCCTAGACATTACCATAAATGATGATGATGATGATGATGATGATGATGATGATTGCGATAATTGTTGTTTTAACGGGCCTAATATCTAGGTTATCGGTCGCTAGAAATTAAATGATGATGATGGCGATAATTGTTGTTTTAACGGGCCTAACATCTAGGTTATCGGTCGCTAGAAAATAAATGATGATGATGGTGATAATTGTTGTTTTAACGGGCCTAACATCTAGGTTATCGGTCGCTAGAAATTAAACGATGATGGCGATAATTGTTGTTTCAACGGGCCAAACATCTAGGTTATCGGTCGCTAGAAATTAAATGATGATGATGGCGATAATTGTTGTTTTAACGGGCCTAACATCTAGGTTATCGGTCGCTAGAAAATAAATGATGATGATGGTGATAATTGTTGTTCCAACGGACCTAACATCTAGGTAATCGGTCGCTAGAAATAAAATGATGATGATTGCGATAATTGTTTTAGTGGGCCTAATATCTAGGTTATCGGTCCCTAGAAATTAAATGATGATGATGATGGCGATAATTGTGGTTTTAACGGGCCTAACATCTAGGTTATCGGTCCCTAGAAATTAAATGACGATGATGGCGATAATTGTTGTTTTAACGGGCCTAACATCTAGGTTATCGGTCCCTAGAAATTAAATGATGATGATTGCGATAATTGTTGTTTTAACGGGCCTAGATTCTAGGTTATTGGCCCCTAGAAATTAGATGATGATGGCGATAATTGTTGTTTTAACGGGCCTAACATCTAGGTTATCGGCACGTAGAAATTAAATGATGATGATGATGATGACGATGGTGATATTTGTTGTTTTTACGAACCTAACATCTAGATTATCGGCCCCTTGAAATTAAATGATGATGATGGCGATAATTGCGATAATTGTAATTTAACGGGCCTAACATCTAGGTTATGGGTCCCTAGAAATTAAATGATGATGATGGCGGTAATTGTTGTTTTAACGGGCCTAACATCTAGGTTATCGGCCCCTAGAAATTAAATGAATGAAGATGATGAAACTGGCTAAGGAGTTGAATGTAATCGGCCGTGTCCTACAAGAAAGTACCGTCCTGGCATTTCCCTCTATGGAATAGAATGAATAATGAAAAACAAACCCAAGTCAATTTAACTCCCACTCTATTTAACATTTTGTTTTTCATTTATTTGTTATGTCATTTTAAAGGGCGTATCTGCTTTGTTATCAGCCAGTATTTAATTAGCCCAGTGACGTAACCATGCGCGTTAATTCGTCCATCACGACTGCGCTGGAACTGCATCGCGTTCAGAGATATGCCGTTGGAATCCCGGTGCAGTCAGTGACAATTCTGAATGTGGTATTTCACCTGTTCTTTTTTCATGCTCTCCAGCAAAATGCTGAGGTAGTATCTTATTTCAAGTCCCTGTGCACCTAACCAATTTCAGACCCTAATAATTGTAGTTATAAACACTACTGCAGTCACCACAGAAACACAGGTTATCCGACAAACCTTACACACGCCTAAGTATACAGAAAAAACGATTGGGATCACCCATTTCAAGTAGTTTGCTATTAGGTATTGTTAGTTTCTCGTATTCCAGACCAGGATAATAACGTTGTTGATCTTGTAGGGTGTAATAGCAACAGAGAAGCTATAATGAAAGTATCGCTGAAATACTTACATGCCTCAGTTTTATGAATGGAAAGAAAGTAAGGAAAGGAGCTTATAGTTTTACGTGACCGTTAATCTCGCGATCATGATCCACGGGACCCTCTTTTTACGTGGAATCCTAACCACAGGGCATGTCATTTCACTTTGAAAATCAGACATGCATTGACCGGGAATTGAACCTGGTCTGCCGTGGTGAGAGGCCAACAGCTTGACCGCTGCGCCGACACACCCTTAATGAATGGAAACAGAATATTTATTGGAATAAATGGTATAATCGGTTACGCATTACTCTTCAAAATCCAAATTTGCGGGTTCGATATAGGCTCAGTGTGATGTCACTTAAGGGTGCTTTAATAAGACAACGATTACTTTAGGTAAGCATGTATCCTAAACAATAATATTAATAGGTAAAATATAAAAATCACAACAATTCCTAAGAAATCGAAGTCGCTACTCAATACATTTTGAGCGTCTGGCCAGTTATAGGAAACGTCGCGTCGTTAAGTTGATTTTCTTACTAGTTTTGAAGCCGAATTTTTTCAGTGTTTCGTAGCTAATACTTTAATTAAGATTGCTCTCTTGTCTCGCATCCAACACCTACAGAGCATCTGAAGAAAAATCTGAAACATTGATTCTCTTGTTTATTCTGATAACCTGATAAGAAATACTTATTTATTTTTAAATTCTATACACGTAGATTAAATCGCCCAGACAAGTGCGAAATCACTTTAGGCTTCACACCTCCAGTATATATTGTTGAAGCCAAGGTGATTTGAGTCTATTCCTAAACAAATGGATAAATTGTAGGCTACGATTTTATAAACATTTCATATATTCTTAGTGAAAAAAAAAGAAGCGTCAGTGAAATATATCAGTATTATCATTTAATTTCTTGTAAATTCTAGATGATCATCTGATTACTTTCTGTGTGCAGTTCAAAAATTTTCATAATAACTTCAAATAAGATGGTTCACTTTAGTAAAGTAATTTCATATGAAGACCAAGTCCCAGTCACTAAAATAATTGTCTTGGCTTCACAGAGCATCCAAAGAAAACATCCATAGATTACTGACTGTCTCTAAATCAGTGTCTGGGTTCTCCCCGTTCTTGCTTCCAAATTAAGATTACGAAACCACCCTCAAGGTTTAACTACTGTAGTTTTACATTACAAACATATAAGCGAGGACGTTTCCACAGGTTTATCAAACTGTTTACAGATATTTTTTCTCAAACAGAAGTAACAAATTCATGTTGTAAAAATCGCCTTTAAATACTTAACAGATTTCAAGTGTCAAAATCACGCAAGTTTTCGCTCTGCTGAATGGCAAATCTGCAGTACCACTACAAAATGTTTATGTGAGGGGAAAGTTTAAAAAAAATGTAAATTTAGATAGATCGAAATTCCTGTGACATTCGATTATTCACTGACCTCACTCAAAGTTTCAGTCGCAAAATTGGGCTACTTAAACATTTATTAGACGGTTGGGCCAGTCATATTTTTTCTGTCTAGAGTACTTCGTATGTTACATTTTTAAACCTGAACAGGAACAATACGATCATAAGGAAGGATGTGGGTCCCTATCAGCAACATTGATGACATCATGACCAGTAGGCATCAGTATGACGATTAGAAACCCTCAGCCATTCTCACCTCCAAAAGTCACAGAAACATTTTAAAGGTCGCATATCTAAGCATTATAATATTATAACATAAATGAGCAGTAACAGATAGATTCTCTATACAAGGGAAACCAAAATCAGGTGATCATTGTGATATGAGCATATTATGCACATTCATAAAGAGAAGAGAAATGTTAAATATCCAGAACATTGCAGACGAAAGCTATTATCAACTGCATCAAACAAATAAGATACGATTAGGTGGAAGTGTGGCCAGATATTTGAACTAGGAGTACAGGGTGATTGAAGAAGGTGAGGCATGGCTGGGTGTTTGAACCAGGTGAGGCATGGCTGGGTGTTTGAACCAGGTGAAATGTAGATGGGTGTTTGAACTAGGTGAAATATAGGCGAGTGTTTGAACTAGGTGAAATATAGATGGGTGTTTGAACTAGGTGAAATAAAGATGGGTGTTTGAACCAGGTGAAATATAGATGTGTTTTTTAACTAGGTGAAATATACACGGGTGTTTTAACTAGGTGAAATAAAGATGTTTGTCTGAACTAGGTAAAATATAGATGGTATTTGAACTAGGTGATATATACATGAGTCTTTGAACTTGGTGAAATATACATGTGTTTTTGAACTAGGTGAAATATACATGGGTGTTTGAACTAGGTGAAATATACATGGGTGTATGAACTAGGTGAAATATAGATGTGTGTTTGAACTAGGTAAAATATAGATGGGTATTTGAACTAGGTGAAAGTGTGACTGGGTCTTTGAAAAGAAAGGAAGCTTGTAGTTTTACGTGACCGTTAATCGTGCGATGATGAGCCACGGGCTGGGTCTTTGATAAATACAACAGCATCACATAACTAAAACAGGTAACAAGGTAAGGTGTGGACGTGCTGGGTGATTGATGAATGTAACTGACCTGCTTGAAGCCTCGGTACATGACTCGTATCTCTTGTCGAGTGAACTTGGTCTGTCTGCAGAGATCTTCGAGAGCCACGGGTCGGTGTTTGGGGACCCGCGACGGTTCGATCTCGAACATCACATCCTCGATGGGACTATCTGGAGGCGTGGCCATTCTGGCTGACACTGGGTTCTATCACACGCGATAGCACTTACCAACTACACAACAATTCTAAATTGCATTTCTTTAGATCATAAAAAATGGAAGCGTTGGACTTAAGAAATAATTAATGTTTATTGTTGTGCGACAAGGCAAGGCCATACATCACATCTCGAAGCCATGCAACGGAGCGCGGTCTATTGCCATGTGTGACTAGCCGCTGTGCTCGCCACACACTGGTCAGGTACCGGCGCTGAGCGGCGTTGAGCGGCGCCGGCGCGCCTCCCCCACCCCCACCCCCACCCCCACCACGTTCCCCAAAACTAGCACTGGCCAGGCAGGCGCGCGCCCATTCACAGGCCTCTGCCAAATATCTTACCGTAATTCCTTTCGCTAATGGTGTTACGATCGAAGGTGTGCAGAGGCAAGTGAGTGTTGTAACACTCGAGACCATCACGTGGTGACCAATGTTCAGATCATGACTGACAACTAGTAGACGTTTTATTATACAAAAGTTTGATGCTTTTCAGTCGGTCAACACGATTGTACCCAAATGAGATGGATTATTCCCTAATCCTGAAATGTATTAATATCATGTAATTCTTTTCAGGATTAGGGATTAATCCATCTCATTTGGGTACAATCGTGTTGACCGACTGAAAAGCAACAAACTTTTTTTCTAAGGCAACACTGAAAAATGGCTTCAAACACCATAACGTTTTATTATGTTTTTTTTTATTTTTTTTAGCGTATGGCTTTTAGTGCCGGGAGTGTCCGAGGACATGTTCGGCTCGCCAGTTTTGTAGCTGCTTCGAGACGGATACCCAATGGGTGAGCTACAAGTACCGTTGGGGGGGGGGGGAGGGGGAAGTTGGAATGTAAGGGCTAGGAATTGGAAGGTAGCGGCTGTGGCCTATACTTGGGGACCAACCCCGGCATTTGCCTGGAATGAAGATGGGAAACCACAGAAGACCATCTTCAAGGTTGCCGGCGGGGGGATTCGAACCTCCGCGCCTCCCGGATGTGAGCGACTGCCAGCAGTCATGCCGTAACGACCTCGGCTAACTCACCCGGTTATTATGTTATTATTGTGTTCTTAGGGAATCCCCGTGCACTTGGGAATGTGTAGAATTTGTTTAATAACCTGTGTTATTGTGGAGCCTACATTAGTGTGCGTATTTGCAATTCAGGTGAGGATTGGCAGGAGGTGGCCGTTGCCTTAACCTTCCGATGATCACGTGGATTACTATTGTAATCAAGGTTCATTTGTTTTATATCTGTGATCATAATACACTAGATTTTGGTACATACTGTTCAGTACCTTTCCTAGAAGGTATTCCCATTACATTCACCGTGAAATATTACATCCAAGAGTTAACTTGGATTAGGCTACAACTGTACTCCACGCGACTATTTATGGAACTACACTTGAACTGCCTTGGTGTGCTTGAATAGGTATAGTATTGAATAGAATAGGGAAACTGA
This sequence comes from Meconema thalassinum, assembly GCA_946902985.2. Classification (NCBI taxonomy): domain Eukaryota; kingdom Metazoa; phylum Arthropoda; class Insecta; order Orthoptera; family Tettigoniidae; genus Meconema; species Meconema thalassinum. The sequence continues at coordinate 1,073,391,465 of OX336389.2, forward strand.
ATATATTATGAACACTTAATTGTAGAAAAATACTCATCCGTTCTCAAATATTTTATGTTTCTACTCAATGCGGCATATATCACCACATTTCTTTTAAAAGTTCAAATTAATTACGTTTTTCTTGCCGTATCAAAATATTTGGTATTTCTTGCATTTGTCTATGATTAGGAAAGTTAACACACTCCATCCTTCTTATAAAATCGAAAAAAAAAAATCAATCAAAAAATAACTAATGAAATGCCCATTAAAAATTGGCCTGCGATTATAATCCACGCGACTACTGGCGTTACATTTTCGAGCGCGACCACTGGAGAATTAGGTTAGGAACCATCCCGGCATTAACCCCTTTGATGTCAAGCTATTATGAGTGGTTATCTTAAAAATGCCAAGCCTTGATTAGTGAGATTAAGAGTCTTATTATAAAATATTATCTCCTACCTGTAGATTTAAGATAGATTTTCTTAAAGGTAAATGTGTTTAAACGCAGTAGATGATAAGTAATTAATGCAGTACTTTGTTTTATTAGTTTCCCAAAAACACTTTTAAATTTTTAATTGTAAATTTAACCCGGGAGTGATGGCCCGGGGTCTTTTGTGACCTGACACAAATTTATTTTGTTAGTGTGTGCTTGTTTCTCAATTTAGAGACCTTGGCTGCCACATACATATCCCCACATTTCTTGCCGTTAGTTTGAGGTCAGTAACATTGTAGAGAAATGTGTTTATTCTTATAAAGAGGGATTATTGTCAAACGGTGCGTGTGAGAGAACCCCATATTGAAAGTGTGTTTTTTCGAACGTTTTGCAAATATTGGTTGGATGGTTCCTTGGTGTTTCATTTAGCTACTGGGCACATCGTAATTAGCTCCGTGAACTCATTGGGTGTATAAAATTTGTTTCGTAATCTGTGCTAATGTGGTATCTATGGATTCATTAGTCGTCCAGGTGCAAAATTCGTTTAATCCACTTGTGAATAAGAATCATTTTCATGAGAAACGTTTCTCTGGACTTTGCTTCGCGTATCTTTTGTGTTTGTTGTTTTCTACTTTTTTATTTTTGCTTTGTGTTTTTAGTTTATGGTTTTGTGTTTGCTTTGTGCTTTTGCTTTTGAATTTTACTTTTTGCTTTTCTTTCTTGGTTTTGTGTTTGTTTTCAGCCTTTGCTTTTTTGAATTTTGCTCTTTGCTTTTTGCTTTGTGTTTCTTGTTTTTTGTTTTCGGCTTTTGTTTTTGTTTTTAAATTTTTCTTTTTGCTTCGTGTTTTTTTATGTTTGTTTTCTGGAAAATCAAAATAATACCAAACAAAATAAAATAAAACAAAATAAACAAAACGAAATCAAAATAAAACAAAATAAACAAAACTGAGTAAAATCAAAATAAAATAAAACAAAAAATAATAAATCAATTTAAAACAAAATAAAACTAAATAAAATAAAATAAAACAAAATCAAAATAAAACAAAACAAAATTAAATTAATTTAAACAAAACAAAATAAAACAACATAAAATAAAATAATATTATTAAATAAATAATTGTACGACATGATCCTTATTCACAAGTGGATTAAACGAGTTTTGCACCTGGACGACTCATATATTGTTTGGTAACCTATGCTGTGAAGCTAATATGCATTTATTTTCATGCGGTTGAGTTAATAAATCCAATACATCAATGTATGATACATAAAACTGAGTAATTTTGTTAGCAGAGCGAGTTCTAGCATAAGGGTCAGAAAGTCCCCGCGACACCTCTCACGTTGCATCAACGAGCGCCACCTTTCCATGGTCAATATAATTTTGATAGCCTAACAAACTAAATAGCACATTTTGTTAAAGGCTGCCATATTTATCACCATGTATCTTAATTATGTCCGAGCAACAATGTAAATAAATACTTACTTACTTACTCCTTGGCGCTACAGCCCTTGTAGGGCCTTGGCCTCCCGGACAATCTCCACCCATTCTTCCCTGGTGACTGCTTTGGTTCTCCATCTTCTGACTCCCATCCTTCTCAGATCCTCCTCCACGTTGTCCAGCCATCTGGTCCTAGTCTTCCCCTCACACGCCGTCCTCCTGGCTTCTCATTGATGACCTTCCTTACTACCCTGTTCTCTGTCATTCTTTCTACATGTCCCAAAAAACGCAGTCTACTACTATTTATTTCCACTACTATATCTGGCTTACCATACAACTCTCTTATTTCCATATTATTTCTGATTCGCCAGAATTCACCTTCTTTAACTGGTCCATATACTTTCCTAAGTATTTTCCTTTCCCATCTCCTTAACAATTCCTCATCACCTTGTGTCATGGTCCAAGTCTCCGAACCCTACATCACCACAGGTCTCACTACCGTACGATATACAGTCAGCTTCAGATTTCTACTAACACTTCTGGATTTAAAAACTTTGCTTAAAGTATAGTAACTCCTATTTCCAGCTGCTATCCATGCATGTATTTCTTCTCTCATGTCATTGTTTTCAGCTATCATTGACCCTAAATATTTAAAATTTTTACAGCGTTCATATTCTTTTTCATTCAGTTTCACATTTTTCTCTAATTCATTATAGTTTCTCCTAGATGTTAGCATATACTTCGTTTTGGACTGATTAATCATCAATCCAGGAGCTGGCCTTGGAGGCTGGATTTAGACAGCTCCTTAACCCGGTCCATGAGGCAATTATAATTGGCTACATGGATAATTCTTGCCAGGCGCGTCCACGTCGCGGGGTGGCCAACGGTACTGTAATATACCATGGAACTACAGTACCGGCAAAGTTCTGATGAGGACCCAGTCCTATGGGGTATAACATAGGCCCCGTGTACAGGGTTACGTGCGAAGACCTCAACGGAATCTGCAGCGGAGAAGATTGACTTCGGAACGGTGGAGATTGCGGATGAGGCAACCCAGTACTCAGGGAATAGTATGAGTACAGCATCAATCGGCAGCGTCTGTTTCCCAGGTTAGGGGCGGCTGCAAGGGCGTCTGTTTCCCATGTTAGGGGCGGCCTGTATAATAGCTGGCAGTAGCTTCATAAAATGCCTTTGGGAGTGGCGACCCCATCGTAATAATAGCCTAAAATGGAAATGGCTCTTCAAATGATTCGGAGAAGGTTAGAACGTACCCTGCAGGCGACGCGCAGTTCTTTTGGTACTGGGGGAACTGTGAGAAATGGGCGACCAGTAACCGAAATGAAAGTGGGAATCATAGTAGTAGAGGAAATGTATGTTTTGAACATTGCGTAATCGCGAGGACATATTGCATCATCATGCGAGCGATCACGTGATATGTCTGCAGTGTTCGCGACAAAAAAAAGTTTGTTTGGCATAAATGAATGGCCTTGACCTGCTCTAGCCCCACACCAAATTTCAACTCTCTAGGACAAAATAAATAGAATTTTGAAAATAGGCTATATTTTCCAAATTTAGGAAATCTATAAAAAAGTTTGTTTGACATAAATGAAAGCTCTCTATTTCCTCTACCAGTAAACCAACTCTCAGGTGTATAGGACAAAATTGAAAAGAAAATGATCAAATAGCGTCTTTGTTAGCGGAAATGTTTTAGGTGTACTAACATTTGAATGAGACTGTCTGGGCGCGCCCATGGAGAGCCAGTTGGTTATTCACATGCGTTTGCTAATTGGTCTGCATGTGTTAGCACTAAGAAGAGATTGACCCTTGACCGCTTGAATCGGATAACCTTTTGCCCCCACGGCTGTTATCGTTCTTTGGCTGCTGAACGTGGGAGGTCCTGCTTGCTGCTCCATATAGAATGTGCAGCTCATTTTTTGCGGGCTTGCATGCTCTGCGGTCTCTTTCTGCATAGACTGTTTTATAAGACAAATATATATCATTGACGGCATGAAATGAATATTGGCTTGTTTGTTTTAAATTCTTAACCATCAATATTGAACTCGGATATTATTTTAATGAGAGAACAAGTTTGGATGCCCGTTCACAGAGCCTTATTCATGTGATATGTTTAATGATCTTTTTGTTTCTTTAACATCATAGTATATAAGAGCAAGATTATTATGATGCAGTACTTACTATTCAACATGTCTCTCTGCTACACTTTTATTGCGAAGATGCAACATCTGAGAGAAGTTAAGACGCTAGCGGAGAAAGCCAGGATGTTGGGGTGTAATTTTATGGTTTCCTCCTCCAAAATGGAGGAGGAAATTATTGTCAGATCTCTCACTGCGCTAGAGAGGGATCTCTTCGACATGGAGATTCATGAAATCCTAAGAGATGAACGCTACCGCACAGAATTTGTGCTTAACGGGTTAACGTTAACCATTCTGGATGTCATCCTATCCAGAGTGGAAGCATTTAGGGCTACTCCCTCTCCCAATGGAGTATACCAAGATTTTGTGCAAAGAGAAGAAAGAGAAGAAGAAGGTGGAGAGCATGTGGAAGAGGAAGGAGAAGAAGAAGAAGAAGACGAAGTGCAAATAATACTTGACTAAAATGGACAGTGAACGGTGAAATGTATATATTTTTTAAAATATATTTATTTTAATCATTGTGGTTTTACATTAATTATATAATACGAAATAGTGAAAACAAAATGGTATGATCTTCGTTCTTAAAGTGGTAAGTAGTTCTTTTTTTTCGCCAAGATGCTGAGAATTGAAGATGCTGTCTGCAGAGTAGAATATCCTGGTTATCTTGTGTGGAAAGTAAGTACAATCATTCTTTTCTTTCTTGAGTGTGTTGGTTTTCGTGAGCTGAAAATATATAGAGACACATTAATAATAATAATATTAATAATAATAATAATAATATTTTTTGCGATGAATTTAAAAAAAACTTACATTGTTTAATTAGAATATGTTTTTGTTCGAAATCCAAGAGTTGTGAGTTGAATCGAATCCTAGCCAAGATACGAAGGCTTGGGTTCCTTTTCTACGTAGTACTTTGTCAACTAAGTAAATATTAGGATGTTTGATTCGTTGTAACTCTGCTTCATAAAACGCCCCAAATATCTGCAAATTTTTATTATATTTTAAAAGATATGTTCGTGGATTAGTATTTTGAACTTTATAAATTGTAAATAATTCCGTAGTCCAATTAGCTTCGTATCCTTTTGTGAAGTGTTTCTTGATTTTTGATATTCTTACAATGTCACCGATTTTATATTTTGGTTTTCTTAAAGTTTCATTATATTGTGTTGGCAAGCGGGGTGGATTGTTTCTTTTTACATCAATAGGTTTCATGCCAATGCTGCGATGTATTTTGTGATTATACTTTACTAATAACTCGGGCAAAATATGTACCCATCGGTATGAACCACGTGTTGTGAACTCTTTCCACATCGATTCCTTAAGAGTTCGATTAAATCTTTCTACTACACTCGCTTTTATGGAGCTCCCAGTGGAATAATGCTTTAGATTTTGTTTCTGAGGCCATGTTTTGAATTCACGGTTGTAAAATTCCGTTCCTCGATCAGTGTGAAAATAATTGGGCAATCTTTTACTTTGAGAATAAACAAATTTTAAACTTTTTACAATCTCACTTCCTTTTTTGGTTTTAAGAGGAATTGCCCATGCATATTTTGAGTAAACGTCAATAATGGTTAATAAATATTTAAATCCATTATTCCATTTTGCAATTTTTGACATGTCCACAAGATCAGCTTCATGGAGGTCATCGATTCCTTTGCTAATAACATGTCGTCTTTTAAACTTTTTTTCTAAGAGGTGCATGAAGTTCTTTTGCAATTTCTCGTCTGATTTCGTTCATAGTTAATTTCTAAACAAAGATTTATAACATACTGTGCATTGTTTTACAAATGTATGAATTTTTATTCAATATATCCTGCATTTCTTAGTTCTTCTTCAATTGCAAAGATTTCGCTGTCAAGTCCTGTGTGACCTGCAGCTTTCGATGCAATTAATTTTTTTAAGTCTTGATACTAATTTATTTGGTTCATTCCAATGGACAAATTCAATATTGTTTCCTCCTTCGAATTTCCAAATGGCTTGTGGTGTGATGTGTTTCTTTTGGCCATATCCAGTATGCATCGTGGTATTTGCTTCTTCATTCTCATCTGTTGTTTTTATAATTATATCTATGTCTTCAGTAAGAAGGGGTTCGATTATATTTTTATACTTATGAGATTGTGTTCCCCTCGGAGCTGCATTGCTTGCATAATTTCTTTTGTGCACGTTTGAAAGATTTAATAATTTCAAATAAGAACTTAAATCACTCCTATCGATTAGAGAGTGATCTGGTACTTTCCTTTGAATCAATTCGAGTAGACCTCCTGTTATAGGAAATTTTTCACCACCAACTTTTATCCACTTTTTATCAAAGAAAACTCGTTCACGTCCCAAGTATTGTTTATCATTTCTTATCGTTATACCAAATGTTCTATCCACGTTTTGTTTAATGAACGGATCAAAGTAGCGGTTAAGTAGTGTAATTATTTTGATGCTATCTCCATCTTCTTCGTCTGAAGTAGCAGTTGATTCAGAATCATCATATTTTTTTTTTCTTTTTTGATTTTCTTTTTTCTTAGTTGACGTTGTACTAGCAATAGCTGCAAGCTGATTTAATGAATTTGTTACTGGTTTAAACTTAGTCTCTATATCTAATTCTTGACGTCTAACATCATTTTGAAGTGAAAGATACTTGTCCTTAACATCTTTTTTTAAGCGAGAAAGTTCATCCTTTACTCGACTTTCAGCTTTAATCTTCAAGCTCTTCTCCATGACTAAACTAAAATTGTAGTTGTTTTATTTATTTATAGTATATTCAAAATCAATTTGAAGAGGAAGATCATTGGTTTTATGTTTCTCGGGGTCTCTAAGTCGAAACTGTATTTCATCTTGTTCTTCAACTACAATGTCACTGCCATCCAGTTCAATCTCTTGACGTATATTTAAAATTGCATACACAATTGGAGATCTTGGTGAAACAAAAATTGGTTTTAATATACCTTTATAGGGAAGTTGGTATTGTATATTATGATTATGAAGCGTGTATACCGGTGAATGGATTGATGGTGTGTTGGAGAATTTCAGAATAAATTTCGATAAGTTCTTTTTCTTTACTTCATCTTGTAATATACCATATTCTTCTTTTGATGCGGTAAAACTTTCGAGTGGTTCTTTGTTAACCAATTGCTCAATATTTTCTAGTTCAGTTTTTAACTTGTTATATTCCTCTTTGGATGCAGCAGCGTAACTTTCAAGTTCTTCTTTTTTAACAATATTTAGATTGTTAGCAACACCCTCAATACGAGTTTGTAAATTGCTTAAAATTTCTTTTAGTTGATTAACTTCAGTTCGTGAAGCAGCATAGTGTTCTACAAACCGTTTATTTGTCACATCTTGGTCGTTAACAGGAAACTCAACATTTGTTTGTTTTTGATGTTGTAGATTGTTTATAGTCTGTTTCATTTTTTCAAATTCATCTCGTGAAGCGGCATATTGTTCAACAAACGTCGTATTTGCAACATCGTTATCGTATATGGGATTGTTTACGTGAGTAATTCGTCTACTCATCATATTTAAAGTCCCACCATCGTCTACGTTTAAGAAGTTTTGTTTATTAAATTTAGTGATTAAGTCTTCTAGATCTTTTCGAGAAGCAGCAAAGTTTTCTAAATAATATTTGTTTATTGCATCTAACGAATCGATTGGTTGAGATATGTTTGTTATTCTTCTATTTAAAATATCTACAGTTTCATCATCTTTGTTTATATTCAAAAGAGATTTTTTAATTTCATCGAGTTCTTTTGTTACATGAGATTTAAGAAAAGAATACGATATCGCATCTTGATTTTGAATTGGATCTTTAACATTTCTTATTCTTTTGTTACCCAAGTCGAGACTATCATCATCAAACGGAAAGTGATCTTCTGAAAATTCACTCACTAAACCATGAATGAATTCTACTCGTTGTAACACTTCGGTTATTCGGTTTTCCAGATATTTTTTTATATTCGATGTATGTTGCTGCATTGCAATAAGGTTTACTGCATCATTTGCAGATGATGGTAAAGCTAAGCCTGCGAGACGTTTGTTTTCAAAGTCAAGTTGTTGTTTCTCTATTTTACAAATTGAAAAAATTAAACATTTAAGGTCGTTAATGTTTTGTTGTATGTCTTCTTTAGACTCAATTTTATTTAGCTCATTCAGTAACTTCAATACATAACCTTTGTTGCAAGCATCTTCAACATGTATGGGCGTTCCAACATCTTTTAACCGTTTGCCGTTAATACTTAGATGTCCGTCGCTTGTTGTTGTTGTTACTTGATTTCCATATTGCAGTAGCTTATCATCAACATAGGATTTAGTTGCAATATCATGGCGTGAAGTTGGTGGTCTGATAGACACGTTATTGATTTTGTTAAACGATGCCATAGTTATGTTGTTAACCTCACAAAGTGTATAACGCGAATGAGCATTTATCTCTTTTGAACAATTATTTATAACTGAAAATAAACATCAAATCCATTGCGATATCGACCATTTTGTAAATCGCTATCTTTATCGATAACCAAAAATCCAAACTTAGAGTTTTGCCAACAATAAGAACAAATATCGAAGAACTGATCATAGCTCATATCTGTATTTACATGATCGTTATATACATGACGCAAGTTTGTTCCGTCTTGTTTAAAAATAATTAAAAATTAGCGTTATCTCTAATTAGATGTTTAGGTATAGAAGAATATGTTTGACAAAGATAAAATACGTCAACTTCGTGATGACGACCTCTACTGAAATAATCTTTCATGTGTTGTTGTTTATTGCTGGCTACATCATCAAAAACAAATATAGAGTTCTTTCTAGCCATTTCTGGAAGCATAACTTCGTCATTATCGGAAAAAAATCACTTTTTATTTCTTTTATAGAGTCCAAAAACTTTTTTAATTCAACATACTTACTTTGAGCAAGTGATTTAGAATAAATATAAACGTTTTCAAAACGAACTCCATTTTTGTGACATAGTAAATTTAGCATTACGTTTGTTTTGCCGCAGTTCGATGGACCGCAAATGATACATCGAATAGTGTTCGGTAGTAAAACACTATGCTTTCTTTTTTCACTTTTACTCTGATTTTCACCATTAGTAAATGAAATTACTGGTAGAGTGTTTGACTGCTTAACAAACTTCAGCATGTCTACGTTTACGTCTGAGAATGCACACTGCACAAAAAATCACATCACATCAACATATATTGTTTCCACACGTATCATCATAACTTGTATTATATGGAATAATAGTAGGATTTTCAGGATTTAAATCAACGTTGCCAACGTAAAACCCTCTTAAATATGGACAATATGGTGCCCATTTTTTATGATCACTTAAAGGAATATCGTTTTCTCTCCAATATTCAATTTCAATCTTACAGAATATACATTTCACCTTATCACCATGACCGGTATAATAAAATCCTGCTGATGCTAAACAAAATTCGTTTGGAGAGGGAAGAGGCCAATTTTGAAAAGTTTTAAGTCTTTCATATTCAGATTTTAATTCTATGCTAGGAGAAATATTGTTTACGTAAGGGCAAGAAAAAGCCCATTTCTTATGCTCTTCAAACGGATCATCATCTTCTTCCCAATAACTAAGTTGCAGATTACAGAAAGCACACCTGACCATATCCTTATATCCATAATAGTAAAATCCCGCAGCTGCTAACCATGCAGTGTTCGTAAAACTGTTTGAAGACCAGTTCTTAAATGTTTTTAGCCGATCTCTTTCAGATTTTAAATTCATTCCTTTTTGACCCAATATCATTTGCATTAACTGTTTCTTGGAATACTTTACACAATTAAAATACTTCATGATGATGCTTTACTTCACAAAAAAAAAAAAAGATGTTCCCCGCACGAAGCTAAATGTGAACTGATATGAATCAACAAAACACGCTGGCTAATATGCAAGATTTGCGTGTGTTGGGTTGGCCGAGCGGTCTAAGGCGTTAGACTTAAGATCTAATTTTCAGAAATTGAAAGCGAGGGTTCGAATCCCTCACCTGACAAATATTATTTTATATACATGTGGAGTGAGGAGGTGGTTGATCATTAAAGAAACTTTAATATGAAGTGGTACAAAGACCTTTTCTTCTTTATTCATTTAGAATTACAATTAATACAATTTTATTTCTCTTGTATGAGTGTTGAAGTAATCTCATTCTTTTAGTTGTCCTGATGAGTGTGTGTTGAGATGATCTTGTTCTTTTAGTTGTCCAGATGTTTATTTTCTGTAGACAAAAAGTATACACTGTGTTAAAAAAGCAAACAAAACAAAATATGTATAGGTGTCAAGAACACTAGTAGATTTAATGAATTACCTTTTATAGATAGCGGTTACAGTTATCACATTTGCAGCGAAGATGAAACAGTTGAAATTTTCTTTTTAGATGATCTGGTAGATGTTCTCACTCCAGACGAATTCGTTGTGGCTCATATATAGTCAGTATGTTTATAGGAAAGTAGTTCCAATCAAACTTATTAAAACCTTGAAGTCCATTGTTTCGAAACTTGTTTATTATCGAACACACGATTTTCATGATGCCATCAGAAGAATTTAACCAATAATGAACAGCATTGACATTAAATTTAGCACAACTATTGCTTCCCAATGCAAGAGATGGTAAATGTTTTGGACAATCTGTAGGTAATCGTTGGCTATGCTTCAACATTAGATCTGACATTCCATCAATCGTATTAAGATCGATTAATGACCCAGGGGAAAGTGTTTTTAGTGCAAACAAAGAAAATTCTTGTGGCAAATTATACACAACTAAATATTCATATTTATTTTTAATAGAGTCAAAAAAAGAAGAAAGAGTTTTTTCACAATACGCTGCGACCCATGTTAACACAGGACTGAATGAAGGTATATTGCTGTTATTTAACATACAGTAAGCAAGTTCCAAACTGCCGTTTGGTAGCTTGCGAATGTCTGCAACTATTGGCTGCTTCTTATTCCACATGTCAGCATCAGTAGAAGGAGAGTTTGTTGTTGTCAATTCCATGATTGCAACTAAAGTGAGAATACTTCTTTACTTGATTGCTTATAACTTAGCAAATATTGGTTTAGATAATTACTTCATTAGTTAATGGTCTGTAAGATATTTGACGATCATGAATAAGAACACAATAAAGAGTTGTATCTTCAGGTATATTCTCACTTGTCTCGATTTCAATTCGCACGTCAACTGAAGATGTCTTCACTGCCTCCACTTGCTCAAGGCAATTAATTACAATAATCGGACAATGAGACTTAAATTCATCTCGCGAAACTAGAGTCTCTGAACGAAAATCATCGATCTGATAATATACATTACGAAATTTAACAAACATGTCATACAATTCGCTGTAGTCATTTATAGCAATTTCAGAAGTTGGCATTTCATAGGGATAAAAAATTGAATTTAAAAAAACTCTTATAGATTTAATGTTACAATGGTCAAAATAGGAAGAGCACGTATTTAGTACATTTCTTTTAGTTTGAAAACCTAATAAAATTGACGTGGTTTTTGCGTTTCAGAAGTTGTCATTACAGTCCAACTATATTTAGTTGTTCTAGGAAGAGATGGCAAGACATGAACATCCCATGATCGAAAACCAACCTGAATGGGAATATTTTTCTGCATTAGTTTTAATCTTTTAATTTGTTCTTCGTCCGATAATAATAAAACTGGAATTTTTAGATAAACTTTAAATAACTTGACCTTAGAAAGATCATTTTCGGTTGCAGATTGCAACGCACGTGCGTCACTCGACGATCTGAGAAGTATTAGCTCATGCTTGCAGTTTAAAATCGGTTTTCTATAATCCTCTTCTAAACCTAACAGGTTGCTTAAAGGAAGTAATACATGGAAACGTTTTGTGATACTATCAACAATATTTGCTTCACTTGCTGGTGTTGTTAAAGAGGGAAAATAACCAGCATTTTGTAAAGCTGTATATTCGTTTTTTGAATATGATGCAAACGTTTTTATAGAACTTGTTATACCTAGATGGCGTGTACGATCAATTTCTTTACCATTTAACGTAACGCGAATTTCGCTAAAAAGATTAGCCCCAAAATTTTGGTCAGGATGTGCTGTAGTAGAAGCAGCAGGATTTATGTTAGAAGTAATAATTTGTCCTTCTAAGTGAAGAACACCTTCTGATAATAAAACTATGTTTTCTTCATTTTGAATTGGTATACGAATTTCATCATTATTTTCAAATTTATTAACTGAATAAGGTTGGTAAACTCTTTCTTCTCGTCGCACAACTCTGTTGTCAACCTCTCTTTTATCGGTTATGTTAAACATGTTAAACATGTTAACAGCTTCAAATATAGATAGAAACTAAATAAGATTAACAATTGCATATATATTTATATTGAAATTAAAGTACACGATAGCCTAAAGATTGTAAGAAATGTTTGTTGTTACTCGATAACTGTTTCTTAGATTTTAAGGTGTGATGGCATTGTTTTTTGTTTTTTTTTTTGTTTTTTAGAAATTTTAGCTGATTGATTTATATTTCTTTTTCGAATCAGAGTTGACTTCTTTTTTTCAAACTTTGAGTATTATATATTATAACCATATTTGTGAATGTTTTCTAGTAAGCTTACTCAACTAGAATGAAAATATAACAGTATTTCATTACTTTATATAGCAAGATAACGTGCTGGACGAATAATTAATTCTACAGTTAAATCTTCATCTTGCAAATCAATGAGCTGTTGAAGATGATCTTCAAGTTGCACAGATACATGTTGAATAACCTTGCTGTTCATAGGCAAAAAATTAATTGTTGTTGGTTGTACAACAATCGGATAACCAGCAGGAACATGAGCTTTAAAATTATATAAAGAGTGTGTTGGTTTATGGTTCAAATAAGAACTCGTACCAAGCACGAGGATGCAACATACTCGAATACTATTAACAGTGTTAATTTTAATCATATATTCAGAATGATGAGTTGTGTTTGCCTCGAACTTTTTATGAGAAAATCCTAACAAATCTGCAATAGAATCTGCAACACCAAAATCTATAGCAAAGTTTTTCGAATATAGTTTACAATTAGAGAACACTTTATCATAATTAATATAAATATATGAAGGAAATTTGTCTTTTTCACCTAATAAAACTGATAATAAATGTGCTAGTAATAATTCATTAATCTTTGCACTTAATTGTTGAAACGTATAGCTAGCATCAGGTATTATTAAAATTGTTCATCCACATTGTTCATCTTTATGGCTAAAACGTTATTATTTTCGTTAATTTTTACTTCACTTTCGATTCTATTTCGATCAATCTCAATTTCTTTTTTATTCTCTTTAGGGTAAACTTTCTTTTCAATACCTAAAGCCTCTGCTACACTGTTGGGTACACTGAAATCAATATTAAACGGAGAAGACAAAACAAGACGGTTGCGTCCTTTTCCATTTATATCCTCTTCCAAATAAAGATTTGTTTTTTGTATATGATTTGTTATAAGTTTCGACAATGAGTGATAACTAAGTAAATCATCAAATGTTGAGGCTAGATCTTCAAATTCATAAATACCTGGTGGTACCACTAAATCAATTGATAACAAAAAATTAGTAAAATGAATGCGAAATTTATTATTTCGGTTGGTAACATTTCGAATAGAATTAGATGTATACAATCCTGCAAGTCCTATTTCAAAAAATTCTGCTCCTACAAGATGAAGCGGATTCTCCAATGTAACATCAATCTTTGAGCCTTTACCTTCAAGAGTTATCCGTCTTTCGAAAGCCATCTTTGAAATGTTTTAAGACAGTCTGTGTTTCCCTTATTTATACAATACAAGAAGACTAAACCTAAATGTCCACAAATCGAAGAAGTAATCGATTGATATGAATGAAAATTATATTGTAGATAACAATTTTTTAGATATGTTAACATTTCTAATGGTGGTCTTAAATTACCGATACTATCAAAATAATGCACGTATTTACCTAGTTTACTGAAAGCCACCCAATGTGAACCATATTTAACCATCGGTTCAAGGTTAACAATACAGTTTTCATTTTTTCGAGGATGTCTTGGTAACGTATCTCGCATAAAGACTCCTCTAAAATTTGGAATCTTTAATTGATGTGCGTATTTAGCTAAATCGAAATATACTTAATGCTTTATTTGGTATTTGGTTAATTATCTTTTGTATGCAGGAGGATTTAAATAAATGCCTTGACCTGCTTTTCCTCGCATTGCTTCTATCATTCGATTGTGTCTTTTCATTTCTTTTAATTCTTCTTGTGCAGCTTTCGCTTTGTTTATAGCAGACGCTACCCCGGCTGCTCCACCTGCTAGACCCCCCAAGCCCGACAAGGCTGCAAATATCGGAAGTAGGGGTAAAATACCACCTTGCTTTTTCGATGCTCTCTTTTTTTTTAATCTTTTCTTGTTTTTTTTATATTTAATTTTCGTTTACCTCCACCAAGCTTAGACTTAGCTTTCATTATGCCACTGACTTTTAGTGCAGCCGCTCTCTCTCCTAATGATGCGTCACGAGATTTTACACGAGACCAAGCTTTTGAAGCTAAAATTTCATCAGCCTCTCTTCTTTTGTTTGAATCTTTATGATTTGCGTAAGCAATGTCGTGCTCTTTGCACGCTTTATCTAATATATTTATTCCTGGATCACCACGGCTCAATCGCTTTTCTAATTTTGTTCCTGGTCCACAATATTCATATCCTGGAATGTGTAATTCCACAGGTAAATTATCAATAGTTTTATTAAGTACACGACTAATGAATGATCCACTTCCTGATCGTTTATATTGAGTGGCAGAGTTGTTCCTCTTACAACGCACCATTACTAAATGATAAGTAATATAATGTAATTATATATATATATATATATATATATATATATATACTGCTCAAAAAAATTAAAGCACCACTTTTTTCAAAGGCCACCAAATTATAAAATTTGACCGCACAATCTCGAAATCTCAGTATGACGTTTGTCCTGACGCTTAACAAGCATATGCTTAAGCACAACTCCCCAACTTGAGTAGTTTCGGGGTAGCGCCCCGAAAAACAGCCCATTTTCGAAAACCGCAAATTGAAGTTTGCGAAAACCGCTGTAGGACTTGTCGCAGGTTGCCCAAGCAGTCGAAAATGAACGAGTCTTTCTCTTAAGGTTCCACCAACACGTTGAAATCGTTAAATTTGACGTTCGAGTATTTCAACCCCCTTCATCATCCCCTAAACATGGACTACCATTGGGGGCGTCTAAGAAGGTACCGGGTGTGTTTAACCACCTGAAAACCTGCACACCGTCCTCAGTTGCTGATTGCAGTAAGTTGTTAAGGCCTCCGGCAATGTTCATCCCCCCTTACACCCTCAACTGGCATGGGACCAAACCACCCCCTCTCGATTCACCCCTAAGGAAGGTTCTAATCGAGATGTTTATCAGTGCTGTGAATGAGGGGGTCTTCCCCTAACGTTTCAAAAAAGGAACTGTGCCTGTGTCACCACCAGTTCCCCTGCTACCCCCATTTGTATGATTTTTCGAATCAGGCCCTTTTCAAGAGCTGAAACGAGGTCTTAATCAATGAAAGGGCTGTAAAGGTCCTTAGACGTAGTGGTGACACGAAATCAACCCCTTCCGATCGTTGATTGACATTCCATTCCCCAAAATTGAAATTGTTGCACCCTCAACCCTCCCTGTCTGGACGCGTAACGCGTCATGGCAGAGTTTTCAGAGTTGGATGAAAATGAAGCTTATGGCATGCAATCGAGCCCAAAATAGCAGGTTGGATGGAAATTCTTCGGTAGGGTGGGAAACGGGTCCAAAAATTTTCTAAAAAGTTAACAGCCTCCAGTAAGTACAACCATGCATAGGCAACCCACATCACGTAATTTTTCTCCCATTTCCAAACTTCGTAACCTATTGCCGATCAGGGGCAACCCGCAAGCTCGGACGTGAAGTGGGTTGCATATGCATGGGCGTACTTACTATAGGTTGTTAACTTTTTTGAAAATTTTTGGACCCGTTTCCCACCCTACCGATGAATTTCCATCCAACCTGCTGTTTTGGGCTCGATTGCATGCCATAAGCTTCATTTTCATCCAACTCTGAAAACTCTGCCATGACGCGTTACGCGTCCAGACAGGGAGGGTTGAGGGTGCAACAATTTCAATTTTTGGGGATGGAATGTCAATCAACGATCGGAAGGGGTTGATTTCGTGTCACCACTACGTCTAAGGACCTTTACAGCCCTTTCATCGATTAAGACCTCGTTTCAGCTCTTAAAAAGGGCCTGATTCGAAAAATCATACAATTGGGGGTAGCAGGGGAACTGGTGGTGACACAGGCACAGTTCCTTTTTTGAAACGTTAGGGGAAGACCCCCTCATTCACAGCACTGATAAACATCTCGATTAGAACCTTCCTTAGGGGTGAATCGAGAGGGGGTGGTTTGGTCCCATGCCAGTTGAGGGTGTAAGGGGGGATGAACATTGCCGGAGGCCTTAACAACTTACTGCAATCAGCAACTGAGGACGGTGTGCAGGTTTTCAGGTGGTTAAACACACCCGGTACCTTCTTAGACGCCCCCAATGGTAGTTCATGTTTAGGGGATGATGAAGGGGGTTGAAATACTCGAACGTCAAATTTAACGATTTCAACGTGTTGGTGGAACCTTAAGAGAAAGACTCGTTCATTTTCGACTGCTTGGGCAACCTGCGACAAGTCCTACAGCGTTTTTCGCAAACTTCAATTTGCGGTTTTCGAAAATGGGCTGTTTTTCGGGGCGCTACCCCGAAACTTCTCAAGTTGGGGAGTTGTGCTTAAGCATATGCTTGTTAAACGTCAGGACAAACGTCATACTGAGATTTCGAGATTGTGCGGTCAAATTTTAAAATTTGGTGGCCTTTGAATAAACTGGTGCTTTAATTTTTTTGAGCAGTGTATATTTTTTTTTCAGGAAAATGGGAATGGTGGGGGGAGGAGTTGTAAATAATACACATAAAATTTGGGTTATTATTTATTCGTTTTTTTTATTATTTTTCATAAGCAGAGGAACACACAAAAAAATAGTATTATTAACAGAATAAAAGTGTGTGTGTGAAAGGAATAAAGTAAGTAAGAGAGATGAATTGCTTTAATCTCAAATTTGTTTCAGAGAAAAATGACCAAACGGTAAAGTATCAATTCCGTTTTCAGTTATGTGTCTTTTATCATCGTTTGATGAAATTGCCAACTTATTTTGCCGAACAGTAAATACAAAATGAGATCTTGAAATTATACAAACTTGAACTTTGCTGGCTTGATCTCTGTTATAAAGACACTTTCGATACTCATCAATATTCATAGTTTTACTCACGCTCTTCTTAATGCCTTTAGCCTTACACAAGCTATTCATTTCATCACACAATTTTATTGCATACATTTTGGGTCTTAACCCCACAAATTCTTCAACAATCCTTCCAGCATGTCCATCTTTCATTAAAACAATTTCACCTTTATTTTGTCTCACAATGCCAAAAGGATTGTTTGTTTCATAGTTTCCAGTATCAAACAAATTTGAATGCTGTTTCATGAACTCATAAATATCATAAAAGAATATATACATAAAACTATCTGTGTCTGTGTATAACAACCTCACATTTGATTCAGGATTTGCTAAAATAACATTGTAATGAAAGTCATCCATTTTACATTTAGACAAATCTAATATAGATGCACCAACATATACTGGTTGATTGTGAAAAATCTTTAGTCTGGTCATCTCGATGACCATACATTGTTCATCGAATATAATTCTATGTTTAAAATTAGCCTTAGCTATTAAAGACTTAGCACCACTGGCTCCATGCCATTTGGTAACCCATTTGATGTCCCTTAACTTCCTCACATTCATCAGTGAACGACCAAAAATTGCATTATTCATCAATTTATAAAAAAAAAAAAAAATCATTTTTAGCATGTTTTCGTTTCTCTGTGTTCACATCAATATATGGTTTTAGCCATTGGCTCTGATAGAATTCGATTATTCTGTGAATATGCTCTAATTTCATTCCTAGTTGAATACATTGCTTTAACATTCTATAATGCAAAACATAACGTTCTTTATTATCTAGGGTAGTCATTAGCTTTGTCAACTTTTCGGGGCATAGAGGGTAATCTGAATGTTTGTCATGTAACTCTTGAGGATAAGTCAAATCTACTTCCAAGATATATCCGATTTCTGAAGTATCATCAATAGTTAAAACATCAAAGCCTTCAATATTTGCAACCCATTTAAAGCCACCCGTTGGAAGATATTCCATCATCGCATATCCATATAAATTATGAACGTCAAAGTACATTATGTAGGACTCTTGCTTTTTCTCATCATAAGTTTTCATGTACTTATTATTAGCAATCGCATGTCGTGTTATACACTGAACATTTCCCCCTCGAATAGATCGTTCAAAAAAGTGTAACATATCAATATCTTGAAGCAATTCGAGTTGAACGTTGGTTATCTTTTTCATCGCGCACCAAGACATAGATGGAGCAGTGTAAAAATGAGCTGCATCAATGCCATAAGTTTCCATGCCATTCGACCTAAAATTTTCAAAGACATCTGCCAAAAGAAGTGTGTCAACTTTTAAATACAAATCAGCGTATTCTCCTAATGTTTGACAGGAAAACGTTTCCCACACCGATTGAGCAAACTCATACTCCTCGTTCGATATTGTTTGATTATAAAGACTGCTATAAAACTTGGATATTTCAGGTAATTTAGTTTCGTTAAGTACATCCATACTCGTGACGTATTCATAGGGAAACACGCCTTTTCTCGCAGTAAGTCGAAACTGTGCATCATCATTAAAATAACGTCGAGTTATTTGCTTTGAATCTTCACTTAACGAAGATGAACATTGATCTAGTGAACAGGACAAGAAATTATATGTATCGATAAATCTTAACTGAAAGAATCCATTCTTAACCCATACATGCTTTGTAAACCCTTTATAACGTTCCATATTCATTGCTAACAATCTTATATGACCAGGATTATGTAACTCCCCACCTTCATGTTTCTCACAAATTTCTTTAATTATAAAATGTCCATCATACGCCGTTAGATTATGAAATGCTATAGGCAGGACCCTTGTTACTTTGGAATTTAAATTACAACTATTGTGTGCGCTTCCTCTATATTTTCCAGTTATGTGACAATGATCGCGTACTTTGAGTTCATTATCTGCAATCGGTTTCTCGCAAATATGACAAATTTTACTTAACAAAAATAATCTTTCTTCGTTTTCCGTCATCTTTAACATAGGTTTAGCTGATAAATAATATGTTTGAAGTTTATCTACAATACTATAAAGTTCCTTTACAAACAATTCTATGCAATTATTTCCCCTAAAGAGTTTAAAACTGCACAAATCACTATCAAAATTACAATGAAGGTATAAAGAAATGCTGTAAGGAATATTTTTATGGGTTAATGTAGAGTTAGGAATGTCACTATTTGGAAAACAAGAGGAAATAGGAGACAAAACGCATTCAGTATCTGCATAAATTATAAATGGAACTCTATCTTTAAATTTAAATTCTGTAAAATTAACAAATCTTTGTTCGTCAGTTGGCAATATGCTTTTTGCAACAGGAAACTGCTTACAGTCTGCAAAGTGAACATTTAACTCATCCTCAAGAGAATAATATGACAAACAACGTCTACATATAAATCCGTCTACAATTCCTAGTGATGCTTGAACGCACAAGGCGAGCGAGATTTCTAATTAAACAAAAGTGATAACTTTCACTGTTTCCAATCTGCAACATCAATAAGTCCACACTCCTTTCATATACTTTATCTGATACATACAAAGGTACAATAGTAAATGGTTTTTTTCCTTTTACTTCGTTTGTTCCCATACACACCCATTTGTTTTCATCATATTGTGCTCCATACACATTCACAGAAATATTGTTTTGATTTTCAAACTTGTTTAAATATTTCATTTGCATTGGAATTGGAATATCATCTAAATTTAAAACATCTCTGTAATTAGGATAGGAAGAAAGATGATTCACGTTTCGCGTTTTTTGATACAAACCAGCAACCACACTCCACGCAAAACAAGCTTCCTTTGTATCATACAAATTTAGCACTGCATGTTTATTGACTATTACATCAGGCAATCTACTAGTATTGGACATTCCTACTCGAAATCCAACATATTTATTTATATTAATTCTCAAACTATGAATTTTTTCTAAAGCCCACCCAGAGCCATTTGCTTCAAATTCGCTCATTTTTGTCAATGTACCTTCAATGATATGCTTATTATAAAATTCATTTACATCCGTATACTCGAAAACTACTTTATTTTTGACAGCAAAATATTTTGTTTCTGATTTGTCGTGAAGCACATACTGTGCACACAAAACTGAATTCACCTTTAAAGCTTGCACAGTTAACGCTTTCTTAACATACTTTGTAAACCAAATATTAGCATTTGCTAAAAATTCGCGGGGATCCAAAAACTCATTCTTAACATTTGAAACTGCAAGTGTGTACACTCTAGAATTGAATGCTGTTTCAATTAACTCACAGCTTAAGAAAGATTCATCCTTTATTTGAAGTGTAATTTCTTCACAATTCACAGCTTGTTGCAATATGTGCTCACTAATAACTCTCCAACATTCAATCAACTCATCACTGTTCTCAATCAAGTCCGTTTGAGTGTATTCCCCGATTTGGTATGATATTGAAATAGCACCGTTTAGATCACTTCTAAAATTAGAAACACTTTCAAATGCATTGTCCAATTGGTTTCTTATATTTTCACTGTTATTATTATGTATTACAATATCAACCTTTCTACGTTTGTTAGGAGGTGTTGCCATTGTTGTCTAAGCAATCGTCCAATTCGCACTGTTGTTAATACACCACCAGCAGTTGCTGTAACATCGGCTCACCATAAACCTATAATCTTTTAAAGTGTATTCAAGCCATTGAGATAAATTGCTGCCTGTAATCTCCAGCGAACAATGAATGGCTTCAAAGGGAAATTCGTCCTGAAGTTTACCAAGCAATTTGTTTCTATACTCATTCAATTTTGTTACTTCAAAACAAGTGATGGAAAATTCAATTTTGTAAACCTCATCAAATGTATTGTATCCGAAGAAACAAATAAAATGTTCATCTTCACATAATTCTTGTAACAAATATCTTAGAACTGTTTCTGTCACCTCTCGCTGACTATCATCTGATTTGCTAACATTAGTAACGTAGACTGAAAATGTTGAAATTCCACTCGAAGATGTCCATTTGTTAAAACAAGCTTCTTTCTCATTATGACTCACCTCATTATCATCTTCTCCTTCTTCTTCTTCTTCTTCTTCTTCTTCTCCTTCTTCAGACTGATGAAAGCATACACGATGATACTCTATTACCGGGTGCGATCGATGTTCAGTTCCACTCAGAAAATTAACAGTTTTCCACTTCATTTTGCTGTTCCTTTTTATTACTTTTTAGATAATCTGAAAAAAATTAACAAATTAAGAAATAATAAGCAACTAAATATATATATAATTCGTTATATCAATCAATACATATATAATCTGCATATATATACTCACCAAATTTTACAGTTTTAAAACAACTTGATGTGAGCGGTTCTTCAACCCCAAATACACCAACATCAGTTTGCCTCTAAGTGAGTTTAGTTCATCGATCTCTGATGCGCTTAGTTTTGCAAATACTGCTGGTAGAAATACACTTGTTATTTCACCTTCAATGATAATGTCCACCACTATTTTTCTTCCAAATCTCGTCTCCACAGCCCGAATAATTTGGACCACATACGGTAAATCAATTATTAGTTCTGATAGTTTCTTATTAGAATACTCAACGCAAGTGGCTAAGTTATTGAACTTCGTTAGAACATCCATCACACACACAATTTGTTCCTCGTCGTTGACTTTCTTTATTTCTTTCACACACACACTCTCTCTTCGCGCAAACGTAGAAGTTAAACTCATCCACGCACACATGCATTTATATATCCTTCACCCCCACCTACACTCAAGAAACCAAATGCTACAAAACAAGCTTCTGACGCAATCATCTCATTATATTTTTATCACTATTACTTAAAGAAGTCAAAGATTACATTCTTACCCAATGACGTGTAAGGTCAACCACGTCTCACGCGAACACTGCAGACATATCACGTGATCGCTCGCACAGCTGCAAACTTGCATGGGTATCAAATGACGTCAACACCCATTAATTTTTATCTCCATCGCATAAATAAGTCAAAGGTTATCTGCTTCAAGCGGTTACCCAAAGGTTATCTTCTTCAAGCGGTTAAAGGTCAACCTCTTCCCACGCTAACATGTGCACGTGCACGTGCTCACATCCGCATAGCTATCAGATGACGTCATGATGATGCAATATGTCCTCGCGATTACGCAATATTCAAAACATACATTTCCTCTACTACTAATCATGAATGTCATGACCCTGACAGGCAATGTGGAGGAGGTGGTAGACTTCATGGAGAGGGAGAATGTTGGATTGATGGGGCTGAGTGAAGTGAAATGGAAAGGTAAAGGAAGGAAGAAATTGAGGAAAGGATATACATTATACTGGAGTGGTGGCCAAGAGGCAAAAAAATGGCGTGGGACTGATAACCTCGAAACAACTGGAGGAGTATGTTGAAGTGGTAGAGTGTGTGAGTGACAGAATAATGAAAATTAGAATGAAGATGAAAAATGACGTGATGGACTTCATACAAGTGTATGCACCACAGACTGGAAACAGAGAAGAATATATTGAAGTATTCCTGGAGGATGTAGAAAGAGTAATTTCAGATGTAGAAGTGGTGATCATGGGAGATATGAATGCGCAAGTCGGAAACGAGAGACAAGGAAAGGAAGAAGTCATTGGACCATATGGATATGGGAAAAAGAACCGGAAAGGAGAGGAACTTGTAAACTTTTGTGAAAGGAATGGATTGATAGTGGGTAATTCATGGTTTCGGAAGTAAATCAGTAGGAAAATTACGAGATATGGTTGGGGCGATAGAAGAACAAAATCAGTAATTCACTACTTTCTGGTGGAAAGGACTAATCGCAGAAAGCTGATAGATGTGACAGCTTTACCAGGAGAAGCATTTGATGGGAACCATAGAGCTGTGGTGGCATAATTTAGATGGGAAAAATTGGAAAACCTAAAGGAGATCAGAGAAAGCAAAATAAAAGTATGGAAATTGAAAGACAAAACTGTACAGGAAGATTTTCAGGAGAGATTGAAGCAACAAATCCCAGTTACTGAAGTGGAAAACATAGAAGAGGAATGGTCCCACTTTAAAAAGGCATTTGTTGGTGCAGCAGAGAGTGCTTGTGGTAGGACGTCAACAAGAGTGAAAGAGAAGGAGACACCGTGGTGGAATGAGGAAGTGAGGAAAGCAGTGAAAGAAAAGAAGTCTGCATGGAAAGAATGGAACCGAGATCAAACAGAAGAAAGCAAAAGGAAGTATCACGACAGCAAACGGAGGTGTAAGAAAGTGGTAGGAGAAGAAAAGAAGAAAAGTTGGGAAGAATTTACACGAAGACTGGAAACTGATGTCAGTGGCAGTAAAAGGATGCTGTATGGACTTCTAAGAAGTAAGAGGAAAGAAAGAGTTACTACAAAGCTAGTAAAAAAGGAAGATGGAGAGTTGTTAACACACCCAGAAGAGATAAAGGGACGATGGAAGGAGTAGCTATTGAACAAGCTATTGAATGTGAGCAATTGTACTGGTGAGATGGATGTGACACAACCTGACGACTCTATAACAGAAGATGATATAACAATGCTGGAGGTGGAATTAGCAGTACAGAAAATGAAGATGGGAAAAGCAACAGGGGTGGATGAAATCAGTGTAGAAATGATAAAGGCTGCTGGACCTGTTGGTATGCAATGGTTGTATCGACTGCTAAAGTGTGTGTGGAAACGGAAATGTGTACCAGAAGACTGGGATAAAGGCCTAATAATACCAGTATTTAAGAAGGGGGACAAGAAGGTGTGTGATAACTATAGAGGGATCACCCTCATATCACAGATAGTAAAAATACTGGAAAGGATATTAGAAAGAAGAATGAGAAGAAAGGTGGAAGGAGAGTTGCAAGAGGAACAGTATGGCTTCAGGAGTGGAAGATCCACAGTGGACCCAATCTTTAGCTTGAGGCAGGTGATGGAAAAGGACTGGGAATATGGAGAGGATTTGATCATGACTTTCATAGATCTAGAAAAGGCATATGATAGTGTCCCCAGAGAGAAGGTATGGGAAACCATGGTTAAGAAGAGACTGGGAAGATAAATGTTGGAAATGGTGCAAGCAATGTACAACTGTGTTAGCAGGGTACTGACCCCAGTTGGAAATACAGATTGGCTTAGGAACAAGACTGGACTAAGACAGGGGAGTGTGCTGTCACCCCTCTTGTTCATAATGGTCATGGATGAAATTGTAAAGGAAACAAAGGAAGCGTATAGACATAAAGAAATGAAGTTACTATTATTTGCAGACGATATTGTGGTCTGGGGAAGGAACACCGAAGAAGTGCAAAAACAACTAGATGCACTGAACGAAAATATTCAGAAGTACGGCCTGAAAATCAGTATAGAGAAAAGCAAGACCATGGTGATGACAAGATGGGAAAGACAAGGAAAGAGCACTGTGAAAATTGGAAGTCGGAGTTTGGAAATTGTGGACACGTTCAAATACCTAGGAAGTGAATTGATGCAAACTGGTAGGTTGGACATGGAGATTGGCAGGAGGGTACAGCAGAGCAATGCAATCTATCAAAGTGTAAGAAAACTTGTTTGGGATAACGAAGTACCAAGGAAAAGCAAGGAGGTAATGTATGTACTATGTTCCCATATTAACTTATGCAGCTGAGACTTGGACCCTGACACGCAGGCAAGAGAGTAGAATCCAAGCCAGTGAAATGAAATTCCTAAGAAGTATGATAGGAAAGACAAGGAAAGACAGAGTGAGGAATGAAGATGTTAGGAAGGAAGTTGGGATGGGAAAACTAAATGAGAGAATTGAGAAGAATAAACTAAGGTGGTTTGGACATGTAAAGAGGATGGAGGAAAATAGAATACCAAGACAGATGCTGGAGGCCAAGTGCAAGGGTAAGAGAGCAAGGGGAAGACCTAGAACAAGGTGGATAGATTCAGTAAAGAACAGCGTAAGAAAAAGAAATCTGGACTGGGACAAGATCGTGGAAGAAGAATGGTGGAAGGAAAGAGGAAATTGGAGAAGTGCCATAAATACCCCGACCCGGCAGGAGCTGGATAAGGGGAAATGATGATGATGATAATCATCAATCCAATCTCTGCCCCGTATTCCTCTAATTTCCTTAGCTTCTCTTCCAAATCCTGTTTCCTCCTAGATAATAAATCAATATCATCTGCATAAGCAAGTTCTTGCGTCACTCGGTTAAGCAATGTTCCTCCTGCGTTGCCCTCTTGTATCCTTCGCATTACATTCTCCAAGGCAATGTTAAACAGTAAGGTGGAGAGAACATCACCCTGTCGTAATCCTTGGTTAACTTCAAAGGTATTTGATAGAATACCTTCAACCTTTAATTTACATATTGTTCTTTCCAAAGTCATGTGTACCATTCTTGTTAATTTATTAGGTATTCCTGCCTCTTCCATTGCCTTCCATAGCTGATTCCTTTTAATGCTATCATATGCTTGTTTAAAATCTATAAACAGCTGGTGTACATCAATGTTGAACTCGTAACAATTTTCTAGGATCTATCTGATGGTAAAAGTCTGGTCCGTAGTAGATCTATTAACTCTGAAGCCACACTGGTAATCTCCTAGATATTCCTCTACATATATTCTCAACCTTCCAGCTATAATTTTTGCTAAAACTTTATACACAATATACAGCAATGCTATCCCTCTATAATTACCACAGTCTGCTTTGTCATGTTTCTTATGTATAGGGCAGAGTATTGCTATGTTCCACTGCTCTGGCATTTGCTCCTTTTGCCATATCTCTACCACGATCTTATGCAACCGTCTTGTTAGTTCTTCCCCTCCATATTTTATCATTTCTGCTGTGATGTTATCTTCTCCCGGCGCCTTATTATTTTTAGGGCCTTAATACCATTTTCAACTTCTTCCAATGTGGGTTCCTTGACTGATTCCATGTCCGTCTCTACTTCATTTTGTTCCTGTCCCATCTCCTCCCTCTGTCCAACTTCTACCTCACCTTCATATCAAATTTCCGCATTCAGCAATTCACTAAAATACTCCACCCATCTTTTTAACATATCATCTTTACCTCCAATCAAGTTGCCCTCCTTATCTTTACAGAAAGCTGCTCTGGGTTGAAATCCTTTCTTTATATCAGATCTTTAACACTTGAATAGAACTCTCTGGTTTCCTGAGCCGTCTTTCTCTCTTCTAACTCCTCAATCCACTGCTTTTCAAAATCACTCTTCTTCTTTCTACATTCCTTGTCTGTTTCTTTTCTCTTCTCCCTATATTCCTCTACAGTAGTTCTTGTTCTTCTTTGTAACATTCTTCTTCTTGCCTCATTTCAGGGGCCGCTAACCTAGATGTTAGGCCCCTTAAAACAACAATTATCCTCATCCCCTCATCTTGCCTCATTCCTTTCTTCAATCTTCTTTCTACACTCTTCATCAAACCAATCCAGCATCCCCAGTTTCTTCTTTCTGCCCAGCACAGTTTCCGCCGTGTTTTGTATTATATCTTTGACCGTCTGCCACTGTTCTTCTATATTTTCTCCTTGCTTCCCTTCCACTTGAAAATGAAAATCCACAGCCTGCTTCCAGTCTCCGACCGGGTCAGGAATGGAATGAATGAAGCCCCCATCTAGCGGCGAGGATATGAACTGTGCCGGCTGCCGAGGCCTGATGCTCTCCTCTGGGGCAATGATTAAATGAATGACAGATGAAATGAAATGATAGTGGAGAGTGTTGCTGGAATGAAATTTTGACTGGGAAAACCGGAGTACCCGGAGAAAAACCTGTCTGCCTCCGTTTTGTCCAGCACAGATCTCACATGGAGTGACCGGGATTTGAACCACGGACCCAGTGGTGAGAGGCCGGCGTGCTGCCGCCTAAGCCACGAAGGCTTCCTTCCCTTCCACTTCATTAAGCTTATTTGTCAAAACCATTGTGTATTGCTGAGGTATGCTTTCATTCTTTCTTAATTAAGCATCATCACACCTATGTATAACAGCTCTCTTAATCTCTCTGTACTTGGCTATCCTTTGTCTATATTTAACTCTTACCAGAAATTGATCACTATCTCCGTCTGCTCCTTGATCGTGTCCTCCCATGAGTTCCGATTCCCATGAGTTCCGATTCCCACCAGTTCCAAATTCTTTAGCGGATTAGCTATCTGCCAATTGCACTACCTGAGTGAGTTCCATCAGTTCCGAACACTACCTGAGCGAGTTCCAGCTCAGTTTTCTACAGCAAAATTGTATTAATTTGTTTATTACTTAGACAAATAAGATCCATTGTTAGCGCCAGCCGGGAATGCCTGCCCTCTTTAATAAATTGGCTCCTCTAACAGCGGGAGAGGGCGGGGGGCGGGGGGGGGGGGGGGGGGGTAGGGGGGAGAGGCGGACGCCATGGACCGGTAGCTCCCATAAGCAGCTTTCGCCTTGTCACTATCTGTATCAGCTTGTGCCTTCGTCAAAATAATCGGTTTTGAGTTATATTTACAAAGTTCTTAAAATAGTATCAGCAATGTCGCTTCGTCTTTGAACTGTTTTTTATCTTATTTACAAGTCACTTAGTAATCAGCACGTAGCTTCGTCAAATTGATCTTTTAACTGAATTATTATTCTCTTAATACTCTAATCAATATGTACAGCAAAAGATAGCCTTGAGGTGAGGAATGCAAGTGCAGCACACTGCCTGATGGTGTTTCTGATTTCCTGGCTAGTTTTATACATAACCGAAAGCCCAATTGCTTGCACTTTTCTCCAAATACTTTGGCTTAAATGGAAGAAACAGCCTTGCACTTGGAC
This sequence comes from Meconema thalassinum, assembly GCA_946902985.2. NCBI lineage: Eukaryota > Metazoa > Arthropoda > Insecta > Orthoptera > Tettigoniidae > Meconema > Meconema thalassinum. The sequence goes on from OX336389.2 coordinate 1,073,419,481, forward strand.
TCTTGGAAATACATCTATCGCTTTGATAGCTACAACCTCAAAATCCATGTTTACTATTATTAGCCGGTCAAACCTCAGAACTGACAGCTGGGTTTTCCAGAGTTATTCGGAACTAGTGGGACTCATTAGCTTATTTACTCAGGCGTGAATACACGTTCGGAACTCATGGGACGTTTTTCCTATGAAATTTGTTTTCGGAACTCATGGGAATGGAACTCGTGGGACGGAACCTCCTCGACAGCTATCCACTTCCAACACATCTGGGGCATGTCGTCTATCTATAAGCACATGATCAATTTGGTTTTCAGTGATCCCATCAGGGGAGCACCATGTCACTTTCCTTATATCCTTTGCATGCATGTGGTTTTCATAAGCATGTTACTGCCTATAGCAAAATCAATCAGTCTAATACCATTATCATTGGCCACCTCATGTAAACTCTCCTTTCCTGCTGTACTCCTGTAGGCAATTTCTCTTCCCACTTGTGCATTAAAGTCCCCCATAACAACCTTAACATCATGCTTTGCCACTCGTGCTAGTTCCTGTTCCAGCTGCTCATAGAAAAGATCCTTTTCTTCCTCCTCTGCATCTTCGGTTGGTGCGTATGTACATATGAAGGATATATTGAAGAAACGGGCTTTCACTCTTAATACACACATCCTTTCGTTGACAGGCTTAAAATTTAGTATAACATTTTTATACTCATTATCAACAAGAAAACCTGTACCGACAGTAGTGGCTGCGCTCGCTAAAGCGCTGCGTTAGGTCATGGGGCCAAGCTCTCTGCTGACTCGGTAGACGCGTGGGTTCGAGCCCCACCGTCATCCGTCCTTGAAATGGTTTTCCGTGGTTTCCCTTTTTCAACTCCAGGCAAATGCTGGGACGGTACCTTCTGACAGGCCACGGCCGCTTCCTTCCACATCCTTGCCCAGTTTCATTCACCATCATTCATTTCATCTCTCATTAACTCCTCTCATGAGGTTGGTGTCAGGAAGGGCATCCGGCCGTAAAAATCATCCGCCACAAAGACTTCCATCGCATCTCATTACCGACCCCGTAGGAAAAACGGGAATAATAAGGGGTAGACATACAATACATCAACAAGAAAACCTGTCCCTCCATATCGTCTGTTCCCACAACTATAGAACAGGGTGTGTGTCCCCGTGGCAAGTATTCCACTTCCATTCCATTTTACCTCTTGTATTGCTGCCAGCTTTACATTATATTTCTGGGCCGATAACCTAGATGTTAGGCCCCTTAAAACAATTATCATCATCACATTATATTTCTTCATTTCCTTCTTCAAGTTCTGTAATCCTCCAGGTTTACTCAGTGTTCTTACAGTCCATGTCCCAAAATACCAATTCATGTACCGTTTCCGTTGCCAAGGTCGTTTATCCATTTCATCCGTCCAGTTTACTTTGGCCTTTGGTTCCGTAACAAGTGTTCTTTTCCGGGGCAGGGTTGTTAGCCCCACACCCAACCCCCAGCCTGGAGGACCAGGGTACCGCTCTTAGTCTGGCTCATCACCTTAGGCCTGTCCAGCTTGGGTGGCCCTACCAGGAGCCGAAGCTCCCGCTGGCATAGCCCCAAGGATCATTTGAGCTCGCAAGCCTCCAAACACCCGGCAATACCTGATTGCCTTCTGCAAGGTGACGGTACCGGCGGGAGGAACGTAAATAAATACGACTTCAAAAATACTAGCCTGCCAGCAAATTGTTGCCGGTGGCGGAAATCGGATCTAACGCGTTCCGCCCAGCCACACGCCTGCGATAGACGTGCAGTCGTCGCCAGCGAAACCTCGTCGCATGTCGTGTGTGTGCATGGTTCGTGCTGGGTCGTGCGCGGTGCGGTGTGTTCTCATTGTACGACTGTACATGCGTTCCCTCTCTTACTCCGCACACGCCCGCAGCAGCCATAACGTGGTGAGCTGACGTAATGTATACACAACAGCCCCACTCCACGTCCAGCGGTAACAATTCCCCGGCAGGGTAGTACAGGCACGGGAAGTATGCTGACTGCTGCAACATGTCCAAAGAATAATTATTATGAATCCAGTTATTCACGGAATTTAAACAGATGGATGATTCCCACGTTGTCTTGGCTATAACATGGATAGCAAAGCGTGGCTGGAAATCTTATACATTAACAAGATGTTCAGTAAAGAACATATATAGCCTACTTTCTCCTAAATGCATGGGTATTGTTATTACTCTTTGTCCTTTTCAAGGAGTATAATTGAATGTTGGTTGTAGTAGCTTGTTGAAATACAACGTGTTATACGGATACTAAACATGAATATGAGGCGCCCTTTGCTAGTGCTATCTCTGTACAAAATTTCATTCAATTCGGCTTCATCGTGTTTGAATTGATATTAGTGGGGAGGTTAGGTAAAACCACCGTTCATTTTTTGATAGAAGCATGAGACTTAGCACACATAAAGTTTGGACCCTTAACTTTTGATCAGAGATGGTAGCCACTTCCAGAAGTCGCACCGAGTGCCTGTTTTGCCTGGTTGCCTACCTACCCGGAGTAAACTACGAATTCAACGCTTAAGTCGATTACAAATGCCTGTTTTGCTTCGCGATGAATACTTTTTGCACTCAGAAACACTTGGAAAACGTTAACACGATTTGGAGTGGAAGGATTTAAATTTGTGGTGAGCTTGCCTACCTACTAGGCGCATCTTTCCTAAAGCTGCAAAAAGAGGCCACCACATTCCTCAAGGTGTAATTTATTTAATAAAAACGACAAATCATTTGGATAACTTACAAAAAAGCAAAAAAGAAAGAATAACAAGGCATGAGAAAACAAAGAATAAGAAGGCAGATGTCCATGTTTTGTAATGCGTGTGACCCTATGCATCAGGCTCACCAAAACTAATCTTGGAGGCTCAACAAACTTCCTAAAAGAGGGAAAAAATGTATTGAAATAATCTCTTAGCTATTAAGTGGACAGCCATCTCCAGAAAATAAAGATGGAAGTAGAAAATAAGCAGAAAATATTACTTAGCACTTTGCGTCACAAGGGCACAGTTCCGTACACTTCAAGTCTCTCCTCCGGCATACACATTGCTGAGGCCTTGTTGCACAACTTTTGCACCCGCAACGGATTAGTTCTAAACAAGCCTTAGTTGCAATGGGGATAGTCGTCTACCGCGGTGTCCATCCTGATGGACTTTCTTCCCAGCCCCAATCTGACGGTGAGGGTAGTTCCTGGATGGGGCTCAGAGATTGTCCCCACACATAAACCCCCTGGTACATGGCACGCTGTATGTGTTGCTCCAGTGTATTCTGCGTTGGAGGAATACTCTCTAGAGATCAGTTTTTCTTGGTAAAAAAGTTCCTTTCGGCAGGCATTTACGTTGACAAATAATCTCGACCTACAATGCAATTAAACACAAGTGTTAACGACGAAGTTCAACAAAAACGCATCGGTAACGATTATGAATCAATTTTTCCTACTTGTCATACTTTTCCATATAAGGTAAAGCTTTGTCCAAATCGTGCTCCTGAGCTGCCAAAAATCCTTTGGTGGCGTCAGGATAAGCCGTCCATGCTTCAAAGGCACTCTTCTTACCTTTGTTGGAAAACGAGGAAACGGTATCATATCCAGAAAATGCGTGGAATAGGGGTAAACTTAAAGCCTTATTACGACCTGCAACAAGTAAAGCCTCTCTAGTCACCATTGCCTTTCCATGATAACATATGTTTTGTCACTGACATTGGTCCCTTCCTAAATCTTTGGCAATTTTATGTGCAGCTACAATCTGGTGGTTCGTTCCCGGGCCAATGTGAACCCAGAGCTCTTCAATACCCGTCAATTTAGGTACAATACTCACGGCCAATACAAGGGCATCGGTGTCCATAGTTCGCACAAGAATTTTCCGGTATCCCTGACTAACACAATCCGCGATGTGAATCATGACCCTTGTGTCTGCCTCTTCATGATTGCATGGAGACAACATATCCATATCTTCTCGATGAGGCGATGCTAACACAGACGAATCCTGTGTACTGTACATTTCTTTGCCCTCCTCTGTGATCTTTTGTATTTGCATATTTAGGAATTGGAACAACTCGCATTTGTTTTCGGAGTTGCGCAGAAAGTTGGGACATCCTTTCGGAATGCGTGTTCCAGCTGTGACTCTCGTGCGTATTCCTTCGCCCCGTTCTGCCCTTGTGTGGTTTTTCAGACTATCCTGTTTATACTTGTCCCAAATGACATCAACGCGATGAACAGTATTAACTTCTTTCCTGAGGAATGGCATAAAAATGCTGTCGGCGTATTCCTGAAACGTTCTTGACTGTCCGGGATGTAGCATATGGACTATGGCAGGTCCATCGATAATTTTTGCTTGTACGGCGGGAACGTCAATTGTGTGGAAGGCATCTGGACTTGCAGCCATCAAACATTTCAAAAGGTCTGATTTTTTGCCCGGTCTTAGTTCACCGTTTGTGGAGAGAGACGGTGGTGTTGGTTGAATTTCATGTGCGAAAAAATTGTGTAGGTCTCCCAATCGGTGCTCACTTGTAGCTATGTATAATTTACTGAAAAGACTGCAGTCGTTTTTAAGGTCAGCGATTTTTTCTTTTGTCTTGGTCGGCGATGCTTTTGAAGCTGACGTAAAAAGAGGGTATTTATTTTGCTTCACGGCGTCTAACAGTTTTTTCCGCCCGCTGATAAGGCGTTCCTGGACAAATTCTTTACCGTGTTGTATGCCAGAAGTTGTGCAAGAGATTCAGCTACTTTGTCGGCTTCTTTTGACTACTTATGCTCTTCTTTCTTGTGTAAGCTTGGGCCGTTTATGATCATTTTTACCAGGGTCACTAAAGAAAGGGGGACAGGCTTAGAAGGAATTAATTCGTTCCCGTTACCAGTATATTCACGGGCACGGAAAATGTCTGCTTTGGAGAATGCTTGCGCTTCGCCGTCGTAATCCCGGTCACAAAGTTCTCGCACCGCGTGGTCCACATCTGACCGGAAATCAATCAGTGTTGAAGTACCAGGTTTGTCACATGCTTGAAGGTACGGACATTCTTCAAGCAATTTCTCTTTAAATCTTGTTTGGTTGACACTGCAATTTAGGCAGTTTGAAGACTGGTGATACATTCTGACCTGTCCTAGATTCTATTATAAATGACACCAAGCCTGCAAATGGCAAACTGTCGATTTGTGCGTCACCAATTTGTTGCTGCGTTGTAATATTGCCTTCTTTGTCTCGAACTCTGTTCCTAAAATTTGCATAGCATCGAACGTGGTATTTCGCCTCCAATGCAACTAGATCTGACACTTCTGATGATTTTGCCATCAGTTTCGTATCAGTAAGAAGTTTTGCGCCATCTACAATCAATGGGCGGACATGGGACATCGTCAGGGCCTTGGTCAGGATTAGCGTTTCGAAACAGTTTGAAGGTACATGGACCAATCACCAAGCCACCACATCCTAAACAAACAACACGAAACACTTAAAATGTAAATAAATGTAAACCTTACCATTGTTAGAAGTACCTAAAACAATTTTTTACTGTAAGTATACATAATCTACAGTATAACACAGGGATGGAACGAATAGTCGAAATAAAAGAGGGACAACAGCTTTAAAAGCAAATAAAATATTTACCATGTGTGTACTTATCAATATATTTGCATGCACAGGATGAATGACGCACAATTATCTCCAAGAAATCAGTTCCCCAAACACAGCAAAACAACACAGTACCAGCACCAAGCTTCTGTTACTGACCGCAACAATACATGGCGGTAGCGTCGCGTCGCTTACCCGCGTCAAGTGCATGGAGACTAGGAGCGTGTGACGTCACGCGCACTTCTGCTTCTCGCTTCATCAGCCGCGTCGTCTGTTTCTCGGTCCCTAACAGAGGCGAGGGCCCATAAGAAATACATTGGCGAGTTTTAAAAAAATGAGAAACGGCATTTGTAATCGACTTGAACGTAGATTTCGTAGTTCACTCCGGGTGGGTAGGGAACCTTGCAAAACAGGTAGTCGGCGCGACTTCCAGACGTGGCTACCACCTCAGATCGAAAGTTTAGGATCCAAACTATAAGTAGGCCAAGTCTCATGCTTCTATCACAAAATGAACGGTACCCCATTGATTTTCGTCTTAACCTCCCCACTATATGGTGAATCGACTTGCACACATACATGGCCGCTATCGGCAAACTATGTGCTCATGACCTTGTAGTTCAGTCAAAAGATGCTTCCCACAAAAAGGTATGTTGTTGCAAAATTTGGTAGTGATCAAATGATTACGATGGTCGTGATTTGATTTAAGCTTTTAACATTTGGGTGACGCCATTCCGTCTCCGTCAAGACGGCGGCGATATAAAATATGACACTGAGGTGCCCTTTGCTAGTGCTACCTCTGTACCAAATTTCATTCAATTCGGTTTTACCGTGTTTGAATTGATAGGGGGAATCGATTTGCACATATGCATGGCCGCCATATGCAAACTATTCGACTGATGACCTTGTAGTGCGGTCAAAAGATGCCTACCAAATAATGGTATTTGGTAGAGATCAGATGATTAGGTTGGTCGTAATTTGATTTAAGCTTTGAACATTTGGGTGGCCGCCATTACGTTTCCGTCAAGAAGGCGACGATATAAAACATGACACTGAGTTGCCTTTTGCGAGTGCTACCTCTGTACCAAATTTTGTTCAATTCGGTTTCACCGTGTTTGAATTGATAGTGGAAATCGATTTGCACACATACATGGCCACTATCTGCAAACTATTGGGCTGATGACCTTGTAGTGTGGTCAAAAGATGTCTACCAAATAATGATATTTTTTTGCAAAATTTAGTAGAGATCAGATGATTAGGTTGGTCGTAATTTGATATAAGCTTTTGACATTAGGGTGGCTGCCATTACGTTTCCGTCAAGATGTCGGCGATATAAAACATGACACTGAGGTGCCCTTTGCTAGTGCTACCTCAGCACCAAATTTCATTCAATTTGGTTTCACCGTGTTTGAGGGGAAATCGATTTGCACACATGCATGGCCGCCATATGCAAACTATTGGACTGATGACCTAGTAGCTTGGTCAAAGCACGCTTCTCAAATAAAGGTATGTTGTTGCAAAATTTGGTAGAGATCAGATGATTAGGTTGGTCTTAATTTGATTTTAACATTTGGGTGGCCGCCATTACGTTTCCGTCAAGAAGGCGACGATATAAAACATGACACTGAGGTGCCCTTTGCTAGTGCTACCTCAGCACCAAATTTCGTTCAATTTGGTTTCACCGTGTTTGAATAGATAGGGGGAATCGATTTGCACTCATACATGGCCGCCATCCGCAAATTATTGGGCTGATGACCTTGTAGTTTGGTCAAAAGTTTCATCATACATAAAGGTATAATGTTGCAAATATTGGTAGAGATCAGATGATTAGGTTGGTCGTAATTTGATTTAAGCTTTTAACATTTGGATGGCCGCCATTACGTTTTCGTGAAGATGGCGGCGATATAAAACATCACACTGAGGTGCCTTTGATAGTGCTACCTCTGTACTAAATTTCGTTCAATCCGGTTTTACCGTGTTTGAATTGAAAGGGGGAATCGATTTTCACACATACATGGCCGCCATCTGCAAACTATTGGGCTGATGACCTTGTAGTTTAGTCAAAAGGCACTCGCCGTATAAATATATGTTGTTGCAAAATTTGGTAGAGATCGGATGATTGGGTTAGTCGTAATTTGATTCAAGCTTTTAACAATTGAGTGGCCGTCATTACGTTTCCGTCAAGATGTCGGCGATATAAAACATGACACTGAGGTGCCTTTGCTAGTGCTACCTCTGTACTAAATTTCGTTCAATTCGGTTTCACCCTGTTTGAATTGAAAGGGGGAATCGATTTTCACACATACAGGGCCGCCATCTGCAAACTATTGGGCTGATGACCTTGTAGTTTAGTCAAAATGCGCTCGCCGTATAAATATATGTTGTTGCAAAATGTGGTAGAGATCGGATGATTAGGTTAGTCGTAATTTGATTTAAGCTTTGAACATTTTGGTGGCCGCCATTACGTTTCCGTCAAGATGTCGGCGATATAAAACATGACACTGAGGAGCCCTTTGCTAGTGCTAACTCTGTACCAAATTTTGTCCAATTCGGTTTCACCGTGTTCGAATTGATAGGAGGGGACATACATTCATAGAACACACACTCAGAGACACACAGACACACAAACACACAGACAGACACACAATTTTTCGCCCTGTGTTGATCTCAGAAGACTACTTTCATTTTGTGCAAAAATCGAAAGTAGGCTAAAAACGTCGGGTAGAAATTTAAACTTTTACAAAAACTGAAATATCTTGGGAATTATTTGTGCTACGACAACGTTTGTTGTTTTAAAATGTAATCCACGTAACGCATCATCGATTGAGTCCCGACTTACTTACTTATGTCATCCGTGTATTAAAATAATTACGAATATTAATTTCATCAAGGTCACATTTCACGTTTTATTAAAACTGAAATATCTTCATAAGTATTTGCGCTACGAAAACCTTTGTTGTTATCGATTGAGTCCCATCTTAATTAATTCTGACATCCGCATATTGAAATAATTGCGAATATTCATTTCTTCAAACTCAAGCCGAGTAAGAAGTTCCACTTTTAACCGGCAGATGGTACACAGCGCCGCAGTAAAGCCACTGTACAGTGATGTAATGGCTGCCAACTTTCTAATTTCCAACCAAATAGGCTACTTACAAATAAACCTAAGAATGTATAATCATAATAGCAGTATAGCTATTAGACAGATTTGGTTATGAAATTATCAAAGACAATTACACTAGTGTCCAAACATTAGTTAGTTAGTTAGTTATTATTGTTTTATGGGGCGGAACTACGAGGTCATCTGCCCCTTCCAAACATTAAGCATAAGTTACGAATAAGCAGGGCAACAGGAAATAGACCGCAAGTCGCACGACATATGCACCTACCAACCTTACGTGTTCGCTCTGCCTAGAAATGGGGTATTCCCTGCTACAGGCAGCGTAACCGCAAGGTAAACACAGCCAGTGCCTGCGCTCCATGTACCCTCAGTCGTCTTTGCCCTGTTATAATGTGCGGAGTGTAGCCTCGTGGTGAACGTGACAACATAATATGCACATCGACGCCATTTGGACCCTCTTTTGCAGAGTAGAATACTCGGACGCCTGGACGCAGGCCAGACACAGACCGAAGTCGCCGTATCCTTGAATGTGCCACAAAGTGTCATTTCAAGGCTTTGGAGACTATTTCGAGACACAGGAGATGTACAGTAAGTCGTAGGCCAGTACCAGGTCGACCAAGAGTAACCACCGCACAGCATGACCGATATCTGGCCTTAACCTCACGACGAAATCAGAGTGCACCTGCAAGACAATTGTCGGCGGAGCTTGCAGCCATCTTAGGACTTGCCGTTTCCCTGCAAATTATGTACCGGAGGCTCAGAACAGCAGGACTGTTTGCCAGACGTCCAGCGGTGTGCGTCCCGCTCACTGCAGCACAGATACGGGCCCGTTTACTGTGGTACCGTCAACGTCGAAACAGGACCGTGAATGAAAGGAGGCATTTGCTCTTCACAGATGAATCCAGTTTGCAGAACGATTCCCGTCGCATATTAATCTAGAGAGAACAGGGTAGCCGATACAACCATAGGAACATCGTGGTACAGGACCAGTTTGGTGGTGGTGGCGTCATGGTGTGGGGCGGCATCATGTTGAATTGCCGTACGGACCTGCACATATTCATGGGTGGTCCGAGGAACACTGTGGACGCTCGGAGTTACAGTGATGAGGTACTGAGAGTCTGAGACCACATGCTCGACTCTTCAGTGGTGCGGATGGTCCAGACTACCTATTAATGGACTATAACGTATTTCTGGCTGAGAAGACATTCATCGCATGGACTGGCCAGCGAGGTCTGCGGATCTGAATCCTATGGAACATGCCTGGGATGCATTGGGGAGGCGAATTGCATCCCGTCATCCTCCGCCAAGGACCCTCCAAGACCTTTGAATTGCCCTTTCGGAAGAATGGGATCGACAGCCTCAATAGCTCTTGGACCATCTGATAGAGAGCATGCCACGTCGCTGCGAAGAATGTGTGGCCATTAGGGGTAACCATACACCCTATTAACAGCTTATTTTGTTGCGGAAGACATTGCCAAGTTCTGTTAGTTGTTGTCAAAGGTGTACCTTAGCTATTAGAACCTTTCTGACACCGTTTATTGAACAAGTTGTGTGACCCATGGTGTGTGATTCAGCTTCCGTTTGTTCAGCAATCCGTCTGATATTCCTATCAAGCGGTATGGCGTCGTTTAGTGATTATGTTTAACGTTTGGACACTATTTCCATACAAGTGTCTTAATTACTATTATAGGTGAGTTGCATGCGACTGTTTATGTTCGACGATAATTATAACTATTTTATGTTTGAACATAAATACTCATAAATATCTGTCGAGATTTCGCCAATTTTATGTACCGAACAGAGCGCATAGGACGCAGAGAATACCTTGTATTTGACCATGGCCTCCTCGAATACCCCACTATGACACGAGCCACTCAGTGAAATTTAAAATAGAAGGCCGTGGTAGTCAGCGCAGGTGCGATGCTATCCTTACCTAATTGGTCATACAACTGTTTCTTGAGCTCTGATTGGTGGGAGAAACTGTTTCATAATGAAAAATAGTGTTTTAATGACCCTCATTATGATACAGTTGTCTGACATACAGTATAATATTTACATTTCGACATCGTCGAACATAAAATAATTGCGAATATTCTTTTCACCAAGATCATTCTTCTAGCCAAGGTGTGTGATGGCCGCAGTGAGCTGAGGAGCGCCCAGGATTCAGATGTCCCCGCTGCAACATGCAAGTTCTCGGAGGCTGGCTGGCATTTTGTATCACGATGCGTTCTTAGAGGTTGTTTACGCTCTCAGCACGATGATTCAAATCTGATGAGTCGGAGGCGAACTCAATTACAGATGTTATAACAAGTAGTTCCGTGAAGTACTAAATAGCCTACTTTTCTTAAAATTTAAAATTCAATTCTTTTTCCTGCAAATAGATCGATTTAGAGAAATATCTTAATCTACAGAATTCTGCTGGTAGCACTGCCATTATAGTACGATTTGCTCAAAATATAACTCAAATACGGAGGTCGAGTCATAAGTCATGGCAACTTTTTATTTTCTCGCGAACAGGAGGCAACACGGAAAATCTACGATATGCATTTGGAAACAGTATATACTTGCGTAGGATGCCACTAGATGGTGTATGTAAACAACAGTGTGGGTCTGGGCATGCCCCCAAGTTCAGCGTGTGAGTGAGAGCGTCAGACAATGGAATTCAACAAGCAGGAACCAGGTGCGTTAGCCGTGGCCGTTACGGAGTGGCTGCAGGCAGTCGCTCAAATCCGGGAAGCGAGGAGGTTCTAATCCCCCCGCCGGCAACCTTGAAGATGGTCTTCTGTGGTTTTCCATCATCCTTCCAGGCAAATTCCGGGGTTGGTTCCTAACTATAGGCCACAGCCGCTACCTTCCAATTCCTCGTCCTTACAATCACACGTTCCTCCCCAGACAACACTCCACACGCGACGGTACGTGTAGCTCACCCCATGAGTGTCCGCATAGAAGCAGCTACAAACTCTGGCGAGCCGAACATGTCCTCGGACACTCCCGGCACTAAAAGCCATAAGCAAAGAAAAGCAGGAGCAACGACCGTATATTAAAATCGCAGTTCTCCGCGGCAGAAATGCACGACAATGCCATGCAGAGCTGCGGGAAGCATTAGGTGTGCATGCCATGCCCTATAGAACAGTGGCGAGGTGGGTGGAGACGTTCAAACGGGGTAGAATATCAACTGCCGATTTGCCTCGCCCAGGCCGTCTAGTGCCCAAGGACAATGATGTACGGATAATGGTGATCGATCAGTGTTTACCGGAGGACAGGCGCTGGACTATAGCGGAATTGCAAGAATATACAGCAATACCAGCGGCAACAATATGGCGCATGTTACACAAGGACCTAGAGATGCGTAGAATTTGTGCAAAGTGGGTGCCACATCAGTTAACGGAGGTACAGAAGTGGACTCGTTACGAAACATGTCGCATCAACCTGGAGAGGTTTAAGCAGGAAGGACAAGCCATGTTGAATCGCAATATTGCAGTCGATGAAACATGGGCACGTGCTTATGAAGCTGAACTGAAGGAACAGTCAAGTGAATGGCGTCGTCAGGTGTCACCACGAAGACACAAGGTTCGACAAAATCCGTCACCCAATCAGGTTATCGTCATCCTGGCATACGATGTTCAAGGTGTTATTGTGTGTCATCCCGTGCGTAAGGGGCACACTGTCAATGCAGTGTATTACAATTCCTTTTTGTTGTACCAATTGCGCCATGCAGTGCAAACCAAACGTCCTGATCGTTTGGACGACGCCATAATCCTACACGATAACGTGACAGCTCACACAGCAACCATCGTTAAGCGTCGCTTACAACAGTGGGGATTGGAGGTTCTTCCACATCCGCCTTATTCACCTGATCTGAGCCCATGTGACTATGATCTAATCCCCAAAGTCAAGAAGCCACTACGTGTACGACGGGTTGCTAACAACGAAGGCATCGTAACAGCATTTCGGAGGGAGATGTTACACGTTAGCGACACATGCAGCGAATGGTATTCAGCGCCTGCCCCACCGCTGGCAACGCACAAAGACATCTTAGATGATTATTTCGAGGGTCTGTAACCAGTGGAGATCTGTCCTTTGTACGTAGTCTTGTGTATTTGCTGTGTATCTCTACTTAGTATAAAACAAGTCCCCGATTCTTGGATGTTACGGGTAAACTCGAGAACCACTGGATGGATTTTGATGCGGTTTTCACCATTCTGTAAAGGATATCTCCAGGATGATTTCTGTAGAAAATAATTTATTTATGATCAAAGGAAGCCGAGCAGTAACGATTTCAGTGGAAAAGTCGAAAAAAAACCTGGCGCCCGAGCGCTTTGTAACCTTACGCTGGGCAAACCGTTACAAATATCTAAATACTATGAGTGTAAGAATTGTTCAGCATGAAAAGTTCTACAAAAAAAGTCCGTGAGAGCATATGTCTATCTTCAATACATCGCCCACTATAAATGTTTTACGTTCAAATTTCATCCATCCATGTCCATTCAACTACTGAGGCGACAGTTTACGAGCTAGCTAAGGGCGAGTCTATCACCCCTGTTACAGTCTAGCTAGTGGGCGAAGCTATTGCCCCAGATAGGATAGAGCCAGCAGCAAAGCGTTGAGTCGTGTTGAGTTAAGACTTCTGAGAAGGGTGGTTGTGTTTGGAGCTTCCCTGGAAATGCAACTTTGGTTTTCTTCATTTCACCTGTGAAACACAGTCAAGTTAAGATTGGACGGAAGGGGGATTTGAGTTTCATTCACCTCTCCACTCCCTGGAAGTGCAACTCTCATTTCGCCTGTGAACTTTTGGTTCCGCAAAATTCACAGTCAATTTAAGATTGGACGGAAGGGGGATTATATTATATTAAATTATACTGATTGGCGTATAATCTGTACTTAGTATAAAGCAAAGTCCTCGATTCTTGGACGTCACGAGTAATCTCGAGAACCACTGAATGGATCTTGATGCGGTTTTCACCATCCTGTAAAGGATATCTCAAGGAAGGTTTCTGTAGGAAATAATTTATTTATGACCAAAGGAACTCAGCACTAACGATTTCAGTGAAAAAGTCGAAAAAACTGGCGTCCGTGCGCTTCTTAAGCTTACGCTGGGCAAACCGTTAAAAATATCTATATACTATGAGTGTAAGAATTGTTCAGCATGAAAAGTTCTACAATAAAGCCCGGGAGAGCATATCTCTATCTTCAATGCATCGCCTACTATAAGTGTTTTTACGTTTTCATTTCTTCCAACAATCTCCATTCAGTTACTGAGGCGACAGTTTACGAGCTAGCTAAGAGCGAGTCTATCACCCCAGTTACAGCTTATCTAGCGGACAAGCTTATACAGCAAGCAGCAAACTGTCGAGTCGTGTTGAGTTAAAAACATTGGAGAAGAGTGGTTGTGTTTGGAGTTTCCCTGGAAGTGCAACTCGGCTTTTCTTCATTTCGCCTGTGAACTTTTCGTTCCGCAAAATTCACAGTCCAGTTAAGATTGGACGGAAGGGGGATTTGTGTTTTTCATGCACCTCGCCATTCTTAAATTACGTCTGACAAGAATTTGTTGCACATGCATCTCCATGATAATATAATTAATAGCCCAGTCAGTGATTTTAACCCATCATGCCGAGACGTAAAACGGATATTGGTCTTTGTTCATTGACATTGGAAAAAAAGCGCTTATCACATAATGCATTCATAACTGTTCCCGGGCGAAGCCGGGTCGGGTTGCTAGTGCCATAATAAAGCCCGGGAGAGTATATCTCTATCTTCAATGCATCGCCTACTATAAGTGTTTTTACGTTTTCATTTCTTCCAACAATCTCCATTCAGTTACTGAGGCGACACTTTACGAGCTAGCTATGAGCGAGTCTATCACCCCAGTTACAGCTTACCAATGGCCTGTGTTCTGTCACTTACCTACGAGCTTCTCCTAACGTCAGAATTTATCTTCAGGCAATATGCATACGTACTGAACCCTTCAGAATAGCAGTGTTTTATGCAAGAATCTTAGATCAAGGGGTCGCGTTCAGTTCATAGTGTGGTGTTTACGTCCGCCAAACTACGTGCTTTTCTGAGGCAAGGGTTATAGGATGAAAACTATAACTAAGAAAGAAAGGAGACAAAACGTAAGATAATAACTAGATTTAATAACTAATTTGTGCATAAAAGAATAAAACAAACAAAAATAAACAAAATCCTCCCTGAATTTTCCCCTGACAGGAATATTTATCACTTTGAGGAGTCAGATGGATCTCCCCTTTTCTAATAAAATGTGGATCCAAGTTCCACTATCTTGCATATGAATTTATGTTCGCGTGGTGACTATCTACGGGAAATGAGTACTTGGATGATCATTCGTTCACAACGGGTTAACAACCACGGTGCTCACGAACAATCATCTCGTAAAATCAACTTTTATGGCTATGGGCATAACATTAATAAAAATCCTTAAATCTAACTCTGACACACATATTACAACTCTACTATTTACAGGCATCTCTCTGAGACCCTTATTAGTGTGGTGACACGCTTATCCAAATGAGCTGCCACAATGGCCAGATACTCAACAACAAGGAAACACAGCGCCGCACGTGACTCACGGGCCACTGACATGGAAAATACACATAGAATAAACCAACAACAACAAACCACCTGGGTGGATAAGATTACTTGATATTAACAAAACTGCATGTTAATGAAACGCTTCGAAGGTAATCGTGTTTCGTAGGCAACTCCCATTTATTTAAACAATTTTACCATTGATCAGTTTCTCACATTTATATTTATTTTCAAGTAATTGGGAGCTAGACGTGCACTCCACTTTAATGAGCTCTGCTTGCGAAACTCAGTCAGCCCTTGTGACAACAACTCGCCTCTTTCCACAATACCAGTCATGTCCCCCATCCAGTGTATATAAATAGCCGACCCGCTGAACTGTTATCTCAAGGAATCAACAGCCGCTAACATCTCCTCCCACTCAACATATGGTCAGACAATAATCACATATCCATAATTGTCCTCGCAAGGATGCAATATGAATCTGGTACCAAGCTGACAGAAATCAGTCTCTGCTGAAGTTCCCGCTTGTAATACCACAACAATATACTCACAGTACACACATCTGGGACTGACATAACACCTTTCACATGGGTCTGCTGAATTAGAGCTCGCAAACATTTAACACAATATTTAAAACCTACGATAGAGCTGAGTACTCTTCGTCACAAATTACATTGCTCCAAAGGCAATAATCACACTGAATCTGATCAATAATAATTTTCAATAACATTTAATTACCCTCCAATCTACTATATAATTAGATTAATTCAGTCCTACTTCTGAAACACGACATATCTCCGAGAGACGTTTTTAACCGCACTTCGTAACCTAGGCGAACACGGTCGTTCACATAGCTACGTTAGTTAACACAACACAAAGAAAAGAATTTTCCATTAACTACAATTGTGCGAGCTGCTTCCAAACAAAAGTGTGTCAGATCAAAACTAAATATACTACACTAAATCACACAAGCAAAGTATTTACAAAAAATATGTCCCATAAACCATAAGTTAATTTAATAAATAATAAAATATTATTTGTACTCATCTCGTGTTGTAGTCACCCGTCAAAGAACATCAGACGCCATTCCCCAACTGGATGCTTCTTTATCTCATAGCAGCCATCTGGACGGACTGTTGAGAATTCCACACTTCCTCTGCATTCATCGATGTCATCCTTGCGCTGATACAAAAATTAGGTTATTATACACTTTATGTCTGACTATTAAATTCGCTTGTTCAGGTACTAAATTCCCTGTCACTGTTCGTTGGCGAATTATCGACGCTACTGTCCCTATAACTATAGTACAATGACTATCTATCACTGAATTTACCACTTTACAATGAATATCTTGTGTCCTCGACACAAATACACGTCTATCTCTTCAGACGAACAGAATCAAAGTCCTGTGTTCTCGACACACGGAATAAAAGTCATGTCTCCTAGACACACGGAATGAAAGTCAATGTCTTGTGTCCTCAACACACAGAATAAAAGTCAATGTCTTGGCTCTTCGACACACTTATAAATGAACTGGCCCTTGGGTCTAGATGGAGGGGGATTTTATGTAAAAATTTCTCGAAATAATTGTGATACAGGAATGAAATACGTATCACTGAACTCGTAATATTGCACAGGTCAAGAATATGCCCATTGATCCTAGAATCGATCGTAGAGATTTTGTCTAGGCGATTTCCCGCGTGAATACTAGCCACCGCGTACCCCAGCCAGAGTTGGCGCGCAAGTAGGCATTCTCTTCTCATTGGTTCTCCATTTTCTAATAATTTGGCGGTTTCTAGTAGATCTTGGCGTCTTGGGAGTGTCTATTTTCTTCATCAGCCATTCACGTTACTGCATCATATTTCTTCTAGGCGCGAATATCACAATGAACATACCAGAACCATGTCTCACCGCGCGTCGCTTCTAAAATTGAGGTAGCCACACCTGTCCCTGTGATACATCGCTCTGCTATTTCTTTTCATAGCTCAAGTACTTAGCCTTTTGTTAAACTGTCGCAGGTATGTCCCTACTGTCTCCAACAAATGCTTGAAATTTCCTCATCACTGTCTGGCTACTTTCTTGATGCTGGTTGAAATATTTATTAATTGAAGAAATAAAAAGTAGAATCATTTAACCAACATAGGGTAAAGGGTTCACAACTCTCCCACTCACAAAATTTCGAACTTAGGAATAAAGTCGACAATTTTACAATACTTCCGTAGGCCAATTTGTTTTATTTCCAGAATCACCCCTTTTTCTTACTTGGTCTAGGCGCTCCTGTCTTCAATGGCATTTACTCGTTTTCATATCCTGCTTGTCTCTCCCCCTTCCAATCTTGCGTGACGCTCTGCTGCCTGCGGCAACACCTTACTCGCCTCGTCAATGTTTGTCAACAACAAGTCTACTTCCTCGTTCATTACGTGCCGTAGTCAATTGCTCCCCGTTGACTTTGTTGATAGTAGGACGTCCGTATATTCAAACAGCGTCATTATTTTCGGCGCTACCATGGTTCACTTCGACGATATTTTTTTAGGTTGGCAGCGTTGTAAACTGACATTGTTCCTGTGCTCAATTCTTTCACTCTGTAAGCATTATTTCCAAGTTTTCTTACGATATAATAGGGTCCTATGAATTTTTCGCAGAACTTACTAAAGATTTTCTTTTCTGGGTCCGATATAGCAGGTCGTTTTACCAAAACGAGCTGGTTGACTTCAAGATCACCGTGGAACCTCTTATTTCTTACTCGCCGTAATCTGCGGTCTGCTTGTTTCCTCATGTATGCTCTCGTTCTTTCAATTCTCAGGTCTGGTGCTATCATGGGATCTTGTGGACAGTTAATGATGCTTTTCCACGTTCTTACTGGATACTCGTTCTTGTGTAGGACCATAGGGATTTGTCCTGTTGACTCGTGCCTGGTAGAATTCATGCATGTCTCTACGTCCTTGATTTTATCGACCCATTTGTGGTGTTCGTTCGGAATGAAGATTCTCAAATATGCAGTTACAGATTTAATTACTCTCTCACTTGGATTTGCTTGGGCATGTCGGATACTGCTTAAAACATGTTTTATACCCATGTCTTCCATTCCTTTCTTGAATTCGGCGCTTGTGAAATAACTGCCGTGATCTGATAATATAAACTCTGGTTTTCCAAGGGTTGGAATAACTCTATTACGAATGCGACTGAGTACCTGCTTCGATGTTGTTTTCTGAATAGGGCATAGTACTACAAACTTAGAAAATACATCAATGCACACTAGCAAATGACGGCAACCTCTCCTTCCCTTCGGAATTGGACCAAGACAGTCCACCGCCAGTAGCTCACATGGTTTCTGAGGTAGCAATGGTCTAGGATATTGCCTCAGTAAATAATTATTTGGCTTTGTTCTCTGACATGGGTCACAAGTTGTAATGACGTCACATATAGTTGTTCTCATACGTGGCCATGTAAATGTCTCTCCTATTGTCGCTTCGCACTTGTCTAAGCCCACGTGACCGTAACTTTCGTGCGTATGCCATGTCAATCCTCGTTGTAACGATGCAGGTACTAATATGCGTAACTTGGTGTGGTCATTATCTACCCATTTGTGTAGAAAATTGTTGACATAAACATATCTTCCTTCTTTGGCTTTCGCTTCTCGAAATGCAGGTGTTCCTGTAGGTAGTTGCTTTTTGAAGTATTTAATTAATAGCATCATCCATGGTTCCGCTTCCTGTTCTCGCTGTATCTCACGTAACTCCTCCAAGAATTCCCGGTCCTTTGGTGTTAACTCCAAGTGTTGTACCATCGCTGTTTCTTCATTATCAGGCTCTGGGTTCCTGCTGAGTGCATCCGGTATCACGTTCATCTTCCCTGGACAATGTTCAATTTCAATGCTGAACTGCTGAATGTATATAGACCAACGTGTCACACGTTCGCTCGCCATTGACGTCTTAAACAAGAATGTTAGTGCCTTGTGGTCAGTCCTGACAATAATAGGGTAACCATAGATTATTCGTTTCCATTGTTGGAGCGCATGAAGGATGGCCAACAATTCTAGCTCGGTTACAGTATAGTTCCGCTCGTGCTTACGCAATTTTCGGCTGACAAATGCCAAATATGTTTTGTGCTGCAGGTTCGCTGGATCCTCTTGGTAGAGCATAGCACCTATCCCAATTAGTGAAGCATCCGCTTGGATTATAAATTTGAGCTTGAAATCTGGATAGCCTAATTTAATGCAGTTTTCCAATAGCTGTTTTGTTGCTTGGAATGCCTTCTCACATTCCGCGTTCCATGACCATTTGTTATTTTTCTTTAACATTTCTTGCATAGGAGCTACAGTCTCCGTATAACCTGGACAGTTTTCTTTGAAGAATCCCGTTACGCCTAAGAAAGCCCGAATGTGCTTGACTCTCGTTGGTGTAGGGAAATTCTTTATCGCATCAATCTTAGCTGGGTTAGGCTTCACCCCCTCCTTGTCAATGACGTGACCCAAATATAAGATCTCGCTCTTGAAGAAATGCGATTTCTTCAGGTTTACTTTGAAATTCGATGCGTTCAAGTTGCCCAATACTTTATCTAAATTTTCCATGTGAGTTTCAATGTTGTCGGATGCCAACAGAATGTCGTCAATGTATCGCACCGTCATCTCCTTTACTTCCTCGGTTAGGTTCCGGTCCAGTGCTCGGATTAAAGCACAGCCCGCTGTTTTGACCCCAAAAGGCATTCTGACGAAACAATATGTCTGGTTATCGAATAAGAAGCCAGTTAGAAGCTGTGACTTCTCATCCAACTCAAGATGGTGGAACGAGCTCGTCAGATCGACTGATGAATAAATGCTCTTGTTTTTAAAGCCTTTTAATACGTCTCTGATAATTGGCGCTCTGTCATACTCAGGAAAAATGAGTCTCATGTTGAGATTTCTGGCATCTAAACAAAGTCTAATAGATCCATTTGGTTTTGTGACTGCCAAAATCGCATTTAGATAAGGTGTAGGTGTCTTCCTTATCACTCCAGCTTCTAACATCTCATCTATAATGATTTTAACTTGACCACGATACTTTTCAGGAATTGGGTATAATCTGCTTTTGAAAGGTGACCAGTCCTCGACTTGCATAGAGTACTTGAAATTTAAAATTTTCCCAGGTACTGTATCAAATACTGATTTGTGCTTCCTTAAAACCTCTTCCAACTGTTTTCTGTGTTCACCCCCAAGTTGAATGTCATTGAGCCGCTCCTGTAGTAACTCTTCAAATTGTGCATCACTGTCATCTCCTTCTGTTAATAAAGACCATATCTCCTGGGATTCTATCTCCTCATCTAGTTCCACAACAGCCCCTTCTATGATGTTATCTTCCGCCTTTCGTACCTCCTCTTCCGTCTCTTCTGATATTGCTTCCAATGCCCAAGAATTTACATCTCTTCCGGTAGTGATTTCATCCATATGCAATCCCACGTTTTTCAGCTGGTCATATTCTCTAAAACTGACTGTATTCTTGTGTAAATC
Source organism: Meconema thalassinum (assembly GCA_946902985.2). NCBI lineage: Eukaryota > Metazoa > Arthropoda > Insecta > Orthoptera > Tettigoniidae > Meconema > Meconema thalassinum. The sequence continues at coordinate 1,073,440,217 of OX336389.2, forward strand.
TATCACTGCTTGATAGTCACAAATGAAATTTGCACCAAGAATTATATTGAAATTCATCTTTGCCATGATAATGAATGTTTGCCCAAAAGTATGTTCCAATATGTTCAGCTCTAAGTATGCCTGACGTTTACAAGTAACGGTGCGTTCAGGAATAACACCCCTCACTTTGAGCTGTGGTACCGGAATTACAGGAATATTCTGAGTCCGTCCCAACTCTCGAATCAAGGCCTCCGATACTAGACTGATCTGTGACCCCGTATCCAATAAACATCTTATATTAATTCCACCAATCCTTGCGTAAATAATGGGTAATTGCCTAATTTCATCGTTCCGTGGTTTCACCGTCTCCTCCAGGCAATCTTCTGGTAAAGCAATCCATTCTTGTATGTTCGCTACTATCCATCCATCTTCAACTTCCGACTGTTGTGTTTGGAGACTGTCTCTTTGATCCAAAATTAACATTTTTTTTTAGCTCCATTTCGACTCCCATCATCCTTCTGTCGCTCATGTCCTTGATATTCCTCTTGTCTCAGTAGACTTCCAGCTTCCTCAGTATGTGTATCTGGGTTCTTTCTGTTCCCAATGGCCTTTTCCCATCTTCCTATTTCTCCACCTTGATTAGCGTGTAACTCCTCTAAGTAATTTTGTGATTGAGCGTGCCTATCATCCCAGTCATCTCGATAGTTACGTTGATCTCCTTGATTTTGATCTCTCCTTCCTTTCCATCTTTGATTGGCATTGTAATCACCGTATCTTCCATAAGGCCTGTCATTCCTTCGATTATCACGCCATTGTTGATATCCTCTCTGTTGGTATCTATTGTTGCCCTGGTATCTATTGTTGTAGTAATTTTCGTTACGCTGATATGGTCTGTTTTCCCCTTCTTCCTGGTTTCGCCTAGGTGTGGAGGTGCTCGTATTAGTACCCTGCGTTTTAGTATTTCCTTGTTTTGTTTTAACGACCTCTGTAGTGTTGACTAACTCCAGTTGTCTTCCTCCTCTAAGATGACTATGAGATGTGGTCTCATCTATTTGCCGTAATATCTGCTCTGCATGTAGGGCCGTACTAACGTTTGCTGCGACTAGCACTTGCTGTACATTAACTGGCATTTGCCTTGCTATTGTCATCACCAAATCTGATTCGTTTAATGGGTAATCCAGATCGCGAAATTTTAGCATTTGCATGTTAAAGAAATCTGAGTATTTTGTCTGCTGGGTAGTTTGATATTTTCTAGAGTAAAGCTCCATTCTTAAACTCTGTTGTATGGCGGGAGACCAGTATTTGCGCAGAAACGCTAAGTTAAAGTCTGACATGGTTCCAAATGTATATTTGAAACTTAAAAACCAGGTGAGAACATTCCCTGATAAAAATCTCTCCATCATTCTCAATCTACGTGCTTCAGGTACCCCAGTGTCATTGAAATGGTCTTCAATCTCTTTGATAAAGGCCTTAGGCGTTACCCCTGAATTTTCGGTGTATTTCTGCGGTTTGTAGTCATTTGAGCGAATTACTTGAATAAGTTGTGTGGGCTGATGACCGTCCTGTGGTGTTGAGCTTCTATCTACGTTCTTACGAAATCCGTCCGTGTTTGTTGTTAATGGGCTCTCTGCTTGATTCTGACTTCCTGCTATGCTGGGTTGGGGACTATGTGAGTCATCCTGCTTGTCTTTCAATGCTCCCGTTTTAAATATAGACGATTGTTCTAATGAGCGAAGTTCGGCTTTAATGATCCTGTCTGCTCTTTAAGTCTATTTTTTACCTCTTGCTCCAAAGCTTGAATACGCGTGTGGTTTTCGCCTACTGTTTTAATGATGGTGGATCTTTCCTCCTTAGAATCAATATTCATTTTCTTCCAATCTTTCCTGATCTGTTCTTTAATCGTGCTAATTTTTTCTTCAATTTGGCTCTTATTTTCATCCTGATTATTTTCTATCTGGCTCAGCCTTTCGTCTAATGTACTCTTAAATTGTTCTTGTTCCGTTTCTAGGCTTTTCCACTGTTCCGCTGATTTTATCTCTAGACGGTCCATATCTTTAATTATGCCTGATATGTTCTCATCTACTGCTGATATTTGTTGTTGAATGACCCTGCCACTTTTCTCCATCTCCTTAAATCGTCCTTCCAACTTATCTTGAGCTATTTTGACCTCGCTTGTATTCATTGTGCATGCTATTTCAATCTGCTCTAATTTAGCTAACACCGTTTCATCGAGAATGCTAAGTTTTTTATCAAAAATTCTCTCCATTTTTTCAATCTGCTCTAATTGTTTCTCATTATTTTTGCTTACATCAAGGGCCAGTAATATCATCTGTTGGTTTGTGTGCTCTTTCATCTCTGCGGTTAACGAAGCTAATTGGTTCGTGTTTTTATTATTTTGCGCCTCTAACTGTGAATTTATAGTGTCATTAATTTCACTCTTTAATAACCTAGCTTGTTCCGCCTGATATTCATTTTGCTCAATTCTACTGTTATTTAACTGTGTCCGCAATGATTCACTTTGTTCTAACAGTTTAGCATTTAGCGATTCACTTTGTTCTGACATTTTCGTATTTAGCGATTCACTTTGCTCTAACAGTTTAGTATTTATTTGTTCAGATAATTTTGTATTCAACGCTTCACTTTGCTCTACCATACTAGTGTTTATAGATTGACTCTGTTCTGATAATTTAGTGTTCAACGCTTCACTTTGCTCTGCTAATTTAGTATCCAACAATTCCTGCGTTCTCCTCGCTGCACTTTCAATGATCTCCTGGATCTGCGCCACCGTTGCCATGTTTTACAATATATATGAGACATATGGGAAATGGCCTACGCCAATGCCCTTTGACACGCACATAAATCCAATGCACATTTAATTTCTTTATTCTACTCAGTTCATTTATTTTTACCTATATTCCCATTAGTTGATTGCATCTCTGAGTAGTTCTAGTTTTACTCAATTTAATTTTAACCCCAAGCACATATTTAGTCATTAAACAGTTATCCTGATCTGATATTAACACTGACTAATTAACAAAGTATTAATTGTCATTTTAGGCTACAGCCTCCTAATATTTCCATGAGTTTGACTTTCTACACAAATCTAGTTTTAACTTTATCATTGGGCGCCCGGTATCACATCTTAATTTTACTTTAATTTAAAAGACAACAACGTGAACCGTATTTTACTTTGCAAACTCCTGATTTTAATTTATCTTTCACACATTTGGCGGTATCCACTTCGCCTCAACTACTTTTAATAAAATATCACTTCCCGGTGATTAAATACTGTCATATCTGCCTGCACTTGCGGCATGCCAGTTTTACTCAAATGCGCCACTATTGACATGTGTAATCTCCCCGTTACACCACAGTGAATAGCCCCACCGTTGGCCGCCAGTTTTCACCTATGAACCCTTCAGAATAGCAGTGTTTTATGCAAGAATCTTAGATCAAGGGGTCGCGTTCAGTTCATAGTGTGGTGTTTACGTCCGCCAAACTACGTGCTTTTCTGAGGCAAGGGTTATAGGATGAAAACTATAACTAAGAAAGAAAGGAGACAAAACGTAAGATAATAACTAGATTTAATAACTAATTTGTGCATAAAAGAATAAAACAAACAAAAATAAACAAAATCCTCCCTGAATTTTCCCCTGACAGGAATATTTATCACTTTGAGGAGTCAGATGGATCTCCCCTTTTCTAATAAAATGTGGATCCAAGTTCCACTATCTTGCATATGAATTTATGTTCGCGTGGTGACTATCTACGGGAAATGAGTACTTGGATGATCATTCGTTCACAACGGGTTAACAGCCACGGTGCTCACGAACAATCATCTCGTAAAATCAACTTTTATGGCTATGGGCATAACATTAATAAAAATCCTTAAATCTAACTCTGACACACATATTACAACTCTACTATTTACAGGCATCTCTCTGAGACCCTTATTAGTGTGGTGACACACTTATCCAAATGAGCTGCCACAATGGCCAGATACTCAACAACAAGGAAACACAGCGCCGCACGTGACTCACGGGCCACTGACATGGAAAATACACATAGAATAAACCAACAACAACAAACCACCTGAGTGGATAAGATTACTTGATATTAACAAAACTGCATGTTAATGAAACGCTTCGAAGGTAATCGTGTTTCGTAGGCAACTCCCATTTATTTAAACAATTTTACCATTGATCAGTTTCTCACATTTATATTTATTTTCAAGTAATTGGGAGCTAGACGTGCACTCCACTTTAATGAGCTCTGCTTGCGAAACTCAGTCAGCCCTTGTGACAACAACTCGCCTCTTTCCACAATACCAGTCATGTCCCCCATCCAGTGTATATAAATAGCCGACCCGCTGAACTGTTATCTCAAGGAATCAACAGCCGCTAACATCTCCTCCCACTCAACATATGGTCAGACAATAATCACATATCCATAATTGTCCTCGCAAGGATGCAATATGAATCTGGTACCAAGCTGACAGAAATCAGTCTCTGCTGAAGTTCCCGCTTGTAATACCACAACAATATACTCACAGTACACACATCTGGGACTGACATAACACCTTTCACATGGGTCTGCTGAATTAGAGCTCGCAAACATTTAACACAATATTTAAAACCTACGATAGAGCTGAGTACTCTTCGTCTCAAATTACATTGCTCCAAAGGCAATAATCACACTGAATCTGATCTATAATAATTTTCAATAACATTTAATTACCCTCCAATCTACTATATAATTAGATTAATTCAGTCCTACTTCTGAAACACGACATATCTCCGAGAGACGTTTTTAACCGCACTTCGTAACCTAGGCGAACACGGTCGTTCACATAGCTACGTTAGTTAACACAACACAAAGAAAAGAATTTTCCATTAACTACAATTGTGCGAGCTGCTTCCAAACAAAAGTGTGTCAGATCAAAACTAAATATACTACACTAAATCACACAAGCAAAGTATTTACAAAAAAATATGTCCCATAAACCATAAGTTAATTTAATAAATAATAAAATATTATTTGTACTCATCTCGTGTTGTAGTCACCCGTCAAAGAACATCAGACGCCATTCCCCAACTGGATGCTTCTTTATCTCATAGCAGCCATCTGGACGGACTGTTGAGAATTCCACACTTCCTCTGCATTCATCGATGTCATCCTTGCGCTGATACAAAAATTAGGTTATTATACACTTTATGTCTGACTATTAAATTCGCTTGTTCAGGTACTAAATTCCCTGTCACTGTTCGTTGGCGAATTATCGACGCTACTGTCCCTATAACTATAGTACAATGACTATCTATCACTGAATTTACCACTTTACAATGAATATCTTGTGTCCTCGACACAAATACACGTCTATCTCTTCAGACGAACAGAATCAAAGTCCTGTGTTCTCGACACACGGAATAAAAGTCATGTCTCCTAGACACACGGAATGAAAGTCAATGTCTTGTGTCCTCAACACACAGAATAAAAGTCAATGTCTTGGCTCTTCGACACACTTATAAATGAACTGGCCCTTGGGTCTAGATGGAGGGGGATTTTATGTAAAAATTTCTCGAAATAATTGTGATACAGGAATGAAATACATATCACTGAACTCGTAATATTGCACAGGTCAAGAATATGCCCATTGATCCTAGAATCGATCGTAGAGATTTTGTCTAGGCGATTTCCCGCGTGAATACTAGCCACCGCGTACCCCAGCCAGAGTTGGCGCGCAAGTAGGCATTCTCTTCTCATTGGTTCTCCATTTTCTAATAATTTGGCGGTTTCTAGTAGATCTTGGCGTCTTGGGAGTGTCTATTTTCTTCATCAGCCATTCACGTTACTGCATCATATTTCTTCTAGGCGCGAATATCACAATGAACATACCAGAACCATGTCTCACCGCGCGTCGCTTCTAAAATTGAGGTAGCCACACCTGTCCCTGTGATACATCGCTCTGCTATTTCTTTTCATAGCTCAAGTACTTAGCCTTTTGTTAAACTGTCGCAGGTATGTCCCTACTGTCTCCAACAAATGCTTGAAATTTCCTCATCACTGTCTGGCTACTTTCTTGATGCTGGTTGAAATATTTATTAATTGAAGAAATAAAAAGTAGAATCATTTAACCAACATAGGGTAAAGGGTTCAGTACATGCCCTATATTTCATAATGCATATCGTAGATTTTCCGTGTTGTGTCCTGTTCACGAGAAAAAAAATAGTTGCCATGACTTATAGGCCAGGCGACAGGTAGTTCAATAAGGAAATTGTAGGGGGGTGATGGCGGATCTAGACGATGGCCTAATTTCTTGGTGACGTCACAAGCTGGCGGCCAAGATGGCGTTCAAAATGGCGGCGATGACGTCACAGCCATAGCCTACTTTCTTGATGGCGTCACAACGAGGTGTGATCAAAAAGTTCCAAACTGTTCCCCCATAGCCTACTTTCCTGGTGACGTCACAACGAGGTGTGATCATAAATTTCCAAAATGTTGCCCCATAGCCTACTTTTCTGGTAACGTCACAACGAGGTGTGATCAAAAAGTCCAAAAATGTTGTCCCATAGCCTACTTTCCTGGTGACATCACAACGAGGTGTTATCAAAAAGTTTCAAAATGTTGACCCATGGCTACTTTCCTAGTGACGTCACAACGTGGTGTGATCAAAAAGTTCCAAAATGTTGACTCATAGCCTACTTTCCTGGTGACGTCACATACTAACCCGCCATACATTCAGGGGCAAAGTCGATATCTCCCGAACGCATGGTCGGATTTTGACAAATGAGGTGTCGTTGAACTCGGACCGACACTCTCCTTCCAATGAATAAAATATTTCCCCCCATCCCCCCCCCCCCAATAAAACCTACCCCTACTAGGGGGTGAAATTCTAATTTTATCGAAAATCTGGAAGTTTGAATGCTAATAGGGAATTAAACGTTTTTACACATAAAGCACATACATACAGCCGATTACCGCTATGATTTAACATTTTTATTTTTGTTTTTACGCATGCGCACTTGTTTTTTGTAAGAGGGTGGGTGATGAATCGCAGAGGCTTATGCGGCGACCATGCATGCCAGTGCCATTCATTGCTATTTGATGAATCATGAATCACAGAGGCTTATGCAATGACCATGCTTTCCAATGCATTCATCGGTATTTGATAAATCATGGATTGTACTGTAATGATTCAAAAAACAATTGCAAGAATGATTGCCGAGCCACAGGCATGGCATTGACCAAGATAATAGCCATGCTTGCAAATACATTAGTCGATATTTGAATGAGCCATGAATCGCAGAGGCTTATGTCATGGTTTGTAGCAGGCAATCGAACTCGAAATACTTTAAGCCAAAGCCTTTGGCGCTAACCAGTTAGGTATGGGATGTAAAACAGTGTCGGCTGCTAAAGCCTATCGCACTTTCCTGGGGGAATGATTAAATGAATAACCGATGAAATGAAATGATAGTGGAAAGTGTTGCTCGACTGACCGATCAGGGAATGGAATGAATGAACCCCCCACTTTGCGATGATGATATATACCATGCAGGCTGCTAAAACCTGTCGCACTCTCTTGGAGCAATGATTAAATGAATAACAAATGAAGTGAAATGATAGTGTAAAGTGTTGGATGACCAACTAGGTTCGGGAATGGAATTAATGAATTAAGTCCTCATTTAGCAGCGAGGATATGGAACTGTGTTGACTGCTAAAGCCTGTCGCACTTTCCTGGGACAATGATTAAATGAATGACAGATGAAATGAAATGATAGTGTAAAGTATTGCTTGATCGATCGGGTCAGGGAATGGAATGAGTAAATTCTCCATTAAACATTGAGGATATGAAACGGTGCCGGCTGTTAAGCCTGTCGCACTCCACTAGGATAATGATTAAATGAATGGCAGATGAAATAAAATGATTGTGGAGAGTGTTGCTAGAATGAAATAGTGACAGGGAAAACCGGAGTAGCTAGAGATTGGAAGAGAACAAGAATTAACTAAGTGAGGTCGACAGGAAAGAAGACGGAGAGGAGCCCGGCATAAGTAAGTGGAAGAAATGCCGGACACAGCTGGGGCCCTGTGGTCGCTAACCCACGTTCCACTAGATGTGAGCCCCCTGGGGAGAAACTTGAAACACTACTGCTTGCTAGCATGCATGGAGAGCAACCATGGGATAATGAAAACTGCAACTCTTGCATGATGCCAGTATTAAATTACACATTCTCTAAACACGCTGCCTGTCAGATAACATGCAAGTAGACAGTATGTATCACTGTATGAATTATTGAATATTAAAAGGAAATCGACTGTGGATCTATTGAAAAGGAATCGTCTTGGCATTTGCATGGTGGTGAAAATGGAAAATCACGAAAACCCATTTTCAGAATCACCCAGGTGGGATTCAAACCCACACTCTCTCAATGTCAGCGAGGCATGAGGTAACACGTTAGCACTTTTGGTCACTGCAGCTGGTAATTTGATTTTACTGTCTCTAAGATTAGCTTTTCCATGAACTAAGCAAGAAAATCCTGCCTCTACCGTCATTAAAGAAGGGTGAGACGACCTGATAGTTTAGCTGTTTAAGAGAAGAGAATTCACTCCCGAGTCGCTTCTGTAGCGTAGTGGTTAGCATAATTAGCTGCCGTCCCGGAGGTTCTGAGTTCGATTCCCGGCTCTGTCAAGAAATTTGAAAAGTGGTACGAGGACTGGAACGGGGTCTACTCGGTCTCGGCCCAGGCCCAAATGATCAGAGGGGGTTCGATTCCCAATTTAGGCATTCTTGAAGTGGTTTTCTGTGATTTCTCACTTTGTCTTTGGGCAAAATGCTGGGATGATACCTACCGTAAGGCCTCGGTCACTTCCTTCCCACTTCCTTGCTCAATCCTTCCACTCTTCCTATCCCTTCATGAGGCTCCTGTACGCTTTGCAGGTGAGTCCTCCTAAGCGTTGTGGCGATCACACACCCCAGTTGTATCCCCGACCCATAGTCTCAAGCTCTAGGACACTGCCCTCAGTGGCGGTACAGGTGGAATCCCTTGCTTAGTACATGGGAAAAGCTGATCCTGGAGGATAAAATGATAGCAAAGCGAGCAAAGATATGAATTAGCCTCAAAGGAATTTCTTAGGGGGTTGTCAACTTTTAAACTCACTAGTCGAGAGCTATTGAGGGTGTAACCATATTCAGAGTGTATTAAAAGTAGTGGGACTACATACACCATGCCACTTTGAGAGGCTTGAGCAAAAGGCAGGAGAAAATAAAATAAAGTTGACCCCTTGCAGGGTATCAGCAAAGATCAGACAAGGAGCGATTAAGGCTGGAAATTGAAAGACTCCCTAGGTCTCGGATACACTAATACTATTGACAGTGTAAAGAGAACAAGAGTTGACCGAGTAAGATCGACATGAAAGAAAACAGAGAGGAGCCCTGCACAAGTAAGTGAAAGCAATGCCAGACTCAGCTGGGATCCCCGTGTGATTGAAGCAGGATATCGTCTTACTATATCAGCAATCCTGTTTGAAATAAGCAGGTCGTCTGATAAGCGTAAACTGAAAACTTATTGTGTATGTCATTTCCCTTTGACATGTAGAAAGAATATGAATGTCTTGTAATGTAAAAATGGTTATAGTAATTTGAATCTTGATGTATCGCGAATCTCAATGTACAGTGATTTCTATTTCATTCACTCATAGGTGGACAATTTTTTTGTAAGCTGGCAATATTGAACAATATAAAAGCAAGGTCATATCTATCATTGGCACTCATTAGTCTCACGCCAGGTAATTAGTGCTGCAGTGCCATCATTTATATACAAGTTCATTGAGAAAAATAAGTGGCGTTAGTTAGAAAAAAAAGAAAAATATTTGAGAGGTATGTATTTAATAGATTAAACTTTTTTTATTGTTTGAATACAAATCAATGTGTAAGTGATGGATTGAAATGAATGGATTGATTGATTGGTTTATTTATTTATAGATAATTGGTTTACTGGTTATACCTAATCCAGTTGGCAGCGAATCTGTGTTAAAACGACTTGACCATTTGTGATTTGATTAACGCTCTATCCAGTGTCCATTTTCACTACCAGATGTCATTGACAATACTATTTTGCGAATCCGTATTGAAACAACTTGACCATTTGTGATTTGATTAACGCTCTATCCAGTGTTCATGTTCACTATTAGATGGCATTGACAAACCGATTTGGCGAATCCGTGTTGAAACAACTTAACCATTTGTGATTTGATTAAACGCTCTATCCAGTGTCCATGTTCACTACTAGATGGCACTGACAATACTATTTTGCAAATCCGTGTTGAAACAACTTAACCATTTGTGATTTTATTAAACACCCTAACCAGTGTCCATGTTCACTACTAGATGGCACTGACAATACTATTTTGCGAATCCGTGTTGAAACAACTTGACTATTTGTGATTAGATTAAACGCTCTATCCAGTGTTCATGTTCACTACTAGATGGCACTGGCAATACTATTTTTCGAATCTGTGTTAAAACGACTTGACCATTTGTGATTTGATTAAACGCTCTATCCAGAGTTCATGTTCACTACTAGATGGCATTGACAATACTATTTTGCCAATCCGTGTTGAAACAACTTGACCATGTGATTTGATTAACGCTCTATCCAGTGTTCATGTTCACTACTAGATGGCATTGACAATACTATTTTGCGAATCCGTGTTGATACAACTTGACCATGTGATTTGATTAACTCTCTATCCAGTGTTCATGATCACTACTAGAAGGCATTGACAATACTATTTTGCGAATCCGTGTTAGAAAAATTTAACCATTTGTGATTTGATTAAACACTCTATTCAGTGTCCATGTTCACTACTAGATGGCACTGACAATACTATTTAGCAAATCCGTGTTGAAACAACTTAACCAGTTGTGATTTGATTAACGCTCTATCCAGTGTTCATGTTCATTAATATATGGCATTGACAATACTATTTTACGAATCCGTGTTGAAACAACTTGAGCATTTGTGATTTGAATTAACGCTCTATCCAGTGTTCATGTTCACAACTAGATGGCATTGACAATACTATTTTGCGAATCCGTGTTGAAACAACTTAACCATTTGTGATTTGATTAAACGCTCTATCCAGTGTCCATGTTCAATACTAGATGGCACTGACAATACTATTTTGCGAATCTGTAATGAAACAATTTAACCATTTGTGATTGATTAAACGCTCTATCCAGTGTCCATGTTCACTACTAGATGGCACTGACAATACTATTTTGCGAATCCGTGTTGAAACAACTTGACTATTTGTAATTTGATTAACGCTCTATCCATTGTCCATGTTCACTACTAGATGTCATTGACAATACTATTTTGTGAATCCGTGTTGAAACAACTTGACCATTTGTGCTTTGATTAACGCTCTATCCAGTGTTCATGTCACTACTAGATGGCATTGGCAATACTATTTTGCGAATCCGTGTTGAAGCAACTTAAGGCTGAGCGGTCAAAAATTGGATTTTTTTATTATTTATTTTATTCTTAATCTCCAATATAGGTCTTTGTAAGACATTATATGCGTTTTGATGAAAATAACGACGGCTCGTTTGCTGAGGACATGGCTTCAAAGTAGCTATTTTGAGCGTTAATGGTACAATCACCACGACGAAACTAATAATCGGAAGACACCGAAATTTCTGTACAACAACCCCTCCAGTAGTACCTGCAATGGGAACAATTTTTATTTCGAAATTCAAATTTTGTATTAACCTCTTCAGATTTGAGTACCATTTTTATTGAGAAAAAATGTGTATACTGTATTAACTTCAAATTTATATTAATTTGAAGTGGCTCTTATTATGAGCAGTAGAAAAGTTTGATAAAGAAAATTGGTTCAGCGATATACCCGTGGTACATGTACCTTTCAGACTCTACAAAACGCTGGCTGAATCAGTCACACACACACACACACGCGCGCGCACACACAGCGGTAAGACAAGGTCTTGGGCAAGAGCGCGCTCGGGCACCTGCCTTCCCCTCTCTTTCAACACCTTTGCTATCGCAGCTTCCTCCCCCACCCCCTCCCCCCACCCCCACCTCTCCGACACATCTTGCCAGTCTACACGACCGCAGTCTAGAGGAAATCATAGAAGTGTTATTATCTCACCCATTACTCCTTACAGAATGTAAAAAATTATTTATAAGTTACTTTATAAAATTCTGTAAGTTATATTCGCAGAATAAAATATGTTTATGATCAATAGAACTTTATGCGAGTTGTAATCTTCAAAATATATCAAAATAATATATATATATATATACATATATATATATTACAATTTGCCTTACGTCCCACCGACACAGATACTGTAGGTCTTATGGTGACGATGGGATAGGAAAGACTAGGAGTGGGAAGGAAGCGGCTGTGGCCTTAATTAAGGTACAGCGCCCATTTGCCTGGTGTGAAAATGAGAAACCAGGGAAAACCATCTCCAGGGCTACTGACGGGGGGGGGGGGGGGGGTTCGGACCCACTATTTCCGGAATGAAAGCTCACAGCTGTATAACCCTAACCGCACGGTCAGCTCTCTCCGTCAATCATATCATATTATATAAAAATATAATCATAATAGGCCTGTATCATAATATAATCTTTTTATTGGGCTGGGCGGAGGGAGAGTGCCTTGTCCACAAATTGGTAATACGAAGGGCCCCGCGCTCAGAAAGGCCCCGCGCTTCACGCCATTTCTTTTTTTTCATAAATGAAAATAATAAAAAATAAAGATAGGGTGTTTGATTCAGTTCAGCCCAAATTAAAATTGGTCCTCCGCTATATTGATATGATGGCAGAAACTCCAAGGATCGTCGAATCGTTCATCGAGTTTTTGCAGGTACATAACACTACGGGAAAGGGGTTAGCTGAGGTTTTAGAGGGAATATTGATATCATGGACTGTTGGGGACAAGGGTATGACAAGGGTGCTAATATGAAGGCCAAGTATAAGGGAGCGCAGAGGCGAGTAAAAATACTAATAAGCGAGCAATGTTCATGGTATGTGTTGCACATAATCTTAACTTAATTTTGGGTGACATGGTTAATGCAATAAGGACGCTATGGCATTTTTTGGTATAGTTCAGCGTCTGTATACTTTGTTTGTAGCTTCCTCGGAAAGGTGGGACATTTTGTGCGAACTATGCCCTGGCCTCCTCACACTAAAATCTTTATCTTGCACGAGATGGAAATGTTGAATTGGCAGTGCCAAGCCCATCAGGTACCAGGTACCAGTTAGGCAAAGAAAAATTGGCAGAAACTACCTAAGATCCTGTTACCAGGTCAGAGGCCCAATCTTTGTTGCTTCATACAAATTCGTATGAATTTGTTTTAAGCCTCGTTATCTGGTACGATATTTAATTTTCTGTGAACTCAACAAGTAAAACTCTCCAATCTGAGAAGACTTCGTTAGATACGGCTTTAACCTAACTGCAGGGCCTAAAGTCATTTTTTCAAAATTATCGCAACACTGGCTTTGACAGTGCAATGTCCACCGCTAGAGAAATAACGGAAAATTTGGGCTATGCAAATAATTTTTTATTCGCCGTCAAGGCAATCGCAAAAGGTTCCTTGATGAAATAAATCAGCCAAATGAACATCAGGTGGAAAGAACTGAAGAGGAACTTTAAAAAGAAGCTGAAAATAAATTTCGGGTAAATTACTTTTTGTCTGTCGTAGATACTGCACTGAGCTGCGTAGCAAATAGATTTAACGAAGTTAATTTTTTTCGGAATACTTTGGATTTCTTTTCGATCCTTCCAAGCTTTCCAATTTGGAGGAAAGGCAATTGAAATACCATTGTCAAACATTCTCTAATTTTCTAAAAGACGGGGAGCTTGAAGATTTGGATGCAGAAGTTCTTTTTCTGGAGCAACAATTATTTAGGTACGCTGTTCCGTAATCTGTAAAAAGTGATTGCGGTGCACTAGATTATTTAGCCCCGATAAAGGAGTCCTATCCTAATTTAACGACGGCATATCGAATTATGCTTACAATTCCTATAACGTTTGCGTCGGGGTAAAGGAGTTCTTCCATTTTGAAACTAATCAAAACAAGTAGTTCCCTGAAGAACTAAAGTCTATTTTCATATATCCTACTTATGTTAATTACCACTATCAACATACAAAATTTCAGTTTGATCGTTGTAATAGATTCGTAGATATTGAGAACCGACTAAATATTTCGGATGGTCGCAATGTTGTATTTGTATATATGTAGGTCTTAGAGTTATGTACTGTTACATGAAGATTATTGTGTACGTGTAGCATTCAAACTTCAATCGCATGATTAGGAAGCAAGAATTAAAAACGAGATTTTAAAATTTCACACAGCTGCCATCTTGTGGTTATGGAAACATTTGTATAAGGATTTACTGTACCAAGTTTCACTGCACTCGGATGGTTATATTGTGAGAAATGTCCATGTGAAACTTTTTACTTCGTGTCACCTCCTTGTTGGACTTGTGATCACCGGGTTATTGAAAGTCCTATAGCCCCTATGAACACAATAAAAATCAGTTTCATTGCTGTAATAGATTCGTAGATAATGAGAAACGTCTAAATATTCCGGATGGTCGCCATGTTGGATTGTTATATGTATAGGTCATAGAGTCATGTACCATTAAAGGAAAATTATTGCGTAGGTTCATTATACAAACTTTCACTTCGATCGCATGATTACGACACAAGGAATAAAAACTTAATTTAAAAATTTGCACAGCCGCCATCTTGAGGTTATGTAAACAATTGAACTAAATTAAACACCAGTGCATTACAATGTGCATAAACATTTGCTGTACCAAGTTTCATTGCGTTTGGATCATTAAATCGCGAGAAATTTGTATTTAAAACTTTCAACTTCGCGTGGCCGACATATCCGTTTTGTAGTTAACCGATTTTTGAAAGTCTCATAACTGAATTATTTCAGACATATAGAATGCCGGTAAAATATTACGCACAGATGCCATCTTGAGGTTATGTAAACAATTGAACGAAGTTAGATGTCAGTGCATTACAATGTGTATAAACATATTGTTCAGTCCAAGGGTCGGGACGACCCTAGGACCTGGAACGCCAACACACCCCCTCATATTTTATCTATAAACTACCCCTTACAGGCTGCAAGCCTCATACACTTCCGTAAAACAGGCAGGCCCAGCGATCTAGCTGTCAGCCAAGCTTACATCATTCACAAACAAGTACACATCGCCGGAATCTGGAACAGCAACAATGACGAAACGCCAAGTCAGCAGCGGGGAGACCTTAAAAGGTAAGCCCCAGGAAAGGGCTATGTCTATTCGCAGCCGACGGCTCTGTCCCTCTCCAGCTTCAGCTCCGACTACATCACTGCACCACCAGGTGAGCATAGAGTGTGTTCAGATATCCTTGTAACTTACACATTTGTACTTTGTCACCCAAACCCACATTTCTACTTGTACACATTGTCTTACATCTGTCCACTACTACAAGGGACAGCAGATCACCATAACTGACCAAATAAACACTTGGTCAGTAAACACACATCTTATACTTATTTCATTTTACTTTACATCCTTACACCCAGCCTGCACTCAGTCCTAATTGCCCCTGACCGTGAAGGCCAGGAATTGCATCGTCAGGAACTCCGTTGTGTTCGAGTAGCAGCCAGACAACAGCTGCCAAGGTGCCGACTCAGCGTATGAGCTCGCTATCGCTCGCTCACACTTAATTGGTAAGCCAGGTTAATAGCTCTTTATTAAGCACTCATCCCCTAACGAGTAGTCGCACCCCGTATGAACGCACCCCGTTATATTTCACCCTAAAACAGACACTTAAACTAGCAGTTTCCCCAAAGTACAGGAAGCTACACCTTTCGGAAACTACCCCCAAAATTACACATCTACATACCTGTTCATCCCTCCTCCCAACACAGGGATAGAACAATACACTGTACCAAGTTTCATTGCATTTGGTTGTTTAAATCGCGAGAAACGTCTATTTAAATGTCGCAATTTCGCTTGGCCGCCATGTTGGTTCTGTAATTACCACGTTTACAAAAGTCATATAGATGAACTTCTAGTAGTTCCCTTTATCACCGTACAAAAGTCCAGGGTATTCTCGGTAATAGTTTCGGAGATATTGAATGCTGATGAAATATTTCGCACAGCCGCCATGTTGGATTGGTGAGACGTAACCACATTCGAAGGGCAGGGTCAGGGTCGTCCGGAATATTGCTATGAACTTACTGAGTTTCATTGAAATCGCTCCAGCCGTTTAGATTATATTAGGGACACACACACACACGAATCACACACGCACACAGAGACAAACACACGGACAAAAGGTGATCTCATAAGCCTATTTTTCCATAAATGAAAATAGGCTAAAAAAAACTATTTGCGATCAACAATGGCGTAGGAGCGTCTGAACGGTTTGGCTACTCTGTCAATCGAATGTGAAACGGCCAAAAAATTAGAAATGAACGATTTAATGAGCACTTTTGCCCTAGCAAAGGCCCGCAAAGAGCCTTTTACATAAATAAAAAGCTCTAAATTCTAAACATGAAACAGACTTTTTGATAAAAGAAAAAAGTCTGTCTTGTAAACTATGTTATTTCTCGAACAAAGGGGCCGTTCCGCTCATATTTATCGGGGGAAGTAGACTTATAGCACTTTTAGTAGTTTAGTTTATGAAAAAATTGTATAGCCGAAGAAATGTTGAAATATGTAAACGTGATTGCTTATTATTTTTAATTATGTGCGTTTGGGTAAGAAAGTACATCAAGCACATGCTTCGTTTTCCGTAATATATTATTTATGCCAAAAAAATCTCGTGTGATAGCTCATTATATCAGGTTTCCATTGATATAGCTTGTTGCTTTTATCTGAACAGGTGCTTCCTGTATCCAATTTTATGCTTAGGCTTATCCTATTTGTTGAGGTTTGTTTAGAAACTAGAAATGTAATAAAAAGAGTTTTAACTAGCCTAAAATTGTAATTTCTTTTAAAACATCTCTCTCCGTACAACACAGCCACTTACAGTCTAAAATTTGCATTTACTACCATTCCCCCGCGAACTCATGCCTACTAGGCCCTGCGCACATTCTCCCGCAAGGCCCCGCACACCCTCGCGACGGCTCCGGTAATACGGCTCGAAAAGCAAGTCTGGTTTGTTTTTCAGAAGCAAAGCAACGCTATCAGGGAGAGAGAGTTAGACATTGAGTGACGAGGAGAGGTCGGAGCGGAAGGATTAGGTAAGTGAAGGGTAGACAGGCCACTAACACAAATGCAGCGGCTGCCAAACGGTAATAGTGCTGCCATCTCTTGCCTTCCGAATGACGGCGGTACTGATCGCACAGCCTTAACCATTTTTGATTTGATTAAACGCTCTATTCAGTGTCCATGTTCACTATTAGATGGCACAGACATTACTATTTTGCAAATCCGTGTTCAAACAACTTGACTATTTGTGATTTGATTAAACGCTCTATCCAGTATCTATGTTTACTACTAGATGGCACTGACAATACTATTTTGAGAATCCGTGTTAAAACAACTTGACCATTTGTGATTTGATTAAACACTCTATCCAGTGTCCATGTTCACTACTAGATGGCACTGACAAAACTATTTTTCGAATCCGTGTTGAAATAACTTGACTATTTGTGATTTGATTAATCGCTCTATTCTTAGTCCATGTTCACAACTAAATGGCACTGACAATACTATTTTGCAAATCCGTGTTGAAACAACTTAACCATTTGTGATTTGATTAACGTTCTATCCAGTGTTCATGTTTACAACTAGATGGCTTTGACAATACTATTTTGCGATTCTCTGTTAAAACGACTTGATCATTTGTGATTTGATTACCGCTCTATCCAGTGTCCATGTTCACTCTTAGATGTCATTGACAATACTATTTTGCGAATCCGTGTTGAAACAACTTAACCATTTGTGATTTGATTAACGCTCTATCCAGTGTTCATGTTCATTACTAGATGGAATTGACAATACTACCGTATTTTGCGAATCCGTGTTGAAACAACTTAACCATTTGTGATTTGATTAACGCTCTATCCAGCGTTCATGTGCACTACTAGATGGCATTGACAATACTATTTTGCAAATCCGTGTTGAAACAACTTGACCATTTGTGATTTGATTAACGCTCTATCCAGTGTTCATGTTCACTACTAGATGGCATTGACAATACTATTTTGCGAATCCGTGTTGAAACAACTTGACCATTTGTGATTTGATTAACGCTCTATCCAGTGTTCATGTTCACAACTAGATGGCACTGACAATATTATTTTGCAAATCCGTGTTGAAACAACTTGACTATTTGTGATTTGATTAAACGCTATATCCAGTGTCCATGTTTACAACTAGATGGCACTGACAATACTATTTTGCGAATCCGTATTAAAACAACTTGACCATTTGGGATTTGATTAACGCTCTATCCAGTGTTCATGTCCACAACTAGATGGCACTGACAATACTATTTTGCAAATCCGTGTTGAAACAACTTGGCTATTTGTGATTTGATTAAACGATATATCCAGTGTCCATGTTTACTACTAGATGGCATTGACAATACTATTTTGCGAATCCGTGTTGAAATAACATGACTGTTTGTAATGTTAAAATTATAGGTAAGATTTGATTAACGCTTTATCCAATGTCTATGTTCACAACTAGATGTCACTGACAATACGAGTATGCGAATCCGTGTTAAAACAACTTGACCGTTTTTGATGTTAAAGTTATAGGTGAAATTTGATTAGCGCTTTATCCAACATTCATGTTCATTACTAGATGTCACTGACAATACTATTTTGAGAATCCATGTTAAAACGACTTAACCGTTTGTGATGTTAAAATTATAGGTAGGATTTGATGAATGCTTTATCCAATGTCCATGTACTAGATATCACGGACAATACGAGTTTGCTAATTTATGTTAAAAACTACTTGACCTTGCAGTAATGCTTCACCTGTAGGTGAGATTTGATGAATGCTCTATTTTAATATGATAAACATTTTAACTGTTTTATTTATTTTTGTTAATGTTCATAGAGGTCTAATTCATTTATTGAAATGTATTGATTAATCAATTGATTTACAG
Source organism: Meconema thalassinum (assembly GCA_946902985.2). Lineage (NCBI taxonomy): Eukaryota > Metazoa > Arthropoda > Insecta > Orthoptera > Tettigoniidae > Meconema > Meconema thalassinum. The sequence continues at coordinate 1,073,459,357 of OX336389.2, forward strand.
ATAATTGCTGTGATAGTGAGTGATACACTGTCTAGAGAGCATCATGTCTGTGTCGTCAATGTTGGAATTGGACAATAATGCTATTGAGCATGCGATTGGGAATTTTTTATATGTAAAAAGGAATTAAGCAGTTTCACAAAAGAAGAATTAAATGCTTTACCTAAATCATTCATTTTTATGTGGCATCAAAGGCAGTTAAGGAAATATGGGAACATGTGCCAACATCATGGACTCAAGACCCTGTGTTAAGTGAATTGTGACCCTGTAATAACTACGAGCAACATAAGCAAGTGACCATTAGAAAAATGCCATCAGTACAACAGTGTCAAACCTGTCGGCTTGTAAAACTCTACCACGGACATAACACTTTGAACAAAGACTTTGTTTCTTCATCCCAGGGGTGTAATGATGAGAAAAAGCAACAACAACATCCTCAACAGAGGTAAAAGATCAAAACCATTTACCATCGACTGAAACAGAGTCTCCAAATCCATACTGGTCTGAACGTTATTGACAAAGTGATTCAGTTACTATCCTTTGAAATATACTTACCTGATTACAAATACAGTGGTTTTGGAACAAAGCTGGACCAATGTTTGCAACATGATGTACCTATAAATATTTTGGTTGATGCTTGCTGAGACCATGACATTTCTATTGCTATAGTCTACTTTTTTCATTATACAAATGTTAAACATATTATAATTTGGTTATTGAGTCGTGGTTTATATAATTAACAAAACATCAACAACAAAAATGCTTGTTTTGTATTTTTCTGAAATCATAGCAGTGATGATATACATTTTGATTGTTGTTTTAATCCTGAAGTTTATAGGTAGATAAACGTCATTTACCAGTTATTCCACTAATAATTAACAACACGTCTTAATAATGCATCACTGTTATGATAAGCTATATCATTATTTCCCACTTGCATGTCTCTTCCACCTCTCAAACAATCATCAAGCTGAGTGCTCGCACCACAAAAGGAGTATCAAGGTAGGTTATTTTTTTCAAGGGTTTAGGTTCAATGACTTTATGAATAATACCATAGCTAGTATACCATACCCTTTCTTATCGCCATAGTCATCCTGGTTTAAGACATGTGGCTGAGCACCCACTTTTACATCCACTTTGGCACCCACGTTTGCACCCACTTTTGCGCCCACGTTTGCACCCTCTTTTGCACCCACTTTTGCACCCTCCTTTGCACCCATTTTTGCACTCAGTTTTGCACACAATTTTGCACCCACTTTTGCACCCACTTTTGCACTCACGTTGCACCCACTTTTGCACCCTCTTTTGCTCCCACTTTTCACCCTCTTTTGTACTCACTTTTGCACACTCTTTTGCACTCACTTTTGCACTCACTTTTGTACCCTCTTTTGCGCTCACTTTTGTACCTACTTTTGCACCCACGTTTGCACCTACTTTTGAGTGATCTTTGCTGATACCCTGCAAGGGGGTCAACCTTCTTTTTCTTTTCATATTATCTCCTGTCTTTTGCTCAAGCCTCTCAGAGGCATGGTGTATGTAGTCCCACTACTTTTAATACACTCTGAATATGGTTACACCCTCAAAAGCTCTCTACTAGTGAGTTTAAAAGTTGACAACCCCCTAAGAAATTTCTTTGAGGCTGATTCATAGCTTTGCTCGCTTTGCTATCATTTTATCCTCCAGGATCAGCTTTTCCCATGAACTAAGCAAGGGATTCCATCTCTACCGCCACTGAGGGCAGTGTCCTAGAGCTTGAGACTATGGGTCGGGGATACAACTGGGGTGTGTGATTGCCACAACGCTTAGGAGGCCTCACCTGCAAAGCGTACAGGAGCCTGATGAAGGGATAGGAAGAGTGGAAGGATTGAGCAAGGAAGTGGGAAGGAAGCGACCGAGGCCTTACGGTAGGTATCATCCCAGCATTTTGCCCAAAGACAAAGTGAGAAATCACAGAAAACCACTTCAAGAATGGCTAACGTGGGATTCGAACCTCCTCTAATCATTTGGGCCTGGGCCGAGACCGCGTAGACCCCGTTCCAGTTTTCGTACTGTGCCCGTTTGGACCAAGATCCAAAGACCACATTTTGCAAATTTCCGAAATCAGTTCAGCACGAGGAAATCTATCTCAGGGTCTATCTGGGCGAATACTAGGTCTACAACTGGCATCCCTGATATCGGTAATTCGCAAGTAAGGTAGGGAGAGAAATTATTTGAAAATAGCACTCTTCTTTAAAGTCTCAATTAATTTACAATTAAAATTTGAAAATTACTGGCTAAAACCCTCAAAAACACAAACACAATCACATATAAAAAATCAACATCTCCTATAAATAAGTAAACACCTCTAAACTTCGCTGAATTGATACCCATAAAATTGATAGTCCGTTCTGGTATCAACAAAAAGAAAATCTAATATTTACACTCAGTTGACCACGATTCGATTTAAAGTTCCAGCGATCCCTTCTATTTACATTTGCAGATTCACTTTCATGAAGATTTGTTTAAGATTGTTCAAGTAAACGTTGAATGTTATTTGGAAAATTTTCACTTTGATTAGTCCATGATGTTTTCCAAAAAAAAATTGGAAAAATTATTTCACTGAATTCATTGAAGTTTTGCATCAACATGATATCAATATTCGGCTCACATAAAGTCGAATGTTAATATTGTTGGGTCTTGTGAAATTTTTGTTTCAAAGAACAAAAATGTTTATAAAGTTTCATTTTTATAATTATATGAAAATTAAATCTTTTCTTTTCTCTCATTTCCATTTGTCTCACATAAACAAAATTTTAATTTACTCATCTCAAAATTAGCTATACAAATTAGCATGAATTGTTATTAACAATAGAAATTGTTGTGATCTACTATCAGTTCATTAAATCATTTCCAACAAATACTTTTCTTACACTCAGATAATTTTCTAATATCTCAAAATCAAAAAAAAGTTAATCACAGAAATTATTATTATTATTATTTTCAAAATTTTCTATAAATTTATTTTTAACAGGTCTTCTCTCACACTACAATTATGAATATTCAATGCTCATTTCAAATGCTATTATTATTATTATTATTATTATTATTATTATTATTATTATTATTATTATTATTCCAAGCACAAAACATGAATATTTTCAGTTATTTATTCCATTCTTACATTAGCAACTATTTATTTTCTTAATATTTTTCTCGGTCAGGTTCATCAAATCTAAACACATGTGTTATTCATTTATTTAGGCATAATATTGTAAATCTAGATTGATCCAGGAAAACAAATATTCAGATCTACAGATTCTGGAATTTGACTAGAATATGGGGCGGACCACTTGCCTTACCCTTCTTTTACAACTGAGAGCACACATGCTCTTATTAACCACATCAAATAACAAACACACATCTACATATCCACATAACTACAGGAGCTAATGTCCTCTTGGATGACACCGTGGCCTCCACATAAACTCAAGTGTCGACAATCCTGATCGCACACTAAAATCACCATATTTGCCTTCAAATAATTCCTTTTTCCACAATACTTTATTTTTTTATTTTTTATGCTTTTGTAATATTCTGTCTTACCAATTTACTGTGAGTTCTCCAATTTAATTTTTCCAATGGAAAGATGTAGTTATTCCTGGTCAACTTTTCCTTGCCTCCATTTTACATAATCTCACCCTAGTTTATACATTTTAATACCTGCCACCTTATTTTTCCTTCATTAAATATTTTTAGTGCTTTTGGAAAATCTCCTAAACTCAAATCCTTGCTATTCCACTTCATTCAAGAACTAATTTAAACCTGTTAATAAATACAAACTTCTATTCCAAAAATAAACAAAATTTATTATATTAAATTCATTACTGTTCCATTTATTTCAATCCTTCCATGAAATTATTATTATCCCTCGAAAAATATTATTTAGGCATTGTTGCTTTCTACAACATCAGAATTATTATTATTGCCCTATTTTATCCATAAATAATTAACTCATTAAGATGGTATATTGGCTTTCACGGCTGGTGAATTGAAACTCAGCAATTCTTCTAGGTTTGTGCCGTGTCTTGAGTGGGGTTTCGCTAAGGACACCAAGCTGGCTCATCGGCGGGCTCTTGGTGTCCCCGCCCGGACCCCCACAGGAGTGACGAACTGCACGCCACCTCCCTTTATATTAGGTGCAACTGCACCACTTGACTGCGAGAACTAAAAGCTCAAGCAGCCTTAACCTCCCTATGAAGGCTTCCAAAAAGATGGTATATTGGCTTTCACGGCCGGTGAATTAAATCTCAGCAATCCTTCTAGGTTTTTGCCTAGGACACCAAGCTGGCTAACTCATTGTTTAAATCCTCATCACAAATTATTTATAACACTCTCACTTCCTGAATATTAATTCAGTAATTTTAATCACTATTAACAAATTAAATGAAATTTACAATTTGCTGCTATCACCTTCCGAAATAAATTATTTATAATTTAATGGTGTATTCCTTCTTTGATTATTATTAATTCATTTATTCCACAGTGATTTATTATTGTTAAATAATAAAATAAATTATTTAAATAATCCAAGTTGTGTCGAGCCTCTAATAAGAGCTATAGAAAAAATAATTACTATTCCCTGAAAATAAATTAAGATATTACATGTCTAAAGACATGAATATGACTGTTGTCCTGACAGCGTAGCAAAATAGTATAATAAATTGTCGGACTTCAATATTGCTCCATTTGTCATCCTGGACAAATATAAATGACGTTCCCATAATGATGATGGTGATGATTTCTTATTGTGAAAGTATAAAAAAGGAATTCTCAAATACTACATTAGGCTAGTGAATAATACATGTACAGTTGGCTTACTTCATGCTTGATGTGATGGTAATCCGTGTCCTTCGGCGTTCACTATTGCCATAGCGTCCTCCCATGGTCATCTGCGATTCCATATAAGCCTCGTTCCCTTCCATATCACACCTATCCTCGTATAGTTCTAACAGCGCATGTCGATGATTATCACAACGCGTTCACAAACACTCCCGTTGTAATTAGTAAAATTCGACATGTTGAAGTGTTGTAAAGACTTGTACTGTTCGTTTACTTTCTTCAAGTTCGACATAATAACACGTTCCACATTCGAATATTGCGGTTTCATTCGCCTTACTATTCCAGGAACACCTGTTAGCAGCGTGAAATGAACGATAAATGCAATGTCCATCTGGTACTAGTAGAAAGCCTAATATTCGGTTTCACCACAAGAAACATAATGTTTTTGTAGGCTGAACTTATGTGAATGGTATTTCGAAAAATCGCCATCACTTAACCAGTAGAATAACTTAACCAGAATGTCGTCTAATATGCTAAGACATACGTTCATTCACTGAACAGAGACTAAGTCCGTGGACAGCTCGTCCAGCGACTAAGTTCGTTCGACGATCAAAATGACGGCGAAACAACTCGTTCACGGTATAGCGGTGGTGTTCACAAGAGCAGTTGCTCGATAGAAGTACATGCCCTCCTTGATTTCCTTGCTCCTTTTATACTCACAGCGGTGTAACTTCTAGAACCTTCCCTTCCGTATCTCAGCTCCTGCTGAACGGATTTCCTTGCTTGATAGCTCCGTTTTCTTCAAATTTGATAGCCAGAAAATTGTGCTAATTTTTAAAGTTCAAATCCATCGTCTAGAGGAAATTCTAGAAAACTTCATTCTGTTACGTAGGTCAGTGTGCACGTCACAGTTCCACGTCGCAAGCCCCTACGTCTCATGCCTCCCTCAACACTCGAAGTCTCCAAGCGCGCTATTCAAATATCAGCCGCTCCATTGCCAATATAGACTAACGTCTCTTCGTCTTAATAATGACGTCACTATGTCACGGACGAGTAAACGATCCGGGTACAGTATCACTTTTCAAATTTCTTGACAGAGCCGGGAATCGAACTCAGAACCTCCGGGGCGGCAGCTAATCATGCTAACCGCTACGCTACAGAAGCGACTCAGGAGTGAATTCCCTTCTCTTAAAAATGTAAAACTATCAGGTCATCTCTCCCTACTTTAATGGCGGTAGAGGCAGGATTTTCTTGCTTCGTTCATGGAAAAGCTAATCTTAGAGACAGTAAAATCAAATTACCAGCTGCAGTGACCATAAGTGCTAACGTGCTACCTCATTCCTCGCTGAGATTCAGAGGGTGTGGGTTTGAATCCCACCTGGGTCATTCTGAAAATGGGTATTCGTGATTTTCCATTTTCACCACCATACAAATGCCAAGAAGATTCCTTTTCAATAGATCCACAGTCGATTTCCTTTTAATATTCAATAATTCATACAGTGATACATACTGTCTACTTGCATGTTATCTGACAGGCAGCGTGTTTAGAGAATGTGTAATTTAACACTGGCATCATGCATGAGTTGCAGTTTTCATTATCGCAAGGTTACACTCCATGCATGCTAGCAAGCAGTAGTGTTTTAAGTTTCTCCCCAGGGGGCTCACATCTAGTGGAACGTGGGTTAGCGACCACAGGGCCCCAGCTGTGTTCGGCATTTCTTCCACTTACTTGTGCCTGGCTCCTCTCCGTCTCCTTTCCTGTCAACCTCACTTGGTTAACTCTTGTTCTCTTCCAATCTTTAGCTACTCCGGTTTTCCCTGTCACTATTTCATTCTAGCAACACTCTCACCATTCATTTTATTTCATCTGTCATTCATTTAATCATTGTCCTAGGGTAGTGCGACAGGCTTTTGCAGCCGGCACCGTTTCTTATCCTCACAGTTCAATGGAGACTTTACTCATTCCATTCCCTGACCCGATCAATCAAGCAATACTTTACACTATCATTTCATTTCATCTGTCATTCATTTAATCATTGTCACAGGAAAGTGCGACAGGCTTTTGCAGTCAACACAGTTTCATATCCTCGCTGCTAAATGAGAACTTCATTCATTCATTCCATTCCCTAAACCAATTGGTCAACCAACACTTTACACTATCATTTCACTTCATTTGTTATTCATTTAACCATTGCTCCAAGAGAGTGCGACAGGTTTTAGCAGCCTGCATGGTTTCATATCATCATCGCTAAATGGGGGGGGGGGGTTCATACATTCCATTCCCAGATCGCTCAGTCGAGCAACACTTTCCACTATCATTTCATTTCATCGGTTATTCATTTAATCATTCCCCCAGGAAAGTGTGACTGGCTTTAGCAGTCGACACTGTTTTACATCCCTTAGCTAGCTGGTTAGCGCGCTAGGCTTTTTCTTAAGGTATTTCGAGTTCGACTGCATGCTACAAACCATGGCATAAGCCTCTGTGATTCATGGATCATTCAAATATCGACTAATGCATTTGCAAGCATGGCTATTATCTTGGTCACTGCCATGTCCTGTGGCTCGGCAATCATGCTTGCAATTGTTTTTTAAATCATTACAGTCATGCTTTCACCAAGCAGAAACGAATCACAGCATAAGCCTCTGCGATTCATGATTCATGAAATATCAATGAATGCATTGTCAAGCATGGACACCGCATAAGCCTCTACAATCCATGATTAATCAAATAGCGATGAATGCATTGGGAAGCATGGCCATCGCATAAGCCTTTGCGATCCATGATTCATCAAACAGCAATGAATGGCACTGGCATGCATGGCCGCCGCATAAGCCTCTGCGATTCATCACCCACCCTCTTACAAAAAACAAGTGCGCATGCGTAAAAACAAAAACAAAATGTTAAATCATAGCGGTAATCGGCTGTATGCATGCGCTTTATGTGTAAAAACGTTTAATTCCCTATTAGCATTCAAACTCCCAGATTTTCGAAAAAATACAATTTCACCCCCTTAGTAGGGGTAGGTTTTATTTTTTGGGAGAAATAGGTTACTTATTGGAAAGAGAGTTTCGGCCCGAGTTCAACGACACCACATTCGTCAAAATCCGACCATGCGTTCGGGAGATATCGACTTTCCCCCTGAATGTATGGCGGGTTAGTATGTGACGTCACCAGGAATGTAGGCTATGAGTCAACATTTTGGAACTTTTTGATGACACCTCGTTGTGACGTCACAAGGAAAGGAGGTTATGGGTCAAGATTTTGAAAGTTTTGATTACACCTCGTTGTGATGTCACCAGGAAAGTAGGCTATGGGACAACATTTTTGGAACTTTTTGATCACACCTCGTTGTGACGTCACCAGGAAAGTAGGCTATGGGGCATCATTTTGGAAATTTTTGATCACACCTCGTTGTGACGTCACCAGGAAGGTAGGCTATGGGGGAACATTTTGGAACTTTTAGATCAGATCTCGTTGTGACGTCACCAGGAAAGTAGGCTAAGGGGAAACATTTCAGATATTTTTTATTACACCTCGTTGTAACGTCATCAGGAAAGTAGGCTATGGTTGTGACGTCACCGCCGCCATCTTGGCGCCATCTTGGCAGCCTTCTTGGCCGCCATCTTGTGACGTTATGGCCGCCATCTTGGCCGCCATCTTGTGACGTCACCAGGAAAGTAGGCTATGCGTCAGCTCTCTCACTACCCCCCTACTGGAAATAATTAGTGGAAAGCTGGAAATTGCTTTAATCGCTTTAGTTGGACCCAGATATTACTCTCCCAAGTTTTCCCCCTCGAACGAAGTCGGCGTTGGCCTTTCTGGCCCTAAGAAGGTACCTTTTTTATATTATTATTATTTTAATTTATTTTTCAAATATCTCCCAAACCATCAACTTTATCAACAAAATACCAATTATAAAAAATAATCTCGAGTAAATTTCCTACAAAAATGTTCACTACCATTTGTCTCTAATGTGAACCGTTACGATGCTACAACCATTCAAAGTGGAGCCCTTTTTGATTCTTGCGGAAAAGCTATGGAAATGATATGCCATATCAAAGTTACTACATGTTATAAATATTTGTCAACATTCCAGGTGCACATGCTGTTAACTTGTTATAAGTATAACAGCTTTTCAATGTAAACAGCTGTGGCAAAGTACCTACCATTAGAATTATTATTGCGTAGTATTGGCATAAAATCACTCTTTTCCACACCACCTGGCGGTAGAGTAAATGGCGCGTTTTTTTTAAGTGGTGTCCCCAGGAGGCCTAATCCACTGTGAAATGTCAAAGTTAGTCGATTTTTTAGCCTACTTTTCACATTTTGCAAAAATGAGGAAAAAGTAGACATGAGATCGGGCAAATGTGTGTATGTCTGTCTGTCTGTCTGTCTGTCTGTCCTTCTGTCTGTCTGTCTGGCTGTGTGTGTGTCCCCCCCCTATCAACTCCTAAACTGCTGGAGCAATCGAAACAAAATTTGGTAGGAGTAAAGATCTATACCTGAATATCTCACGGCCATATTTGAAAATGATGTCAGTGCTACCAACTGCTAAAAAATCGCAGTTGAAATTTGAGCTCCATGTTGGATATCTTGGAAGGTATGAATGGGAGCTATTTCAAAATTGGCACACGTATAGATAATAATATTTCAGTTTAATTTCCAGGAGGCCATACATGGCAATGTTGCCAAAATGATTATAAGCCTGCTGATAAGTCCAATTTTTAAATTCATATAACTTCCACACTATCAATTGGAATTCAACCAAATTTCGTATGTTGTATGTGTACATAACCAGATATGACTGAGCGTATTCTTAAGACCCAACAGGGCTGCCAACTGTTAATAAATACTCTTAATTTCTTTTATCCAAATACCAATATATCACAAAGTATGCAAGCCGACAGCTTTAAACTATGCACACGTATAGTACCTGACATTCTATATTAATTTGGAGTAACTTATATACGTCAGTGCTACCAACATGATTCTAAGCCTGCTGAGAGGTTCAACTTTAAATACATGTAACTTCCATACTATCATTTGGATTTCAACCAAATTTCGTATGTGCGATGTGTACCATAACAGATATGACCATGCGTATTCTTAAGAGCTACCAGGGCTGCCAACTGTTAATATGTGCTGTCTCTATTTTTGTTACCCTAATATCAATATATCAGAAAGTATGCAAGCCAATAGCTCTAAACTTTGCACACGTATTGTACCTGGCATTCTAGATGATTTGAAGTAACTAATATACGTCAGTGCTGCCAACATGATTCTAAGCCTGCTGATAGGTCCAATTTTAAAATGCATGTAACTTCTATACTAACTAATGGATTTCATTAAAAATTGGCACAACAATAGATCATATTATTTCAGATTATTTCTGACCAATACATGCATGACATTGTTGCCAACATGATTTTACGCGCGCTGTTAGATCCAATGTTTTACTGCATGTAACGTCCATGCTATTCATTGGACTTCAACCAAATTTTGTATTCTGTACCTTAAGAGGTGGAACTAAGAATATATTCAGTCACCAGGGCTGCCAACTGTAGTGCTCTATTAGGCTACATTATGCCAGGTATACAGTATTTCGAACTAATTAGAAATTTCGATATTAGCAACTTAATTTCGTCATTATTCTAGATAGATCCATATAGATTAATCATTGGCATGAATCTTACATTTTAAGAAAAGTAGGCTCTTTAGTTCTTCACGGAACTTCTTGTTAACCGTTTTGATGAAGGCTGGCAGTCTTGACCGTCTGCCTCAATTTCTCCGTCATCGCTTTCATCGTCTGTATCGGTACATTTGTCTAACGTCACAGGGCGCTCAAGATTAACATCGATGATGCGGACTTGAGAAAATTTGTTGGATGGTTATCAACTCACGATCCGTTTCCTCGTGGACAACACATTGTTTCGTTAAGCACAGGAGTTGTCGGTGATGGACAAATCACTTGTCATATGGCCTATGAAATTGGAATAGCAGCAAAAAAGGCATAACCGGCAACAACTTTCGCGATGTGAAGTTCCTTAGAAAAAATCGCGTGATGCCTCTCCGCGCGGTAAATTCGAAAATAAAAATCCGCAAAACGGATATTCCTGTTGATCCTCTTGTGCTTTTCCAACGCATTTGCCTTGCAAAGAAATCCGATGCAGAATTGAAACAATATTTCCAGTTTGAACTAGCTCCGTATCAGGTTGCGATCTTCGATGAAGCGGGAATGCGTAAGACGCAAAAGTCTGTGTTCGGTAAATTATTCCATCCTGTTACCGATGAGCCCACATTTGAGGACCTACATCATGTTCTCGTCGGAGGATATCTTCTGCACCGTGTAATTTGGCACCAAACCGATACTTTTGTCGACATTAGTGCCAAATATGTGAATTGCGTTAAAAGATACTTCTAAAGCAGTGTCATTATTTTCGATGGGTATCCTGACGACCTAGCAGCTCGCAGTACCAAGTCCGCTGAACGTCTTCGACGATCGCACAAGCATGATGCTGCTAATGTTGGTTTTTTTATGAGTCCATGACGGCACCTATGCCACAAGCAAAACTTTTGTCTAATGACACAACAAAGTAAGATTGATTTACTTGTGGCGCGTCAAATTCGAAAGCGAAGGAATCGAAACCAGACAAGCTCCAGAAGATGCCGATGTGCTCATCGTTACCACCGCACTCGAGTTATCTCGGCCCGACAATTTGGTCATTATAGTGGCTGAAGATATAGATATCCTGGTCATCTTGGCGGCTCGTGTGCCACCCTCCACGAAAATGTATTTTATGAAACCCGGCAAAGGTTCAATCAAACAACAACTATTTTGCACAACAAGTTTCAATCTCCCGCCGTGTGTGCAGGAAAACATCCTCTTTTTGCTTGCGTTTAGTGGGTGCGATACAACGTATTCGTTTCACAGGCAGGGCAAAATGAAATTCGTAACACTGCTGAAGAGTAATAAGGAACTGCAGACAGCTGTTAGGGCTTTCCAAGACGTGAACGCAACCCCCGATGAAATTGGCAAAGCTGGCCAGTTGGTTTTTGCTAGGCTTTTTGACAACAAAACCACGGGAAATACCCTGAATGACTTTCAGTTCCAACTGTTTGCAAAATCTCTAAGCAAACATCGATTTAATCTCGCAACCTTACCTCCCACCGAATCAGCGGCACGTGAGCACTCTTTAAGAACATACCATCAAATCCAAACATGGTATGGAAATGATACAAATCCACTGGATTGGGGCTGGAAAAATTCTCAATGTGGTTTGGCTCCCATGTCTACGACGAGGGATCCGCCGCCACAAACGCTTCTAAACACAGTGTCCTGCAAATGTTCGAAAGGATGTAACGCAGCGTGTGGTTGCAGGAAAACGGGCCTCCGATGCTCCAGAATCTGCATGAATTGTATGGGACGGTCATGTACAAATGCTGCCGAGGAAGATGATATGGTTGATTGTGACGTAGACATCGATGTTAATCTCGAGCGCCCTGTGACGTTGGACAAATGTACCGCTACAGACGATGAAAGCGATGACGGAGACATTAAGGCAGACGATCAAGACTGCCAGCCTTCATCAAAACGGTTTAAAATTGACTTTGATATTTCAACAGTGGATTAGGCCTCCTGGGGACACCACTTAAAAAAAAACGCGCCATTTACTTTACCACCAGGTGGTGTGGAAAAGAGTGATTTTATGCCAATAATAATAATAATAATAATAATGGTAGGTACTTTGCCACCGCTGTTTACATTGAAAAGCTGTTATACTTGTAACAAGTTAACAGCTTGTGCACCTGGAATGCTGACAAATACTTATAACATGTGGGAACTATGATATGGCATATCATTTCCATAGCTTTTCCGCAAGAATCAAAAAGGGCTCCACTTTGAATGGTCGTAGCATCGTAACGGTTCACATTAGAGACAAATGGTACAGAACATTTTTGTAGGAACTTTACTCTAGATTATTTTCATAATAGGTATTTTGTTGATAAAGTTGATGGTTTGGGAGATATTTGCAAAAAAAAAAAAAAGGGAAAAATGGTATCTTCTTAGGGCCAAAAGGGCCAACGCCGACTTCACTCGAGGGGAAAAATTTGGGAGAGTAATATGTGGGTCCAAATAAAGAGATTAAAGCAATTTCCAGCTTTCCACTAATTATTTCCTTATTGAGGCTTTTTTCCGACCTGTCGCCTGGCCTATTATGACTCGACCCTCGTATTTTGGTGTAATACCTGTACAGCAGTTGATTCTGAGATATTGATAGTCTACGGCTCAAATGCTCAGGCAGAGTTATAGGTTGTTGATAGCATTACTCTAGCTGAGAAAGAGCGCATACACATTCATAATTTGGCAGAAATCCAGTGAAAGCTATGGAAGTTACATTCAGTTAACAAAAACATGAAACCCTTAAGCGTAAGTAGAATTATTTTGGTAACACTGACATATACAATGTGCATGTTGCTGAAAATCTATCTGCAAATAGAGTTTCCAACTATTTATGTGAACAAATTGTATGATATTATGTCCAGGGTTCAAATGTTCTCAGAATGTTACTAGGCAGTTGGTAGTCCCGTGTACTGTAGTCTGTACATATGCATGCTTATGGCTGCTAAGGCACACATTGCACGTGGAAAATTTATGTATACGCCCGTAAATTAGTATGGCAGCTGCATGGAGTTGAACATTGAACATTATAAACGTGCATATAACTAAGTCAAAAATGTCTTGACTTTACAGTGTGGAAGGTTTTAAGTTTATTCAGTACACCTAATCTGAAACAGGGGTTACAAGGACTTGAGATTATTAATTCCCAGTTGGTAGCTGTGATAAATCTTATAATAAGCGGTGATATCTACTAAAGCATGCATCACACATACAAACTTGAATGAAATCCATGTGTAGTTATGTACGTTACGTGCAGTTAAACATTGAACCTATCAGCACCCGTAGAATTATTTTGGCAACACAGGCATGGGTTGTCAAAAATTAATCTGAAACATTATGAGCTACAAATGTGCCAATTTGGGAAGAAATCCGTTTCTTTTAGTATGTTACATGCAGTTAAACATTGATCCAATTAGGACGCGTAGAATCATGTTGGCAGCACTATGATATATGGGGTCCAGGAAATAAATGTGAAATAAGGTCTATATGTGTGCCAATTTTGTAATAGTTCCCAAGAATAGGCTACCTTCTGAGATATCCAACTTAGAGTTCAAATTTCAGTAGTTGGTAGCACTTATTTTCAAATATGGCGAAATTTGGTTTCGATAGCTGCAATCGTTTAGGATTTGATAGGGTGGGACAAATATAGAGAGGGAAGGACAGGCAGACACACACACACATTTAATTTCATAAGTCTACAATTTCATAATTCTTCCAAAATATGAAAGGTAGACTAAAGATGAAAGGCAACGGTACCGTAACTGTCTGTTTAGGTCACTAGCATGAAGACATGCGAACAGCAAATATCCTATGGAAAGAAGTGCTGTAGGATTGTTGAAATGAAATGAATGATGTGGAGCAGCACGGTCTTCTACTAGTAATTTAAAAAATAATAAAAACGGAACAGATACACCTATCCGTGACACTTTTAGCACAAACTCCCTCGGCCGATATATCGGTTCCCTGGCACTTAAAGTGTTAACGTGAGATGTTAGTTGTAAATATTCAGTCAGTCAACACAATTTTTCCCTAGACTAAGCAGGGGTACAATGTATTGAACCCTTGTAAAGAAGCGTAATGAGACTCTTTTCAGAGACGTGTTGCGGTCCATACCGTTGTTGTTAAAAATTATTTTCTTCTTATCATAACAAGGAACATAGGTAAAAATATCACACAGAAAGAAAAGTTAATCCAAGAATTAACTAACATAAATTTAATTTCAGATCAAGAAAAAAATAACAATCAACAAAAAAAACATCAACTAAACAAGCACACTCAATAACTGCTCCTCTATATTCTGACTAATTTCTGCTTTTATTTCATATAACTGTCCCTTGCTAGTGTCTTTCATTTCTGCCTTTAATTCAGATAACTGTTCTTTACTTTCCGCCTTCATCTCTAACAACTGTTCATTCGTTCTTGCTGACGCAAGTTCAATAAGAGCGCGTATCTCAGCGATCGTTGCCATGGAAATACACAAATAATACTCTTCAGAAATAGGGACCATGCACTTAGTGACGTACGCTGTACATCCACACATGTTTGACATTTACTCTTTAAAATACCCAATTCATTTATTTTTACGTTGATCACTTTTGTGATACTTTCAATGTTTAGCTTGGCCCATTTGTCGGTCAAATTTTATTTCTTGTTACCGAGATCCCCGAATGGTAATTATTTCTTTACCAATGTATTAATTGCTTAAACCATATGCATAATCTTGTTATCAATCACTTATTCATAGATATTATAGTTCTTACCTCGAGTGTTTCAGTCGCTCGCTACCTCAAGCGTCCTCACTCCCGACATACAGGACATCTACTGGTTGATCCACTGTCCGCTGAGTAGTGTCGACTGACGTCACCCTGACTTTCGTTCGACCAATGGCAGGTCTTTGTCCAGTCGGGCGATCTCCAGCTTCGAGAGGGTTCCATGATCCCTATTTAAGACGCCACTTGCTGGCGTTCTTCACCACTTCTGATCAACCGCCACTTCTGATCAACCGCCACTTCTGATTACTTCAACCTGCTGGTCACCGCTACTGCATCTCATGACACCATCGCTAGTCTCTACGCTACCTAGCAGTTACGTCACGAGATCTGCACCATGACGTATTACTCAAGATGGCAAGACTAATTGCCAGCTGTTGTACTCTTCCCCTTCACCTTAGATGGGATACTTTGAATCATCTTTCGAAATACTGCTGGATCATCACTTGGAAGCTATAAATGTCATTCCTTCTCAAGAAAAGAAGAGAGAGTTGACATTTTATCAATGTGCACATATCTCTAGGCCATGTACGCCTCCTTCTAAAGAAACCGTGAGGACTTTTAAATCAACGTGTGCTAGCTGGAACTTTTAAGGAGCTGGCTCTTCAAAGATAAGTTTACTTTTATGAAGAACTTATATCATACCAGTTATTTTACACTCTTAATCATTTTTTATGGTTCTCTCTTTTTATAAAGTGTATCCCTTTTTTATGTTAAGCTCAACTTCTCTCCAATCAAGCAAGCTTGTTTCATGGACCTTTCTTTAATCTGGGTTTCTGTCATCAGGCCCTCACACTTTGCTACATTTATAATTGTTCATTTCTGTGATAAGCACTTAAGTGCAATTTGTTTATTGGTTATAAATTTATTATTAGAAATAAAAATTGTTAATGTATTGCTACCTACATTGGTTTTCTAGTCACGTATTTCATGCCCACTACCCCGCACCGCTTCAGTCTAATTTTCTTGACCACAGGCCCTCTTCAATATTTTGGTGCCTCACCCCCGGGAAACATATCTGTTGCACCCTGGATCCCTATACAAGTTCATATTTTGGATTTTACATTAACAATTTTTATTCATTGTGTTTCAACACTAATTCGCATTGTACGTTTCAGCTTGAAGCGCATGTTCAGCAGAGGAGGAGAGAAACGTAAGCTAAGCCGGTTTCTTCCGCATCAGACTAAACCTTACTACCTAGCAAGCTGTCATCGTCTGACTTCCAGTACTCGAAGTCACAATATTGACGTGAGTAACAAACAACTTTCGACATGCCTAACCTTGATGAAAAACTCAGCAACGCCAGAGCCTCTTGTAAGGGCAAGCTCACACGGTTTCGTACTTTCTTAACGGAGCTCGAACCCCAAGAGCGTAATCTTGACATAATTTCGCAGAGGCTTAAGAATTATGAACAAGCCTTTGAGAAATATGATGAGATACAATGCAGTATAGAAACTCAGCATCCGGACCAGCAAAGTGATAGGTTGGAAGTTGAAAAATTATACTATCAGGGATTTGCTGAAGCTAAACAGCTTATTAGGGCTTTAACTTTAAAGGAAAAACAAGAAGATCAAACTTCTGCAGCATCTTCTACATCTTCTTCACGCATTATATTACCCAAATTAGAAATACCCAAATTCACTGGTAAAGACATAGAATGGGAACCATTTTTTGAATTATTCAATTCTTTAGTACATGAGAATACTTCTATACCAGTAATACAAAAATTTCACTACTTGCGTCTGGCAGTTCAAGGCAACGCACTTAACCTGATTCAAGCACTTTCTTTGACCAGTGATAATTATGAAGTTGCTCTGAATCTTCTTAAGGATAGATATGGGAACATTCGTTTATCTATTCAACGCCATATACAAAGCTTATTCGAGTTACCTAACGTGCAAGCAGATAACAGTTTATCACTTCGTAAGTTGATTGACACTGCAGAGCTACACGTCAGAGCATTGTCCAATTTAAACCAACCTGTAAATCACTGGGATTTATTTCTAGTTCACCTCATTTCTGCAAGATTGGATGCAAATGCATTAAAAGCCTGGGAAACAGAACTTTCCCAGAATTTGCAATGCACTTATGAGGCGATTATTAACTTTTTGAAGGCCAGAAGCCAAGTCTTTTCCGCCATAGCTAATCAAAAAACTAGTAGTTCAGATTCAAAAGCCTTCTCAAAAGATAAGGTTAGCAGTTCTAATCAAAGAATTTTAAGATCACAGGCTCTTCCTGTTGATGCTCGGTCACCGAACCAAATGCAAACGTGCGGTCTGTGTCAGCAATCGCATACTTTATACAATTGTGATGAATTTAAATCTTTATCAGTAGATGAAAGACGAAAGTTCATTACGAACAAAAAACATTGTTTCAACTGTTTTTCAGGAACGCATATGTTAAACAATTGCCGTTCACAACGTTTATGCTTTCATTGTAAGGCTAGACACCATTCCCTTTTGCACAGACATGAAAGATCACGGTTATCAGGACCAAGCAGTTCCAATACCAAGTCTAATTCTGAGACTTCTCAAAATAGTGCGCAGTCGTATGCTCAAAGTTCTACCTCGCTTGGCAAAGTCCAGGTTTTATTATCTACCGTGCAGGTTCTATTGAAAAATTCTCACGGAAAATGGGTATCTGTCAGGGGATTATTGGACAATGCCGCTACCAACAATTTTATTAATGAATCGTTGGTACAAAAGTTAGGCCTCCCAAAACATCCTACCTCAATAGAGGTTACAGGAATAAACTGCTCTAAATCGCAATCCTTAAGCTTTGCTAAAGTGGATCTGAAGGACTCTAATAATCTTGGTACGCAGTTGCAATTAGATTGTTTGATTATCAAGTCTATAGGCAACAATATTCCTGGCACTTCTTATCCTATTCAAAGTTGGAATATCCCGAATTTTGTCCAGCTAGCTGACCCTCATTTCAACAGAGCTTCGCCCGTAGAGCTTCTTTTCAGCTCAAGCGTATTTTGGCAATGTCTTCATTCCAATAAAGTAAAAATTGCTCCTAATGTTTTCTTCCGCGAAACTGATTTTGGTTGGATTGCTACTGGCCAAATATACCGTAATCCTTTTCAAACTGTATCGAATTGTTATTTTGTTGGTACCGATTTGAGTCAAGAGCTAACCAAGTTCTGGGATCTTGAGAATGTTCAGGCTACTTCTTCTTCTTCTTCTTCTAACGAAATTTGTGAAAAGTTATACAAGGAAACCACTGTCCGTACTGCTGAAGGCAGATTTATAGTAACTCTTCCACGTATTCCCAATCCTCCCGCCATTACGGGCTCGCATTCCAGAGCACTTAGGGCACTATTTGCTATTGAAAATCGGTTCAAACAAGATGCTTCTGTCAAAACTCAGTATGCTTCCTTTATGGAGGAATACAAATCATCCAATCACATGGAGGTAATTTCTAAATCAGAAGTAATTGACCATCCTTTAAATGAAATAGTTTATCTAAATCATCACCCGGTATGGAAAAATTCCTTAACACAAGACAATATAAGAGTAGTTTTCAATGGCTCATCACCAGATTCCAATGGAATCTCTTTAAATGATACCCTGCAATGTGGTCCCGCGATTCAAACAGATCTCACCTCTGTTTTGCTTAATTTTCGAAGGTTTCCTATTGCTGTAATCTCAGATATTAAGCAGATGTACCGGCAGATTCTCGTAAATTCTGAGCAGCAAGATCTGCAAAGAATATTGTGGCGCGATGAGAGTTCCAAACCCATAAAGATATTTAGATTGAAGACTGTGACATATGGCCTGAAGCCTTCAGCCTTTCTTGCGATTCGGTCTCTCCACATGTTAGCCGAGCAAGATGGTCATCTGTATCATCCTTTGGCCTCTGAGTCATTAAAAACGGCATTTTATGTTGACGATTTATTGTGCTCTTTCCCTTATATTTCTGAAGCACTCCTTGTGTGCGAAGATTTGAAGTCCCTGCTCCTGGGAGGTGGTTTTCCGCTCAATAAATGGACTTCAAATTCCACTGAATTTATATCAAAATTTTCATCAGAGGTCCCAGTTGATGAATTTGTTGCCATTCCTACTGATGAAGCAGCCGTAAAAGCATTGGGTATTTTTGGTGTCCTTCTTCTGATACCTTCTCTTATCAGGTACATCTGTCAGAATCTCCCCCTGTAACTAAGAGACAAGTTCTGTCAGAAATCGCAAAGATCTTTGATCCTTTGCAATATATTGCTCCTATAGTTATTGTTGCAAAAATGTTCTTGCAAAAGCTTTGGTCATTAAAATCAGACTGGGATGAAAATCTCCCCCTTCCTCTTGTAGAAGAATGGTTAGAGTATCGCAGCAGTTTGCTGGATCTCTCCAAGGTTTCTATACCCCGCCCTTTAATTTCTAATCCCTTATACCAGCAGTATGACCTGCATGTATTTTCTGATAGTTCAGAACGGGCTTATGGCTGTTGTGCATACATAGTAGGACGTTCCTCAGCCACTTTCCCTGGATTTTCTAATTTAGTGTGCGCTAAATCAAAAGTTGCTCCACTTAAAACGGTATCATTGCCGAGATTAGAATTATGCTCTGCTTTAATGGCAACAGAATTAGCTACTAAACTAAATGTCAGTTTAAAGTTAAAATTTTCCCGCACCTTTTTTTGGAGCGATTCTTCTATTGTATTAGCTTGGATTTCCAAGCCTTCTTCTCATTGGAATACCTTTGTGGCAAATCGCGTTTCTAAGATTCATGAAGTCTCTCATTCTGAACAATGGAGACATGTTCCTAGCCGTGAAAACCCCGCGGATATAATATCACGTGGTTGCACGCCTAAAAAATTGATTTCTTCAGACCTGTACTGGAATGGTCCTCCTTGGCTAAGTCAGGAATCATCTTGCTGGCCTCGCTTAGCTAATCAATTTGCAGAAGAAATACCTGATGCCCGTAATGACCCTGTCGCGTCGCATCTTACTTCTACTTCTACTAGCCTTTTTCATAGATACTCTTCATTTGATAAATTGATTCGTGTAGTGTCTTATATCTTCCGATGGAAATATTTAGTAATTGATCAACCTTTGAAGCCTCAACCCTTTCTCTCCAGAGTAGAGTTAGAATTTGCTACTTGCAAGATTTTGTTACTTGTTCAGCAGGAAGTATTTGCTCCTGAAAAGCAAGCTCTTATAAGTGGTAAAGATTTACCCAAGTCTAGCAGGCTTTCACCACTCACTCCTTTTCTAGACCAGGACGGCATAATACGTGTGGGTGGAAGATTAGCTATGTCTAGTTGTGAGGATGGGAAAAAGCATCCCATCATCTTTCCTTCAAAGCATCCTATCACTACCCTTATAATAAAAAAGTTTCATTATAAGCACCTTCATGCTGGCACTCGCACCTTGCTCTGTCTAATTCGTGAACTTTACTGGATCATCAATGGCGTTCATGAGGTTTCTTCTGTTGTCAAAAAGTGTATACCTTGCTTTAAGGTTAAACCACGGCCCGCCACGCAGATTATGGGTAATTTACCTCCATTTCGTTCAGAACCTAGTAAGCCCTTCGCTCTTACTGGGATCGATTACGCAGGTCCTTACGTATATCAGACCAATCCCTCTTCATCTAAGCGCAAAATCTTAGGTAAACTTTACATCTCGTTATTTGTATGTATGGTGACGGGAGCTATCCACCTTGAGTTGGTTACGAACGCTTCTGTATCCTACTTTTTGGCCGCCTTTTCTAGATTTGCTGCTAGACGGGGTGTTCTATCTGAAGTTTTTTCAGATAATGCAAAAATTTTTGTAAGCGCTTCTGATCTCTGGAAAAAAGTGTTAAGCTCCCCTTCTGCTAAAGAAAAAATTTCCAACTTTTCCTATTCTAAAGGTTTCAAATGGCATTTCACCCCACCTTATGCTCCCCATCATGGGGGCCGTTGGGAGTCCTGCATCAAACTTACTAAAAGACAGCTTAAGAAAACTCTTGGTCCTACCATACTTTCTTATGAGGAATTCAACTCTTTAATTATTCAAGTCGAAGGTATTGTAAATTCCAGACCTCTGACCCCTCTTTCAAACGATCCTAAGGATCTTTTACCTTTAACACCCAGTCACTTCCTGATTGGCTGTTCGCTTGCTGCTACTCCGCCTTTGCTGGTTCGACGCTGTGATCCTAACTTACCTATCTTTTGGAGAAAAGTAGAATCTTTGCGCTGTTCTTTTTGGCGCCGATGGAAGTTAGAATATCTCAGCTTGCTAAATAGGCGTGAGAAATGGCGGCTTCCTCAACCAGATGTACGAGTGGGGGACATGGTTCTTCTTCGAGACCCATCTCCGCCTCTCGTGTGGAACCTAGGCAGAGTTATTCACTGCCACTTTGGCCGTGATAAACGCGTCAGAGTTGTTGATGTTTTAACTAGTAAAGGACTTTATACTAGACCCATCTCTGCTATCTCTGTTTTGCCTTTCGAGTCTTAGTTTCTCCTCGTCTGTTATCCATGTTTTGCTTTGACTGATTCTTTTGTTTGTTTTCATTCGGAGTTCTCGGAGCATGATCACTTTTGTGATACTTTCAATGTTTAGCTTGGCCCATTTGTCGGTCAAATTTTATTTCTTGTTACCGAGATCCCCGAATGGTAATTATTTCTTTACCAATGTATTAATTGCTTAAACCATATGCATAATCTTGTTATCAATCACTTATTCATAGATATTATAGTTCTCACCTCGAGTGTTTCAGTCGCTCGCTACCTCAAGCGTCCTCACTCCCGACATACAGGACATCTACTGGTTGATCCACTGTCCGCTGAGTAGTGTCGACTGACGTCACCCTGACTTTCGTTCGACCAATGGCAGGTCTTTGTCCAGTCGGGCGATCTCCAGCTTCGAGAGGGTTCCATGATCCCTATTTAAGACGCCACTTGCTGGCGTTCTTCACCACTTCTGATCAACCGCCACTTCTGATCAACCGCCACTTCTGATTACTTCAACCTTCTGGTCACCGCTACTGCATCTCATGACACCATCGCTAGTCTCTACGCTACCTAGCAGTTACGTCACGAGATCTGCACCATGACGTATTACTCAAGATGGCAAGACTAATTGCCAGCTGTTGTACTCTTCCCCTTCACCTTAGATGGGATACTTTGAATCATCTTTCGAAATACTGCTGGATCATCACTTGGAAGCTATAAATGTCATTCCTTCTCAAGAAAAGAAGAGAGAGTTGACATTTTATCAATGGTGCACATATCTCTAGGCCATGTACGCCTCCTTCTAAAGAAACCGTGAGGACTTTAAAATCAACGTGTGCTAGCTGGAACTTTTAAGGAGCTGGCTCTTCAAAGATAAGTTTACTTTTATGAAGAACTTATATCATACCAGTTATTTTACACTCTTAATCATTTTTTATGGTTCTCTCTTTTTATAAAGTGTATCCCTTTTTTATGTTAAGCTCAACTTCTCTCCAATCAAGCAAGCTTGTTTCATGGACCTTTCTTTAATCTGGGTTTCTGTCATCAGGCCCTCACACTTTGCTACATTTATAATTGTTCATTTCTGTGATAAGCACTTAAGTGCAATTTGTTTATTGGTTATAAATTTATTATTAGAAATAAAAATTGTTAATGTATTGCTACCTACATTGGTTTTCTAGTCTCGTATTTCATGCCCACTACCCCGCACCGCTTCAGTCTAATTTTCTTGACCACAGTAGTTATTTTGTCCAGGCTTTCGCCTGATGCGTTTCGTTCTCCCGTATGGGGAAGTTTTAGGGCAGAACTTATTCTCCATACGTTAACAACACAACAGCAATCTATGCATCTTTGGGTATTATGACTTTACTTTTAAATTTTAAATCCCCTCATTGATCTGATTTCAAATTCTTAACCTGCCTGAATTTACATAAAATATATTTTAATTAACCAAGTATCAATTAAAATTTTAGGGCATCACCTTCCTGGCATTTAAATATACTGAGTTCATTGGCTACAACAATTTCTAATGTAATTTTAACTGGGCGCCCGAAACCCGCCACAAATCAAACAAAATATCAAATACAACAGTGTATCGCATTTATTATTATTATTAAATGAACTCATTGATTTTACTTGGTCACAAATAGTGGTAAGACTTCGCTTAAATTTACTGAATTTACAATTAAACAACCGGCGTTACCTGACATCATCCTTCAGAAAATGAATATGAGGCAACAATGCTCCATGGTGGCTAGCCATTCTTCAAATCAACAACAACAAACCACACGTTGGGCAGACATTTTGTACTCTATGAACCCTTGTAAAGAAGCGGAATGAGACTCTTTTCAGAGACGGGTTGAGGTCCATACCGTTGTTGTTAAAAATTATTTGCTTCTTATCATAACAAGGAACATAGGTAAAAATATCACACAGAAAGAAAAGTTAAACCAAGATTTAACTAACATAAATTTAATTTCAGATCAAGAAAAAAATAACAATCAACAAAAAACATCTCCCATAGTTACACCCGCAATTTAATTAAATGACAAAATAAACAAAATCTCTCTGACGAGATTAATATAAGTTTCCAGGCCAACAATGGTCCTGTTCTCACTTCAAATCATGTGTGGCGATGTGACGGGGACTCTGAAAAGAATAAGTACTTTTTATACGCGACCGGCGACCATAGGCTACAGCACGAACAAGCTGCGAGTCCGTATAATAGGAGGTAGACCTGGTACTGGGAATACAACTACAACTAAACAAATATTTACAAATACCCGACACTCGCTAGCCTTACAAATATAATACTGAGATTCCCGCTCAGAATCTTGATCAGGTGTCAAAGACACGAAGAATGCCTAATCAGGACTTCAATCAAACAAAAACAAGTACGAACGCGCGTGACTTTACTGACTGACATTACCCGATGACCGTTGTCACCTTACAAGAGCACACAACAGGGTGTCAAGCAAACCAAATATTACATCGAAAATCAAACACAAATCGCATTGCTCAGTAGCAATTATACACACAACAGAAGAATTTATTTTAAACGAAACATGAGATTACCTTTCATGCGTGAGCAACATTCCCTTTAAATATCGAAGTTTCAACTAAACAGGCACACTCAATAACTAGGTCACAAGAAACCCAGTTCCTCCAACTCATTAGCGTGTCTTATCTAGATCTGCGGCAGGTGGGATGTCTCGCCGGCCAGTGTCAATAACCCAGTACGTGAACAGAAATATCCCAATGCAGCACGGAGGCGTGCGCCAGGAACGTAGCTTCTTTACTGAACATCAGTAAAATAATGTGTGTGTCATAAATATCCCTGGCTAGCCTATCGCGTAGCGCCAAGAACGAAGCAATGCCATGTGTGTCACAAAATACCATCAGTTCCAACAATTCCCACGGAATTAAAGAACCAT
The DNA here is from genome assembly GCA_946902985.2 of Meconema thalassinum. NCBI lineage: Eukaryota > Metazoa > Arthropoda > Insecta > Orthoptera > Tettigoniidae > Meconema > Meconema thalassinum. Next base: position 1,073,483,990 of record OX336389.2, read on the forward strand.
CCCGGGATCGTTCAGAGTCTCGCAATGAGTACCCTCTGCGCCCATACAACAGCAGACAAGGAAAAGCCGTAGCAAATTCCTCCGCGCAGAAAATCACACATTTGACACAAGACACATTAGCACACACGCACCACCAGGTTTGACAATCCCTGAAACAAAAATACATCATAATATTCCATCCACACGCAGCGCGTCAGATCATAGACTCGACCGAAGAAAAATAACTACAGAAAATTTTAAATTACCGAACAAAACTAGAGAACAAATGATTGCAGGAGCAAACACCTGATTTAATCAAATAAAATTACGCCTGTATAATTCAAACAGCTAACGAAAATATCATGATTCCCCCATTCTATTCTGAAATCAAACCTATAAACGTCTCACTTGTCACACGAACCGTAACTCATGTTCGCAACAAATTATACGCTCAAGTACACGCGGCACTTGGACTAACATTGCACTGAATATTTACATAATAAACTCAAACAATAGTCACGCAACATTCTATATTTAAAATAAGAGTGTCGGTACAAACCCTATCACAGAACATCGAAACAACGCGAACAAAATCTAAATTTAAATATTTAGAAATCCCAGTCCAAAATCTAACTACATGCTTGAATTAAATCAATGCGGTACTTATCACTTCAGCCTCTCGATTCAGCTCACGTCACATGACATGGTCCCACTGGGCCTCTCTATTCCTCCATCACCATCTCGACAGTAGATACCATGGTCACCATCCCAAAGCAGGTCCTCGTTGTCGACATCTTGGCCTTCTTAAATGATGAAATGTTCAACATACAAATTGTGCTACAACAACCTACTAAATTGTAATGTGAGTTACTCACTTCGCTCACAGTCCATTTACAATTTTTATATCGTCGACTTTCCCTAATTAAATAAAACCCTATTTACACACGCACACATGATCATTACAGTTAATAAAATATATCACAGTTACTAGTTAGACCCACGGTCTATCTCAAAATTTACAAGTCCAAAGACTTAATAACTTGGACAGTACTTCGCCTATAATTACGTCGTAATAAAAACAGTGAATCGTCGGGCAGCACTTCGTCTCCTCAGAGACCTCGAAAATGTGTCTCTCAAACTGGCATCGTGGACACATTTATACCAGACAGTCGAAATTTCGGTGGGGGAGCAATAAAAATATTATAAATCGAAGCAGGTTGAGCTATCGGATCGGGCAAGGTATCATTCTTCATCATTTTTCACGCAGGTTACATTTCTGCCCAGCGGATCCCAAATCGATCAGCCAATTAATCGGAACACAGTTCGCGCGCTTTTTTCAACCCACGCGCACATTTCGCGCCACACCAGGCATCTCTATGTGATTCGCTAGATTCAAGCGTAGTACGTTGGATACAACCACCTCTCCATGCCTCTAGACGCCAGTCTGACAAAGACTTCAGGCCACGCATAAAGTTCAAGTACCCCACTTCCAGGAATCGGCTATGAATACCATGCTTGCTTCACTGGCCCCTTCGCTCTGACCAAATTACAACACCTCCAAGTCCACTAGCCTTCTCAACAGCATCAAATATGTCTTCAAATATGATTAATAAAATTAACATGAAACATTATTATACAGGATGTATCATAAGGGTTCATTTCCCACCAGCTGAACTGAAAGTCTGGCACAAGACATTGAGTCGATTTTCAGTAACTCACTACGTTAAAAAACCATCAAGTAATATCTCCAGTTTAATGTGTCCCACTTCCGTCTGTTCAGTGACCTGCCTCGCCTCACTAATTACTTCTCTTGTTGACTCATCGCGCTGCTGATTCGACACAGCTGTCACCCTGTCACATCAGGTATCTCCCCCTCCTTCTCATACATGCACTGCGACCTCTCGCTCCCGTCTTGTTTGTCAACAACGCTGCCTGACTCAGTCGTACCTCGCGTACAGTAGCCCCGTACATTTTGTTGTGCTTCTTCAAATTTCTAACAAGTTTGCCGCTCCATCATTTCCTTCCTGCTCCCATGGTTCCATTCTATAGTACAATTTCCGTCTTTTTCTCCGGCTCCTGTCTTCTTCTTCTCCCTCCGTCTTCTTCTTCTCCTTTCGTCTTCTTCTTCTTTACCACATTTTGAGGCTCTTGTTGGTTTCGCCTCACGATCACCTCCTGTTATTCTTCTGTTTCTTCTTGTCTGCTACACTCTCCTCTTCTCCATGCAGCTGCTCTAAATACCTCTGAGTCTCTACATGCATGGCCTGCAAGGTTGGATTTGTTCCATCTCCCGTGTTGTAGGTGTCGGGACTTCTGCGGTTCTCCATGGCTCTTCCCCACTTTCCTCGCTCTGTCTCTTTCTTTCTATGTAGTTCTTCTACCTGTCTCTGCGACTCTCGGTAACGTGCCTCCCATTCAGTCCTGTCATCCTCTGGTTCTGATTCCACGTTATCCCGTCGTTCCTTCCGGAATCGCGTCCCACCGTTCCTTTGATACGGTCTTTCCTGCCTTCTGTTCTCCTGTCAGTTTGAATAACCCCTATGGTATGGTCTCTGATTGTTATGAAAGTTTCTATTGTTATTAGTGTTGTGCCCATAACGTTCCCTGTTGTCTTGGTACTCTTGCCTCCGCGGCGTGAATTGTGTATTCGTCGCCTGGGATCTAGTGTTCGTACTGCTATTGTTCGTGCTCTTAACTACTTCTGTGGTGTTTACTTGCTCTAGTCGCTGCTGTCTCCCCTGAGGTGTGATTAAACTAGTCTCATTAAGATGTCTGAGAATTCCCTCCGCTTGCAGTGCCGTTTTCACGTTGGCTGTCACCAGGAATTGCTGGATATTCATTGGCAATTGCTTCCCTATCGTTAAGACTAAATTTTCCTCAGACGGCGGTTCGTCAAGGTCCCTGAGTCTTACCATTTGTTGTGAAAAGAACTCAGAAAACTTTGTAGGATGTGTGTTGTGGTACTTTCGTGAGTATAGATCCATTCTCAAGCCCTGCTGTAAGGACGGACTCCAGAACTTCCTTAAGAACGCCTCCTTGAATTGTTCCATATTCTCGAAAGTATACTTAAAACTCTGGAACCAAATTAAGCTTGAGCCCTGCAAAAATCTTTCTACCATTCTTAGTTGTTTCATGGGGATAATCTGTTCATCATTATAATATCCCTCCAGTTCCCGCAGAAAAGCTTTTGGCGTATTCCCCATTCCATCACTGAACTTGGAAGGTTTAATGTCGTTTCCCCGAATGACTTGAATTATTTGAGGACTAATTGTGTTTTGCACAGGAGTCGATGTTCCGCCTCTGTACTCGCGAAATGCCTCTGTGTTTACTCCCGTCTTCGGACTCTGTTCATTGATTGTGCCACCAGCTAAGTTCGATAGCCCTAGGCTCCTCATGCTTTCCGGCTTCCCCTCTATTTGCTCAGACGAATATAGATTAGCTTGCTCTAGTGTTCGTTGCTCGCTTTTAATGACCATATCAGCTTGGCCTTGGAACTTGACCATAATGCTTTCCTCAAGTGCCTGAATCCGATTTTGATTTTCTCCCAGCTTCCTAATCATCAGTAATCTTTTGTGTTTTGTATCTTCGCTCATCTGTTTCCAGTTCCTCCTAATTCTGTCCTTCATTAATTTTATTCTTTCTTCATTCATCTCCTGGTTTCCTGTCCGACCCGATTCTATTTTCTCCAGCCGTTTCTCGATCTGCAATTTATTTATTTCCATCCGTTCCTCCATTTGCATTTTAGTCTCCGCTATACATTTCTTTACCTGATGCTGGTCCGCCTCCAAGTGTGCCCACCTATCATCTGTTTTGATTTACAGCCTATCCATTTCCTTCCAAGACCCAATACATTCTTATCGACTGCTTCAATATGTTCTTGTATGTTGGCCGTTTTGGCCTCCATTTGATTAAACCTCCCCCGTAGCTCATCCTGCGCGATTTTAATTCCCGCCGTATTATTTACTCACGCCTTTTCAATCTGCTCTAGCTTAGCGACCACCATTTCATCCAGCTCGAGAAGTTTCTTGTCAAATTTACTCTCAATAACCTGAATCTGTCCTTATTGTTTATCATTATTATCGTACATTGCATTTGCTAGTTTGTCTAATTGTTTCTTGGTACTGTCATTAATATCTGCCGTAATTTTATTTAACTGGTCTGTTAGTGCTAACGACTGTTCCGCAAACCTAGAGTTCAATTGTTCTGCAAGGTTACTGTTTTACTCGTTTTTTTTTGTGCAATTAGCTGTTCCGTAATATTGTTTTTCAATGTCACTATTTGTTCATTAGTAGTATCTTTCTGAGTATTTAATTGTGCCGTAATATTATTGTTCAATGTCACTATTTGTTCATTAGTAGTGTCTTTCTGAGCCGATAACTGCTCCTCTATATTCTGACTAATTTCTGCTTTTATTTCAGATAACTGTCCCTTGTTAGTGTCTTTCATTTCCGCCTTTAATTCAGATAACTGTTCTTTACTTTCCGCCTTCATCTCTAACAACTGTTCTGTCGTTCTTGCTGACGCAAGTACAATAAGAGCGCTTATCTCAGCGATTGTTGCCATGGAAATACACAAATAATACTCTTGAGAAATAGGGACCATGCACTTAGTGACGTCCGCTGTACATCCACACATGTTTGACATTTACTCTTTAAAATACCCAATTCATTTCTTTTTACGTTTACAACACGACAGCAATCTATGCATCTTTGGGTATTATGACTTTACTTTTAACCCTTAGCATTCACGCGGCGGGGGAGCCCCGACAACGAAAATATCTCGCATAGATCCTTTGACGGGTCACACCCGACATCGACTTGTTCCGCCTATAACTTCGCTCTCGAGGAACACCCAACAAAATATCAGCAATACTGGGCTTCTCCCATTTTCTGGCGATACTATGCTCTACCGTTGCGCTATATTCTCTTTGAAAACAAGCCGTATGGAGACGTATTTTGAAGGCCATGCAAGTTTGAAATGAACTGCTGCATACCAACATGGCGACGTTAGAAGATCGCGAGAAGCAAATAGCGGGGTATTTGGATGAAAGTGACGTTGCTTTTAGCGATAGTGGAACTGATACTGAATGAAGTGTTGGGGAAGACCATGCAGAATTAGATGGTGTTAGTGAATTTAGTGACGAAAAGTTCGTTTATGATGAAACATTTCGTAATGACAGTGCTGGTAACTCGAATGATGGTCGCTTATGGAGTTTAGGTGGTACGGATTCCTTTTTCTCGAAATATGATTTTTTTTACATCAATAACGGGTAAATCAAGGGTGCTGATCACGAATAAACTATTAGTTTTGCACACACACCTAACGCCCTTGAGGGACGAGGATTCGATTCCCCTCCCAGGTACTCAGTCATAAATTCGAATTTGCGGCGTGTAACCCGGGAAGTTACGGAATTGCGTTCATAAAAATTGCATGGAGACGTTTCTTACATTGGCTGTGCGAAAAGTCGCGCCTAACGCCCTTGAGGGTTGAGGGTTCGATTCCTCTCACAGGTACCAAGTCATGAATTAGAATTTGCGATGAATGACCCGGATTAGTATTGACTAGGTGGATCCATAATAAAAGGGTAATTATTTATATAATCATATATTATCGACACAATACCGTTCCGTTCCGGGCCAGAGATCGCGAATTCGGTTATTCCACTGAGTACTTGGGAGGGAAAACGAACTCCGACATTCAAGGGCGCTACGGATGAACTTTCGCATATCCGAAGTAAGAAGCGTTTTCATACAATTTATATCGAAGCAATGCCGTACAGATACGGGTTATACATAGCAAATTCGAATTTATGACTTATTACCCGGGAGGGGAATCGAACTCTCGACCCTCAAGGGCGATACGGGTGACTTTTCGCACATCCGATGTACGAAACGTTTTCATACAATTTATATAAACGCAATACCGTACCATTCCGGGTCATTCATCGCAAATTCGAATTTATGACTTGGTACTTGTGAGGGCAATCGAACCCTCGACCCTCAAGGGCGTTAGGTGTGACTTTTCACAAAGCCAATGTAAGAAACGTCTCCATACTATGTTTATGAACACAATACCGTAACTTTCTGGGTTACACGCCGCAAATTCAAATTTATGACTTAGTACCTGGGAGGGGAATCGAACTCTCGTACCTCAAGGGCGTTAGGTGTGGGTGCAAAACTAATAGTATATTCGTGATCAGCAACCTCGATTTACCCATAATTGATGTATAAAAATCACATTTCGAGAAAAAATATCCGTACCACCTGAACTTCATAAGTGCCGCCGGTTCAGAAGGTTATACAATTACCGCTAATTACAAGTAATTACAGGTACATCCTGAGTGTTAAATACAGAACACTGTGCCTGATATGTTGTATTTTGTTATAGTACATTGTAGTAATTAATTGTATTGTATTATATTACATTAACCTATTAAATACACATCGCAAACATACATGTGGTCTGAGACCTGCCACAAGCATACATTTAAATGGAGCTGAAGAGGAAATACTGTTCACAAATAATGGAGTGCTAAGGGTTAAATTTTAAATCCCCTCATTGATCTGATTTTAAATTCCTAACCTGCCTGAATTTACATAAAATATATTTTAATTAGCCAAGTATCAATTAAAATTTTAGGGCATCACCTTCCTGGCATTTAAATATACTGAGTTCATTGGCTGCAACAATTTCTAATATAATTTTAACTGGGCGCCCGAAACACGTCACCAATCAATCAAAATATCAAATACAACAGTGTATCGTATTTATTATTATTATTAAATGAACTCATTGATTTTACTTGGTCACAAATAGTGGTAAGACTTCGCTTAAATTTACTGAATTTACATTTAAACAACCGGCGTTACCTGGCATCATCCTTCAGAAAATGAATATGAGGCAACAATGCACCATGGTGGCTAGCCATTCTACAAATCAACAACAACAAACCACACGTTGGGCAGACATTTTGTACTCTATGAACCCTTGTAAAGAAGCGGAAAGAGACTCTTTTCAGAGACGGGTTGCGGTCCATACCGTTGTTGTTAAAAATTATTTGCTTCTTATCATAACAAGGAACATAGGTAAAAATATCACACAGAAAGAAAAGTTTAACCAAGATTTAACTAACATAAATTTAATTTCAGATCAAGAAAAAAATAACAATCAACAAAAAACATCTCCCATAGTTACACCCGCAAGTTAATTAAATGACAAAATAAACAAAATCTCTCTGACGAGATTAATATAAGTTTCCAGGCCAACAATGGTCCTGTTCTCACTTCAAATCATGTGTGACGATGTGACGGGGACACTGAAAAGAATAAGTACTTTTTATACGCGACCCGCGACCATAGGCTACAGCACGACAAGCTGCGGGTCCGTATAATAGGAGGTAGATCTGCTACTGGGAATACAACTACAACTAAACAAATATTTACAAATACCCGACACTCGCTAGCCTTACAAATATAATACTGAGATTCCCGCTCGGAATCTTGATCAGGTGTCAAAGACACGAAGAATGCCTAATCAGGACTTCAATCAAACAAAAACAAGTACGAACGCGCGTGACTATACTGACCGACATCACCCGATGACCGTTGTCACCTTACAAGAGCACACAACAGGGTGTCAAGCAAATCAAATATTACATGGAAAATCAAACACAAATCGTATTGCTCAGTAGCAATTATACACACAACAGAAGAATTTATTTTAAACGAAACATGAGATTACCTTTCATGTGTGAGCAACATTCCCTTTAAATATCGAAGTTTCAACTAAACAGGCACACTCAATAACTAGGTCACAAGAAACCCAGTTCCCCCAACTCATTAGCGTGTCTTATCTAGATCTGCGACAGGTGGGATGTCTCGCCGGCCAGTGTCAATAACCCAGTACGTGAACAGAAATATCCCAATACAGCGCGGAGGCGTGCACCAGGAACGTAGCTTCTTTACTGAACATCAGTAAAATAATGTGTGTGTCATAAATATCCCAGGCTAGCCTATCGCGTAGCGCCAAGAACGAAGCAATACCATGTGTGTCACAAAATACCACCAGTTCCAATAATTCTCACGGAATTAAAGAACCATCCCGGGATCGTTCAGAGTCTCGCAAAGAGTACCCTCTGATGCCCATACAGCAGCAGACAAGGAAAAGCCGTAGCAAATTCCTCCGGGCAGAAAATCACACATTTGACACAAGACACATTAGCACACACGCACCACCAGGTTTGACAATCCCTGAATCAAAAATACATCATAATATTCCATCCACACGCAGCGCGTTAGCTCATAGACTCGACCGAAGAAAAATAACTACAGAAAATTTTAAATTACCGAACAAAACTAGAGAACAGACAATTCCCTTCAAATGATTGCAGGAGCAAACACCTGATTTAATCAAGTAAAATTACGCCTGTTTAATTCAAACAGCTAACGAAAATATCAAGATTCCCCCAATTCTATTCTGAAATCAAACCTATAAACGTCTCACTTGGCACACGACCCGTAACTCATGTTCGCAACAAATTATACTCTCAAGTACACGCGGCACTTGGACTAACATTACACTGAATATTTACATAATAAACTTAAACAATAGTAAACAACATTCTACATTTAAAATAAGAGTGTCGGTACAAACCCTATCACAGAACATCGAAACAACGCGAACAAAATCTAAATTTAAATATTTAGAAATCCCAGTCCAAAATCTAACTACATGCTTGAATTAAATCAATGCGGTACTTATCACTTCAGCCTCTCGATTCAGCTCACGTCACATGACATGGTCCCACTGGGCCTCTCTATTCCTCCATCACCATCTCAACAGTAGATACCATGGTCACCATCCCAAAGCAGGTCCTCGTTGTCGACATCTTGGCCTTCTTAAATGATGAAATGTTCAACATACAAATTGTGCTACAACAACCTACTAAATTGTAATGTGAGTTGCTCACTTCGCTCACAGTCCATTTACAATTTTTATATCGTCGACTTTCCCTAATTAAATAAAACCCTATTTACACACGCGCACAAGATCATTACAGTTAATAAAATATATCACGGTTACTAGTTAGACCCACGGTCTATCTCAAAATTTACAAGTCCAAAGACTTAATAACTTGGACAGTGCTTCGCATATAATTACGTCGTAATAAAAACAGTGAATCGTCGGGCAGCACTTCGTCTCCTCAGAGACCTCGAAAATGTGTCTCTCAAACTGGCATCGCGGACACATTTATACATGACAGTCGAAATTTCGGTGGGGGAGCTATACAAATATTATAAATCGAAGCAGGTGAGCTATCGGATCGGGCAAGGTATCATTCTTCATCATTTTTCACTTGGTTACATTTCTGCCCAGCGGTTCACAAATCGATCGTCCAATTAATCGGAACACAGTTCGCGCGCTTTTTTCAACCCACGTGCACATTTCGCACCATACCAGGCATCTCTCTGTGATTCGCTAGATTCAAGCGTAGTACGTTGGATACAACCACCTCTCCATGCCTCTAGTCGCCAGCCTGACAAAGACTTCAGGCCACCCTTAAAGTTCTAGCACCCCATTTCCAGGAATCGGCTATGAATACCACGCTTGCTTCACTGGCCCCTTCGCTCTGACCAAATTACAACACCTCCAAGTCCATTAGCCTTCTCAACGGCATCAAATATGTCTTCAAATATGATGAATAAAATTAACTTGAAACATTATTATACTGGATGTATCATAAGGGTTCAGTATGTAACACTCCTGATAGAAACTGCCTATACAGGGTGGGCGGGAAGTAACTAGGTATTGAAATTGACGTATAACTTTTATGTTTGCTGAGATATTTATTTGAAATTAATAAAGTTTGTGCAATATTATATGGGAATATTATTGCATACCATACAATTCCATTACAGTTTGATGTAGGCATCTGTGGCGTCGACCAATCTCGTAAAACGACCAGGAATGGAATCCACACCTTTATGGAGGAAGTTGTGTGGGACGTTTGTAAGAACATCCCGAATCCGTGCTTCCAATTTGTCCAATGTGCGAGGTTTCGACCGGTACACCTCCTCTTTTGCCCATCCCCATAAAGAAAAGGCTCAGGGTGTCATGTCTGGACTTTTTGCAGGCCATTCACGAGATGCACCTCTCCCCAGTCAACGTCCTGGAAACTTCTCATCCTACCAGCTACTCACGACATTTGCAATTGACGCGGTGCGCATGAAGATAATGTCGGTGGTATTTTCCCATCCAGATATCATGGGTCAAACGTTATCCTGAAGCATTTGGAAGTAGCGTTTCCCATCAATTTTTAATTGTGTCACGCAAGAGATATGGGCCAATGACATTTGAAGCCGTTATTCCACACCACACAGTCACTTTTGGACGTGACTACATCTTCTCCATCGTTACTCCAGGATCCATTGCCACACAGTAATGGCAATTGTGCCGATTGACAAAGAATGATCTAATTCCACACCTCATAGCGCGAAGCAATCTGTGCTCGTTCTCTTACTGTCAGGCGATTGGCTATCTTTGTTATTGTTGAGTGTACCGCCTCTCGTGGCCATCGTCGGTACTTCGCGGCATGAAAAATCACTATCCTATTTAATGTTCTGTATGTTTCCGCTATTTCCAATATTATTCCATCAATAGTAAACACTTATCAGCCATTTAATAATACCTAGTTACTTCCCGCCCACCTTGTATTAGTTATAATGGGCAATTTTGAATTACATGTTTCGACCGTCAAGCGGTCATCATATCCTGATCACCAGGGGGAGGGGTAAGGTTTAAATGTATATAGTAATATTAATCGGTGTGGTCGTCGTATCAAACTTAGTATAATGAGTCTTGTTAATGTTTATATTACGATTCGCAGTTTGAATCTCATTATAACTTATAAAGTTAGTTTGTTTTATGAAGCTTTGGGAACTACGTATGAATATTATGCACGTGTATACTGTTAGAACAAATACAATATAGTAAATTACAACCCGCACTTGAATTCTACAGGTCGCCAGGAAATGTTCTCGGCAGTGGCTTCGTGCAGCTGCGAGTGGTTGCGTCATCAGTTTAGTTTGCAGCACAGTGTCCTTGATAAGGTGAAGGCCACATGAGTGGGCTGTGGGCTGTCGAAATCGTCAGTGCGTATAGTTAGATTATTGGAAGAGTGCAACAGTATGTTATGAATGGCTGTGATGAGTATGAAGTTGACTGTTTGTTTGTTATGATACAAGCGACAGCCGTGCTGCCAACGTAACTGGTGACGTAATCTCTCGCAGCAGCTTGTAGGCACTGCGGAGAGCATTCCCTGGCGCCCTGAATTATGTGTATTGAACCCGTTGAGCTATGGCTCATGTGATATTTTTATGACAGAACATTTATGATGGGATGTTGTACCTTTAAACACACCCAGGAAGCCACGTGGAGCTGAGAGCTCACGCGATACTCTTTGAAGTAGCGTTGAATCGCACTTTTGACTTTGGTGAGAACTGCTAATTATTTATCTGAGATCTTATTAATTAATTTTATGCTTTCACAAGACTCAGAATATTCCATTTCGTCATGCTGCATTATTAAAACATTTTTAAGAATGTTATTTTAGCTTAAGGTAAGGTAATACCCTTGCAGATACGCAAATAGGAACGTAAGTAGTCGCTCAACGACTTCGGTTTGGCGACCTACTTTCTTGAGACACCCAGTGCCTTGCACTACGTCTGGAGAATCCGCCCAGTATAGGCGTGTAATTGCATTTGTCCTGTGAGACATAGAAGAATATCAGCTTGTTAGCGTTGAATTGGTTATCAGGAGCCATCGTGCACTGGCATATTGTGAAATACAGTTATTTATGCACAGTGGGCCACAGAAACATATTGAAAATAATTATTGGCAAGTATTAGTGAATTATATCATTTTACCGGAACACCACATTTTAGTACCCACGTGTTTGTGGAGGGCCACATGCCTTGTGGAAAATATACAGGTAAATGTGTTGCAATTACTTCAAATAAGTGTGATTACGATTGTGTAACATATTTGGATTGCCAGAGTGAAGTTTTTATTTCCAAAACGACGTACATATTACCGATGCTGCATGATAGAAAAGTAGCGTCATTTAGCACGTGAAGAGTTATAGAGCAGTGCTAGCTCACGTATCTATTCACATCCACGAAATTAAGGCTGTGTTGTCAATTACTATCAAAGCCTACAATACTTACGACGAACATTATATCTTTGGAAAGTGAAAGAATGAATTTCGTAATTTATTTCACCGTCAACGTGACCAGACTATTCCACACCATGCTTGAATCAGTCACCATGGGCTAATACCATCCTGGTATGAGGGTGATATTTCTACGAGAACTAGCATGATGGTGAAGCTTGCAGAACCGAGGACGAGAAGGAAGGAATCCAAGATGCCATTTCCAGGCATATCCAGCATATTCACGGAGTTGTCGACAGGGACGGATCGAACCCTGGTCTTTCGAGGAGTCCAGATGGGAATCCTGATGAGGATAATACCGTTCCAGAGATTCAGAGAGGAATTTGTACAACCCTGGTTATTGAATACAGGGCTGAGTGATAGCTTCTCCATGTCGTGAGTTTTGACCATCCCTTCTCTTGTTCTAGTTCTGGTGGTATATTAGATTTAATGTAGTTTGTGAATCAACCACACTCTGTGTCAGCCATTTTTCTAGGTAGGGATGGTATCTAGTTTAATTTAATGTCATTTATTTCAGTATAGTGAGACACCCTTGGGTCTAACATTTTGGTTAACCCTGGTGCAGCTTGATGAACGTCGTAGAACGTCAAAGCCTATCTTTTGCTAGATGTGACCGTAGTCATTCGAGGCTATTTTGTACAACCCTGTTTGGGGTGATTTTTCAAGTCTTTGCTGACTTTAGTTATGACAATCAGATGTCATGGTTATTTTTTTAACTGCATTCTTTGCAGCCAGTTTTGATACACCCCTGACTTTCGTTAGAACAGTCGTATCAGTTAGGCAATCGACTGTAATTGCCAGTTTTGTAAATGCATTACATTTTCATTTTGAATAAGCTCAGAAGCTATTCTTGGTCAAGTTTGAACCTAACAACTAGAAGGAATGTTTCGTTGCCTAGCATCGAACTCAGTTCCCAGCGTATCATTAAGCAGATCCTTGTGTGAATCTGCGCCACAATTATCATTTTTGCTTGTGTCATGTAAGACACGTTTTTATTTGATGTTGTACTAGCAACTATTGAATTGTATTTTTAGAGCAAAGAGCTCCAGTAATTGTAAGATTACTATCATTTAGACGTCTTTGGTAGAAAGACGGAATTATATTATTCTATTCAGATTTATTGCGTGTTTTTTATACACGGACTCTTTAGAGGTTCATAACCCATGGTAAAGTTTTTTATGAACAGGCCAGATGTATAGTTTTATATTGATTAAATCGCCGGCCTTGAATAATGTGTGTTTTGTGTCGACCGAACGCAGGAATGTGGTAGCCTGATGGTGACATAAACTGGTTTTGTAATCCAGTGCCCTTGAGAGCATGCTTCATTTGTTTGTGAAACAGAACGACTTTGACAAGAGACAGAATGCGATTGTATTCGCTCTTTCTTTCATTGCAACTTAGCTTATGTAACCCAGTTTTCAACTCTGTCTCAGATCACATGTTTTATAGATTGCTTTTTGTTAGTTGAGCGCACTTCTTGCGTGTACCGTTTTGAGGTGTACAATTAGGTCAGGTTTTCTATAGTGAGTTGCAGGCGACCCTGTTAAATGCAGGAATTTATTGTATGAAGGTACTTGTGATTACCTTGTCCGGGAGGGTTCCCGTTGACTAGATGTTATTGGAAGGTAACTGTTGTGGACAGGCCTATCCCATAGTTATTCAATGCGAGCTTTGCGCCGCTGGTAACCCGTGTTATTGTGTGTCCGAGTTGTTATTGCTCGTTGATCTTATTCCGACTGTTGAGTCGAGGCTTTTTGGTGGAGAATGATCTCAGTGTAGACACTCCGTGCCCGAGCTATTGTCAGTATTATTCGCCATAAACCAACGATAAACCTAAACCAACATCTTAATAATAAAACGCATAACTTTGGAAAAACAAAAGCTAATTAATGAATTCTTTCTATCTAACTTTGTTCTGTTGCATTTTGGAACTGTTGACATAGCCGTGCAGTTGAAGGTAATTTCCTTGTGTGGAAATGACTAGGACAGTTGACACTTTTGTAGCGACCTGAAGCATGCGCGAACCTAGAGTTCGTAGCTTGTGGAGCTCAGGCCATGCGATGTCAGACGTGGTCTCAACTACGCATTCGTCACCGTAATTATACACATTAGATGACTATGGCTTACAAAGAGTAAACCAAGGTGTAGGCAGGAATTTAATAAAGATTTGTGTCTATTTCATTACTTATTTATGATGTATAAGTGTGTAAATCCTACATGTTACCTTATTGTGTGCTGATAGCACGTAGTTATTAAGAATAATTAAATGTTTTTCATGGCTGTACACTTAGATTTGTTGTAATTGTTTTCTGTTACGGACGTCATCGCCGTAAATTTTGTTATTAACTGTTAGGACTTAGCTAGATGATTACCGTTAAATGTAAATGTGGAAATGGTATCATCCTAACTTAGATTTGTTTTGCTACCCTGTTAAATGTAAATTCTGATATTAGCTTAATCTTGTAACTTGAACTAGGAACTTGCGTCGTACCATTTTCCTAGTGTTGCTGTTGTTGCTTTATTATTGTCAGTTAGATCTTTCGCGAGGGTTTTTTAAGTAACTTCTCAGGTAGGGACCTGCTCTTTATTTTCTTTTGTTTATTAGTTTGCGGACAAGCCGATCATAACCCTCCGAACTAGGCTAGGGGTTTGTGAATTTTAATAAATTTTCACGGTGTTTTACTTAAGTCTGGATGTTTAATTTCTCAGTCTAGTTTTGAGGTGAACCTTTCCTTAGGCAGTCTATGACCATCGTCACCATGTACCACGATCCCCGTGGACTACAGTGTCTCGTGCCGCTTAGCCTATTCGGAAGTTCACCTGATCCTCACGGTAATTTTATTCGACTTATGGGATGTTAGGAAAGTCATCGTGGTTGTTGACTCGACTAAACGGTCTCATAAAATGGCGCCCAACTCATGTGCCGACGTTAACGTGGTGACCGTCAGTACCATGTTACTTTGGAGGATCTTAATGTTGATTAATGGTAAATTGACAGGACTGGGACGAACTTAGAAAGTCGTACTGCAGATCAATTGACCGCATGGCATTCATGTTTGATAGAAGTCCATGGGGTGAGGCTTTAGTGTTGGATAAATGATGGATAGGGTTTTCTTTGATGATGCCTCATCCTGAGTAAATGTAATACTTTGCTTTGCTCGTCGTTGTCTTTGTAAATGTAGAAGCACTTAGTTTGCATACTCCAGCTGTACTCGTGATATTTATATAAATGAAACAAGCTTTATACCACCAAGTAACTAATCATAGCTGTAAGTTCTAGTAGAAATTGATCCCTCACTTTCTCATATATATTTCTTGTCAAATGGAAGAGGAAACGATTCGTCGCGTGTTTGGAGATATGTTGGCAGGTGTGAATGCCAATCTCCAACAGATTACTGCTGACATAGGTCAGAACACTCAGGCTGTCAACAATGTAAGACAGGAAGTTCACAATGTTAGTGCTTATGTAGACCAAGTAAGACTGGACTTGGAAGTAAACACCCAATCTATAAACAATGTTAGTGGTCATGTAGACCAAGTAAGACAGGAAGTTCACTATGTTAGTGGTCATGTATACCAAGTAAGACAGGACGTTCACAATGTTAGACTAGATTTAGAGGTAAATACTCAATCTGTTAATAATGTCAGGACTGATTTAACCCAAGTCAGTGCTGATATGGACGCATTTAGGGTCGAAGCCAGAAATGATCTCGCGGCAGGTTTAGCGGCAGTTAGGGTTGATGTCATACGACACCATCAGGAGGCTAACCAGCGTGTAGATTGCCTAACAGACCAAATGAATAGAGCTAGGGAGGATGTGCAAAACCGACTGGAGGAGCACACGGCTCAAATTCAAACCACCATAGATAGAGTCCAGATAGACATGAAAGCTGACCTGGAACACACTCGGGAAGAATTCGGGACTCGATTGACGCACGTCGAGGGATTCATGGACTCTGTAAAAAAGGACATGACAACCATGAATATCGGATTAGTTCTCATGAGAGAAGCTGCAAATGCTGTGAACAATAATGTTAGGACGATCGTTGACGGCATGTTAGAGGTCAGAGACGAACTGAACGTTAACAGGAGAAACATTTCTGAACTAACGGAAACCGTAGCAAGCCTACGCGAAACAGCGAATGTTCATCATGAGGAACATAACATTGACCTCATGTTATTAAGAGGGGACCTCAACGAACATAAGACCATAGTAGAGGCTAAGGTAGCCGAGGTCAAAGACAACATGTCAAGAGTCGATGGAGAGATCGATTCTTTACAAAAGCGATTTGAGGAGGTCACAGTAAATGAAAGGTTAGACCTTAGCCATAACCTCAGAACGGCCATACGCGAGGTAGACGCGAACCTCAAGGGAAAGGTCGATAGAATCGAATTACAATTGAATGACTTAGGCAACAAAGTCGCGGCCAGAACTATTCAAGGACTTGAAGGCATAGAAAGACGCCTTGACAGACTCGAAACGAGTCCTAGGGAGAGACACTTACACTCACAGGTGGGAGAATCTCAGGAAACACCCGTTTCTCAATCTGAAGGAATGATGCCAACTCATTTTCAGCCCAGCGCACCTACAGAACCACAACCTTTACAATTCACTGGTTCAGCGCCGAGCCAGGTTTTGAACTTTAACGCCCATTCTTTTCGACCAGCACCAAGTCAACCTAATAATGAGATAAATACACCTATGCATGACTATACGCAAAACACATTTAGACCCGCGCATACGCAGGGAAATGTGACGATAATACGTTCGAGAGAGGAGCAACCAGCTCGCTTCTCCGGAACTGGAAGTGGTGTTACTCCAGTGGAATTTCTAGCCAATGTTGAAAGCTATCTGAGAGATACGATGGTAACTCCAGAGAGGGAACTCAGAGTCATAGAACGTTTGCTTGAGAGGCAAGCCAGTACCTGGTTTAGAGCATTTAGATACTCGTTTACAGGCTACCAGGACTTTAAGGAAGCATTACTAAGGACGTATTGGTCGAGTGACATTCAGCAGAGCATCCGAGCTGAAATGTATACTCGTAGATACAGCTCGAATACGCCTACTCGTTATGCGAACTACTTCGCTATACAGCTTGCGAAGCTTCGTTGTCTTCAGCCTCCGTTGTCTGAACAAGATTTAGTTAACACCATTGTTTGGCAGTACCCTGCGGACGTACAACGTGTGTTGATCGCTGCAGGGGCATCCACGTTTCAACAATGTGACCAGATTCTGAGACGCTTGGATGCGAACACGGAACAGTTCCCGACACACCGTCAGCTGAAGGCTGACAGGCGCGAGGAAAGACACATGAACTTGACCACTGTCGATAAAGTAAGCCAGACTCCGCAACAAACGCAAACGCAAGAGAGTTCTGGACATCGTGATGATAACTACAACTATCGTAGGAGGGAATGGAACAACGCTCCATATGCTCGTGATCGACAAGATGACCGTCGTAGTCATTGGAATCGGAGATTCGACCGAGGGACGAATGATAACCAACGTCACGAAAATTACCACCGCGGGAATAACGGAAGAAACCAACAGCACGAAAGTATCCGAAGGGACTATCGATACGCTAGAGGATATAACCGAGATCGAGACCCTAGATACCAGCCAGACAGAGATTGGAAAGGAAGAGCACGGGAGAGCCGTGAATACCTCCAACAATTAAGAGAGCTGCAAATCCAAGAAGAGGGAGAACGGAGCCCAACTTCGAGGGAAAACAGAAATTCGGCGCAGGAGACGGAGCACAACCAGCCCAGTACTTCTCGCCAGGATAATTTAAAAAAACGCCGAAAAATTAACAGATTCTTGTCAGGTTGAGCACCGAGCAACTGCTACCATATTACTCTGGGAGCCAATCCAAGAAGACTTGTTGGACGAACGACGAACCACAATTATGAGTTGACCCGTCTGCCCAAGATAGTAGCCACTTTGAACGAAGTCAACGTAGTCATTCTCATTGATACTGGGGCAATGATTAGTGTTATTTCCGCCGATTGCCATGCCAGATTAAAGGCCAACTCTGACGTGACAGAGCTGCCTATTTCAGCTGTAAGAGTCAGAGGTGTCATACCTGACCGGGTTGTGACGTGCAAAATCCAGATTCTTTGTACTCTGAAGATTTCAAATTATGTGTATTTGCACGAATTTCTTGTAATGAAGGGCTTGCATCATGACGCCATACTAGGCGCAGACTTCATTAGAAAATATGATGGTATCATTGACATGGGCCGTAACACGGTAGAGTTCAAGCCGAACGAACCCATTCAGATGAACCTAGTTGAAGAAGAACCGGAATTCCTATCCGAAGTCGACGTAGTCGGAAACTTGAATGGCAAGGAAATTGACGAGACACTCGATGCCGACGAAGAGGCAGAATCATTATCAGCACCCACACGAGAGAATCTTGATATAATATTGAACGAATACAGGGACATATTCGACACCACACCTGGTGAGATATTAGACTACGAATACGACCTTGTGCTACTGGATGATTCCCCATTCCAGAAGAAAATTTACCCCATTGCTGAGAAACATCGTGAAGAAGCTGCTAAGAAGATCCATGAGATGGAAGCAGCAGGCACAATCAAGAAATCACCGACTCCTTTCTTGAATCCCATAACGCCTGTGGTTAAGGTAGATGGAAGCTTGAGACTTTGTCTCGATGCCAGAGCCTTGAATGAACGCCTAGCTCCTGAGCACGACAGACCGCCCAAGATTAGGGACATTCTCAGGAAGTTCAAAGGAAAAAGGATATTTTCATCATTGGACTTGGTTCAGTCTTATTACCATATCAGATTATCTGAGCATACTCAGAAATATACTGGATTCCTGTTTGATCAGACTACTTATGTCTTTCAAAAACTACCA
Organism: Meconema thalassinum; assembly: GCA_946902985.2. Taxonomy (NCBI): domain Eukaryota; kingdom Metazoa; phylum Arthropoda; class Insecta; order Orthoptera; family Tettigoniidae; genus Meconema; species Meconema thalassinum. The sequence goes on from OX336389.2 coordinate 1,073,503,081, forward strand.
TTTGGATTGAAAAATGCCGGAGCCGCATTAATCAGAGCACTTGATGCCAAGCTGACTCCTGAAGTGAAGCAGAGAGTAATATGTTATGTGGATGACATAATCATAGCTTCAGAAACAGAAGAAGAGCATTTAAAGACATTGCGCCTTGTTTTTGAGAATCCACGACAGGCGAATTTTAAGGTCAAATTTGACAAGTGTCGATTCTTTCAGAAAGAAGTGAAATTCGTAGGACACATAATCAATGGAGAAGGATACAGACCAAATCCGGCAAAGATTAGAACTGTTGCTGCATTTCCAACGCCAACCCGTGTGAAAAACGCGAGACAATTCTTAGGAATTCTCAAATTCTTTGCTGCTCATTGTGAGAAGTATTCCGAGACTCTCGCACCTCTGCAAGGATAACTGAAAAAGAACTGCAGGTGGAACTGGAATGATGAATGCGAGATAGCTTTCAGGAGAGCTAAACAGATGCTAGTGGACTCAATTCAGTTAGAATATCCAGATTATTCCCGGAACTTTATTCTAGAAACTGATGCATCTGCCATTGGTATAGGAGCCATTTTACTGCAGGAGGATGATGAGAAGAAACGTCATTACATCGCTTTCTTAAGCCGACGTTTAAGAGCACATGAATCTCACTACTTCACGACCGAGATAGAAGCACTTGCAATAGTTTACGCACTTGAATACTGGCAGAAACTTCTGTTAGGCCAGAGGATTATTGTGAGGACCGATCACCATGCACTGACCTTCATCTTGAGAACAAGACTGGCAAGCGACAGGATCACACGTTGGACGCTTGGCCGACATCCTCAGCCGGAATCCTGAAACTACTGTTAATGCCATAGACATCGAGGGAGAATGCGAGGAACACCTTCGCCGACTTCGTCATCTACCTGAAGGACAGCGACGTGAGGAGGAACTCAGGCACATTATTCGTTTCCTGGAACGAAGAATGGATCCACAGGATGCTCATTATGCGAGAATTGCTGCTGTTGCAGATAATTACTTGATTTATCATCGTGTATTATACAAGTTTGTGGACGAGGACCACACTCAACTGCGTGCAGTTATTCCTAGGAGATACCAAGAATCTGTTATGGTTCATCTATCCATTGGTCATGGTGGAACAGACAAAACCATTGCAACCATCAAGGAGTCTTTTACATGGAAAGGGTTAGGAGCCACCGTTAGACAGTGTCTACGTGCTTGCGACGCATGCCAGCGGAACAAGTACACGTCGCACTTGTTGAAGGAACAACCTAGACCAATACTCCCAACTCAACCTAGAGAGTTATACGCACTGGACCTGTATGGCCCAATTCCTAAGGCTCGTCGTGGGAATCGATACATCGTTGTAACTATTGATGTGTTCACGAAATATACGATGCTTCATCCGATTCAAAAAGCTACTGCACATCAGATTATTCAGAGGATTAGACGTCAAGTGATACCGGAGGCAGGGAAGCCACAATTCTTGTTGACTGATCACGGATCACAGTACACCTCAGCAGAATTTGCCAATGCTATGAATGAGCTTGAAATAGGTCATGTTTTATCATCTATTCGTCATCCAGAGAGCAACCCAGCAGAATGCGTGATGTCTATTATCGCAAAATTCTGTCGATTATATTGTCAAGAAGAACACTGGCGATGGACTGAAGTCCTAGTCACTATGGCAAAGTGTATTAATTCAACAGTCCATGAGAGCACTGGTCAATTACCTATGGTCTTGCATTTGAACCAGATGCCGCTGAGAATATGGGACCGTGTGATTGTAAATCCACCTTGTTTACAACCATCACATGCCAGCAGACTTTAAGCTGCAAGGGAAACTATGGACAGACAAGCTGCCAAGCGCTTGAGAAGAACTAGACGCCAGAGATTTAGAGAACCACTAGTTGAGGGAGACCTTATCCTCATAAGGAGACCCGGAATTTCAAGTCCTATTGACCGCATATATGGGAAATTTCTATCCTTATATTATGGCCCTAGTCGTATCCGACAGCCTTTGAACAATGGAAGTTATGTAGTAGAAGACGTCAGGACAGGAGAGCGCATTGGAACCTTTAATGCAGCCAATCTGAAAAAAATATCACTCTTGAATGAATTTCAAGTCAAATAAAAATGTCGTCCCAACATTTTATTTGAAACGACGGAGAGGCATATGAACCCGCTGAGCTATGGCTCATGTGATATTTTTATGACAGAACATTTATGATGGGATGTTGTACCTTTGAACGCACCCAGGAAGCCACGTGGAGCTGAGAGCTCACGCGATACTCTTTGAAGTAGCGTTGAATCGCACTTTTGACTTTGGTGAGAACTGCTAATTATTTATCTGAGATCTTATTAATTAATTTTATGCTTTCACAAGACTCAGAATATTCCATTTCGTCATGCTGCATTATTAAAACATTTTTGAGAATGTTATTTTAGCTTAAGGTAAGGTAATACCCTTGCAGATACGCAAATAGGAACGTAAGTAGTCGCTCAACGACTTCGGTTTGGCGACCTACTTCCTTGAGACACCCAGTGCCTTGCACTACGTCTGGAGAATCCGCCCAGTATAGGCGTGTAATTGCATTTGTCCTGTGAGACATAGAAGAATATCAGCTTGTTAGCGTTGAATTGGTTATCAGGTGCCATCGTGCACTGGCATATTGTGAAATACAGTTATTTATGCACAGTGGGCCACAGAAACATATTGAAGATAATTATTGGCAAGTATTAGTGAATTATATCATTTTACCGGAACACCACATTTTAGTACCCACGTGTTTGTGGAGGGCCAAATGCCTTGTGGAAAATATACAGGTAAATGTGTTGCAATTACTTCAAATAAGTGTGATTACGATTGTGTAACATATTTGGATTGCCAGAGTGAAGTTTTTATTTCCAAAACGACGTACATTTTACCGATGCTGCATGATAGAAAAGTAGCGTCATTTAGCACGTGCAGAGTTATAGAGCAGTGCTAGCTCACGTATCTATTCACATCCACGAAATTAAGGCTGTGTTGTCAATTACTAACAAAGCCTACAATACTTACGACGAACATTATATCTTTGGAAAGTGAAAGAATGAATTTCGTAATTTATTTCACCGTCAACGTGACCAGACTATTCCACACCATGCTTGAATCAGTCACCATGGGCTAATACCATCCTGGTATGAGGGTGATATTTCTACGAGAACTAGCATGATGGCGAAGCTTGCAGAACAGAGGACGAGAAGGAAGGAATCCAAGATGCCATTTCCAGGCATTAGATTTAATGTAGTTTGTGAATCAACCACACTCTGTGTCAGCCATTTTTCTAGGTAGGGATGGTATCTAGTTTAATTTAATGTCATTTATTTCAGTATAGTGAGACACCCTTGGGTCTAACATTTTGGTTAACCCTGGTGCAGCTTGATGAACGTCGTAGAACGTCAAAGCCTATCTTTTGCTAGATGTGACCGTAGTCATTCGAGGCTATTTTGTACAACCCTGTTTGGGGTGATTTTTCAAGTCTTTGCTGACTTTAGTTATGACAATCAGATGTCATGGTTATTTTTTTAACTGCATTCTTTGCAGCCAGTTTTGATACACCCCTGACTTTCGTTAGAACAGTCGTATCAGTTAGGCAATCGACTGTAATTGCCAATTTTGTAAATGCATTACATTTTCATTTTGAATAAGCTCAGAAGCTATTCTTGGTCAAGTTTGAACCTAACAACTAGAAGGAATGTTTCGTTGCCTAGCATCGAACTCAGTTCCCAGCGTATCATTAAGCAGATCCTTGTGTGAATCTGCGCCACAATTATCATTTTTGCTTGTGTCATGTAAGACACGTTTTTATTTGATGTTGTACTAGCAACTATTGAATTGTATTTTTAGAGCAAAGAGCTCCAGTAATTGTAAGATTACTATCATTTAGACGTCTTTGGTAGAAAGACGGAATTATATTATTCTATTCAGATTTATTGCGTGTTTTTTATACACGGACTCTTTAGAGGTTCATAACCCATGGTAAAGTTTTTTATGAACAGGCCAGATGTATAGTTTTATATTGATTAAATCGCCGGCCTTGAATAATGTGTGTTTTGTGTCGACCGAACGCAGGAATGTGGTAGCCTGATGGTGACATAAACTGGTTTTGTAATCCAGTGCCCTTGAGAGCATGCTTCATTTGTTTGTGAAACAGAACGACTTTGACAAGAGACAGAATGCGATTGTATTCGCTCTTTCTTTCATTGCAACTTAGCTTATGTAACCCAGTTTTCAACTCTGTCTCAGATCACATGTTTTATAGATTGCTTTTTGTTAGTTGAGCGCACTTCTTGCGTGTACCGTTTTGAGGTGTACAATTAGGTCAGGTTTTCTATAGTGAGTTGCAGGCGACCCTGTTAAATGCAGGAATTTATTGTATGAAGGTACTTGTGATTACCTTGTCCGGGAGGGTTCCCGTTGACTAGATGTTATTGGAAGGTAACTGTTGTGGACAGGCCTATCCCAGAGTTATTGAATGCGAGCTTTGCGCCGCTGGTAACCCGTGTTATTGTGTGTCCGAGTTGTTATTGCTCGTTGATCTTATTCCGACTGTTGAGTCGAGGCTTTTTGGTGGAGAATGATCTCAGTGTAGACACTCCGTGCCCGAGCTATTGTCAGTATTATTCGCCATAAACCAACGATAAACCTAAACCAACATCTTAATAATAAAACGCATAACTTTGGAAAAACAAAAGCTAATTAATGAATTCTTTCTATCTAACTTTGTTCTGTTGCATTTTGGAACTGTTGACATAGCCGTGCAGTTGAAGGTAATTTCCTTGTGTGGAAATGACTAGGACAGTTGACACTTTTGTAGCGACCTGAAGCATGCGCGAACCTAGAGTTCGTAGCTTGTGGAGCTCAGGCCATGCGATGTCAGACGTGGTCTCAACTACGCATTCGTCACCGTAATTATACACATTAGATGACTATGGCTTACAAAGAGTAAACCAAGGTGTAGGCAGGAATTTAATAAAGATTTGTGTCTATTTCATTACTTATTTATGATGTACTGTACCCGATAACCCGATAGTAGGCTGTCAGATATCCGCCCCCTCAATCGGATTGCCAATAATCAAACGCGCCGGCATAGCTACATCAATGAAAATGGCACTGACAGATACTATCGAGATTAGAGCACAATAGTTAACAAGAAAATTATTGTGGAACACACCAAAATATACGGGGGTTCATACTTACCTTTACTTACCTCTTAAATATATCTCGGGGACTGGGTTGTCAACTGGATCACTTAAAAGTATGTCCTCACAATAACCTCCACCATGATATTTAAAATGAACCAAAAACGAAGACGAGAAACTTTAAACTGCACAATAATTTATTTCACATAAAGAATGATTTTTAACAAAATGAAACAACAAAATATACGTGGTAATCAGAAGCCATCGACCACATAACCATGTCCTCCTGTAGGACCTGTATTCTCTACATATAATGTTTTAGCTTTCTCAAGCTCATAGCAACAAAAATAGTAATGCACTGGGAATGGAAACGGGATTTGGGATGAGACACATATATCAATTGCTTTGCGTGTTTATATACTGCACATTTTATTTATAGCACAAGGCTATTATGAAACGCCCTTGGCCTCGGTAACACAGTTGTCCGGGCCAGCTGCAAAGCACCTGTATAGTCAAAGCGGACACCCGTTCGTTCAACCCTAGCATAAGCGTGCTACCTCAGAGCTCGGCTCTCTCTTTAAACACGTAAATGTTCACATCTCAACTGAAATATCATCACGCAAATGTCTTACATGCTTCATTCAAACACCAGTGGATTCCTCCAACAATCCCAAATCATGATTATTTGTTTAAACCACTTGCTTAACTTGCGTTGTTTAGAGTATAAAAAAAACTCTAAATGTTAATAACAAAAGTTCATTAATTATTTATAACAATAACAAATTGTTTATAACAATGTCAAATGACCATTGAAAAATTTAATACACGCTTCTATTAATCACTATCATTTCAAATTATTTAACAAAGATATTTACAAAATTATTTTACAATATTAAATTGTTTATATTATTTATACAAGGAATACATTGAACCACACGTTTATCCGGTTGATAATTACTCAAATCGTGTTGATATAATCGACCAATGAAGGTTAGTTATATATAACTGTCAAATTCAGGTTTAATAATGTTTAATAATAATTATTAATATTTGTGACGGTAACCTCCATTCAAAATCTTTATCTCAAATTATTTAACACTCTTGTTAATTTTAACAGTATCTTCATATGAATAATCTTTCAAAGAACAAGAACAATAACATTCAGCGGGAAAATACTTCGCTCATAACGCACAAAAATGGCACAACAATTGGCCCAAAATTCATCATATATCTTTATATATATGGCATAAAAATCTTCCAAACTACACACAAAAACCTCCACTAATTAATTCAACAACTTCATTAATTATTGTGGGAACCTCCTTCATTATTCAAGGGCATTACTCAACAGCGACTTTTACACGTCCACTGAACTATCGATTATAGATCCATTGTTCCTCTTTAAAAATTCTTATATTCATCAATTGTAATAATGACTGTTATCATTTAACCTTCGTGGGTTTCATTCATGAATCGATATGAAGTAAAAATTTGCCAATCACAAATAAATTTAATAGCAAATACGATTAGACACTCCTGCCTGGTCTATCAAAATTGAGATTAACATCTTCAAAGTAACGCAGTATAAAAATACTATCTTCAAACAAAGATCAACTAAACTGCAAAATAGTCGAATAGAATACCATTAGATTGTGGAATGCAAACATTATTGTTCCAATCTAGAATTGAGAAAAACTCCTATCAAATGTTCATTACTATAGTGTATTCAATAAATTGTAATTAACGTTCATATTTCATAAAATTGTCTATAATGCAATGATAAATGTCTATGTTGCAATCATGTTCATAAGACGACTAGTATTTCAAAGATCGTCGATATCGTAGTAGATTTTAATGCTCTAAAATCTTTTAATTATTCTTCTTTCTTGAGGATGACAGAAAATTGGTCAAAGTAATTAACTGAATAGAATTACTTTAATAAAATGACACGCTGTCTGAATTCAAATCGGCCATAGCAAATCGTTAACTTTACAGTTAAATAGTGACTACAAAAATATGCAAATTACTGAAAGAATCTAAATCATCAGTCTCAACTGATCCAAAATTATTTAAGTATGCCAATGACATAGCAATGTCTCAAAAATCGAAGAAAAAGGCATAAATCATCGAAGTGTACTGAGTACAAAAATATCAATCAATAAAATAGGGCAAAAGGTAGGACAGAAAATATGGGAAGAATGGTTGCTCAAATATCGCTACAATACTCAAATAATACAAGAAACGTTCACGACTACCTTATCTGCCGATTGAAGTTCCAGAGGAAAATTCCCCAAAGAAGACTGCTGATGGATCCATTTCACCAACTTAAAGATGAGCTCCATCCTCGAAACAGGAATCAGCGTCCTCGGAGAATCGAACTGCTTCCTCCTCCGAAATTGCACTGCTCCGTGGATACGAAAAACATCCTTCCGGCAAAATTCTTCATTGTGCGCCGGGATAACCCTGGCCTCTCTTGAAAGTTCTCTGAAGTTCTTGCAGAAATTCGTCATGAAGTTTAATGTAGTTATTTCCGCAGAAATATTCATAGTTGTGGAGTATGAAAATATTTCCACTGTTATCTGGTATAATTCAGCGATGGATTAACGATGCATGAGTGTAGTTGGATGTTCACTACATGCTCGCTTTTGTAGAAAGACGATTAACGAAGTTCCATGCTGTTACTTTACTCCAATAATATATGTCCCAATCGCATTAAAGCCTTAGCCTTCCATCTCACCTACTATTATAATCATCAAAAGCACTGCAATATTATAATGTTCCATAGTCGAATGTATCGTTGTAATACCAAACTGTTGCACTCCACGTGTCAGCCGTAGTGTATAATGTGGAATATAAAAGTGTTTCTCCTGTGGCGAGAAAATCACTTTTGTTGGCAGCCTTAAAGTTCCAATATCTTTCGAAGTATCACTGTGAAATCGTTCAAATCTTGTATACACCTCAATGTTATACTGCCTAATAGAATTATCGTAAAGGCTGAAGTTAGCGCTTGATATCTTGACTGGTGGAAACGTTAATGTGCGCGTTTCAACTTCACCTAGTTTTGAGCAGCGTGAAATGGAACTGCTCCGAGTTCGTTCGATGCGGCAGGCTTTCACCTCACGCTAAAGACAACTTACTTCACTGAATCACTTGAAAATAACTCTATATCACCAGAAATATGTATGCGATCTGACATATGAGATCTGAGCGTATGAGATCTGAGTATGGGAGCTCCTCTCTCCTGTGCACGACCTTTTATCAACTTCTTAAGGGGCGTATCCATCCCTACCATAGCCTGTTGCTGCGTCATTGCTGGAAGTTTTAACTTTGGCTATACTTGACGGATTTTCAAATTTCAAAAACACAAAATTAATTTCTTCAAAATTCCAAATCGATGCCATAACTGAAAATAGATTTCCACAAATCTGCATGCCTAAAGTAATCGAATATCGTAGTTTCAGCAATCTCCGTCTTCCTTCCAAACTATCGTTCATTGGTTCGCGTCTCTCCTCCAATAGCGTAGCTTCTTCCTTAGCACAATACCTTGTTTCCTGCGACTGCGTCGTAAATCTCTGAGCTTTCTCGAACAAAATCATGACGTCACCAAGAATCTCAGCTCAATCAGCCTACTGGCATGAATTCTACGTCATCCGTGCCTACGTCATGAATATCCACGTCATAACTATGACATCCATAACTTTACTGATATTTTCCAATACAGCCATCGTGGTCTCAATATAATTCAATTTCCGGTGGCATTCTCCCTTCACCACGTTTTAAAAACAGTTGCAAATTGTTTTTAAACTCTGTGTTATAAATATCTCAATTCACTTGAACACGAAATTGAATTATTATTGGCTTACTCTTCTATGATATTTCTACTATGTTCCTTAATCATAAGTCTCTTCTTCTCTGGGTTTGTGTGTGGCTAATGTATTCTCTCCTCTCTACTTTCTCTTCTGTCCTGAATTTCTGTTTTCCGAATTATGCTGGCTCGTAGAAGGCCCAGGATCAATCACAACATCCTGCCTTTTCTTTTGATTTTCGGCTTCTTTTTCCCGTAACTCCTTCAGGTATTGCTGGCTTTCCCTCTCTCTTTCCTGATACTGATCGGGTGTCATAACCTGACCTTGAGAATCCTGATTTCTATTTTGGTTCTGGTTATTTCTATTATAATTTCTGTTATTACCATTATTGTTGTAATATCTGCCTCTTCCATTGTTGTAATTGCCTCGATTATAGTTCCAGCCTCTTCTCTGTTGATACTGACGGTAACCTTGCGATCTGTTATTCCGAAACTGATTATTCCTGTGAGGACCTATATTGTCAGTTTTCTCTTCATCTGGCTTGTCAGTTTGCTGAACTTGGTCCATATATACAGTATTTATTTCTTTGAAGTCATGCCTTTGACCTTTCTGTACCACGTTAGGCATTGGACTTGTGTAGTCTAATCTCCTCAGTAATTCGTCCATGCTGGTCAAATCCCTGATGTTTGACGAAATGATTAGTCTCCTCACCTCCACAGGCAGCATACGAGAAATCGCATCAATTAATTGCTCCGTTGACAATGGGGGTTGCAAAAATCTCAAGCGGGACAATTGACTCGTAAAGAAATCAGCGTACCGTGTTGGAAGAGTACCTGAGTATTTTCTTGAATAAACCTCCGCTCTTAACGAATTCTGCGCTTCTATGGACCAAAATTGTTTGATTAATGCCTCTGCAAACTCGTCAAAGTTACTGAAAGTGTATCTAAAAGCTCTAAACCATTCAAGGGGTCCTCCAATCAAAAATCTTTCCACTATCTTCATCTCTCTCTCTCTGGGAATGTGAGCTTCGATGAAATAATCTTTGAGGTTCCTGATATATTCTATAGGCGTCAAACTATCAGTGTTGCTGAATTTTTGCGGTTTGTCTTCAAAATTCCTGATGACCGTTACATTCCTCGGATATGAATCCGGGTAGTTTTTCCTACTATCTCGATAGTTCCACTCAGGTTCCCTATTCCTCTCGTCATCTTCCTCCCTGAATCTGGTTATACGTTCTTCAGGAGTCACGTCTCTCTCTTCTGGATCTAGGTTATATCTTCTGGCATAATTCCTATTGGTTTCGCAAGCCAAGCCTTCTGTATCCTTGTCAGTGATTTCCGTTAAGACTTTCCTGATTAACTCTTCTTTGTAGGTCTCCATCAAACTAGCTTCTCCTAGCTTCAAATTCTGCAGTTTGCTCGTCGTTTCATTTACATCAGAGACAACTTTATGAATCTGATCCTCTAACGCAGATTTTAATGCTTGCACATCCTGACCTATTTGTGTTCTATCTTCTACTTGTCTCTCGGATAGCGAATCCATCCTTACGCTTAAATCTTTCCTAATCTGTACTACTTCATTATTAATATCTATTTGAGTACTGGCAAGTTTTCTTTCAATACGTTCCTGAATTTGGGTTACATGTTCCCCACTTGACCTATTCCACTCGTCTTTCCATACTGCTACATTTGCCGTTAACATTTCTGCTATGTCTACTTCGATATCGTCTTTAAGTAATCTATTATGGTCTAATACCTGGGTTCTCATGACCTCTACATCATACTTTAAACCTGCTAAAGAAGCTGTCGTTCTAACTGACTCATCAACTAGCCTAGTCGTTAATGCACTCATATTACGCGTACAAAGTGTTTTCGAATTTTCTATTTCTTCCCTGACTTTATTTACATCAGTTTGGACTTTAGCAATATCTACGAAAACTGTGTTGACTTCTACTTGAATCTTATTTATATCACTTTGCATCTCATTTACATCCGAATGAATGTTATTAATATCAACCTGAACATTGGACACATCAGTTCTAACATTTTGGATTTCTCTTTGGACTTCCTCAACCTTGTCTTGGACAGACGCAACATCATTTTTAACAACAACTACTTCAGCCCTAGCACAAGAAATATCACTCCGGACATTAGCAACATCAAGATTCAACATAGTAAGATCTTTTTGTACCTTAGACACATCTATTTTAACATCAGACACATCTTTATGAATGTCACTCACGGCACTCTCTATTCCCTGGGTACTGATCTGTAAACGCGACATATCATTCTCTAAGTTTGCAGAACTGGTCTGAATAACTTTCAAATTTTCATCCATCCTAGTAGACAAATTACTAGCATTCTCCTTCATCATCTCCTGCATTCTAATAGACAAATTAGCAGACAAGTTACTAGCATTCTCCTCCATCATCTGCTTCATACTGCTATTCATGCTAGCTTTCAAGTTAGCAGACATATTACTAGCATTCTCCTCCATTCGACTAGTATTTCTAGCTTCCATCTCCCTCACACTTTCATTCATGCTAGCTTTCAAGTTAGCGGACAAACTGTTGGACATCTCCTCCAACATCATTCTCAGACTTTCATCTGCCATTTCAATACTTTTTCAATAATAAACTGCTTTAGGGACATACATCAAACAGAGTAAAATAACAACATCTGAGCAACATTCTTCACCATATATAAAATTTGAGCAATTTTCTGTCTTAAATCTAACTTATAATTACCTTATAATTAACCCTCGTAGACACTTCATGTTGAAATAAACCCAAGCACATGTTCAAGTTTCTTTGGTTCATTTTAAAATATCCTAACACAAATAATTTACATTTACAATCCAAATAGTTTAATTTTATCTTTAATATTACTATACATGTCATAAGCCGGTCAAATAAAATAAGATTCCAGATCATAGGCGATTTTTCTAAGTTTCCAGCCTATTTAACCTCTCTCAAGTCGTATAAGATCTGATCTTTTCTGAGTGTAATTTTCCTAATACAACACAACATTTAATCCTATATAATCACACTCTCAAATTCTACAATTGGCTAAGACATCTAACAAAGAATCAACCTCTTTATTTGAGTCTTCACAATCCCTTTGACAACGATAACTTGGTAATCCAATGTTATTCGAACACTCCACAAAAATTGCGGTGTCAATTCTACTGCAATAACTTGGTAATCCAGTTTTGTAGAACACGCCCCACGTTTTAGGGTCGCCAATCCTACTGTACCCGATAACCCGATAGTAGGCTGTCAGATATCCGCCCCCTCAATCGGATTGCCAATAATCAAACGCGCCGGCATAGCTACATCAATGAAAATGGCACTGACAGATACTATCGAGATTAGAGCACAATAGTTAACAAGAAAATTATTGTGGAACACACCAAAATATACGGGGGTTCATACTTACCTTTACTTACTTCTTAAATATATCTCGGGGACTGGGTTGTCAACTGGATCACTTAAAAGTATGTCCTCACAATAACCTCCACCATGATATTTAAAATGAACCAAAAACGAAGACGAGAAACTTTAAACTGCACAATAATTTATTTCACATAAAGAATGATTTTTAACAAAATGAAACAACAAAATATACGTGGTAATCAGAAGCCATCGACCACATAACCATGTCCTCCTGTAGGACCTGTATTCTCTACATATAATGTTTTAGCTTTCTCAAGCTCATAGCAACAAAAATAGTAATGCACTGGGAATGGAAACGGGATTTGGGATGAGACACATATATCAATTGCTTTGCGTGTTTATATACTGCACATTTTATTTATAGCCACAAGGCTATTATGAAACGCCCTTGGCCTCGGTAACACAGTTGTCCGGGCCAGCTGCAAAGCACCTGTATAGTCAAAGCGGACACCCGTTCGTTCAACCCTAGCATAAGCGTGCTACCTCAGAGCTCGGCTCTCTCTTTAAACACGTAAATGTTCACATCTCAACTGAAATATCATCACGCAAATGTCTTACATGCTTCATTCAAACACCAGTGGATTCCTCCAACAATCCCAAAACATGATTATTTGTTTAAACCACTTGCTTAACTTGCGTTGTTTAGAGTATAAAAAACTCTAAATGTTAATAACAAAAGTTCATTAATTATTTATAACAATAACAAATTGTTTATAACAATGTCAAATGACCATTGAAAAATTTAATACACGCTTCTATTAATCACTATCATTTCAAATTATTTAACAAAGATATTTACAAAATTATTTTACAATATTAAATTGTTTATATTATTTATACAAGGAATACATTGAACCACACGTTTATCCGGTTGATAATTACTCAAATCGTGTTGATATAATCGACCAATGAAGGTTAGTTATATATAACTGTCAAATTCAGGTTTAATAATGTTTAATAATAATTATTAATATTTGTGACGGTAACCTCCATTCAAAATCTTTATCTCAAATTATTTAACACTCTTGTTAATTTTAACAGTATCTTCATATGAATAATCTTTCAAAGAACAAGAACAATAACATTCAGCGGGAAAATACTTCGCTCATAACGCACAAAAATGGCACAACAATTGGCCCAAAATTCATCATATATCTTTATATATATGGCATAAAAATCTTCCAAACTACACACAAAAACCTCCACTAATTAATTCAACAACTTCATTAATTATTGTGGGAACCTCCTTCATTATTCAAGGGCATTACTCAACAGCGACTTTTACACGTCCACTGAACTATCGATTATACATCCATTGTTCCTCTTTAAAAATTCTTATATTCATCAATTGTAATAATGACTGTTATCATTTAACCTTCGTGGGTTTCATTCATGAATCGATATGAAGTAAAAATTTGCCAATCACAAATAAATTTAATAGCAAATACGATTAGACACTCCTGCCTGGTCTATCAAAATTGAGATTAACATCTTCAAAGTAACGCAGTATAAAAATACTATCTTCAAACAAAGATCAACTAAACTGCAAAATAGTCGAATAGAATACCATTAGATTGTGGAATGCAAACATTATTGTTCCAATCTAGAATTGAGAAAAACTCCTATCAAATGTTCATTACTATAGTGTATTCAATAAATTGTAATTAACGTTCATATTTCATAAAATTGTCTATAATGCAATGATAAATGTCTATGTTGCAATCATGTTCATAAGACGACTAGTATTTCAAAGATCGTCGATATCGTAGTAGATTTTAATGCTCTAAAATCTTTTAATTATTCTTCTTTCTTGAGGATGACAGAAAATTGGTCAAAGTAATTAACTGAATAGAATTACTTTAATAAAATGACACGCTGTCTGAATTCAAATCGGCCATAGCAAATCGTTAACTTTACAGTTAAATAGTGACTACAAAAATATGCAAATTACTGAAAGAATCTAAATCGTCAGTCTCAACTGATCCAAAATTATTTAAGTATGCCAATGACATAGCAATGTCTCAAAAATCGAAGAAAAAGGCATAAATCATCGAAGTGTACTGAGTACAAAAATATCAATCAATAAAATAGGGCAAAAGGTAGGGCAGAAAATATGGGAAGAATGGTTGCTCAAATATCGCTACAATACTCAAATAATACAAGAAACGTTCACGACTACCTTATCTGCCGATTGAAGTTCCAGAGGAAAATTCCCCAAAGAAGACTGCTGATGGATCCATTTCACCTACTTAAAGATGAGCTCCATCCTCGAAACAGGAATCAGCGTCCTCGGAGAATCGAACTGCTTCCTCCTCCGAAATTGCACTGCTCCGTGGATACGAAAAACATCCTTCCGGCAAAATTCTTCATTGTGCGCCGGGATAACCCTGGCCTCTCTTGAAAGTTCTCTGAAGTTCTTGCAGGAATTCGTCATGAAGTTTAATGTAGTTATTTCCGCAGAAATATTCATAGTTGTGGAGTATGAAAATATTTCCACTGTTATCTGGTATAATTCAGCGATGGATTAACGATGCATGAGTGTAGTTGGATGTTCACTACATGCTCGCTTTTGTAGAAAGACGATTAACGAAGTTCCATGCTGTTACTTTACTCCAATAATATATGTCCCAATCGCATTAAAGCCTTAGCCTTCCATCTCACCTACTATTATAATCATCAAAAGCACTGCAATATTATAATGTTCCATAGTCGAATGTATCGTTGTAATACCAAACTGTTGCACTCCACGTGTCAGCCGTAGTGTATAATGTGGAATATAAAAGTGTTTCTCCTGTGGCGAGAAAATCACTTTTGTTGGCAGCCTTAAAGTTCCAATATCTTTCGAAGTATCACTGTGAAATCGTTCAAATCTTGTATACACCTCAATGTTATACTGCCTAATAGAATTATCGTAAAGGCTGAAGTTAGCGCTTGATATCTTGACTGGTGGAAACGTTAATGTGCGCGTTTCAACTTCACCTAGTTTTGAGCAGCGTGAAATGGAACTGCTCCGAGTTCGTTCGATGCGGCAGGCTTTCACCTCACAACTTACTTCACTGAATCACTTGAAAATAACTCTATATCACCAGAAATATGTATGCGATCTGACATATGAGATCTGAGCGTATGAGATCTGAGTATGAGAGCTCCTCTCTCCTGTGCACGACCTTTTATCAACTTCTTAAGGGGCGTATCCATCCCTACCATAGCCTGTTGCTGCGTCATTGCTGGAAGTTTTAACTTTGGCTATACTTGACGGATTTTCAAATTTCAAAAACACAAAATTAATTTCTTCAAAATTCCAAATCGATGCCATAACTGAAAATAGATTTCCACAAATCTGCATGCCAAAAGTAATCGAATATCGTAGTTTCAGCAATCTCCGTCTTCCTTCCAAACTATCGTTCATTGGTTCGCGTCTCTCCTCCAATAGCGTAGCTTCTTCCTTAGCACAATACCTTGTTTCCTGCGACTGCGTCGTAAATCTCTGAGCTTTCTCGAACAAAATCATGACGTCACCAAGAATCTCAGCTCAATCAGCCTACTGGCATGAATTCTACGTCATCCGTGCCTACGTCATGAATATCCACGTCATAACTATGACATCCATAACTTTACTGATATTTTCCAATACAGCCATCGTGGTCTCAATATAATTCAATTTCCGGGGGCAGTACAAGTGTGTAAATCCTACATGTTACCTTATTGTGTGCTGATAGCACGTAGTTATTAAGAATAATTAAATGTTTTTCATGGCTGTACACTTAGATTTGTTGTAATTGTTTTCTGTTACGGACGTCATCGCCGTAAATTTTGTTATTAACTGTTAGGACTTAGCTAGATGATTACCGTTAAATGTAAATGTGGAAATGGTATCATCCTAACTTAGATTTGTTTTGCTACCCTGTTAAATGTAAATTCTGATATTAGCTTAATCTTGTAACTTGAACTAGGGACTTGCGTCGTACCATTTTCCTAGTGTTGCTGTTGTTGCTTTATTATTGTGAGTTAGATCTTTCGCGAGGGTTTTTTAAGTAACTTCTCATTTAGGGACCTGCTCTTTATTTTCTTTTGTTTATTAGTTTGCGGACTAGCCGATCATAACCCTCCGAACTAGGCTAGGGGCTTGTGAATTTTAATAAATTTTCACGGTGTTTTACTTAAGTCTGGATGTTTAATTTCTCAGTCTAGTTTTGAGGTGAACCTTTCCTTAGGCAATCTATGACCATCGTCACCATGTACCACGATCCCCGTGGACTACAGTGTCTCGTGCCGCTTAGCCTATTAGGAAGTTCACCTGATCCTCACGGTAATTTTATTCGACTTATGGGATGTTAGGAAAGTCATCGTGGTTGTTGACTCGACTAAACGGTCTCAGTATGAATACTTATCTGCTTCACAGCACGTTTGCTATACAGATGCACGATATAAGCTTGTCTGCTCTAGACCGACTGAAGAGTTATAACTAACAGTTTTTACTGGCAACACTGAAAACTTGGCCTCAAAAGTTAACATTAACCTGGAGTAGAAGTGGGAAACCACGTAAAATCACTTCCAAGATGGCTGAGGGAGAATCGAACCCACCTCCTCAGGTTTGCCTCATGAGGTTCAGTGTATGCCATACCAGCTCTCAAACCAGAATTATACTGTATGTCTTCGCAGAGTCGGAAATCAAACCCGGACCTCCGGTGCGACAGTCAAGAACAATAACCGCTATACCATGAGGTGACCAACACGTTAACCTTCAGATCATAACTGGGAGCTATTAGACGTTTTATTATGTTGTCAATATGCTTTTTAGGGGCATGGAACACCTTGGTCATCACCCTTACGAACTTGGGTGTGTGTTTAATTTGTCTGATAACCAGTGTTTCTGAAGTGACTGTAACTATAATTATTAGGGTCGGCAATAGTGTAGGAGTCCCAGGGCCTTAAATAAAATGCTTTCGTGATATTTGCCTGGAGGGAATGTGGAAATCGCCGAGGAAAACACACGCGCAGTATAGCCGCTGTCTACGACGAGATTCGAACCTCCGATCTCCAGGCTTGCTATAGCTCCCCATTGCGGGTGTGGCGAGTGATTCAACACGCACGGCTACGCGGCGGGGTCCGACACAAATAGGTCGAAACATAATGTAGTTGTTTCATTTAGGGCCTAGGAACATCAAAGCCATCAGCCCCGTTAGCTTGGTTGCATGTGGGACTTGTTTGATGATATGAGTTATTGTGGAGTCTATACTAGTGTGTTTGATTTCAAATGAGGCTAATGTTTGGAAAGGAGGTGGTTGATGACTAAAGTTAAGTGCTTCTCAGTTATCCGCACCAAACCTGTGATCAGAAATCGAACCTTGCAACATTGCGACAGGCATCTCAATGCGTACCCCTAGACAGCAAAAAGCGGACGTGTGTAGTAGTTGTAATGTGATGACTAGGGCTCGGATTTTTAGGTAAATAAATATTTTTTTTATATAAATACATATTTTAAGCATTTTTTCTATAAATACACAAATTCCTGCTTTTCACTTTTTAGCACATAAAAAGACATAATATTAACATTTTTTTTAAATCAGTTGATTGCATTTTTGTTCTGAGTTACTTCATCGGGGAAGGACCTGTGAGCTATCTAATCTTCATGCGGAGCGTACGTCAGCCTGCAACTGTGTTATTCCTAACTTTTCGCCCCGTCCCACTCGCTGTGGAAGCCGGGGATTTCCTTGTCCATAGCCATATTACACCACATGCTATACCTCTCCCTCCCCCAGCTACCTGGAACCAGTGTCACTCACATGCAGTTCATTTCTGGCACTGTGAAGTGTATGGCAGTTCTACGATGCCTAACGACGATGCCTAAAGTAAAAACAACTACAAGTTATCGTCTGTTGCAGAATTTAAAGATAATTTTACTTCTGATGGGGGCGTTCTGTTCTGCCAACCATGTGGGAAAGGAATCAAGGCTGAACAGCTATCTCAAGTTACACAACACCTCAAGGGCAAGAAACATATTGTCGCAGTTTCGCACCTTCTGAATAAGTATTTCACGATAATCGTCGGTCATTTGTGATGGACAACCTGAAGATGTATCACGCTGTGTATTGTAATGCTTCAGTAGTCAGTGAGACTTAGAATAAATTGCATTCGTGAGTACTGCACAGTGTTGGTTTTTTTTTCCTCATGAATGAACTAAATTATAATTAAATATTTGTACTTCTTTGTCACATATTTCAGGTATTTTTAATACATAAAAAATAATTATTTTCCCGATTTTTAGCACCTAAAAATCCGAGCCCTAGTTTTGACTGATGAGCCATAAGTATTAGATTGTAAATTTGTTATAGATTTCCGGCAACATGGGGAATGGCAGTATCGCAACATTTGCCTGGTAAGAAGAAGATTTATCACCCCGTAGGCTGGATTGCACTTCCAAAGAGACTGCATTGAGCCAGAGTTTAATTGCTGTAGAGTGGCCAAATCATTTCCGCTCCTCCTTCGCTTCCACCATCAAACGAACGTAAACCCCAGAACCGGTCGCCCGTCAACGTTCTGACCACGCTCAATCAAGCTTTACTTGGGATAGGTTACCGAATGAAAGAAACATTTCAATACGCTTCATAAAGGGATTTGGCAAGTAGTTACTAACCTATAGAGAAATAGACAGGGTGTACAGGTTCTCTGTTTACGACCAATCAGTAAAATTACCTCCGTGCGAAACTTGCACATAGACTCGATCCAATCGGTACATCTTCGCGAAACCTGCACATAGACACGGTCCAATCAGAATATCTGTGTGAAACTCGCACAATAACACGATCCAATCAATATATCTGGGCGAGACCTGCACACAGACACGATCCGATCGCTATATCTAGGCGAAACCTGCACACAGACACGATCCGATCGATATATCTGGACGAAACCTGCACACAGACACGATCTGATCGATATATCTGGCCGAAACCCGCACACAGACACGATCTGATCTATATATCTAGGCAAAACCTGCACACTGACACGATCCAATCGATATATCTAGGCGAAACCTGCACACTGACACGATTCGATCGATATATCTAGGCGAAACCCGCACACAGGCACGATCTGATCGATATATATGGGCGAAACCCGCACACAGACACGATCCGTTCGAGATATCTGGATATATCTGAACACAGACACGCTCCGACATCCGATTGATATATTTGGGCGAAACCCGCACATAGACACGATCTGATCGATATTTCCAGACGAAACCCGCACACAGACACGAAATGATCGATATATCTCAGCGAAACCCTCATAAAGATACGATCCGATCGATATATCTCAGCGAAACCCGCACACAGACATGAAATGATCGATATATCTGAGCGAAACCCTCATACAGACACGATTCGATCGATATATCTGAGCGAAACCCGCACATAGGCACGATCCGATCGATATATCTGAGCGAAACCCGCACACAGACACGATCTGTTCGTTATATCTGAGCGAAACCCGCGCACAGACACGATCTGATCGATATACCTGAGCGAAACCCACACACAGACACGATCCGATCAATCATGTAACTCAATTCAGATGATTCCTGAATGTTGTCTCTCCATTCGCACTAAAAGGTGAGTGGAAGTCGAAAGTAGAGGGATCCTGGTGGAGAGAGGAATGAGCATTGGAAAACAATTATGAAAATCACTAAAACTATCAAAGCCTTAGAGAATTTTTGCTGTTGCCCGCACAACGTAGAGACAGATTTGCGTACTGTATATTCTACTCTTAACATAAGGATATTTAATCTCTCTACAGTGCTACAAAACCATTAAATTTCAGTTTAAAGAATAATTGAATTTAATATTATCACCCTTATTTTTATACAAAGGTTTCTATTAGCTATTCTAGTGAATAATATTTACCAAATCTGCAAATCCTTTCAAAAAACATGATTATTTTTGCCAATCCCTGAAGTAATTCAGAATCAATAGTGAGAATTCCATTTTACTTTGGTAATGCTCCAATTGAGTTCATTCAGAAAGGAATTGCCAGCAAATTTTTCAGATTAACATTAATTAAACATTTTGAAATAGAGCATTGTTAAATATTTGACTCTTACAAGGATTGTAATCCCTGCCATATTCAAGGGCAGAGCCAGAAATAGTGATTTTTGACAGTTACAACTTACGCCTGCAGAAATAAAATGGTGTCAATATCATTATTATTATTACTATTATTATTATTATTATCATTATAATTATTATTATTACTATTATTACTATTATTATTATTATTATTATTATTATACATTTTCATTTCAAACTCATTTCCTTTCAGCGTTCAGTCTAGTCTGCAAGCATCTACAGTATTTGCGATCAAATTGCTTCCATGATCCCTTACTGGCAGTTAGCACTGTTGACTCCTCTGCTCATATGTCCCTCGCCATAGAATAATTCAACACTGAATCAAACCATCGTCTCCTAGGTCTACTTCTGCTTCTCTTACCCTCTATAGCCGAGCTCATTAACCTCTTAGGTAATCTCCCCTCCCTATTCTCAACACACGACCCCGCCATCTGAGTTGGTTCATACAAACAGCCTCATCTAACGTTTTAATTTCTATCTTAGCCCCTTACTCTTCATTACGAGTACCCTCCTGCCATTGTTCCCATCAATTTGTCCCAGAAATCATTCCTGCTACCCTCATCACTTACCTCCAGCTTATGTACTATCCAGAATCTACCCAGCTATCACTTCCATACAGCTAGATCGGTCTAAATATTGAGTGATGTAGGGAGAAATTCGGCGCTACACTCACTTTTTTCTTGCAGAATACAGCAGATCGCAACTGAGAACTCACTGAATTAGCCTTTCTACACCTTGATCCAACTCTCTCACTATACTACCATCCTGAGAAAATACACAGTCCAAGTACTTAAAATGGCCCACCTGCTCCAATTCAATTCCGTCTACAGAACTTGGCATCCTATTTTCTTGTGTTTCTCCCCGGCCGGCATCACCTTCGTTTTTGAAATGCCGATTTTCATACCATATTCCCTACATTTCTTTTCAACTTCTAACATGTCAGCTTTTAAGCTTTCAACGGAGTCTGTCTCAGATCATCAGCATAAGCCAGACTGCTTACCAGGTTTCCACCTAATTAAATACCACCCAGCCAGTATATGCCATTTGGTGAATGGACCATTCATAAAATAAATCGTAGTGCCTCACTCCTGCAACAACGTTAAACCCAGAACTCATCCCAACACCATCAAATCTCACTGAAGCCTGATTATCAACATAGATACTTTCGATATCCTGTAGCAGCCTTTCCTCGATACCATATTTCCTCAGGATACTCACTATGTTGGTACCCTATCGTTTGCCTTCTCTAGATCTACAAAGTACAAACACAACTGTATATTCCTCTCGTAGCATATCTCAATAACTTGCCGCTTACTAAAGATGTGATCGTGACATCCTCGTTGTGGCCTAAAGCCATTCTGGATTTCAACCATCCTTCATCCGATGATCGAAGTCTCATTTCTTCGATGCCTGAGTACACTTTGCCTGGGACTCTTATCAAAGAAATACCGCCATAATTGTTGCAATCTTTCCTGTTACC
This sequence comes from Meconema thalassinum, assembly GCA_946902985.2. Taxonomy (NCBI): domain Eukaryota; kingdom Metazoa; phylum Arthropoda; class Insecta; order Orthoptera; family Tettigoniidae; genus Meconema; species Meconema thalassinum. The sequence goes on from OX336389.2 coordinate 1,073,525,125, forward strand.
TTGCTTATAAATTGGGGCGATTACTGCTTTTGCCCTGTCAGAGGGCACCTTTCTAAAATCCCGAGGCATTCAGTTACCTTATGCCTTCATTTCATCCCTACTTTCCCTTATACTTTATCATTCCTGACCCAATTTCATCTACCTCTGCCGCTTTGTGACATTGCAGTTTATGTACCATCCTTAGTAGAAGGACTGTCATGCTTCTAAACCACTTCCAGAAATTTCGGCTAGGTTTCTTAGAACTGGTGGGTGTTTTCTTGTGCTCGGCGTGTGGTTTCTAGGAAAATGGGTGACATCATCGTGTACTGGGAATGTGACGTTGGTTACTTGGGATTGGTGATGCTGTGCTAACGTCGGAAATCCCTTTTGGTGGGCAACCTGTAATTGTGAAATGTTCCTAGATGGGTTGCAATTCCCCTAGAATTTCCTATAGATTTGAATGTTGGTGTGTCTTGCCCCACGTCCTCATGTTTGCATCTGTTGTTGTTGTTGTTGTTGTTGTTGTTGTTGTTGTTGTTGTTGTTGTTGTTGTTGTTGTTGTTGTTGTTGTTGTTGTTTGATGTCGCCCGTGTAAATGCTCCCATGTTTCACCTAGAATTCCTTATAGATTGGAATGTTGGTGCTCAAAGGTTCCCTAGAATTCCCTAGATTTGAACGTTGAGGCGTTGTGACCCAGGTCCTCGCGTCTGCAGCTGGTGGGGGTCGTTGTTGCTTGATGACATCCGTGAAATGTCCCTAGATGGGTCAAACGTCCCCTAGAATTCCCCAGATTTGAATGTTGGCACATGGGATCCACGTCCTCGCGTCTGCAGCTGTTGTTGTTTATTGATGATACCCGTGAAATGTCCCTATATGGGTCAAATTCCCCTTGAATTACCTAGATTTGAATGATGGCACGTTGTTGTTGGTGGTGATGCTTGTTGTTGCTTGTGACCAACATGTCGATGTGAAAGTTCTCTTGCATATGGTGAACTTACCTCGCCGTTGTCGCTGCAGTTGGTGGTGGTTGTTGTTGTTGTTGTTGTTGTTGCTGTTGTTACTGCTTTATTTCGACCGGGGAAGGGAGTCTTTACAAACAGGTTAATTCTTGTTTTGGAACAGGGTATGACATCATAAGATGACGCTCTCCATGCTCTAGGTGTTGGCGGAAGGAGGCAGGAGGCAGGGGGTCAGCCATGTTGGTTGTTAAGGTGTTGGAAGGAGGAGAGAGGAATAGAATTCCCTGTAGATGTAAATGTTGGCACGTTGTTGGTGGTGGTTGTGACCCATTTCCTCGTGTCCGCAGCTGTTGTTGGTGCTTGATTTCGGTCGTGATAATATCGTCACAATTTACAACAATATCAGTATAATACAGTATATAGCAATATCCACACAACATGTAACAATATCGGTTCAATATGCAATAATACCGCCACAATACGTAACAAACAGCTCGATTCTCGTTGTGGATCAGGGGTGTGACGAGATTCAAGCTGCGAATCGTAATATAAACAGCAACTTAATGCATTAGGCCTACACTTAGTGTAGTTAAATAATATGTGCAAATACATGAAATTGCCAATAAATTTGAGTTGTATTGAACATTTTATATGTAATCGTGTCCACCGTAAAGTTCAATGTATGACGTCACAGTATATGGGGTGTGGTAACTTCCTAGTACAGATGAAGCCATTAGTTCAGGACAGGGAGACGTGGAGTGCTGTATAAAACCAGTCTAAAGACTGAAGGTTCAAACACTACAATTCAGAGAGCGAAATGCCCGTGTTGTGCAACAGTGGACAATGTAGAGAAGTATTTGGTGGTATATTGAGATCGGTATCGAATTCCAAGCGAATATCAACTTACAACTAACTTACGGGCTAGAAGAAGAAGAAACACTACGCCATCACCTTCCCATCTAAGAAATTCATAACTAAATAGTTCTTCCCTCCGTGACGAACTAAAGAGCCTACTATTCTTAAAAATTTAAGATTCATGCCAATCTACTGTATATAGACCTATCTAGAATAATGACGAATTCAAGCTGGCAATACTAGCATTTCTAAGTACTGCAGTTTGAAATACACCTGAAATAGTCTAGCCTAATAGAGTAACTTACTACAGGTGGCGGCCCTGGTGACTCTGAATATAGTCTTAGTTCCATCTCTTAAGGTATAGAATGCACATACAAAATTTGGTTGAAGTCTAATGAATAGTTGCAGGGGCGTGGTGGCTCAGCGGTCTAGCTGTATGCCTCTCACCAAGGCGGTCCGGGTTCGATTCCCGGTCGATGCATGTGAGATTTTCGAAGTGAAATGCCATGTCCCGTGGTTCGGATTCCACGTAAAAAGGAGGTCCCGTGGCTCATGATCTCAAGATTAACGGTCACGTTAAACTACAAGCTTTCTTTCCTTTTTTCTAATGAATAGTATGGATGTTACATGCTGTTTAATGTTGGATTTATCAGTGCGCGTAAAATCATGTTGGAAACTATGTCCTGTATGTGATGCTCAGAATTAATATGAAATATTACGATCTATTATAGTGCCAATTTTGGATAAAATCCATTTGTTAGTATAGAAGTTACATGTAATTAAAAACTGAAACTATCAGAAATCTAAGAATCATGTTGGTAGCACTAAGGTATAATAGTTACTCCAAATTAATCTAGAATGACCGGTACTATGCGTGTTCAAAGTATAGAGCTGATGGCTTGCATACTTTCTGATATATTGATAATAGGATTAAACAAATAGAGAGAGCATTTATTAACAGTTGGCAGCCCTGCTGGTTCTTACGAATACGCATAGTCATAACTGTTATGGTACAAAAGCACATACGAAATTTGGTAGAAAGCCATTTGTTAGTATAGAAGTTATAATGCATTTAAAAACTGGACTTGTCAGCAGGCTTAGAATCGTGTTGGCAGCATTTATGTATATATTTTACACCAAACTAAGGTAGTATGTAAGTTACTATAGCCTACGTGTGCTAAGTTTAGAGCTGTTGGCTTGCATACTTTCTAATATATTGATGTTAGAGTTAAAACATAGAGAAATAATTTATTAACGGTTGGCAGCCCTGGGTGCTCTTTAGATTACACACAGTCATATCTGATGTAGTACACATAGTACAAACGAAATTTGGTTGAAATCCAATCGCTAGTATAGAAGTTACATGCATTTAGAATTTGTACTATCGGCAGGCTTAGACTCATTTTGGCAACACTGACATGTGTGGTCTTATGAAAATTAATTTGGAATGTTCTTATCTATATGCATGCCAATTGTGGAATAGTTCGCATGCATAACTTCTGAGAAATCCAATATAGAGCACTGATGTGAATTTCAAATATGGCCGTGAGATATTCAGGTACAGATCTTTATTCTTACCGAATTTGGTTTCGATAGCTGCAGCCGTTTAGGAGTTGATAGGGGAGGACATACACACAGACAGACAGGCAGACAGAAGGACAGACAGACACACATTTTCCCGGATCGATCTCATAAGTCTACTTTTTCCTCATTTTTGCACATTAGGCTTATCAGATCACCTTTTGTCCGTGTGTGCGTCCCCCTTCCCAATCCCCACACCCCACCCCTAATAACTCCTAAACAGCCGGAGCGATTTCAGTGAAACTCGGTAAGGTCATAGTACTATTTCGGCCAACCCCGACCGTGCCCTTCGAATTTTATTCCGTCTCACCAATCCAAAATGGCGGCTGTGCGAATTATTTCACCGGTATTCCATATATCCGAAACTATTACTCATATCACCCTCACATATTGTACGTTGATAAAGATAACCACTAGACGTTCACCTATGCGACTATGAAAAACCTGTTAACTACAAAACGAACATGGCGGCCAAGCGTTTTTGAAACATTTAAATAGACTTTTCGCGCGATTTAAACATCCGTACGCAGTGAAACTTAGTACAACCAATGACTATAAAAAATTGCAATGCACTGAGATCTAATTTACTTCAATTGTTTACATAACCTCAAGATGGCGAGTGTGTGAAATTTGAAAATTAAGTTTTTATACCTTGTGTTCTAATCATGCGATCAAAATCAACGTTTAAATAATGAACTACACAATACTGTAATCCTAATATATTAGTACATAATTCTATGGCCTACATATTAAAATCCAACATGGCAACCATCCGAAATATTTAGACGGTTCTCAATACCCATTAATCTATGACAGCAATCAAACTGAAATGATGTATGCGTGTAGAGACTATAAACATAAGTTCACCTATGGAACGTTCAATAACCTGGTGAGCACAAATCCAACATTGCGGCGACGCGAGATTTAAATATTCAAATGGACGTTTCTCGCGATTTAACCATCCGAGCACAATAAAACTTGGTACGGTACATGCTTATATACATTTTAATCTACCGGCATCTAATTCATTCAAATTATTTTCATAACCACAAGATGGCGGCCGAGCGAAACTTTAAAATCTCGTTTTAATTTCTTGTGTCCTAATCATGTGATTGAGGTTTGAATAAAACACCTACAAAATAATCTTCATGTAATAGTACATATTGTAACTCTAAGGCCTATATGTAAAAATCCAACATGGTGACCATACGAGATATTTAGACGGTTCTCAATACCTACGAATCTATCACAGCAATCAAACTGAAAATTTGTATGTTGATAGAGTAAATTAATATATGTAGGATATATGAAAATAGGCTATTTAGTTCTTCACGGAACTACTTGTTTCGCAAATGCGATAAAGCGCAAAATGCTTATAATTGCTTGAATTCTTGTATATTCGCTTTTCACGACCTGTACACCACTTTTCAATGTGGCTTGAGTAAGCGACAAAATGCGAAAATTATACCAAACTGCTATATAATGCAAAATCCCTGAGTTTTGTTCATTATTTTCTTACGGAAACTTCAAGTGAGAAGTTTATGACGGCTTGACCACTGGTCTGGAATGCAGAAAGTAATCCCTCCTGCACCTTGTTGCGCACCCGTTGCTTTCATTCCCTCCGCGTAGGTCAAGTCACCAAGTGCTACTACAGAAATGCCTGTAAAATGGCTGGCTCTAAGATTTAATTCAACAAAGTTAGTTAGTTAGTTAGTTAGTTAGTTAGTTATTGAGATTTACAGCACGGAACAGTTAGGTTATCTGCCCCATTCAACAAAGTTAATGATTCATGAACTTGCATGCACTTATCCACTGTTGTGGATATTGAAGCAAGACTTGAGTTGATTTTGTGTATTGACTCTGTATTATTCTGGATTTGCATCAGTATACATTTTTATTTTTTCCTGTGTAATGCTTTTCTTCTGTGTAATAAAGAAAGCTTTCCAGTCGGTCTACACGAGTTGTGCCCATTTACATTAGGTGGGAAACAAGTACATAACCTAGAAATTAACACACTCTTTATGCACAACTACCTACTTAATTGGATAACATGTTTCGAACGTCACGCGTTCATCCTCAGATCCTTTTCACTTAGGCTTAACCAGTATACGATGTTTATGAATCACAATTAAACACAAATAAATATAATTATGCAATATTTATATTACATAAGTTTGTAAAAACTTGTGTAACGTGTCAACTATTTACAATCAGTACAATACACTTCTATGATTGTTGCGTTATTACTATTATTGTTAATGTGGATTAAGTAGGCCTATGTATCCGGTTGTCTATCGAATTGTTATTAAGGATAATCTCAGTATTGAAATTATCTGCCTATTTCGTTATTATTGTTTTAAATCAACCATTCCTATTTAAACTATTAGCTTGCCACGGTGGGTGAGTGGTCAACGTGTCGGACTACCAACCCCCAAGCTTGCAGGTTCGCTCCTGGCCGTGGTAAGTGATTTTTTTTTGAAAGGCGGCAAAAATTACGACACCATGTCATACGATGTTGGCATGTTAAAGAACCCATTTGAATTCAGTAGGCCGTGTTCATAATGGCAAAATTAATCTTGGGAGTTTCCTCCAACACAAAGTTCCTCATTTCTCTACTAGAAAGCGCTATAGTGTTAAAGGAGCTTAGATATCTATACTCCTTGACTTTCATAGTGCTTCAAGGAACAACGAAATTCGACATGCAAGCTACCCTTTGGGTGTCAATTAACAAAGTTTGCAGCCGGCACCCGAGGCCATACGATACTATTATTATTATTATTTAAACTATTGGCCTAATTGTATTGCAATGTCTCGCGTGGCAAATACACAGTTAAAAATATACAAATGCACTGAAAGTAATGGAATGATGTCAACTTATCTGGTTTTAGAGCTGATTCTTGTGGTTCGGTTCCACTGCGTGGCTCCAGCGGACTGAAGAGCTGAAAAGCTATCTTTATTAGAATTAGGCAACACTGAAAAATGGCTTCTATCACTACAATTTCTTCTGTGTTACTTTAACGTAATTAATTATTTTCAACACCAGGCAAATGCTGGGATGGTACCTTCTTTCAGGCCACGGCCGCTTCCTTCCACATCCTTGCCCAGTTTCATTCATCTTCATCAATTCCATCTCTCATCCCGGCGCGCAGGTTGCCCACGGACGTCGACTAGAAAGACCTGCACTCGGCATCTCAGGAGGCCCCACGACAACAACAAAAAACGTAATTAATTTAAAATAAGACACAATTTACTTCATACATTTTATCTCACTATTAACCTTTTACAAATGTGATGTTAATTTCATATTGATGTCATTTCAAAAGACAACACTCGTATATCAGGTGCAACCCAAATTATATGTGTTTTTCCAAAATGCTATAAAATGCTAAATTGTAAATGTATAATAGTACATTATGCAACGAGCCTATAATGGCTATAATTAAGACACGAGTATTTTTATAAAACGAGCGTATGCGAGTTTTATAATTTCCATACGAGTGTCTTAATTACCATTATAGGCGAGTTGCATACGACTCTTTATGATCGACGATAACTATAACTTTGTTATATGTTTTAACATAAATATTCATAAATATCTGTTGAGAGTCAGCTAATTGAATTTCGTGATCGCAGAGCGAGCGTTGGGTGTTATATCTCTGCCTTTCAAGATCTCTGGACGACCGACGCAGGCGCTCTGTGTGCTTGCAATGCCATACGCAGGCCATATGTTTACATCTGCCGCCCCTCAGTAATATTGTCACTGGAGTTGTTTGAAGACAATGAATGCGCTGTGTAGAAATTATATTAAGGTACAGTGCTATTTGTTGTCTCATATTCGCCAGTTTATTTACGCGAACATATGGACGGTGCGTATTCCATGTCGGTAATTTATTATAGTTCGATGTTGTGTTTATGTCCGACATGTTGGATTTTGAGCGCACGCGTGAAGGTATCGTTACCTAATTGGTCAATGAACGAGCTCTGATTGGCTGGAGAAACTGTATCATAATGAAAAAGAGTGTTATAATGACCATCATTATGATACAGTTTTCAGACACATAATAGTGAGGGTCGAACATAAAAGCTACAAATTGCTAAATGCTAAAAATCACTACCCCTAGCAATTATAGGCTACCTCATTTAAATAACACTAATGTAATTGGGAACAGAACTATGGCCACCTTACAAGATGATTCTCTAATTATTGTGCAATAAGTCGCTAGTCATTTGTTTATGTGCAGGGTCAACACAATAGACACTTGAGTCTCTTGATAAGGTTGGCAATCATGAGCCTCCACGTGCTTACTAGGCGCCTTTCTATTGTTTTACTAATGGCCAATGGCTGTTTCTTTGTAAATATTAATCCTGGGTTCGTACCCAAACACAAAATAACGGACGCCATGTGCTCATTTGAGAGTATTGCGCATGGCCTATCCTGAGCCACTACTGTCAGGAACAGTGAGGGATGATAATAGCCACGTGGAATAATAAAATCAAGGGATTCTATTGTTACGAGGGGGTAAACCAATTCCGGGTTTTGGGAGAGGCCCTACGCAGTTGAAGACTGTGTTATATTGTGGTCATTTTATTTCTATTTTGTTCTTAGTTAGGGACCAAGCCACACAAACAGTTCCGTCTTTCTCTCTAGTACGGTATTACAAAAATAATACCAGTACTCATCAAAATCATTTAAATGAATGAAGAGTGACTGAACTCATTAAATCATCGCACACACAAGAGAAAATAATGATATTGAATTGTGGAATAGTCCAGATTCTCCGTTGTGATGGAGTAATTCAAAGCTTGCGAGTAATTGTTTCTTGAGTGTAGTTTTAGTGCAGGTTATTCATGAGGTTTTAAAATAAACAACCATTCGGATCGCTTGTGTAGACTCACGGGTTTATCTTGTTAACTGTTATGGATAGAAATGTCATTAATGGGTCAGCAAGTACAGTATATCAGTGTTGCTATGTAGAGTTTGATGCCTTGTCCGGGGCAGGTTTGAGAATTGTGAAAGATTTTCAGTGTACAATATTGTTTACTTAACATTAAATATTGTTCGTCCCACCCATGAGTATGTGTCACAATTATTTTGTGCTCCTAGGAACTATTTGATAGACTTTCAACATAGTTTATGCTAGAACAAACCTGGTACGCCCTGAGGAACAGACAGAAAGTTAAAACGTCTACCTTGGACCAAACGGTTACTATAAATACATACATACATACATACATACATACAGTACATACATACATACACACACACATTGGCTGCCTGCGTGGCTCAGCGGTGACGTTCTAGCCTGCTGCCCCCAAGGTTGCAGGATCGAATCCTATAGCAGTCAGTTGGCATTTGAGGGTGCCCAAATGCCAGGGAGCCATGCCGGTAGATTTACTGGCACGCATCGGGACAAAATTCCGACACCCCGGCGTCTCTAAAAGCCGCAATAGTTAAAAGGGACGAAGAACCAACAACATTATTATTGTTATTATTATCATCACATACACACAGACACACGGACATTTGGCCCGTGTAGATCTCATAAGTGTACTTTCACGTTTTACAAAATTCGAAAATAGACTAAAAATGCCTTTAAAGAGAATCCATCTGGTCACCGTGTGTGTTGAAGTCTCCTGTCTCACTGAATTACACAGTATACACTGTGGGAAAAGATATCGGAAATTCTTGAACAATAAAATACAAGTAGTTCCGTGAAGAACTAGCCTATTTTCGTATATCCTACTTTTGTTAACTGCCTGTATCAACATACAAAATTTCAGTTTGATTGCTGTAATAGATTCGTAGATATTGAAAAACGTCTAAATATTTCAGATGGTCGCCATGTCGGTTTTTTATATATGTAGGTCTTAGAGTTAAGTACTATTAGAAGACGATTATTGCGTAGGTTCAGTATGCAAACGTTCACTTCGATCGCAAGATTAATACTCAAGAAATAAAAACTTAATTTTAAAATTGCGCAGAGCCGCCAACTTGAGGATGGATGGACAATTGAACTAAATTAGATGCCAGTGTATTAAAATGTGTATAAACATTTACTGTGCCATATTTCACTGCGCTCATGTGGTTAAATTGCGAGAAAGTCTATTAAAATGTTTCACCTTCGCTTGGCCCCCATGTTCGTTTTGTATTTTACAGGTTTTGGAAAGTCTCATAGCTGAACCTTTAGTAGTACCCTTCATCACCGTACAAAATTTCAGGGTATTATCAGTAATAGTTTCGGAGATATAGAATGCCGGTGAAATATTTCGCGCAGCTGCCATGTTGGATTGGTGAGACGTAATAAAATTTGAAGGGCACGGTCAGGGTCGACCGAAATAGTACTATGACCTTACCGAGTTTCATTGAAATCGCTCCAGCCGTTTGGGAGTCATCAGGGGGACACACACACATACACACACGGAAAAAGGTGATCTCATAACACTTTTTTTTATAAATGAAAATAGGCCAACAAGCCGGCTTGGAATTATTTACTCGCTGTGCATCATCCGTTTCATTTACCCCAGGATTAGGAAAGTCAATCGTAGTTGTTTCATACTGCTCTATATACTGTACCTATAGATGTTAATTTCAATGCAACTTCATGTGCCATCGAATAACTAGCCAACTAGCACTGTCATTTACTGTATTTGTTTCCGTATGTGCATACAGTGAGTACTGTAGTTTAGATTGTAGAATCAGTTGCATGGTTTCTATTGACATATTTTCTCAATATTAGCCTACTGTCTAACGCAACTTGTATCACGCGATCTTGAAACAGAGAGTTTTAACATTAATGATCTCATGCAATACGTGTAGGCCTAGTTACTTGCAACTTGAATTTTTATATATTGTTGTGTTGTGGATCTGGCAGTGTATTTACCAACTTTTTCTGGAGGGTTTGTCAAGCAAGCTGTCAAACTAGTGCAGAATGTTGACCTTATTAAATGTGTGTCTGCTTTGCTTTGTCATATATTAAATATGTAATTGAAATTATATAAGATTAAATGTGTTCCATATATTTGGATTCGTACTTTCTTCGCTTCATCCGCCCCCAATCTTACAGCGATACAGTCAGCTGGGGATAGGGTTGCCAGACGTTCCATTTTACCCGGAACAATTGCGCTTTTCTTGCTTTGTTCCGCGTTCCGTTTTAAACTTTAAAGGAATGCCAAATATTCCGTTCTTTTTTTTTTGTTAATTTGATAATACATGTATATTCAATTTCGCACCAATTTTCAAATGTCCCGCTTAAGAATTGATTGTAATATCTAGCTTGTTTTCTGGTGATACAGGTGCACGTGTGAAAGAGAAAATGACTTCTATGTCTGTGTCAGATAGATGGGTACATGTTATAGATTTATTAAGGGCAACAAAATGAAAGATTATCTTAGTCCTTGTGAAGTTCAAACTCAGCATTTTCCCCCTCAAATGCTTTTGCGGAGAGAGTGTTTTTTGTCATGGATATCAAATGGAGAGATGATAGAAAAACAGCTTCATTAGTTTTATAACACAAGAATAAAATTGTTCACATATTACAATTATGACGAAAATTGTAGTGCATTTTATCGGAAGGTACTTACAAATAAAAAATCCTTGCAAAGGATCGTTCAAATGAAAAGCATTCATTTGTAGGCTGCTGATGTCATAGGCCTATTTGATATGTCAGCAATATCGTGTTTTAATTTTGTGTATTTGATTATGCAATGCTTATTTAATACATATGTGTATTATATATTTCAACATTTAACAACCTTGATTAAAAAGATACAATATTTTGGGATCTGTGTTCCGTTTTTCCATTCTTGAAATCTGGCAACCCTAGCTGGGGAAATTCTTGGACGGAATATGGCGGCCGCACGGACTTGGTCTGACTGTATAAAATAGAATCATCGACGATTCTTTGCCATGTAGTTGGCAGCGCGACTGCAGCGCTTCAAGTGGAATTTAGATAACCTCCGTACAGTGGACACTCTGCTGGCCCCTACAAGAATCACTTACAATACGGACATTCGCAAGAGATCAGAGATGGCGCTGTAATTCCGCCTCGCACTGAATTCAAATACCGGTAATAATTCATTTAGGGGCTTGCGACATCGTGGACTTGCAGTCCCCCGGTACTTGGGTCTGTGATGAATTTGTCAGATAACGTATGCTATTTAGATAGCTGTGCAGGGGCGTAAAACACGGGTAATGGCAAGGGGGTGGGGCAATGCCCCACTCAGGTTTCAGACGCAAGACAAAACATCTATATATGTAATACGCTAAGGTGTATGTTTTACAAATAATAATAATAATAATAATAATAAAAATCTTACTTATGATCTGGACGTAATTACAGCCCCCCTCTTCTTCTTCTGCACCAAACTTATTTCGTTACAAATTTACACAAATCTCAGAGCAATAGAAGTTCCTTAGTCTGCTTTGGCACTTGCAGCATGTTGTTTCCGTGTTTTCTTTGTCTGGGAAATTTCCGACATTCCAAAATTATCCCTACACAAAATGAAGCAGTCACCCTTCTCTCCAACATCCCCATTCCTGCTCCTAACTCTTCCTGCTCAAAACAATACTTCACCCCCCGCGCCCTTCTCCAAATATCCCCACAATGCCTCCACAAACAATCCCCACACACTTTCTTCCAAATCCAAAAACCAACAACCCCCACCACCAAAATTCTCACCTCTCCCAAACACCTTCACCCCCTGGCCCGAAGAGACGGCGAAACCGTCTAAGGGGGCCCGCCGCCGCAGGGGCAATAGCCATGCGGCGGAATGAAACGACTGCTATATATATATATGTTTTACAAAACACCCTGAAACATAGGCATCAACCACCGGCTCCAGCACCGACCAATGGTTCAAGTAGCAACCAATGGTTCAAACTTTCAACATCTCCTCCATCACGCACATCTCACACCGCTGACATCATAACTCTTCAACAACTCATTAATTTCATCCGTTACTACTCCCCCCACCCCACCTTATTAATTCGCCACTGTCTTCATATCGCCAGCTATACTATTCTTTTTTTTCCTTTTCTCTCTTTCTTACTCTTTCTTTCTTTCTCTCTCTATTCTATAATATCAGTCTCCTCATCTCAACCAACATCATTCATTACCCCCTTCTCATCGACATTGATCATCTCATTAAAAAAAAAAAACACCAATTCCTCCAGCTCCAACTCAACCCTACATCATCACAGCAATGCTTCCTACCATCGAACATCATCCCCATTACATCGACTTATATGTCATCCCCACATTGTCTTCACCTCGACCTTATGATCTGGACGTAAATACAGCCCCCTTTTTCCCCACACTTACTTCTAACAACCAAATGCATACAAATCCCTGAGCAATATCAGTTATTCCATCTACTTTTGGCAGTTGCAGCGATGGTTTCCATGTTTCCTTGTTCTTCAAAAATATTTGACGATTAAACATATAACTACAGCACAGAACGCAGCCACCCTTATCCCCCCTCATCGCCCTTCCTGCATCTACCTCTCTCTTCTCCCAAGCAATACTTCTCCCCGCCCTTCACCAAATTACACCGCCAAGCCTCAACTAAAAATTCCCACACACTTTCTTCCAAATCCTAAAACCAAACCCACCCACCATCAAAATATACACCTCTCCTAAAATCCCTAACCCCCTGGCCCGAAGAGACGGCGAAACCGTCTAAGGGGGCCTGCCACCGCAGAGGCAATAGCCATGCGGCGGAATGAAACGACTGCTGCTATCTATCTATCTATGTTTTACAAAACTCAAGCTCCAAAACCAGAGGGAGTTAGAAGGTGTGGTTTGTACCAAAGTCTTCCAAATCATCTCAATAGTTCAGGAAAAATCTTGCATTTCTTGAAAAGTCAACGGAAATATATTTATTTGTTTATAAAGTGCTTTTAAACAAATAAACAAGACGATAGCCCCTGACAGAACTGTGTCGCATACAGCCGCATAGCACTAGGGCCGGGTGGATAGTCTGTACACATGGGGCGCACACAATCCATTGTACAATCAGCAGCAGTTATGAATTGCTCTCTGATTCCATAAATATCGACAATTTGTTTAAAAAGTGCCTTTTAACAAATAAACATATGTATGGAAGCCCGCATAACAGTAAAGCCAGGCGGGTGGTTTATACACATGCGAGAGTTCTCGCATGAGTCCGCTAGTTTAAGTAGATACCCTTAAAACAATAACAGTTAAAATCTCAAGCGCCCCCCCCCCCCCCCCCCCCATTCCTGCACCCGAATCTCTCCCCCCAGAAGCAATACATCTCCCAACAGCCCATCTCCAACTATCACGGCTCTGCCCTAAATTAAAATCACGCACATCTCCAACCAATTCCAAACACCAAACTTCCCCACCACTAAAAATCACTCTCTCCCTAACACTACCTATATCCCTGGCCCGAAGAGACGGTGAAACCGTCTAAGGGGGCCCGCCGCCGTAGGAGAAATCGCCCTGCGGCGGAATGAAACGACTCCAAATAATAAATAAAATAAAAGAATAAACCCAGAATTATTCTAAATACGTAAGTTTCTTTCCTCGCAACTGAAAACTCACGTATCATTTGCACATGTCTGAGGTTCGCCACCTGTCCTGTGTACGAATGTGAAACCAGGACTGACCGGCCAAAAACCGTGGCGTAAACTGTACGTTTACGTGTGGATAGTCGAGTCTAATCAGCATCTCACGGGTTAATCATAAAACAGGGATGTCCAATTATTTTTACTGTAGATTAAAAATTCTATTTCACAGAATGATAAAATTCTTGATTGTCAAAACTTGTAATTAAAACAGTAAGTTATTATTCAGTTCGTGCAACAGAATTTGAAATTGAGGGGAGTTTGTGCTCGTGAGCACTTTTTGGCTCGTATAACGAGAGCACCAAATTTCATTCAAAGAGCACTAGGTTATGAACGTCTGGGTTAAACCGTAGATAGTTAGCGTGACAAGAAAGGTATAGGTCTATATTAAAGCTGGAGAAGGAGCTGTAATACGAGGGCTTGAAAAATTATATCAGTTTATCATGGGCGCCCGCAGGGGGTGGGGGGCAGGAGGGGGGGTTATGGGGGGGAGGGCAATGGTTTCCCCCGCTGGAAACTTGAAAAGTTAAACGATATGAAAATCAGACTGAGAACAAACGATTTTTGCAAAAGTGCTCATTTTAATTAATTTTGTGCTAAATCTTTCTGTCGGGTGCAATATTAAATAATTGGCAGTGGGCGCATTAAGCCTGACTGGCACACCTCAGAAATCAGTTTTTTTTTTTAAATTACAATATTTACTGAAGAACAGTTTTGCTACAATAGTGAATACCGTATGTTTCCCCAACACTATCACGAGTGGCGGCCACCACACTTCGGCAGTGGCGATATGAAAGCACGTTCTGAAGATATATTTGGGCATTGCAACACCGCTAGCAGATCTCTACCCCTAAAACATGGTTTTATTTGCTGACTAATAAAACACTGGTCCCGTAAGGTCGTCCTTAAAATATTGGATCATTTACTGTATTCAGACCCGTATTGATGGTGAGACAAATTGGGCAACTGCCCAGG